>JAOXOE010000405.1:19838139-19859077 GCA_028565055.1 Phoeniculus purpureus | reverse complement strand
GAGATGTTTAAAACCCACCTGGACGTGTTCCTGTGTGGCTTGATCTAGGTGATCCTGCTGTGGCAGGGGGATTGGACTAGATGATGTTTCGATGTCCCTTCCAACCCCTAATGTTCTGTGATTAATGAGTTGCTTATGTTTAGAAAATGTTGACTTTTCACGGATAAACAACCACCAGAACCCAAACCACCAACCTCCACGGAAAAAAAAAGAATGGAAAATACATAGATGGGGAAAACAGTCTGATACCATGGTTAACCAACAGGGGAAAAAGGATGGAGGAACACATGAGCTCTCCATGACTACCAGCAAGCAGGAGTTTTATGTTCTCCATGAGAGTTTTCAAGTTTTGTTCTAGAGCCACTGTTCAAGGCTAAAGATTGAAAATGTGTAGATGTAGTACTTGTAAACATGATTTAGCGGGCATTGGTGTGTTGGGTTGACAGCTGGACTTGATGATCTTGGAGATCAATTCCAACCTTAATGATTCTATGAAGGACTTGGGGGCCGGCTGGTTCTTTCATAGTAGTATTAAGCATATCAGACCTTTTCTGTGTCAAAATAGCATTCTTCCAACGATACATGGCACACGCAAGCCCTTTAAGTTGGGAAACTTTGAAGGGAGCCCAGCACAGTTTGGAAGAAAGCTGCCTACAGCAGCCAGGGCTGAGATACCTGCCCAGTGCTTGCAGAGCTCCTGTCCACCAAGAGGAATGCAAATGACTGACTCTTACCTGCCCAGCAATGCGGAAAGGTCCAAGCAAAGTGCTCACTGCACAGGGCAGGAGGGGCATCTGGCAATGGCCCAAAGCCCCGCTTCGGGCTGTGAGACAGCTCAGTGCCAGGTTCTTCCCGAAGTTTTCCAGCTCTCTGTCAGCTGTAATGTGCTCGCAGCCGGCTGCAGAGAACCACTGCAGCCCTCTCTGCATGCAAATTGTTAATGCATTGTGCATGAGGGCTCCAATTAATACTCTGCTGCTGATAACGATTTTACATTATCACTATTAACCTTGGCATATTTCAAACTAAATGGTGGCGCGTTGGGGAGGATTTTGTGTACGTTGCGTTGTGGAATAATGAATTGTGGTTTTGCATATTTTATAAGCTGACTTTCTTTAGTAATTGTGAGATTAATGTTGGGCTACTCCAATAGTTAGGGCATTAGCCAGGCATTTTGGAGCCCCAGGCCCATTTTCTTGCTCTGTGTTGGCTTTCTGCAGGTCTTTTAACATTGCATGTGCAACAGAGGTAGGAATGCTTCCACTCTCACAGGAGTGGACTGTAGTCCTGAGAGAAGGTAACCCTTCTCTTCTGTGCCCAAACATCTTTTTCCCTAGATTATGCAAGAAAAGCTCCTCAATTCCCAGCTCACTTGTGAGTTCTTAGGTGAGATTTTTTTTTAAGATTTCTTTTTTTGATTGAATTAATTTGTCACTAGTGATAGACCAGAATTGATTACGTGGAGTGATAATGTTGGAGGTTTGGTCTGGTGGGGTTTGTCTGGGGGACACAGTTGTGAGGAGGACATCTGATTCAGACTGAGGACAAGGAGAATTGGAGGCTAAGTGCCACTACCAGCTGATGGGCACCAGGGCTAATGCTGATTTAAACCTTTGCAATTATCTGCTCTGTCATCTCCCTGGAGGTATTAGGAGAAGCATTTTTTGGTGCCTCTCCTGCCTCCCAAACCTCCCCAAAATAATTAGACTTGTGTTCAAAGCACCTTGCAAACCAGTTTCCTCTGCCAGGGGCACGTGCAATGCCTGGAGTAGGACTACAACCTGCATTTAGCACAAGGAGGAGAATGTCTAAGGGCTATCCAGTCCGTTCTGATTCACCCATCTTCCTATACTTGGTCCTTGAGTGATGTTTAAATTCAGAGTATCCCAAAGTGCTGAACTCTGAGGAAACCTGGCCCTCGTTTACCCTGCAGTTGCCATGATGCGTAATGGTAAAAGGATGCTTATAAGGCCACTTTCTTTCAGAAGAATTTTGTTTCTGATCCAACTGGCAATAACTCGAACTCTGTGTAAACTATTTTATGGATCTGTATAGTCAACAGATCAATTTTACTGTACTTGACCACTGCAGAAATACTGTAAACTCCTGCTGTTAGCCAGTGTCTGGGAAATATGTTTACAACGTTATTCCTTTCCTTTGGTGGCATCGGCGTATTAATTTTTTTATTTAATAAAAGTTGTGCTGTGCTCTCTCACCCATGCTACTTTATCATGCAGAACTTTTCCACATGGCCAGCTCCAACACGGCATATTGTGCTAATGAGAAAGCTTTTGCAGTTCTAAATAATGTCAGGTCTCCTGATTTCCCTTCGGCTCGTAGAAGTTCAGTTCTCCTTTGTCTTTTGACTCTTAGGTTTCATTCGTTTTTAACAGTATTTTTTGTAGTGTTCTTGCAAGTATTGGTTGCCAGTGAAGCCCCCAAGGTGACTGAGAAAGCAAGATTTGATTCAAAATGAGTTAACCCCTTTTAAAATTGTGTATAAAGTATTAAAAGCTGTAGGATTGAGTTCCTGGTACTTACAGCCATGGTAGCTGGCATGTCAGAGTGATTTCCTTAGGCAGTCAAGCTTCCTTACGAGTGGCAGATATCCTGAGCACATCCCTCCTGCTATTTAATTGGTTTAGTAACAGTTTTGGTTTATGCAGGGAACTGGGCTGCATCGGTAAGCTACCCAGGGACCTGAATGCTGCTTGGCTGAGAGCAAGGGCTTCTCTGTGGGACATCAAACTGTTAGGTTTTGCAAGGTGGCACTGTGTCTCTGGAAAGATATGTGTGAAGGGAATGTTGGACTGGAAACTTTAACAAACCTTTCAAAAATACCAAGTTTGAGAACGTGTTTTGATGTGATCTAAACTTCATCTAACCCAGTATCCCATCTGTGACAAGCATCAGTGCCAGATGTCTCTAAATAAGATGTGAAACTCCCACAGCAATAGATGTGGGAAGATTTACACTAAACAAAGGTCTCACCTCAACCTCACATTGTTGCAGATCAATCCTGGAGCAGGTGTTTTGCCAAGACCACCTGGTGGACAGGGAAAGCTCATGATACACTCATTATTTACTGAATGATGCTAAGTAAAAATCATAGAATCATAAAAAGTATTGGGTTGGAAGCGACCTCCAAAGGTCGTCTAGTTCAAACCCCTTACAACAAGCAGGGACATCTCTAACTAGAACAGTTTCATGACCAGTGTCAGCTGTGCTGTCTTTTGTCATGCACGAAAATGGCATTTTCCTTCTCAAAAGAACTGCCTGTAGAGTCACAGCACAGATAAAGTGGGAAAGGACCTCTTGAGTGCTTCAGACATGGGCTGCATTTGACAGCCTTCAAATTAGTATCGGGCAAAAAGATGACAGATCTCTTTTACTTGAATGGGAATCAGTGCAAAGCGCTCTGGTGAGCCCTGCATTTCCAGAGTCACTTTTTGGAGTGGATTCACACCTTTGCTATTGCTGTGATATCTTGGTAACTCTATTACTTCATATTTTCTCTTGGTTTCTATGCAATTTGCACATTCAGGGTCAAGTCTTCACTAATGACAGCTCCTTGCATTTCAAGGTGGCTGAATCGGTGGGACGTATGGCATGTATCCACAGAGCTTTAAAAATATCTCTCTGCATGACATATGCTGTTTGTCCCTGAACACTGGATAGGTTAATTGTTAAAGAGACATTAATAACGTTAACTGATGGTATGGCTTCCCACTGCTTCTGCCCTGGCAATCTCACACTGGCAAATGGATTAATAATTCTATCGGAAATGAATGTCGTTGCTATGCAAGTAACTCAAAACTAGATAATTTAAGAATAGTTTGGATGATTACTAATTAGATCCACTGACACAGGGGAATTTGAATTATTCATGACTGGCTGGAAACAGCGGGTAATTCATTTGTGCACTTCTCTGCAACTAATGTGAAAGTTGTTTATTTTTCCCCCTATGCAAAACCAGATGATCTGCTAAAAATGATCCCTTGTTTCCATGCTGATCACTTTGCAGTAGAGGAACATCAGGGCTGCAAGGGTAGGATTAAAAAGCCTTGAAAAGCTAGTTGGAGAAACTTGGACCAACCACACTGTAAAGCATGAGTTGTATTCTTGTATTAATTGTTTCAACAGGCCAAGATGACATCTGAACAAATACTAGAATTAAGATGCTTTAGCTCTCTTAGAGTAGGTGAGGAGATGCCACGTGGTGCCACCCTCATGAGGCTAGCTGGGAAGACATGAAGGCACCCTTTGCAATTCCCCCTGCTCCCTCTGTTCTCCCTGGGCTCATCCAGGACCACCTTGTCTCCCTACAGCACAGGCATCAAGCAATCCCTAGAGACCAACCCCGCTCTCACCTGAATGAATGTGCTTCTCCCTCTGAGGACCCTGTGTGAGTACAGATGTACATGCCTTTCAGATCTGACCCTCTCAGATTGGAATCATGCTGTTTTTCATGAGAAAAGGTGCTCTTAGCATCTCTGCTAACACGTACTGCTAGAGATAAGAATTTGCTAAGGTGAGATGGATAATTCCAGTTGAGGACACATAGGAGGTAGTGAAA
The DNA here is from genome assembly GCA_028565055.1 of Phoeniculus purpureus. Taxonomy (NCBI): domain Eukaryota; kingdom Metazoa; phylum Chordata; class Aves; order Bucerotiformes; family Phoeniculidae; genus Phoeniculus; species Phoeniculus purpureus. The sequence goes on along the minus strand of JAOXOE010000405.1, from coordinate 19,854,501 downwards.
GGTGTTCTCCAGCCGTACTCTGTTTATCTTTAATGGAATGCAAACAGCTTCCAAAGAGCATGGAAAAGCTTTCTGCACTGATAGCTCCTTCTGTCCTGGCACTGAGCTGAGACTCCCCAACCAGCCAGCAAAGATGCCTAAGCAAACCAACTAGACACTCTTCCTTTGTTACCTTGGTCCGTCACTTAAATGGCCCTGATTAGTTTAATGTGTTGGGGGAAAATCGCTCGAACTGGAAGATAAATAACCTCACAGAGGAATTACCTAGCTCGTTCAATACCAGGCTCTGCAGATCCTTTATTAATTTATAAGCTTTATAATCTTGATTTCTCATTAAAATGCATTATGTTGATCTAACTAATAAAATAGATAAAGTGAAGCACAGTAGTTCATTTGCCACTGATCCGTATTTGTAACTTACAGTGGACGACAGCTGCAGCTATCACACACGACCTATATCTGATTCAGGAACCCTCCACGATGGTGAATCGTTGGAGCAGACACAGCACCTCATCTTTCCTCCCTGGTGGACCAGCATACTTGCTCTTATTTTTACCGGTTTCCAGCACTAGGTCATGTCAGTGTCTTTGATGTGTGGAGCCCTTTGCCAAGTGATAGGCAGAAAAACCTTGACTTGCCTGAGACCACAAACAGGAGCAGGTGCTGGACTTGGCCTTGTGGGACAGCAGGAGCTGCTGTAGGTGGGATTAGTATGCCAAAGAAGACACGTAAGCACAGTGGACACATTTTAACTGTGAGAGGCTTGCATTTGTTTATTTCTTTTTAATTAGATACCTGAGTGAGGTCTTTATTCCATCTTAAATCAGCTGCCTTGAGTACAGATTTCTGTTCCTCTGTGTGTGTGTGTGTATGTGTACCATGTGTATCCATCACTGGGTAGAAGTGAGAAGCTTGCCAAGGATTCAAGTGTGTTTGCATGCTAATTCCTACATACATGTGTATGAGCTGCCAGCGAGCTCATGCAGCCCAGAAGGACAGCTGTATCCTGAGATGTATCAGAAGTGTGGCCAGCAGAGCAAGAGAAGTGATTCTCCCCCTTATTCTGCTCTTGTGAGATCCCACCTTGAATCCTGCATCCAGTTCTGGTGTCCTCAAAATAAGAAGGACACAGAACTGTTGGAGCGAGTCCAGAGGAGGCCACAGAGATGATCTAGGGCTTGGAGCACCTTTGCTGTGAGGGTAGGCTGAGGGAGCTAGGGTTGTTCAGCCTAGGGAAAAGAAGGACCTTATAGCTGCTTCCAATAGCTGAAGGGAAGCTTCAGCTACAGGACGGCTAGAGAGGGATTCTTCATGAGCGTATCTAGTGATACCACTACGGGAAATGGTTTTAAACTGAAGGAAGGTGGGTTCAGACTAGATCTTAGGAAGACGTTCTTCAGTACAAGGGTGGAGAGACTCTAATCGACTGGCTGGAGAGGTTGTGGCTACCCCCTCTCTGGAGTTGTTCAAGGCAAGGTTGGTTGAGGACTTGAGCAACCAAGTCTAGTTGAGAGGTGTCACTGTCCATGGCAGGGAGGTTGGAGTAGATGGTCTGCAACCTAAACCATTCTATGATATATGAATCTCTTAGCCTTTTCCTCTTACAAAGTCAAAGATGCATTAGAAAGCAGAGATCTTTCCATAGTGTGTAGCCCCTAGAGAAGAAAAGTTGGTTGCGTGGCAAAGTTATGTCTGAAACACATGTTGTGGTGGTCATAGCCAGCTTCTTTGCCCCATGGCTGTCTCCAGCAGGCACGATGGCTTTGCATCCCCAGCTCAGCTTTGACCATACTGAGCCTGACAGCAACCTTGACAGCAACCTCCTTGTCCAAATCTTCTTCAAGATGAGCAGGGCTGGCACTTTGGGACCATAGACAGCACGAAAACACAAGGAAAAAAAAAAAAAAAATCACTGTGTAGCTTTTGCTTACTGTGTATTTCTGTTTCCTCCTCATGTCGAGTGAGGGAAACTTAATTGGCTATTTCATACCGCTGTCCCTTTCTCCTTGACCCCAGACCTCGTTGCTGGCATCTCCAGCATCACTCCATAAATGACAGTAAAATCACTTGATGTGGCAAGTGGGTACTTTATGAAGAGTGATATGGCATCAATCATACTTAACACTCATGTCCCCGCCACAGGCTGGGGCAGGACCCGTCACATCTGGTTTCCTATTTGAAAATACTTTGGTTTGTGTAGGTGTAGCTGAAAACAACCAAGAGAGTGATATCTAGACAGTGGGAGCTGCTAAGAGATGAATTATCTGTCACTCAGAAAGATGTCCTGTCTATGGAAACCGTCAAGCACATTTGCAGAGTTTCATTAGTCCTGCTTTCCACCCCACCCTCCCTGCCTCCACTTGGTGGTGTTTGCTTTTCAGATCACTTAGCATCGCAGCATCTGAGCCTTTTGGAAAACACTTTGAGGGATACAAAACACCTAAGCCTCCCAACAGCATGATTTTATAGCTGTTCATAAAAGCAGGGCTATCCCGTTGTTCTTAAATTAGTGCTGCACCCTGAGCGTTTCAGACCTGGGATCCGTGTAGATCAAATATATATTAGCCAGACCAGAGCCAAGAGCATCGATATTCTGCGGTAACACAAGTGGTGCTGTGGGCTTTGCATCACTGGGCTGTAAAAACACTGGAGGTTTGTGATGCTGAGTTTTGGTCCTTAGGGTAAAAAGTCACCTGCAGAGCCACTGGGTAGGCAGAACTGAGACTGTCCTTCATGCTGCCTAGGCAGCACTGAGTGGTTTCAGTTTCTTTTGATTCCATCTGCCCAGCAGTACATGAGCGTCTCTCAGTAAGAGAGCAGAGTCTGTGGAACAGCTTTGAACAGCCACACCCCCAAATACAACTCATCTAGTGACTAACTGGTTCTGCTGGAAGCCAAGGAAACTTGTGAAGCTACTTCTACTCTTGTCCTATCACTAGTGACTTGGGAGAAGAGACTGACTCTGACCACTCTACAACCTCCTTTCAGGTACTTGGTCAATAAGGGCCCCCTCAACATCTTTTTCTCTGGACTAAACAACCCCGGTTCCCTCAGCCACTTCTGGTAAAACCTGTCCTCCAGGGCCTTCACTAGCTTCATTGTTCCTCTTTGGAACATCTAGCATCTCAATGTCCTTCTTGCTCTGAAGTGCCCCAAACTGGCTGCAACATTCAAGATAGGACCCCAAACAGTTTTGCTTGATTTTCCGTAAGAAGTGGGAGCTATGGCTTGATTCTCTTCTCTGCATCTTAGCCTTCCTAGGGTTAAGTATGTGCAGGTATCTGAAGTGGAATTTTACTTTTTAATCTTGTATGTCCTTCCAAACTCTCAAGACAATTGCATTCTCCTAATGTACCTTCCTGGATCATCACAGCCAAAGTTATTAATGCATTTAAAAAAAATTCTTGCCAGCTTCAAATGTGTGCATTGCCGCCCTCCCTCCAAACAGCACCCTGGCTGTATTGAGGGTTACACTGGTTAGCTCTCTTGCACTTGACATGGCGATAAATCTAACGAAGCCCTGCTAACAGAGCTAAACACCTCATCTGAGGGAAAACAAAGCAACTTTTTTCCTTGGGCTGTAAAATAGACTAAGTGATTTAATTTCCTTCACACAGACCATTAGGGCCTGGCATAATCCTTGCTCAGTCCAAACGATCATAAAAGTGTCCAGCCACCTGCTGCACGCTCCGCTAGAAGCTGCATGGACTGCTTCTAGCAATAGTGTGTGTGGTTTTCCCTCTCACTAAAGAAGAAGAAAACAGGTCCATTCTGGCATCTGGCTGCAGGCTGTAAGATTGAAATTAGCAGTCAAGACACAGCCATCTCTACCTACAAAGGCCACCGATGCTTTGCTTTTCAGGCATGTCCCTCAGCCTGCAAAGGTCCAAATGCCAGGCACGTTATCTAGCCACGTCCTAACATGAAGAGCAAAGTAAACTTGAGTAGGGACATTGAGGTGCCAAAAACCAACTTTAAAACAACCTAAATGGCTTTTCTTATGTCTCTGCCTGGGGGTCTGTAATTTGAAAGCAGACAGCTTTCAGTTGGGAAGTGTGGGGAAGAGAGACCTTATTTGGAAAGATTCTTCATTATGCATGACTGTTGTGGCTGAAGTCTCATAAAATCATAGAATGACAGAATGCGTTGGGTTGGAAGGGACCTCTAAAGGTCGCCTAGTCTAATCCCACTACAACAAGCAGGGACATCTCTAACTAGAACAGATTGCCCAGACTCCCATCCAGCCTGACCTTAAACGGCTCCAGGGATCCTGGGGCCTCCAGCACCTCCCCAGGCAACCTGTTCCAGTGATCCACCACCCTCAGAATAAAGAATTTTTCCTAATGTCCAACCTCAATCTACTCTTTTCCAGCTTGAAACCATGACCCCTCATCCTATCATTTCCTACCCTTGTGACCAGTTCTTCACCAGCCTTCTGATGGGCCCCTTTCAGGTACTGAAAGGTTGCTATAAGGGCCCCCTGGAGTCTTCTTCTCTTCAGGCTGAACAAGCCCAGCTCTCTCAGCCCGTCTTGATAATAGAGGTGCTCCAGCCCTCTGATCATTTTGGTGGCCTCCTATGGACCCACTCCAACATGTCCACATCTTTCTTGTGTTGGGAACTCCAGAACTGGGCACAATACTTCAGGTGAGTATCACATTTTTGTTCTGAGCTGCTGCAGGGGAAGGACACGAGACAAATTTTGCATTCCTCAACTCCTTCTGTCACGTCTGCTGTTTAATTTGTTGTATTCTAAAACCAGAGCAGTTAGAAGTCTTGTACAATCTAGCTTTTTGGGTTGCATTGCATAGAATATTCTAATTGAAGTTTGATTTTCATTTCTGCTCCAAGCAGCTCCATTAGTTACTCTGAGCAAACCGTTGGCTGTGAATTTTCTATGTTGTTTATATAAAAAATACACATACATAAAACATAGAAAATGACATTATAGAAATGAGAATATAGATATTATATATTGTTTCACCCTTCTGTTAAACACTTACAGACTTTTGAATCTTCTACTGAATCTTCTTTATCTCTTGGATGGTTTGCAGATATCTATTCAAGTTTTCTAGTCCTTAGATTGGTAGTTTATAGTCTGTCCTTAAAATCAGTTCCAGTTTCATGGATTGGACTGCTTGCTTTTATTTCTGTTGAAGGCAACTATAGTGAAGAAATACCAGCAGAAACATATTGAGCTCCTCACCTCTCTTTATGCAGAGGCATCTGTCACGGCTCTCCTAACCTGCATTTTTCAGTTCATCCTTTGTACCCCATGTACAACTAAATATTTGAGCGGAACAACTTGTATTCTTCCTGGATGTGATTTACTTGGTCATTTCCTCTATGTCATGGGTTTCCTTTTCATATTACCAAGATGAAATACTAGGCACAGCTCTTTGTGTATCATCTCTGTCTTTGATATTGATTATATATAAATCACTTCTATTTGTTAGAGGCCAGAGAAACCTAAAATAACGCTGTTTTAAGTGCTGCTTGGCGATAGCACAGAGTACCTGTTGCATGTCCCCGAATAGGTCAGCATCAAGACTTTGTGCTAGAGGTGATATCAGACTGCATATGTTGTTGCTTTACTAGATTGAAGGGCTTTGTGTTGCATGTTTCCTCAGCAAAGCTGTGGCAGAGTGGCAGGAAGAAAAGCTTCCGATTTGTGTTGATTACAGCAACTTATAATAGTAATAATAACAATAATAGGATTCTAATTATCTGCATGCAGTCATTTCCCATCTGTAATGACAGAAGATCCTTAGATACTTGGAAAAAAAATGCTAGAAGCAAAGTGGAAGAGGTTTTTGATTTGGTTGTTCATGTCTTACAGCCTGGAACAGGGAGAGTTGGAAAGTGCCAGCTAGTGTCCAGGTACCGTAGGGATATTTTGTACTCAATCTTTACTCAGATGTCTGTTGAAATACACATAGTTTGAAGTTCATGGCTCCCTTAGAAAGAAGAATTAATAGCATGTTGCTGGGGGGTTTTTAATACTTTACATAATTGGGGAAGAAGTCTTACATTTTTCTTTATCTCCTAGAATTAACAGAAAGGTTTGATCATGGCAAAGTGATCAGAGTGATACCACTGACTTGTAAATAGTGCTAATTCCTACAGAACATGCTGTAGAGATGTCTACATGTTTCTAAAGAAAAAGTTATGCAACTCCAACAGCTTTGTAGGTAATTTTAATTCCCACAAAGCACTGCTGATACTTTTTTTCCCAGAGGATGGATTTAAGTAAAACCTGCCCCCTTGATTTTCTAACCTTCGCAACAGCAGTTACTACTTCTAAGGAATGCAGATGTTGATGCAACTATTCCAAATACTCTGTATCCACCATTTTCAACAGAGATTAAAATAAAAGAAATATGTATTGGAAAGTTAGAGTTTGTACAAGGCCACTCTCCATAGCAGCTCTCCAACTTACTACATTCTCTGCTGATCCCCTTTTGAGAACAAGTCCCTTTGTGTCCCATCAGTGACACTACATCTCTTCCCCTGCTACCTGTTTGCCTTGCGCACCTAGCAGCGAGCTGAAAAATTAATCATTAATTGCTGGGTCTACTACAGTGTCTCAGTGCTGAGGCTGTTCCTTGTGCAGCTTGTGCAGAGTACATGGAGAAGGCAACATGGAACTCGAGGTGCTGCTTTTCCCTGTGACGTGTGTTAAACTTTCAGAGTGGCCTGGGCTGCCAGGGCTGTGCATCAACAGATTCAAGAGGGACCAGTGTCTTCTAAGGTATTGATACACTTCCCTATTCCACTTGTATGGAACCTCTCACGCTGCCAAACTGATTGGAACAAGTTCCCAAGAGGATGAGAAGCGCTAATCCATAAAGCATTTAGCGGTCTCTTAGTTCTTGCTTGAAGTCACTTAGTTTAGATCACGGTGAAAGTGATTTTCCCCCAGAATGTGTGACAAACCAGGAACCATACATGCCTTAACTCCCTTTAATGGGGCTGTGACCCTGCATGAATACTGCTGCTTGCTCAGCAGTTGTGGGTCTGCAGATCTAAAGAGTTGAGACATTACACACTTTTACAGCAGATAAGTTCTGCTGAGGTAAATGGGCTCTGACTTACACTGGTTTTGCACTGAACAGAAAAATCCTGAGGTTTTCCCCTCAAAACTAAGAAATGGGAAAGCATGGAAAGCAAAAACCACCAAACCCAAATCCTCAGGGTTTTAAAAACATTTCTCCCTATTTCTGACTTTCTGTGGTGTCACTCATTTAGTGTTCTTGAATATTACTCTGCCATGATGAGAACTGGCGTTTTAAAAGCAAACTGCCTGTCTGCAGTATTTGAATACAACTGCATACCTCTGCGAGCAAAGAGTTTAGGGCTTATCTGGTGGCCTTGCACAATCCTTTTCCTGTTGTTGTCCCCTCCGAGGGCTGCAAAGATCTGTCAGACTAAGTGTGCCAAAGACCTGCCGTGGTGTTGGCAGCATTCATTAGAAGCCACAATACTGATGTGCTGCTTTCTGGGCAGATCACTTGGCTTCAGGTCCAATGATTTGCCTCCACCTACGCTCCTGTATTGAACCATCTTGGCTACATCCCACTGCTGTAGGTTGCAACGTCTTTTTCCGTCTCAGGGCTTTAGCTGCTGTTGACAGGCTGTAATTTAGCTTGGCATGCAATAATTCTGGTGCTCAGTCCTTTGGCAAAATAAAGTTATTTTTAAAACTAGTAAAACTCTTTACAAAATAACATACACTCACCAACAGGATTTATTACTCTTGTACTGCTGTGTTCTCAAAACCTGGCCTCTGCTCATCCACTCTGCTAAATTTGATTGGACTTCAGGTTCTTGAGCAAGTGATGGTCTTGGAAGGCAATGTGTTTCCTTTATTATTTTCTCACCTTGTAGACCCTGCAGATCAAAAATGCTCAGAAATGGACTGAAAAGGTATAGTTTTGGTGTAGCAATCTTGATTTGGTTTTCAGAATAAGTGTTCTCTCGTTCTGTGTCTTTGGACTTTTTCCTTTTTCCCCTTCCCTTCTCCTTCCCCCTTCCCTTCTCCTTTCCCTTCCCCTTCTCCTTCCCCTTCCCTTCTCCTTCCCCCTTCTCTTCCCCTTTCCCTTCCTTTCCCTTGCCTTGCCTTGCCTTGCCTTCCTTGCCTTTCCTTGCCTTCCCTTGCCTTGCTTTTGCCTTTCCCTGCCTTTCCTTTTCCTTCCCTTTCCCCTTCGCTTTCCTTCCCTTTTTCCCCCTTTGCTTTGCTTTTGCCTTTCTCTGCCTTTCCTTTTCTTTCCCTTTCCCTTTCCCTATGTTACATTTCAATTTTATGACATATTTTATCTTTTTTATTTTTTTTTAGAATAAGAATTTTTAAAGAAATCCCCAGATTCCAGTGTTTGGAGCTGGGCTACTGAATAAAACCCCTAACATCTACTTTAGGAAAATCAAAGATTGACAGCTTGTCTGTTCCACTGATATTGCCACGGCTTACATTCGTATTTTACCTACACTGTTCTTTGGTGATTTCTGTGGAGGATACATTGCTTTAAATAATTTATATTGTGGACTTCATTCCCCAGTACTCGTTAGTTCACTTTGAGGTAAAGTGCAGGGAGAGGTCTGGAGAGCCCTTCTGACAAATCAATACCTCTGTGATCCAAACTGGAATAATTAAACAAGGGCAATTAAATGAACAAGCAGCAGGTTTAGTCCGTCTTGACAAAGTGCCCTTTTGTCTCGTGAAGTTGAGGACGCTGATGCACACAGAGAGTAAAAGTGCTGTGGTGGCTGCAGACTTCTCTGTGCAACATGTGGTCTTGCTTAATCTGGATTTGGACCACTTGGCTCCTGCACACTCTCGCTTGCTGAGCTGCTGCAGATTTGTCTGGCTTGAATTAAAATTAATCTCAACGTATCTGCAGTTGTGTGTAACCCCTTACTGTACGCAGACTCTGGAGCATGCAGATCCAGGACCTTTCTTCATAGTCTCCCTTTGCTCCCTGTGACACCAAGGCCACATCCTTCCTACCTGCCACCATGGTCTGGAATACCTCTGTGGCAAAGTGACACATGCTGGCTGATGGGCAGGTCTGGGGGGGATGCACTGCCATGAAGTACACTAATTATACTGCAAAGTGTGTTTACAGACTCTGATACAGGATCCAGCCCTCACTGAGGGACTTGTCGCTGGCTTTAACTGCCCTCTCTAATTGGGATCACACTGATCGGTTGCTGAAATGATGCTCCTGATAGGGCAGAGCGAGTTTTCTTGAGAAAAGCCTGAATCACGTCTCGCAGCATGGTAGTCTGGCTGATGCGAAATAAAAGGTATGTTTGTCAGTTTTGTGTCACGCTTCCTCCCTCATATCCTGCTGGGGACCAGGGCTGATATGATTAGAAGCAGCTCAGACATGCCTTTTAGATTGCCTGCAGCAATACTAGCAGGGACTTTGTTTTTTGGTTTCCATTTTTCAAGCTGGGCTTGGTTCTTACCAGCTCTCTGTTTCCATTGCTCATCTGAAGACTGCTCGGCTCACCGGGTACATACAGCTATTAGAGGAATGCTTAAAATAACCCCGGATTTCTGCTTTAGGTCGCAATGTGGGCAGCGGAAATATTTGCACACAAGTACCTTAGGTGTTTAAATAGCAGACAACAGTGTTTGCAAATAATCCTAAAAAGTAAACAGGGACCTTCTGGAAAGTCAGAAATCACAGAATCTCAGAGACACGGGATGGTGGGGGCTGGAAAGGACCTCTGGAGATCATAGAATCATAGAATCATTAGGGATTGGAAGGGACCTTGAAAGATCATCTAGTCCAATCCCCCCTGCCACAGCAGGATCACCCAGACCAAGTCGCACAGGAACACATTCAGGTGGGTTAGATCATCTCGTCCAACCCTTCAGTTAGAGCAGGTTTGCACACAATCTTGTCCAGGCAGGTTTGAATGTCTCCAGAGAAGGAGACTCCACAGCCTCTCATGTTGAAATGGCAGTTCCTGTTTTCCTGTTAGTAGAGACGGTGTTTCAGGAGATTTAGTGGTTTGCAGTTGTAGGGCGGATGACAGGACTTGATGATGTTGAAGATCTTTTCCAAACTTGATGATTCTATGATTCTATATCCCAGATATAAGGCCACAGGTACTGCAGTCAAATTTCAGACAACTTAAGTATTGCCACAGATCAAAGCAGGGGTCTGGGAAACCATCACTATAACAGTAGTGACTTTCTACTGTAAAGAAACAGTAGAAAGTAGCCTCACTCTACCACATGGGCACAAGTACCAGTGAATGAGATCACACAGAGAGGTAGGAGGCAAACTGGATAGTGCCAGGACTTGAGACTTGCTGCCCTAGTTGGTTACCAAGAACAAACTGCTCAGAATATGGTCTGAAATTCCATCATTGGATATGTTTAATGAAGCCAGTACACTCCCAGTGAGGTATGTACAAGCATGTCCTTGAATAGGAGCGATTATGTGTGTGTATACAAGCAAGTCTTTTGGAGGGACAAGGTGTAAAGACCATTCCTTATACCTCCATACTTTCCTGCTGTGATGTACATACCTCGTAATGCAAAATTAGTCAGGAAAAACAGGCCATAGTGAATTTCCATTTGTAATGTCACCAGAAGAGGAATCTCACACTGTTCTTAATGGCTAGCAACATATCTCTCAAGACTTCTGGACAGATTTTGTCAATACAAACCAGTAGCTAAGCAGAAAAACACAACCAGTGTATGCTACTGGTATGATAAATGCTGTGCGATACTGAATTAGGTCTGCCAAGGATTTATATGACTTTTATCCTAGTTTTTAAATACACATAAAAGTGTCTCTGCTGTAGGGCTGCCTTCTTTGACAGATTTACAGGTGCATTTGGGAATAATGGTGCTGTATGATGATTATAAAACTATACAAAGCATTCTTTATTGGTCATTACCATTCCTCTGGATTAACTCACCATTATCTCCTGATGCATTGCAGTTGCAAAGCCCACGCCTTGCCATACGAGAGTCTGAACAATCTGATTTTGTTTAGGCACTAGACGGTTTGGGGAGGACTACACTCTCATTTGTTTTTATGCAGAGGCAGTGGTCTGTTTTCTTCCAGCAGCGTCCAGTGCTGAGATTCCCACAAACACTAGAAATGAGTGGCTGGTTGTTTTCCTATGGGCTGTGGGCAACCCATATGCAGTCTGTGCTGCAGATATGCTGATGTGACCCCAAGACTGTCAGCAGGGCAGCAGGGATTCCTCAGCATGAGGAGCCTGGTCAGCTCAAAACCCCCTCAGGGGCCTGAGCAGATGCCACAGCTGAAGAAAATGCCCCTCCTGCAAGGAAGCAGTAATAATGACACTTCTAAACCTAACAGGCTTCAACAGCAATCAGAAGTGATGAATCTTTGGTGGCTTGTAGCACATTGCATAGCAGTAAAAAGGCTCTTGAAAAGAATGTCAGCAGTGCATTAGGTGGAGCTGAGCTCTTTTGGGTACCTGGCCTCACTGGTGAGAATTAAAGAGCTAAAATCCAGCCCTGAGCACTTAAAAACCTTCAGTTTTTAAGATGAGGTAAATCCCAGAGAAAATAACTTTCATTGCCTTCAGAAGGCTTGGGTAATGCTGTTACCACCCCAGCTGCTCTTCCTCCTGTCAGTGAACATGCATCCATGGGAATTGCCCGCTGATTATTTGAACATCAAACTTGCGTCAATTAAATATCATAGTGTACTGGGATTGCTCTTTTGCTGCTCCTGACTTTTGTTTGCATATAAGACATCTGGCTTTGTGAATGCAGCATCAGAGTCTGGTTTTTCTAGTTTCTCTGTGAGTGAAACAAACCCCACCTTGAACGCCTTCCCCTGAAGTCAGGAGTGCACAGCCACGTCTTATAGCCATGCGTGCACCCTGATTGCATTTTGTGTGGCCGGCCGATGATGACATTTTATTGAATTGGTACATAGATTAAATCCCCTCAGCCATGACAATTAAATAGGAATAAATGTGTATGCCATTTACAGGGATCATATTTAATCAGAAACAGACAAGAACACGAGTCAGCAGCTCCGAAACAAACCCACTCTTTATATAAATCCAATTGAACTTGTTCCAGCTGTTTGCAGCAAAAATAAGGCAGCATTTTTCAAGGATGTGACAACTGCAAATGAGCCCAGTTGAATTTATCCCAAACCAGAACCTTCAGGGTATTTGAAGGACCCCACATCACCATTTATTGATGGCAGCAGCAGAGACTGGGACAGTGGCAAGAAAGGTGCTAAGCAATGTGGTGCTGGCACACAGCAGTTGCATCTTGCTCTGACTACAGAACAGGCTGCCTAGAGAGGTGGTAGAGGTCCTGGCATCCCTGGAGCCATTCAGGGTCAGCCCTGCTGGGGCTCTGAGCAATCTGTTCTAGTGAGAGATGTCCCCGGCTGTTGTAGGGAGGTCAGACTAGATGATCTTTAGAGGTCCCTTCCAACCCAATACAGTCTATGATCCTATGATGAATGACAGCAATAGCTGCCCTGCTCTAGTTTGGTGGGCCTAGCTGCAGACCTGCTGCCCACAACATGGGGCAGAGACTCCTGTGAGGGACTGGTGCTTTAGGTGGAGGCAAGGCTGGAGCTTGTTGAAACAAACTGCTTTTCATACAGCACATTCCCATTAGAGACAGTAGAGAGAGTACTGGGCACTTGGCTGCATTTTTGACAGTCAATTAGTATTAATCAAACCCAAAACATAGAGATAAATTATGAAGTATAGTCAGAGTTGAGTAGCAGAAGGGGATATGCTGGGACAGCAGCAGTCTGGAGTCATTCCAGCTGTTTTCAAGTTTACCATAACCTCTTTGGCAGAGAAAACAAGCTGGACGTTTCACACTGACAGGTTTAGTTGCGCACTATGACACTCCAGCCTGGCTGGAGACAAAAGCAGGAGGAAGGTTCTCATTGAAACTTTGCTGCTGTCCTCAGGGTATCTAAGAATCGCAAGTGAGTATGCGTTAGGAACCTACTAGCAGTAGGTTATTCCCAAAATCAAGTTTGTGCTGCCATTCAGCAAGACCTGGACAGGCTGGAGAGCTATGCAGGGAGAAATTTAATGAAGTATAACAAGGGCAAGTGTAGAGTTTTGCATCTGGGTAAGAACAATGCCAGGTACCAGTATAGGTTGGGGAATGACCTGTTGGAGAGTAGTGTAGGAGAAAGGGACCTGGGGGTCCTGGTGGACAGCAGGCTGACCATGAGCCAGCAATGTGTCCTTGTGGCCAAGAGAGCCACCGGCATCCTGGGGTGGATCACAAAGGGGGTGGTTAGCAGATCAAGAGACGTTCTTCTCCCCCTCTACTCTGCCCTGGTGAGACCACATCTGGAGTATTGTGTCCAGTTTTGGGCCCCCCAGTTCAAGAAGTACACGGAGCTGCTGGAGGAAGTCCAGCATAGAGTTACAAAGATGATGAAGGAACTAGGACACCTCCCTTATGAGGAGAGGCTGAGGGAGCTGGGTCTCTTGAGCTTGGAGAAGAGGAGACTGAAGGATGACTTCATTCATGTCTACAAGTATTTGAAGGGTGAGTGTCAGGAGGATGGAGCCAGGCTCTTCTCAGTGTCAACTAGTGATAGGACAAGGGGCAATGGGTGTGAGCTGGAACATAGGAGGTTCCATATAAATATGAGAAGGAACTTCTTCCCAGTGAGGGTGACAGAGCCCTGGAAGGGTCTGCCCAGGGGAGTTGTGGAGTCTCCTTCAGTAGAGATGTTTAAGACCTGCCTGGACGTGTTCCTGTGTGACTTGGTCTAGGTGATGCTGATGTGGCAGGGGGATTGGACTAGATGATCTTTCGAGGTGCCTTCCAATCCCTAATGATTCTATGATTCTGTGATTATCTCCAGCTAAGCCCAAGCTCCTGTACCCTTGTCATTTGGGAAGGCTTTTGGTGACCTGCAGGCAACGACTCAAACTGACAATTATTTGTCACATTAAAAACAGAACACCACCACTGAGGTTACAGGGTGAGTTATTTATCGCCCTCATCTGACAGCCCAAATGCGATGAGATGAGGCAGAAGTGCCCAGGCAGTGTTTACAGGAAGAATTGTCTTTTGAAATAGACTTTACTTTCCTTTTGCTGTCACTATCAGGGATGTCAAATTTCCTTAAGAAACAGTAAGGATGGCACGAGAGAAAGTTTTACTTCCCCTTTCTTTATCAGAAAATGAGTAAGAATTCAAACACCTCCCTGCACTCAACATCTGCTGCTCAGTCCGAAATTTACTTACATTTTTGGAAGTGTAGGATTATAGAATCATAGAATGGCTCAGGTTGGAAGGGACCGCAGAGATCATCTAATCCAACCTTCCTGCCATGAGTCTCTTGACTAGACCAGGTGTCTCAAAGCCTCATCCAGCCTGCCCTTGAACATCTCCATGGAGGAGGCATCCACAGCCTCTCTGGGTAACCTATTCCAGAGTGTCACCACTCTCGTACTGAAGAATTTCTTCCTAAGTGCCAATCTGAACCTCTTCTCCTTCATTTTAATGCCATTTCCCCTTGTCCTGTCACTGGACACTCTTGTAAAAAGTCCCTCTCCAGCCTTCCTGTAGTTTCCCTTCAAATATTGGAAGGCTGCTGTGAGGTCACCCCAAAGACTTCTCTTCTATAGGCTGAACAATCCCAGCTCCTTCAGCCTCACCTTGTAGCAGAGGTGCTCCAGCCCATGGATCATCCTTGTGGCCCTCTTCTGAACTTATTCCAACAGACCTATGTCCCTGTTATGGTGGGGACACCAGGACTGGACGCAGTACTCAAGGTGGGGTCTCACAAGGGCAGAGCAGACGGGAAGAACCACCTCTTTTGATCTGCTGGCCACACTCCTCTTGATGCATCTCAGGATACAGTTGGCTGCCTGAGTGCTCTGTTGGCTCACGCTGAGCTTTTCATCAATCATGAACAGGACGCGCTGTTCATCATCTAGACAGTTTACAGGAAGAACTTTTTAGTCAAGAGGCATCCTTGCTCATGGCAGGGAGGTTGGATTAGATGATCACTGAGGTCTCTTCCAACCGAAGCCAGTCCTTGGCTCTGGGTGTATCTTCGGCTGCCAAAGAGCTTAGCATCCCTGTGAAATGGGAAGTCCTCCCAATCTCCGCTGGGCACTCCTGAGGAAGGGCTGTGGGAGCATCCAGGCCCAGGGCAATCCACAAGACTTTCAGGCAGGCTTGGGAATTCATCAACCCTGCGTGTTTCACGGCTCAGTGAGCAAATCCAGGAACAAAGTGGTGTCTTAAATTACATTTAGCTTCCGCCTGGATCGCCTGTCACAGAACCTCCCACGTCCAACTCAACCCCATCCCAGGGAGATTTCTGAATCTGCATGTCTGGCTGTGGGTACCACCCCCTGAGGCAGCTGAATCCCATCCATCTGCTGTCCTCCAGCCCAGAATTCAGCCCCAAAACTGCATTTTCCTTGCGCACACCCCATCCTAGGCAGTTACCATGGCAACCCGGGGACAGGCCATCAGATGCCAGTCCTGCTACAGCTTCACCTCTGCCAGGATCCGGCTAAATTACTAACAGACGAATTAGCGTGAGTGGAAGGCACATCTCAAGCTCTTTATTGTAGGATCCAGCTGACTAAAGAGCTCAGGTTATACCTGCACAAACCAACCCCACTCAGAGCTGTTATCCCCACCTCAATCCTGAGTGTTTCCATCTTTGTACCAGACGTTTTACATTGACTGCTCTGAGACGGAGCCCGAGGAGCACTGTTACCTCACGGGTCACCAAGCAGCATGTCTGTGCAGCAGCCAAGCCACTGACGGCTTGCCAGGGGATAAACTCGCTCCCTTGCCTCCAGAGAGGATTCTAAGTTGCCAGGTTGAAGAGCATCACTGACGATTTTTAATCATCTCCTGTTTTTAAAGAAGTGTAATGTGGACTGGTGGCAGGGGACTCACCTCAGATGCCCTATGCAATGGCAATCCTGTTTCTAGGCTGTTAGGGGCTGATGAGCAGTTTGTTTCCTCCTTTGTGCCTGATTTGTCCATCTGTTGAAGGGGAACTGTGACACTGATCTCTCTCTGTGGACTGGGTCTCACAGCATTTTAAAGTGAAGCTGTATGAAACCTAAATATTGACATCAAAACCACTCGTGTCAGATACCCCAGAGTACTGTCAGAGGAGAGTGTTCAACACAGACCCCTGTGTGTTGCTTGAGCAGTCCCTCTTTGTGCTCTGGTTGCCAGCAGACTGAGCAATGTGCTTTAAACAAATCCAGGGCTCTGGATGAAGAGATCACAGAATCATAGAATCATTAAGGATTGGAAGGGACCTTGAAAGATCATCCAGTCCAATCCCCCTGCCACAGCAGGATCACCTAGACCAAGTCGCACAG
>JAOXOE010000405.1:19817928-19833654 GCA_028565055.1 Phoeniculus purpureus | reverse complement strand
CCTGGTGGACAGCAGGATGACCATGAGCCAGCAGTGTGCTCTTGTGGCCAAGAGGGCCAACAGCATCCTGGGGTGGACCAGAATGGGGGTGGTTAGCAGATCAATAGAGGTCCTTCTACCCCTCTACTCTGCCCTGGTGAGACCACATCTGGAGTATTGTGTCCAGTTTTGGGCCCCTCAGTTCAAGAAGGACATGGAGCTGCCTGGACATGTTCTTGTGTGACTGGATCTAGGTGATCTTGCTGTGGCAGGGGGATTTGACTAGGTGATCTTTTGATGTCCCTTCCAATTCCTAATAATTCTATGATTCTATGATAATGTTATACCTTATACTATTAAATAATACTGCAATATTATAAAATGTGCTTTTATAAATTATTAAATAAAATAATAATTTACTGACTTGAGATATCTTTAAAATATCTAGACCAAGGCTGGATCTAGTCTGGACCTAGGGGAAAGGCAAGCTGCAGGACTCGAAAGAAAAATGAGCTGGGTATCTTACAGACAGTCAAGGAGTAGAAAATGAACAATGTGTGAAAATGGTTGTCAGGCTGAGGCAGTCACAGATCACACATGAAATACAAGCTGCTTATTGTAGCCCATACATTGCAGGTGGCTTGTGCCTGTCTCCTCTGGGCTTGTTGGCTCATTTCTACCTCCAGCTTCCTCCAGCGCTGGCCAGCTTGTTTGGCACAACGTGTTTCTGTTCTGTGTCCTGCAGCAAAAGATGGTTTCTGCTCCGAGGGATTTAGCATCTTAAACTGGCAAAAGCTTAGAGGACAAAGAGGTGCAGGGATGTCAGTCGGCAGGTCAGCAGTACAGCTGGGCACACAGCTCGGGTCTCATCTCCTCTACTCTACTGTCTTCACAGGGCAACAGGGTCACTGATAAAACCAATTTGGAAAAAGAAGCTGTTAAATATAAATGTGATTTGGCTTTAACAGCAGTGGGAAGCTGGGGAATGGGTCAGGTCTGAGAGGGCTGTGTACGGCTACATTTGGAAATAAATTGTTTCTCTGGAATGGAAATGATGGGAGATTGCAAATATTGGGAAAAAACCCATTAAACCTACCTAAAATACCACAGCAACATCATGTGGAAGTGCGTGGGAAGCCTGCTGGCCTCTTTTCATGCAGACCTTGCTCTATGCAAATAAAACAAACAATCACAAAAAGAGAAATCACCTCAGAGAGAATGAGCAACTAATGCACACTGAATACAAAAATCCTGCGAGGTCTTTCCTCATTTTGAAAGTTAGCAGAGGTCATTGAATCATTTGAAGATTGATTCCCTTTTTCAAAAAGTCCCAATTCTCACAGATGCCATCAAATTTTTTCTTCCAGTGACCGCAGATACAACGTGAGAGCCAAATGCTGTAGTGTGCATCTGTCAGAGCTGCAGAGCGCTGGCTTGGCCCTCTGCTTCTGAAGCATCAATACATCCTTGCAATACATTCTTGCTTGTTATCTGCACTCACTGCGTGCCTTTAGTGGTGTTGGCTCCTTCACAGTTCCCTCTGCTAAGTCACCTTTGGCAAACCTCAACTCAATTTCTGAGCCAAACATATCTTTTTCAAGTCTGGGTGGAAACTAGAGGGTACTTTTTGCTCCCTCTTCAAATAAACCAGCATAAATCCTATCTTTCACCTCTCTGCTCGTTTTTTGGATGAAGTGGTTGATGTAGATTTTGGCTACAGGTTTGTTTGTATTGCAGAACAAATCTGTTCCTGTGCGACTTGGTCTAGCTGATCCTGCTGTGGCAGGGGGATTGGACTAGATGATCTTTTGAGGTCCCTTCCAATCCCTAATGTTCTGTCATTCTGTGATTCTGTGATAAAAAAAGTCATGGCCTCTAGATGCCAGGTAGCACTGCAAACCACCCTCCATCCACCTGTCTCCCCAGGCTAGGCAAGCTCACAAGAACACGTAACCATAGGACAAGGGGTCGTGGTTTTAAGCTGGAAAAGAGTAGATTGAGGCTGGATATTAGGAATATGTTCTTTATTCTGAGGGTGGTGGATCCCTGGAGCAGGTTGCCTGGGGAGGTAGTGGAGACCCTGGCGTCCCTGGAGACATTCAAGCTCAGGCTGGATGGGGCTTTGAGCAATATTTTCTATAGATGTCCCTGCTTGTTGTAAGGGGGTTGGACTAGATCAATTCTGGAGGTCCCTTCCAACCCAATACATTCTATGATTTCCCATAACGTGTATGGTAATTGCAGAGAGACAGTATATCTGAGGGTTAAAAATCACCAACATTCTAAATCAGGTGGGTTTCTTTTTTTCCACTGACTTTCGTTCCCTTTGGCAGAGCTGATTTTCAAGCTTTTCCGCGTATCCCAAAAGGGTGATTGTGTTTGAGATTTTCGAGTGCTCACATGGGTCCAGTAGCTGTTGTCTCAAGAAAGGCAACAAGAATTGTGTGAGTCATGGGAGATGCGGCATGGTGTTGTCTTAAAGCTCTTCCCAATGAAATCAATGTAGATTTCCATACGAACAGATATAAGACACTGCTAAGAGTTTGTTGTTTTAGGGGGTAAGTAAATTCTGGCCATGGTCCAGTCTTGATAATGCTGTATTTCTACAGTTGGTTCTTCTCTCACTCAATGTCAAGAAAGGATCCCCATGGAGCAAAATCAAAAGCCAGAGGAACGGAAAAGTCTATTTGTGAAAAACACCCGCTATCCACCCAAAAGAGCTTGAAGCTACTATCTCCATTGGCAGGTGTGCTCCCAGGGAGAGCCGCCTCTCTGTTAAATGCCATATCTCTTATTTTATCCTGAATGTGTTCAGCTTCAGCTCTCTCAGCCTTGTTTTGGAACACTTCACAAAGCCCTGGACTATTTATAAGTCTCTCAAGTTCAGCCCGCAAAGATGAAAAGACCTAAACATATCAGTCACTTTGAAATATTGGGCCAGTTTATGTGGTCAGGAATTTACCAGTAAAGCGAGGGATTGCTTGCTCACTTTGTTTCTCTTCTTGCCAAATTTTATTTCTACTTGGCTGTGACTTTTAAAAAATAATTCCATCACCCCTGTAAATTCTGTTTATTCTGTGTCCTTAGCTGTGTTCTCTGCCTTTTTTCTCACTCCTGGAGAGCAAGCTGATGATGTGACCTGCATATTTGACAGAACATCAATGCAAAAATAATGAATTGAGACCTTCTTTGGTGATAAAGCCCATTTTTTTTAGGATGGACAATTGGAATGTGTCGGCTCTGATTGCTACATCAGTTGATAGCAGGTACTTTGTCATCTCTAACTTTTATTTTCAGTAACATTCTCTTCTGCCTTATGGGATCGTTTGTCTTCTTTTGGTAAATTCCCATCTGGTCCAAAATGAGTTTTCAGTGCTGTATCGATGGATGGATATAGTCAGTCTCTGTCCATTTAGTCTTCATCTTTGTCTGCTCCCATGGTTTTTTGTGTCACAAATTAAAGAAGAGGTCTGTTTACAAAAACACCTCTGCCATCATTTTTATGCATGGACATTTATTGGTATTTTTTACTTCTAGAGTGATTTTACATTTGCTGAAGAAAGCGTTTTCATCAGAATAAGGAAGGGGTTCATAAGTAGTCTCTGGATTTCAAGACAATAGTGGAACTAAACTGATCGTGTTAGCCTAGTCGGCCCATTTTTGAGCACTTGGAGAAAAACATATTGGTAAGATAGTTTTTTGATGCAAAATCAGTTGGACTTCCCTGAAAGCCAGGAATAAATCTTTTAAAGCAATTCGTTTACAGATTTTAATTAAAGATGTACAGTATCATTGGGTCTGATTCATCAAGTATAAAAGCAATTCTAATAAGCCTCTTAGACACGTTTTGTCTTTCAGTCCAAAGCTACCTACAGTAGAATATAGCTTGTCATGAAACTGGCCTGATGGTGTGTAGACCGAATCGCTGGCCTCCGGTGTCTTTTCATTTTTTTCATTTCTTCTCAGGAAAGAAAAGCCCATAGGAGTATTTAGCAGGGAAAACCCCTTCTGCTCGCAAATGACTGCAAGGATGCAAGTGCTGGAGGATTTCTGGCACAGCTCCCAGTGCTATGCATGATTTTATAGCTGTCCATCCTGGAGACTGATGATCCCTGCCTGGTGATGGGGTTGTTCTGGCCCAAATTTTGCCCATGTAACCTCTTCTCAAGTAGCTTTCACCTTAAAGGCACTACCTAGCCGGGTTGTAATGCAAGAGGGGAATATAATAGCAGAATAATACCTACGCTGTATTTCCCCTAGTTTCACTCTTAGTCTAAAGCAGGTGCCAGAAGCAAATGCTACATCTGCCTTTTACTGACAGACTTCCCTTTTGCACAGTTCTTTCTGAAAAGTTTGCTTTCCTTTAGCCTGTTAAATGCTGTGTTTTAACAGCGTTACTGAAGACAGCAGCACAACTCGCACAACTTCTTTGCTGCCTGTGTTGCATATCTCTTGTCTCTGTGCCCAAGCCTGGACCACAGGCTGCCTTCATCCACTGTCAGGGCTAGTTCCAAAAAGTGTTTTCAAGTGCTTTGGTTTTACTGGGAGTAATTATCCTCCATGACTTCACTCCCCTAACACCACTCATTTGTAGTGTACCCTTAGCAAGTTCACTGATGCTGTGAAACTGGGAGAGGTGGCTGATGCTGCAAAAGGCTGTGCTGCCATTCAGTGAGATCAGGACAGGCCAGAGAGCTGGGAAAAGGGGAACCTTGTGAAGTTCAATAAGGACAAAAATAGAGTCCTTATTGAACTCTATAAGGAATGTGGGGAAGAATTAACACCAGGCACCAGTACAGGTTAGGGTTTGTATGTCCTGCTGGAAAGCAGCTCCTTGAAGAAAGACCTTGTAGTCCTTGTGGACAGTAAGCTATCACTGGGGCAGCAATGTGCCCTTCTGGCCAAGATGACCAATGGCATCTTGGGGTGCATCAAGAAAGAGTCCAGCAAGTCTAGCGAGGTTCTCCTTCCTCTGTGCCCTGTGCCCTGATAAGAACACATCTGGAGTACTGTATCCAGTTCTGGGATCCCTAGTTCAAGACAGACAGGAAAATATTGGAGAGAGTCCAATGCAAAACTGAGAAGTTGATTAAAAGACTTAAATATCTCTCCTGTGAAAAAAGGCTGAGAGAACTAGGGCTGTTTAGCCTAGAGAAGAGAAAATTGAGAGGGGATCTTATTGATGTCTATAAATATCTGAGGGGTGGCTATCAAGAGGAAGTGGCCAGTCTCTTTTCTGTGGTCCCCAGAAATAGGACAAGGAATAATGGATATAAGCTATAACATAGGAAGTTCTACTTCAACAGGAGGATAAACTTCTTTAATATGAGGTTCATGGTGCACTGGAACAGGCATTCAGAACCCTCCTGGATACTTTTCTGTGTGGCCTGTTTTAGGGGATCCTGCTTCAGCAGGTGGGTTGGACCAGATGATCTCTGGAGGTCGCTTCCAAACCCTAATATTCTATGATTCTATGATTTCCATACAGCTCCTGTGTGCAAGGGTTGCATTCAGGATACCATTTCCATTTGCCAGCCTTTCTAACATACAAAATTTCAGAGTTGATTTTTTCTAGTAATTTGATAGTAAACCATAGAAAGAGTAATTTCTTTCCACTGGTGTCTGGTTACTAACTCTTTAGTAACTATTAAGTGCTCTGATAGTAAGTGACTATTCTTTAGGATGTTTGCTTGTCCCCCAGAAGGCTCCAAAGTGTTACTAATTGATCCTCCGGCTCATGACAACATTACTCTCAGCCTCCTTTGCTTCTGGTTCTTATTCCAGTAACACCAAAAAATGGCAAAGGTCCTGTAAGCTGAGGAAGTTTCTGCAGCATCCTCTCGTCTTGCTTCTCTTCCCAATTTATGAGATCTCTGTAGTTCACTGCTCTCAAGTCATTATGAATAGGTCTCTTTTGGGGTTTGTTTTGCAGTGCGAAGGAACTGCAGGTGCCTTCCATTCTCTTGTGTCATAGTGTGAGAAATAACAGTGGACAGGAGGATTTTCATGAAAGGTTAATAGATTAATAGGATGTTAGGTGAACTTCAGCATATAACAGTAAGCTGCTTTGAAATTATGTTTAGAATTGCTGTATAGCTTTGTTTAGCCTAACGGAGCTTGTAGAGAACTACTCAGCCTTGGAAAGGAGAAAACAATGAGCTTGCACAACAAGAGTCTTGTACACTCTAGCAGCAAAGGTGACAAAAGGAAAGTACAATGTGGAGAAGACCTCCCCGCAAAGACCCTTTTAACCTTAAGACGCATCTCTACC
Source organism: Phoeniculus purpureus (assembly GCA_028565055.1). Lineage (NCBI taxonomy): Eukaryota > Metazoa > Chordata > Aves > Bucerotiformes > Phoeniculidae > Phoeniculus > Phoeniculus purpureus. Next base: position 19,827,404 of record JAOXOE010000405.1, on the reverse strand, counting down.
TGGGACGAGTTTATGTAAAACTAAAGGCATCTGTATGAGCTTTCTCAGGGATACGCACATGAGGAACTCTATAAGTAGGAAATGGTGCTGAAACCCAGGGCTCGCAAGATATCCCATGGCCTTGTGAATAAATCATTCCAATGCTTCACAAACTTTTTGTGTCCATGATATCGAAGCTGCTTCTAACAATGGGGATTTGGGTTACTGTTTCTAAGATGATCCCCCTGTGGCTGTTTTATGTAGCTTGAGTATCTTTGCAAACATTGCTACCCTGCCTCCCTCTTCAGGCAATGACCAAGTCTGTGTCGGTGACATGCTGCTGATAAAGACTTTTTTTCTTTGGAGTAGCTCAGTCTCTTGGACAGACATGTCCTCTGGCCTCACAGAGAAATACCGGGAAAAATCTGATGTCAGGGAGGCTGATCATGAAGACCAAGTACCTCTTCTGAATGACCTTGGCAAAGGCAGTCAGTTGTCTTGAAGCTGTTTCTATTTCATTTTTCTTCCATGCGTATGGATTTTAATTGCTGTAGCTTGAAACACATCTATTCTGATTCCCCGTTACACAGTGCGTCTGGTGAAAACTGGGGATGACAGCTTCCCAGGGAACAAGCGGTGTTTCAGACCAACTGCTCCGTTAACGTCTTGGCTGCCAGATGTATTTCAGAGCTGCGCTGCTGCTTTTTATAAAGCGTGGAATACAGTTTGTAAGAGCAATCATCTTCCCAAATTGGTCATTACCAAAGTTAATGACCTGTTTATTAGAACATCAACCTTGGCTTTGCCTCATGCTGTTAATTAACAAATCTGTCATTAACTGCTGGTGGCCATGAATTCGTTCATGTGTGTGTGTGGAGGGAAGGAGATAGGGATGCTTCATTAGCTATGGCACATTTAAGGTGGTACTCCCGCACACTGGTGCCACCCTGTTCTCACACGGTTCTCACAGGCTGCACCATTTACATGTTTTCTGTGAATCTGTCCAATCCCTTGTGGGACCTGCTTTGTTTTGTTTGAATCACTTTCTGTACCGGGTTCCACAGGTGCTCCCTGGTCCTCACCTACTGGTATATTCTCAGCGAACGGCAGCTCTGCGCTGCCTTTACCCTGCCGTGGGGGTGATTTGTTGTTGCTGTGCATTGAGAAGTGCGCTCCAAGGGGCAAAGGGCGAACCTCAGAGCAAAGAAGTGGTTTATGATCAAAACTTCTGCCTGCAATAAAATTGTCTGTTTTGCAGAAGGTGCCCACAACTAATTAGCTATTTGTTATTGTCGAGAAAAACACAATCCATAATAGTGAGGGCCAGCAGAACATCTGTCTCCTTAGAGAGGGTTTTGAAAACCATAATTCAGGTGAGAATTACAGGTTTTATCCGCCTTTGTTGAGATAAATGTATTTTGCCACTCCTCTCAGCCTCTAGTGCTAATTACACTGTCATAAAATGCCCTGGATTAATGAGGTTTCAAAACACAGGCACCCGCTCAGGTCTCTCCCTGAGCTGTTCCTTTTCTCTGCAAATGAGTCTTGCTTGTATCACTGCACAGGTGGAGATCCTAGTCAAGAGTGACTTAAATATAAAGAAGCCTTTTGGGTAATGCCCAGATATGAGAACAAAACTGTTCAAAGGTGTTTCCAGTCCAGAGGCAACCTTCTGTGAGGTGACTGAGTTGGTCTCATGACCGTTGGCCCAACAGGGCAGCTCCCTACTACAGCTACTAGCCATGCATTTCTCTGCATGTCTTGGCATCCTCTGTGCATGGCAATAGAAATAGCTCACCATGGAAATAGCTCTGTTTTCCACTGTTGGTTTCACTCAGCATCACTGACTTGAGGAGGGTCTAACAAGCACCTAGCTTAGGTGGATAGGATGGAGCAAGTGTGGGTGGGCACATGGCACAGGAAGTGAAGGGAGTGAGAAGGAGGGAAGGGAAATGCAGGTAAAGGGGGACCTGAAGCACTGAGGTAGCTTGAGCCATCCTGTAGCAGAGCTCCCCATAACAGTGAACTCTCAGACAAAATGAACATGCTAATAACAGCTGCTTGGGCAGACATCTGATTTGAAGTCTGAGGAGAATCTGTTGAACAGGTCTGCCTGTGTATTTCAGAGTCGGTTTTCTGCATGGGCTAAGGCAGTTTACAGCCAAAACCTGCAGCTTTGACTGGCCACTGGAACCTTTGTTTGAATGGGAGGAATATAAATGGCAAATAAGCAAATGACTTTTCCATTGGTAGCAGAAATTCTACTCTTCACATCCCAAGTTTGATGTGTTGATTATGGTCTGGCTGCCTACTGAACATGCTCAGAGCAAGGAGTGGGGCAGAATGGAGCTCAATGAATCAGGTTTTCAGTAAATCATGCCTTTAAAACAGCAGTCTCCTTACCAGCTGAAGACCTTCACATCTCAAGTGCATCTGGCGTTGTCAACAAATCCTGTATCTTTTCACTCAATTGATCACAGACTTTAAAGAAGTGGTTCTTTCCCTGATAAATGAGATATCATATGCATTCATCTCCTACAGAAGTGTCACAGATAATTAATCACTGCCATCAGCTCATTACAGCTCTTAAGGGTACATGTGAATATCCTCCAAGTTAACAGAACAAAAACTCCAGGTGGAAGGTTAATAGTGCTTTTAAAATGAAAGTGACATTGCAGAATAGGTCAGTCACTGCCCTTTAGATGTGGTACTTGCACCCCAGGATCTCTCGTGACACCACTTACCTGGTAATGATGGGCCAAGGTTGCACCCAGAGGAGCTAGCCCCACTGAGGATGCAAAACGCTGACTGCTGCCAGCTCAGAAGTCCCCTGCTTCAGCAACGTGGAGCATATCCCACGGCTATGAGCAGACGATAAAATATGTCAAACACTCAGGGGATCCCATGGATGAACTTCTGCTGGACCTTGGCAGCCAAATGATACAAGTGATCATTTTATGCCTCCTTTCTCCACTCCTAGCAGTGGATGAGAGTGTATCTGTTCAACAGTGATGATAAGTGTTCACGTTAGGAGAGGTGATTTTTACTACTACTAGTTTTACTAGCAGTAAATCTCCTAGTTTTTTACTACTAGTTTTACTAATAGTAAAAATCTACTCGTTTACTAGGGCAAACTCACCTGTCTGCGCTGTTTTGCTTCCAAGGATTGTCTTTAAAAGTGGCAGCATAACATCAGCTCAGGCTTGCTGAGTTGTTGGGAAGATTATCATGAAGTATTTTCTTTCTGCCAGCAGTGGCCGCATCATATAGACTGAAATCTCTCACCTGCATGTGTGCAGCTCCTTGGGAAGTCACAGACCTCACACCTTGCCAACTGATGCTGCTCATCTTGATGTATTACCACCTACTGAATCTATCTCTCTTTCAAAGCCGCTGGGGAGAAGTGCAGATAAACGGCGAAAGATTTGTTTCCTTTACTCACGCAGTTCACTCACCGGTTTGTACACACACACGTGGGCTGTCTGGAGTCAGGTTAGGCTCTGCTCACCCAGAAACCAGTCTTAGAGAGACCAGTAGAAACAACCAAACGTGTTTCCTAATAGCTTTATTTCATAATCCACGTAGAGGCTTTGCTTGCAGGGTCTGTTCCAGATGAGGTAGTATTAACTGTGGAAGAAAAAACAAGCTACAACATAGCACATTCAGGAATGCATTCCAGGACAGTGATGTTCCAAAGGAAAGGCTCCTGGTTTGGATTTCTGAATAGGATTTGCACAGTACACGTGGACACAAGGCTTTCTGGAGCAGAAACAGTCCTGTAGGGGACATTTCTTGTGAGCAATCTATTCCCAAATGGTAACAAAGATGAAAACCATCTGATTCTGAAACTAGGAAGTTCAAGTTTGTTTTTTGACATAGTCTCAAGAGAAGGAATAAAAAAGTCCCAGGTTGGGAGAGAAAAGCAATGACACCACCCCTCCCCAACCCCTAGCCTTGTCCATAAAGACTGTTGAAAGGGCAAGCTGAAGTGGGTAGAAGGTTGTGGAAACAACATGACGGTGACATTGGGACAAACTAGACTTTTGAGAAAAGTTGTCCTTTAAATTACCAGAGAATTTTTCCTTCCAGTTTTCTTTGTTGACTGTAGTAATATGGAAGAGCTCTGGCAGGGACTTCAGCTTACAGCAGCTTCTCAGTAAAGCCTAGTATGAGTAATTCAGGCCTTGATCAGGTGAAGGATCTCAGTCCATCTGTAGTTTAATGTTAATGAATAATCACGTCTTCAAACAAGAGCAGTTTGCTTAGGTCTGCCCTGAAGAGTCAAATATCCTTTCACTGACCTTTCTAAAGGAGTCAGACACGTGAATTTTCATAGGAAGCCTGTTCACGGAGCAGAGGGTTCACCTGGAAATCAGGAGAGAAGAAATAAGATCTTGTGTTTACTGCAGACGAAGCCAGAAGAGCAATGTGCAGAGCTCCAAGGAAGAAGAAACAATGCAGGCAGCTCTGCTGGACGATGATGCACTGAAAGCTCCAAAGATGGATTTGTTTGAAGGCTGCTAAGGGATATAAACACATAGGCTTAAAAAGAGCTGCCTTTCAAACACAAAACAAGCCAGCTCTGTGAAATGAAGGAATAAAAGCAGCTTGATGTATTCCGACAGGGAAATTAGGGAAGCAGACGTGTATAAAAGCCAATGAGCAAACTGTGCGCGTCAAGAAATGATGTGCCCTGTATTCTTTTAATAGTTTACTGCTTAGCAGATTACACAACATTTGACACTGATGCTTGAAAAGCCTCCTGCCGCTTAACAGTCCTCTGCAATAAAACGCTGTAATCTGTTAGTGCACCACACTGCCACGAGAACCCAGCATTTGTAGGGGAATTACTCCCTTCCCTTCGGTACGTCTTTCATTTTGCTTAAAGAAAGAGAAACTATGACTTCTCTCCACCTTCTTTTGCCTGACTACATGCCCCCAGCCCTGACTGTTGCTGGCTGCGAGCTTTTCTCCTGCCTGGGTGTTCTGGCAGTTAGCCTTTCCTGGTGTGGCTCAGGCACTGCAGAGGGGATGGCAAGAATACAGAGACCTGCAGCAGATGCAGTGAGGCAGCGGTAGGTGGAGGGAAGATTGCTATTTTCCACAGTCAGGGAAAGAGGCTGTGCTGTAGCCTTGGTAAGCAAGAGGAAAGGTGGGTTTTCCTGCATGCAATTAGCGGTCCAGCTAAAAGGGTGCCAAGGGAAGTGATGCTACTCCAAACAGGCTGGCAAGATGATCCATTGGCAGCATTTGCTGTTGGCAGAGCCAGCTCTTACAAATATCACCTAGTAAATGATCTGGACGTGGCTTAGAGGGGGAAGAAGGCCACGTTAGAAAATAAGACTGAAAAGAACATAAAGAGCTTAGTGTCCTTTACTGAATACCTGGATGCAAAACCAGTGGGAAACCTGGAGCAGGGCACTTCAGTTGCCACCGTAGCAGTGCTGCAAGCATTCCCTGACAACGCATTTCTTTTCTATTTCTCTCCTTCTATAGTTACAGCAGTAGCTGTTGGAATTAATTATGATTAATTTAATTATAGGTATAAACCAGGTCTTTTTCAAAGTGGATTATAGTTTCCTTCAGTAGTATGTAATGGTTAAGAGCTGGTAATTAAGGGTTTGAACGAGGGTTTGACAGTGCATTTGCCCATGATTGAAATTCCACTGCAAACCCCATAGTGTTTGCAGTACACCACAGAGCCATATGATTTCTCTGGGATTTTTTTGGTGTGTATATACACATATATGCATATAAAAGTAAATTTTATAGATATATAAGTTATACTTAATTACTTGTGTGTATATATATAGTATTTATAAGTACAACTTATAAGCTGTAAATATACCTATACATAAGTTATCATGAAGAAATGCATTTTATCAACCTGCTGCTGAATACCTAAGATGTCTAATAATTAATTTAACATGCTTATCTGTGTAATTAATTCTTAATCAGGCAGGTAAGGAGATGATAGCAATGAGGGTTTGAAACTCAAGGGTCAATCCCATTAGTGTGGAGAGAGGAGAAGATTTGTATTTAGCCTGAAGTCTCCAGCTCTGACCCTACTAGTGACCGACACCCCAGCAGGCTGTGCTGCCATTGAGGGGGACCTGGACCAGCTGGAGAGCTGGGCAGGGAGAAATTTAATGACATATAACAAGGGCAAGTGGGCAAGAACAACCCCAGGAACCAGTATAGGTTGGAGACTGAGCAGTTGGAGAGCAGTGTAGGAGACAGAGAACTGGGGTCCTGGTGGACAGCAGTATGACCATGAGCCAGCAATGTGTCCTTGTGGCCAAGAAGGCCAATGGCATCCTGGGGTGGATCAGAATGGGGGTGGTTAGCAGATCAAGAGAGGTTCTCCTCTCCTTCTACTCTGCACTAGTGAGACCACATCGGAGTATTGTGTCCAGTTCTGGGCCCTTCAGTTCAAGAAGGACATGGAGCTGCTGGAGAGAGTCCTGCACAGAGCCACGAGGAGTATGAAGGGAGTGGAACACCTTCCTTATGAGGAAAGGCTGAGGGAGCTGGGTCTCTTGAGCTTGATGGAGACTGAGGGGCGACTTCATTAAAGTTTATAAATATGGAAAGGTGGTTGTCAGGAGGATGCTGCCAGACTCATCTCAGTATTGTCTAATGATAGGACAAAGGGCAATGGGTGTAAGCTGAAACACAGGAGGTTCCACATCAATATGAGAAGGAACTTCTTCACTGTGAGGGTCACAGAGCACTGGAACAGGCTGCCCAGGGGGGTTGTGGAGTCTCCTTCTCTGGAGATGTTTAAAACCCACCCGGATGCGTTCCTGTGTGACTTGGTCTAGGTGATCCTGCTAGGTGGCAGGGGGATTGGACTAGGTGATCTTTCGAGGTCCCTTCCAATCCCTAATGATTCTGTAAGTCTGTGAGTCAAGGGGGAAAGGCCTTTTGAAGACTGCTTGAAGGGCTTTTGCTAGACAAACCCATCTCTTTCTCAGAAGATATGTTAGTGGATTGTGCACTTTGAAGTGCTCAGGTGCCGGTAACATGCTTTTAGGCATACCTACAGACCAGGAGCAGTGAGCCATGCTTTGGGGTGAGGGCTTCTACCCAGACAGGTTACTTTGTCACTCTGACCTGGCTGCACCATGACTTTAAATACGTGTTAGATATTTAATGCCACTGAAAAAAAAAATGCTGTAATCAATCTCTAGTACTCCCTGTGGTTTCCTTTTGGAGAAAACCTGTCTCGTTAATGGTTTTAAACAGAAATAATATGTCCTGCACTGTGATAATTCAACTGCACAAACCCACCTCAGCACATAGTAACAGAGGAGTGCTGTGGTGGTTGCAGGCAGCACTGCTTCTTGGAGTGCCTGGCATTCTGGGACGGAATGTAGGTATGCCAAATCATCTGGGATGGGCTTCTGTATCTTTTACATCCAATTGGAATATAAACAGGTCAACCAGCTGTTTAAGGAGCCATAATACTAGAAAAACATTGAGGTGCTGGAGCAGGTACAAAGAAGAGCAACGAAACTAGTGAAGGGTCTAGACAAGAGGTCTTATGAGGAGCAGCTGAGGAAACTGGAGTTGTTTAGTCTGGATAAAAGGAGGCTGAGGAGAGACCTTATTGCTCTTTACAACTACCTGAAGGGAGGTTGTGGGGAGATGGGAGTTGATCTCTTCTCCCAGCTCACAAGTGATAGGAGGAAATGGACTCAAGTCGTGCCAGGGAAGGTTTAGGTTGGACATTGATAAAAAAGCATTCACTGAAAGAGTGGTCAGGGATTGGAACAGGCTGCCCAGGGAGGTGGTGGAGTCACTTTCCCTGGAAGTGTTCAAAAAGCATGTAGATCTGGCACCTAAAAACATGATTTTATGGTCATGGTGGTGTTGGGTTGATGGTTGGACTTGATCTTGGAGGTCTCTTCCGACCTTAATGATTCTATGATTCTGTAAGTTTCCTCAGTGTTGTTACCTACTACTTCCATGTGTCTACTGTTGCAGCTTTAAGCGACACCCTCCAGGCCAGATTCAGGCTCTATTCACAGTAAAATTTGGCGGAGTGCAACAAGGAGAAAAAGGCACTGTCTTGGGTTGCAACAGAAGCTCAGTGTTAGTGGGAGCTTCATGCCTGGCAGGGAATGCCTGAAGGCTTTGGTGTCTTCTGCTTTCATACAACAGCTGGATAAACACACCACAGTTCCATAATCCACAAGACTCAGGGAGGTTTACCCAGCACACTCATGGCTGGCTTCATACCAGCTCAATCCATCTGTTGTGTAAAAATGTACATCCATTCCCTGCGACGGGATAAAAGAACACCACTGGAAATGAGTGAACAGGGAGGGCAGATGCACTTCAGCTCAACCCAAAGGTGATGCCTCCTAGCTATGGACCCAAAGGTGCTGCACGGTCATGGTGGAGGCAGCAAATGCCGATCCCTTTTCATGTTCTCTCCAGGCTTTCCCCTCAGCCACAGAGGCAGGAAAAGTTTTCACATTGAATTTGCAGTCTTTTGTCAGGTTGTCACAACCTTAACATTATTTAAATGTAATTTTTTAGTCTATGAATTTGAATTATCCATGGATTCGATTCATTACCAACACATGCCTAGTAGCCAGTTTCTAAATTATGTTGCTGCTGACTTGAATTATTATAAATAAGACTGTGCCAAATGTCAATTGATTATTCAGGAGTAATCAATAGAGAGAGAGAAAAGACAGCTTTGGTTGACTAACAGCAAATGATTTTTATTCCACAGTCCTGGAATGTAGAGCAAGGTGGTGACTTACCACTCTGCACGTCAGTCCCCAACAAACGGGTGGAAAAGAAAAGCAACAGTGGCCTTTTGAAAAAAGAACCAGCAAGTCCACAGGTAGCTCCCTGCCAGTGAGGCCACCAGGGTGAACACCCCCAGAGAAAGCTTGAAACTGCTAAACCTCCAGGTTTGTCACTGAGTTGTTCTTAGACCATTTTTTTCCTCAAGTACTTCTAGTTGCTTGCCAAAAGGGACATGTCTCTGTGTCCCAGGTGCTCCAGGTCATGGTTCTATGTCTAGGTGTAGAGATGCATTTGCTGGTGCTTGAAATGAAGATGGAGAGCTTATACTCAAGGACTGAGGTCTGGGAGCAGGTTTCATTCTGCTCATGGAGACAAATAAGGGTTGCCTCCACCACAGGCTTCTGTGGGAGAAAATAATTCAAACTGCAGCATGGAAATGCAGCACATATCAGGACCCTCAGAAATGCTTGAGGTAATAACTGAAAACAGGGCAGAGTTAAGAAAAGTTTTCCTCCTCTACTCTGCCCTGGTGAGACCACATCTGGAATATTGTGTTCAGTTCTGGGCCCCTCAGTTTCAGAAGGATACAGAGCTGCTGGAGAGAGTCCAGCACAGAGCCACAAAGATGATGGAGTAGAACATCTCCCTGATGCGGAAAGGCTGAGGGAGCTGGGTCTCTTTAGCTTGGAAAAAAGGAGACTGAGGGGTGACCTCATTAATGTTTATAAATA
>JAOXOE010000405.1:19760945-19805843 GCA_028565055.1 Phoeniculus purpureus | reverse complement strand
CTGAGACCTGACTGCTTTGGTTTCCTTTCCCCTTAAAACCTGGGAGCAAAGCAGTTTCTTAGTTTCAAACCGTTACAGAGACACTCTTGTGTTCTCCCTGCAAAAATGGGCACCTTACATCTGTTCTTGGTGAATGCATGTCCTTCCAGCCCCAGGAAGGAAAAAAGCCTGAACCAGCTGGTCATCACCTGTGTGACTTGGTCTAGGTGATCCTGCTGTGGCAGGGGGACTGGACAAGATGATCTTTCGAGATCCCTTCCAGTCCCTAATGATTCTATGATGCTATGACTTCCAAATGCCAGAAAGGTCTCCTCCAGTGCTAGATACAGGGTGCTTGCTTTGTTTCCAAGCTCAAGGAGTGTAAATCCACCTTCTTGCCTTCTTTTGGCTCTGGATCTCTTGGTGCTGTAGTCCTGTCCTCTACCTTCACGGCCTTTTGTTTCTTTTTTAAACAAATCTCATGAGGTCACTAAAGTAATAGAAATGCTCTTTATTAAATCTGGTATCCTACAGTACAGTACTGTCATAAGACTGAAAGATATCAATGTACTGACCAAGGAGGTGTGGAACAAGTGTGAGCCGGAGGCAATTACAACATGTTAATTTGACAGCGCAGGTACAACTTCTGAGGGGAAGAACCACAAAACACTAACAGAAAAAGGAGGAGAAGCAGAGCATGGGCTCGGCACAGCGAGATCGCACAGGGCTTAGCTGGTAGCTTTATCCGAAAAGATAGCTCATTTTCTAGATAAAGGACACGCAAGAATGGAGACTACTCAAACTTCAGTAAGGCATCGGTTATAATGTCACAGGGGAAATACCCAAAGTGGAGAAAATAGGAATTATCAGAGGGTTTGAAAGCAGTTATGAAACCAGCTAAGAGGCAACAGATTGCACTGCTGAGGGATAAACCAGTCTGGAAGGTAAAAATTGGTTTGGGGAATAATTTTGTGTATTATTTAAATTAATAGTCTCTGCATGACTTCTGGAGCGTACCAATGTGATTTGCTGATGATATAATGTTGGAATGAACTGCCTTCCTGTGGCAAAGTTGGCACATTTTGTAGGGAAAATTAGCTGGGGGGAGACCCGGGGGATGGAGCGTAAGGTCCTGGTGGTAATTTGGGATCACTAATGAAAAAAACCTGCTGTGAGTTTGCTGCTTGAAAAGACTCGGGAGGACAGGCTGATTGTAAAATGGTTTCAAACCATCTGTCTGTAGGTGCTGTGAGAAAGTCACATCTCTGGATCTGAGAATGAGTGATGGACAGGATTTCCATGGGATGGGCACAGCCTAGAAACTAGGAGGGAGCTCAAGTGCCAAATCTCCTGTGGTCAGGATGGGAAAAGATGTGGGCTAGGACTACCTGAATAAGGCTAGATAACAGTCCAGTTTAGGAGAAGCGACTACAATCACCTGCTGCACTTTGTAATGCAAAACAAGAACAGTGAGAGGCCACACAGATTATCTTAATCCTTCACAAAAATCTAAAGAGGACCATTTAAACCAGTGTTAGCATAAGCATGACTAGACCTGCCTCCACCAGAAACAGGCTGAAAGTGTGATGGTTTCTAAGAGGATGGGTAGCGGACCCTTGCAGTAGGAATTAATGGGGCCATAACAAAGCAAGAGTTGTGTCTTCTTTTCTCTTTTGCAGCACATGGCTTTCCCCAAGCGCTGCTGCAGCCTCCTGCAGTAGAGTGAAGTTGTGACATTATTTTCTCTAAACATTTTGAAACAGATAAATTACTGCGTGCTTTAAACATGCTCCTAAAGGCAGAAAGATTTTCTCCTGTAATTACACTTGGGTATTGCTCAAAGACAAGGAACACGCTGCCAATGGGGAAAAAGTCCCACAAAAGCATTGCCCCTTCCTGATGATCCCTCAGCCCTGAGTCAGCTAGGAGCCCTGTGAAACACCATCAAACAGCAGATGTGAGAACAAGACTGATAGCTGCACTAAAACACAAAAACTCAGTGCAGGTATTATTCTTATGGAATAATAAAACCTCAGCCCTTCCTTATCTTGTTGTGACCCCTCATTTTCCTCCATGAGATAAACCCCTGTCTATTGCTTTGCCAAAGCTCCTGCTATGCTGCAGGCACCAGCCTACAATACAGTCTTTTCTTTCAAAGACACCTTCACTGGTATGTGTCTACATGCACTTCCAGGAGATGTTTTTAGCTTATATAAAACATGGCAAAAGGCTTTTGCACTCTGAAACGTGGCTCTATTTTCCAGGTATATTAGTCGGTTTAACTAAAGATGCTGCTTCCGTTGCCAGCATCCTTCAGCTATCAGGCAGGACTGCCAACGAGACTTTCAGGCTGCCAAGGTGATCTCTTTGGGAACGTGAATTCAAAACCATTGTGAGGGCATGCAGACTGTGACTGGAGTTTCCTCATTTCCCAAAAACCACACAGCTACTCGGTGGAGAAGTTTTGAAGTTCTGATTGTCAGTGATTTGGGTAGGTTTCCACAGCCCAGATCTCCCCATTACAGAGCACAGCAACTCCTCTAACACCGTCTGCATGAATGGAATTTAAAATAAACCAACAACGAGCTAGATAGCCAACAACAAAACTTAACTAGTGTTTTGAAGTACACCTCTGGGGAACGGTTTGGGTCACTTTCCAATTTACAGGAATAAAACGCAGTAATAATCCTGCTAGGGTACGTAAGGCACAGCAGAAGCTTTGGATGTTGGCACTCGTTTCCTGCTTCATTATAGAGGAGTTGCAACATTTCTGGTTATTTATGAAATCTTCCCCCACACGTTTTGATGGTTTCCTCATGACCAAGGCTTCAGAGGAGCTGGTAAAAGTGTTCTGAGTCAATAAATCATCAAGAGTGAAGTTTCAAAATAATAAGAAACTCCACGGGTACCCAAAAAAATGTCACACTTGACAGGATGGTGAGATTTTGTGTTCATTAATGAAAAAACACTCCTAAAGAAATTCTGCTGGTTTGCTGTCCCTAAAAACATACTGAGAGCAGTAGAAATTTGGAGTTGTTTCCTTTTTGTATGTTTTTATTCAGGAACAAGGAAGGCCGAAAGGAGAAGGGGAGGCACAGACTACCTTCCTCTGCTTTGCACACTGTGTTTCAAGCTGTTCTCGGCAGGAGTCAGAGGAAGAAAATTGATTATCAGTAACTTGTAGCACTCTGAAACTTCCACCAACAACAACTGTGAGGCACAGAATTAAATGAATCCCACATTCTCCATTTCCTAAGTATTGAAAAGGTGCATTAGATGCGAACAGTAAAACAGAAGACACCCATAAATGCCGATAAATTTCAATAACAGCAAAGAAGATAAAAGAGGGGAGGACGACCAACAAGGACACAGAAGATAACAGGAGTTAGACCTCTGAGAAGAAGGAAAACTCCAGTCTTTAACATTCATCAAGGACCTGGACAAGAGGACAGAGCGGACTCTCGGCAAGTTTGCTGCTGGAACAAAACTGGAGGAGCGGCTGACACACCGGGAGGCTGCGCTGCCATCCAGCATGACCTGGTCTGAGAATTACCTGAGTTTTCAGATGTACAGAGTTGTGCTTTCATGAAGAAAAATGTGTGTGTTCACTGGAACAGAATTCTTCCAGCGACCTGTGCTGGGAGGGGTGGGCAAAGGGTTAGACTGTACCAGCGGGCTGAGTGACCGGCCTACCCCTGTTTTTTCTCCTGGAGCTTCCCCCCAGCACGTTGACACAGGGATCCATCTTCATCCCCCCCTTCCAGGTTGGGGAGAGGGATGAGACAGGATGTGGAAGGACCTGTAGCCACGGGTCTCTCCCCTGCTGGAGGCAGCAGCTGCCTCCCAGGCCCCTTCTGCCCGGGGTAGAAAAGCAGGCCCCAACCTGGGCCGGCCCAGTCCCAGCCTCTGAGTGGAACGGTGGGCCCTGGTGCCAGCAGAGCTGCTGTGCCGTGCTGATAGAAAGCCCTTACCTCACTTGCCTTCTGAGGCGGCCACGTGTAGCAAGAACCATCTAGTGCCGATTCTTCCTTGCATGGAGAGAGCCAGAACGGCATCCAGCAACCCAAGGCGAGCTGAAAGATACTCCCCTTTCCCCCTTAACTGAAGCCAGAGGAGCGAGCCCTGGGAAGGGAACTCTTTCTCAGCCACCTTTGCGGCAAGAGGAGGCCCCACACTGATGTGGCCATGCGGTTGTCGCCACTGTGTGCTCGTCGTGTGGCCGGCCTTGTGGCCGCCACCGTCTTTGAGCCACTGATCAGCAGGAAGAGAGACTGTTTGTCATTTCTGCTGCTGAGTAAAGCTGGGGATGCTCAAGTACTGGGGACAGAAGGAGCTTTGGGAGAGGCATCTGAGACTTCCTTCGTGCTTAGCTGAATTGTCTGCTCTGAAAGAGGCAGAAGGACTCGAGAATCCTCAAACCTTTGGTAAGAAAAGAGACTAGGTTCTTTTTAAAAGGCATGTTTCCTGCATCGAGGCTGCAGTTCAGGCTCTGAGGCATCAGACCTGTCTGGTCTGTGTTTTGCCGAACAAGCTACACTGAAGAATTTAAGACTTCATCAGTTTGGAACAGCCGAGGGTTCAGCGTCTGCAGACCATGGTGTGTGACTCATGAAGGACCTGACAAGTCTCTCAGAATGAAAGAAGAGAGGATGGTTGTACTCCTCTCTGCTTGACCGACATGCTTTCCCCAGGTCTCTAATGTGAAAACCCGAAGACCAATGCAGTAGTAATCGCCCACTGTATATTCCTGAGACTATGTGACGGCACTGTGACCGAGTTTCTGGTTTGTGTGCACTAACTTGCTTAACATTTTTCTTCTTTGTGTATATAGTTCTAGAGTTAATAAACCCCTTTCATTTTCCTTAAGTTACCCATTGTTGGGCAAATTCTATCAGAGATCTCATCGAGACCTAACTGCTTTTCCTTCTGTTTACTTGTGGTCTTGAACCCAGCACACCTGGACAGGTTGGAGTGTTGGGTGGAGAGGAAAATAATGAGGATGTCGAAAGAAGGTTGGTGAAGGGTTTGTAATGCAGGAGCAGATGAAGGAACTGTGGTCCTTTAGTCTGGAGAAAAGGAGGCTGAGGGTAAACCTCATCTCTGTCTACACACATCTGAAAGGAGGTTATAGAGAGGAGGGGTTTGGTCTCTTCTTATAAGTAACAAGCAATAGGACAAGAGAAAAGGGATTCAAGTTGCACCACAGGGAGTTTAGGTTAGATATCAGGAAATCCTTTTTTTACTGAAAAGGTCAAGCTTTGGAACAGGCTGTGCTGGGAAAGGGTAGAATCACCATCCCTGGACACATTTGATAGTCATGTAGATACGGGGCTTAGGGACATGGCTTAGTGATGGGCTTGGTACAGTTAGGTTAATGACAGGACTCCATGATCTTAAAGGTCTTTTCCAATTTAAATGATTTTATGACGCTATGGAAACCATACTGGGCTAAACCATAATCTAGTTTAGGCAGAAGCCTTTATTTTCTTTTCCATAAGTAGACTGACCTTCCTATAACATTTATGTCTCTTCAGGCAACAAATGCTGACCTACAATGACTAGTCTAACACAGCAAGCATGAATCTTGCTCACTAGGCAGGACAAGGAATCAAAGCAAATTGATTGACTGTTGGCTCTGCTTCTGATCTTCTGAATGGGAAGCTGTTGTCTGTTTGAACCCTTGGATGGTGTAAGAGCATAAAAACCTCAGGCTTAGAGTTGATTTTGGAGAGGTTCTGGTATAGATGTAAACAACCTAGAGGTCACACAAGTTAAGTATGTATTCCCTGAGAGTCTTAGGATGAGCCCTGTAGCAAAGTCAGGGCTCCTATGCATCATGTGCACAAGGTGTTTGATTAAAACTTCAGGCAAGGCTGGTAAATGTGAAGTGGTGGACCTGTAGCAGCAAGTGGAGGACTGCAGAATTCCCCTGCTTGGCAGCTGCAAGGTAGATGGAAAGAGTTTAATATGCTTAAGTGCCTCATGAGCATGATGTTTCTTTTCTGAGGTTTCAGCAGTGCCTGATGCTCACCAGCAGGAAAACCTCACTGTTGAAATGAGGAAACTAGTTCAGGCTACTGATGCTGACTTTTTGAGTTGGCACGAATAAAAGCCAGGTTATGAAACGTGTTGCTCCCACTAGCAATTTGGGAAAAACACTTGCCTGCTGCTTGAAAAAAAACAGTAAATGTCACAGAGATTTATGTAGAGTTAACTCCAGAGTTATGTGAGCCCTCCATACACGAGGTACTGGATTTCCGTGGGAAAAAGAATCGCAAACTTGCTGAGGGTGCACTCAATGCCCTCCAGAAATCCTCCAGAACAAAGCACTTACATAGTTGTTAGGCTGACCACTAGTTCTCCAGTTGCTGAGGAGCATCCAGGCGCTACTGAAAACACCCTGGAGCTAGAACTGAGCCAGTGAGACACGTGGGCTTTTCCTTTCATCCTGCAAGTGTTTGTAACTCATTAGTCCGAAAGCTTGCAAACAGTGATTTTCCAGCTGAAAATATTCATTTGAAGTGGGTCTAAAATTGACCAGGCACTTCAAAGTCAGTGCTCAACAAAGGAAACTATTTGTCATTAGGAATGATTGTTATTTGTTGGGTTAATTGCTCTGTGGCTGTGCTGAGGCATTGGCTTTGCAGCCATGCAAGCAGCTGGATGTTGCTCTAAAAGGCACCAGGCATTGCCTCCCCCAGAACTTACAGCTTGTGTCTGCAAGGCAGCAGCAACCTGTGCTTTGCAAATCGCGTGTGCACTTTGCAACCGGAGTGTCCCAACGGTGTGAATCATGATCAGTGAGTAATTTGTCACCAATGTAGAAGCCAAGGTCTTTGTTGCTGTTGCAAGCACCTCTGTGCCAGTTGCAGCGCTCTGCTAGTCTGAGGACTTGGGGGAGTTTTATTACCAATATACCTCTGCTCTTCTTTGCTTGTAGGAATAAAATCCACTTGGAGGACTTAATACTTCCAGCAGACTGTAGCACTGGGGTGCCACATCAGCTATCTGCAAGCTGTCACAGTGGGCTCCTGCTTTTAGTGCACAGCACGGTGTCCCAGTTAGGGATCCGGTGGTTCTTGGCTGTGACCTGGAACTGACCTTGTCAGGCCAGCCCAGAAACTCAAATCGGGCTTTGTAGTTACTCAGTGTGCTATTATGTGGGGTGGAAAGAAGAATTCAGGGGTGATTTTCTGGCTTCTTTCCTTGTGAGACTGCGCATTGCCTGCTTAAACACGGGGAGAAACAAAATACTATGGGAAGACCCCTCTTTAAAAGCGAACCTGGTGCTTGTCTCTCTAAACTCACTCTTTCCTGCATTAGACTAAAATACATTTCTTTGTTTCACTTTTGTCTGAATAGGTATCTAGTGCAGTTAGAGATGGCTCAGGACATTATTCCTGGCCTCTGGCTGCTCTCCAGAAGACCAAAGTTCTCCCACAGCTCCTTTGCTGCACCTGTTGGTCCCACATGCAAGTCTTGGCTCTGCTAGAGCATCTCCAGTGACACCGAGTGCCCAGGCAGCAAGATTTAATCCAACCCTGTGTATCCCTCCATCCCCAGCCACTTGGAAGAGCCGTGGCAATGAATACAAACCCGTAGATAAAATTTCTTAGTGGCTGACTCGTTCTCAGGGCCATTAGTGAGACTGAAAAATCAGACTTTATAATACAAAGCAATCTTCCACCTGGACTGCAGGACAGCTCCTCTAGCTCCACATTATGTTATTTAAAGCCTATTTTATAATAGAATTTGGTATTGCAGTATGTATAATTTATAATATATTAAAACCCATTTCATAATATATTTTAATCTCCAAGCATGAATAGCTGGGACAGTTTTGCAGGTCCTCTAATATCACTATGGCAACATCCTTTAAAAAAAAAGTAGGGCAATTGAGAGCCTGGTCAAGGCAAGAATAATGACACTTGTCAATTTGCATTCTTTCCTATGGTTTGTTTTCTTCTTGGAAATGGCACCTATTCTGATGAAGGGAGTAGAACACCTCCCTTAGGAGGAAAGGCTGAGGGAGCTGGGTCTTTTCAGCTTGGAGAAGAGGAGACTGAGGGGTGACCTCATTAATGTCCATAAACATGTGAGGGGTGGGTGTCAGGAGGATGGAGCTGGGCTCTTCTCAAGGTCATCTGGTCATAGGATAAGGTGAAATGGGTGCAAGCTGGAACATAGGAGGTTCCATATAAATATGAGAAGGAACTTCTTCACAGTGAGTGACAGAGCACTGGAACGGGCTGCCCAGGGTGGTTGTGGAGTCTCCTTCTCTGGAGATGTTTAAGACCCACTTGGATGTGTTCCTGTGCGACTTGGTCTAGGTGATCCTGCTCTGGCAGGGGGATTTGACTAGATGACCTTTGATGTCCCTTCCAATCCCTAATGATTCTATGATTCTGATGGCTTTGCCTGTGTTTTCAGAACTCACTTGCAGTGATGTTGCATCTCCTTTAACCGTTGAGGGCTCAACTTTAAAACGGGTTTGTTTTCCATTGCACTGCTAAATGGTTTAACCTATCTATGAAATTGATTAGAACTCAGCAGCTATTGTGAGAAAATACAGCTTCCATCAGATTTCTGCTGTTTCTCAAAACTATTTATGAGTTCAACCTCATGTGCTTAATTTCAGGAAGTGGGGCTTGTCTGTCACACTAAATGGTTGACTGTTTTTAAAAATCAGGCTGCTTGTTTTGAAGCCTAGAGTTTGACTAAGCCTCTGAATGGCAATTATTCTTCTCCTGAGCAGTAGTCAGCAAAACATATTCGGCCATATTCAGCAAACATTGCCAGAGAAAGAAAGAAGGAAGGAAGAAATCTCGTTTTGCCCTCCTTTCCAGGTGGTGGTGTTACATCTCACAGAATTATTGAGGCTGGAAAGGACCTCTAAGATCATCCAGCCCAGCCTAGGACCTAACATCACCACAATCACAATCAGACCAGGGTACTAAGGGCCACATCCAGTCTGTCCTTAAACACCTCCAGGGATGGGGACTCCACCACTGCCCTGGGCAATACCTTTCAGGGTCTGATCACCCTTTCCATGAGGAAGGACTTCCTACATCCAACCTAACCCTACCCTGGTGCAGCTTCAGGCTCTGTCCTCTCGTCCTGGTGCTAGTTGCCTGGGAGAAGGGGCCGACCCCCACCTGACTGCAACCTCCCTTCAGAGAGTTGTAGAGAAGAAGAAGGTCCCCTGTGAGTTTACTCTTCTCTAGCCTAAGTAGCCTCATCTCCCTCAGACTCTCCTCATCAGACTTTCTCTCTGGTCCCTTCCCCATCCTCATTACTCCTCTGGACCCGCTCCAACTCCTCAATCTCTTTCTTGAAGTGAGTGACCCAGAACTGCCCCAGTACTTGAGGGGAGCCCTCACCAATGTCACTGCAGTATCTTAAAGCCTAAAGATCTTTGGATCATCATTTGCTTATCAGATGATGCATGCTTAATCCATGAAAGACTGGTTTCTGGCATATTCCCAAATACAGCCACTGTCCTCCTGACAAGGAGACTTTTAAAGGCCCCAGGTCTGAGGACTAATCACCAACAGTGCACTGAGTAGCTTTTTGAAATGTATTTCTGTTGCCACCTCCTAGCCTCGTGCTTTCAGCTATTGGAAACGCACTTCTTGAGAACAGAGCTATGTGGCTGGAATGGTTGCTTTTGTCATCTGTACTGTCCAGCCATTGAAGGTCTTTTGTGACAAAGAGCTCCAGGCATGGGTTCCTGTCAACAGGGAAGACAGTGCTGGGAGCTGAGCTATGTCAAAACTCACTTGCCTTCTATGCTTCATTCTGTGTCTTCTTAACTATCTCAGGCCTCTGCTGTGCTGAGCAATTCAACAAACAGATGTCCTCTAGGAGGAGGACTCCCCTAGGTCATTCTCCCCAAAGCTGCCCTCAAGCAGTTCAGTCCCCAGCCTGTACTAATTCACAGGGTCGTTCCTCCCCACATGCAGCCCACCACACTTGCCCTTGTTGAACCTGTGTCTACTACACTTGTTTCTAATCTCTGTCTTCTTATGGTTACTACAGCCTGGGGTGCTACAGATCTTAGTGTCCTCCACCAGTCCCCACCTCTTTGTCAATACCTGATCCTGTACACCAGTACAGAGAGCCTTATGCCATGGGCACTTCATGTGTGACATGGGATCAGAGTCTGGTCGTACTGCTGGGATTTAACTTTCCAGTTACATCACTCCTGCAACACAGCTATGCAACGAGTCACGTCAACAGTGAGGAGACAGGCGGTAGTTTTCCAGTGGAGGTAGAGCTTCCGTACCAACAGGAGCAGCAACACGGACATGTTCCTGTGCAACTTGATCTGGGGCGTCCTGCTGTGGCAGGGGGATTGGACTGGATGATCTTCCGTGGTCCCTTCCAATCCCTAATGTTCTGTGGTTCTGTGTGTGACTTGATCTTGGTGATCCTGCTCTGGCAGGGGGATTGGACTTTTGAGGTCCTTTCCAATCCCTGATCTTCTGTGATTCTGTGATAAATATCCAGCTTTGCACTGAGCCTGGTGCTCGGACTGCAGCTACATGCCATCATCCATAAGAAACTAGGACTTTATCATCACAGTGCATGAAAATGGACATCCCAGGTCTCGTAGCAAGCAAGCTCTGGTAGGCAAGCATCTCTCCATTTCTGATGGCTGTCTTGGGGCTGATGTGGTTTCTTGAACAGGTCTTGTCTCACACACAGCTACATTTGAGAATTAAAACCAGCTGAGAACAGCATCACATAAACCCCTATATTCTTCTTCCTGTAAGATGAGTACTTTCTTATCCCAGGACCAATGGACCTGTTCATAACTAAAACCTTTAAAGTTTATGAACTGTGAAATTAGGTGACTAATAGACAGGTGAATCATTATGCAGAATGCCACAAAGGCTGCATTCAGAGACCTCCTTCTTCCCATTTCTTTCATCTCCCTGTAGACAAACATTTATTTCAGCACAGATTAAGAAAAGAAAGCATCGAAAACCCTGCAAGGCCCTGAGATTCCACTTGATTGCATTTAAAAAGTGCCTCACAAACTCCACTGCAACTCTCATGCACCCAATGAATTGCTCTTGTCCTCCTAGTCCAAGATCCATCCACTCCCAACGGCCAAACTGATCATGCATCCCACCTCAATGAAGCAGATTTTTCATCTGGGTTTGGTAGAATCAAGACACCATTTTTCTCTCTGATGACTTACAGGATACTGCAGCAGCATGGTCATTGTAAGACTCTTGCCTCTCTCCACATCCCACATGAGAAAGCTTCCCTGCTGCTGGACAGCAAGACGTTTCAGACATAATTAACCATCTGAGGCCATCCATTATTTTAATGAGTCTGCTGATGACTGTTCCCTGATAAAAGGCACATGGAAGATGGTAGCCCTCATTATCTCCCAAACAGAAGCAAATTGAAAAAGAGGGAAAAAAACCCTTGCACAAAACCCAGAGAGATGAGGACTGCCTCTGTTATCAGGTTTTAATCGTGTGAGGTCAGAGTGATGGTAATGCTGCCATCTTCCCAGGGATGACAGATGGTGGAGGCTCCTCTCACTGCTGTGTTAAAGACAGCACAATATCTGAGGCCACGGGCTTTGACAGACTTCATCCATTTGCAAAAGTCATCTTCAGAGGAGAGAAAGCTAGAACAAGGAGCACACAGGCTCATTGTCAGCAGCAGAATTAATTGCCCTTAGTAACACTTTCTCCCTCCTTGTTGCTCCTGCTCAAAGACACAGTTCAAGCTTTCTCCTCGGAAAACTCTTTTGCAAGGAGCTGAGGGAATTGAGTTTAGCTAGGCCAGCACAAGCATCAGGTCTTCAGGAGATGCACAGCCAGGCACAATGCAGAGCACAGCATCACTGCTCACCATCCCCTGCTGCCTAGTGAGGCTCCTGCCAAACATCTGCCACCCAAAACATAGGGCAGGCAAAGCTCTGCCAAAAAATAATGAAAGTGCTGTCTCTGACCGTGTAACTTCAGATCCTCTGTGTAGAAGAGAAGGAGGTAAGGCAGGCCATGATAAATGCCTTTGGGATGACACAGAAAGGAAGGAACTGATGGAGGAAAAACAGAAGACAGAAGCATCATTAACCAAATGCTGGAAAAACTACAGATGGTGACCAGGAGAAAGGTCACAGGAATCTGCGAACATGCTGCATCTGTATGCGTGGACTGTGTGGACCTCTGAAGTTTAAGACCTCTGGCCTCCCAATATATTGAACATCTGGACAAAGGATTAGGGTGATTACTGAGCTACACAAAACTCATCAGCAACGTGGGCTCAGCAGAACAGGTCTGTTAGCAGCCCAGATAAATACAGGCCATTTTATGCACGTGGACTGTGCTGGTAGAATCTCTTCAACAGCCCTCCAAGGTGACCATAAATGCTTTGGCAGCCAAGAAGGGCGTCTATCAACCTTGTCTAGTGACCCCCCCAAAATATCACATGCTGCATCCTAAACAAAGCAGCTGGGAAGGAGCCCAGGGTTAAGGGCTGAAGAAGGCTCTTGAGTTGGTTGCAGCTGCAATGAAAGAAATTAATAAGCCACAATTAATAAGCTCAAATGCCTGTTCTGTTTGCAGCAGATTTGCAGTGGGACTCAACCCAAGAGAGTCCTCAAAACGGCTGCCAGTGCGTGTGCCCAGGGTAATTGTGCTGGACCAGTTACTGGCTGAAAGGTTAGCTAAGCAAGAGTAGTTCTGAGTGGAAGCACAAAAAGAACATGTTACAGAGGTCATAAAAGCACTAAACCTATTATCTCAGTATGTAATAAACATCCAAAGCAGAGAGATTATAATGCATAAGAAGAGCAGAAATGCCTGATGTGCCAAGTTATTTTCAGCTAATCTGCATTAATATGGTAAACCAGCACATTAGCACATAGGATTAAAGTGGAACCCCAAAGCCAGGCAGTCGGAAGTGTTTTGTTTGAAGGCAAAGATGATTGCTTCCAACATCAGAAAAGCAAACACAGCACAGCCTACGGAGGTAGCATCCTGCATTCCTACGTTTGAGCAACAAATAGTGCCAAGTGGCT
Source organism: Phoeniculus purpureus (assembly GCA_028565055.1). NCBI lineage: Eukaryota > Metazoa > Chordata > Aves > Bucerotiformes > Phoeniculidae > Phoeniculus > Phoeniculus purpureus. The sequence goes on along the minus strand of JAOXOE010000405.1, from coordinate 19,792,819 downwards.
CGGCTACTCTTCTCAGCTGTGTGTTGAGTAAAGCAGCATAAGAACAGAAAGAAATACATGAAGCAACCAGAGAGGCTTGCAAATAAATGCCCCTACAGTCACAGCCTCTCTTGTTCACTTCAAAATCTTCCATGCTGTCAGCATAGCTTGCCTAAGGCTGTGCCCCTAGCCATCGATGCCTAGCTCTAGCACTTCTCCATTTCGGTAGCCTAAGCACAGAGAAAAGTCAGGGAAGGGACATGGTGAGGCTGGATTAGGCATCAGCACAGTGAGATCCAAACCTATTTCCATTCCTAACTCACAGGAGTCAGGTATCAAAGTGCCAGAGCACCCTTTTCTCCACTGGCAAGCTACATGCATTCATCACATCTCCTGCTCCCAATGTGTGCTCAGTGATGCAGCAACTCCAGCAGTAACATCCAGCAAGGAATAGGCAAGTTAACAGCCAGGAATCCTCCTGCAAAGTCCCACATGAAAATCTGCCTCTGTAAAGAAAAAAACCAGCGTACTACAGTATTTGTTAGACAAACAAGATTAGCAGAACCACGTGAGCACGGACTGGGCTCTGGACACCACATCTCACACGGAACAGAACTGCTAGAGATGTTTTCCCCCTGAGCAGAGGGAGGCAACAGTGCTGAGCCCAGTTTTTGTTTGCTTGTGACCTTGCAAGTGGCTTTGATCCCTCCTTGATTTGTTTTGTCCCATGGGCACATTAACTAAACCAATGAATTAATCTCAGTCCTGGACCTGATCAACTGATCAGCCAGGAACATCCGTCCTCCTTAAGTATATGAAGAACTGAAGTCATAAAGACAGCAAAGCAAAGCCTATCACAGACGGTTTTGCACTCAGACTTCACAGCAGCCTAAGTATTTTAGGAGGCAGCTCAGGGCTCTATAATCACCGTCTGGATTCATGTGTTACTGCTTAGTTTGTACTCTGGGAATGCAGAGATCCCCTTCTGCTCTATTGGGCGCACCTGCTTCTGTGTAAGCTTACAATATTTATTTTTTATGTTGCCTCAAGGGGACATGCCTGATGTCAAGAAGTCTGCTCTGTGCTGGTTATTCGATAGGCATGCAGGGACTTAAGTCAATAGCCAATATATTATTTCATTCAGCCTGGTATACAAAGGAAATACCACGTATACTCTGCATTATATCCAGCAGATGTTCCTTTTAATTAACTAGAACATACAGCCTGGCCATAGTTTCCATTCCGCTTGTGACAATAAATAACTAGTGAAGCCGTAAGTCAGAGAGGAGCTCTGATAAAACAGGAGGACCACTTCAGCGGTCCTGAATCACACTCTGTGTAAAAATCTAAAAGTGAGGACATGTGCAGAACTGCAATGTGATGTCCCCTGAGTCTTTGCTCTGACATCACTTGTGGAGCTTTCATTCCACGAAGCAGATGAGGTGCTTCTGGCATATGAGACACAGTCCATTTTGCTGTGGGAACTGAAGGGGAAAACCCGTAGCTCACATCTCTTGGAATTCAGTCCATTTTTAATGTATGTGTGCAGGCACCTCATACATCCCTTAGCAAAGATGAGCCCCAGTCCCTACTTGGAATCTGTACGTGTTGCTCTAATTCAAACAGCAACAGGTGCCTATTTATAGGTCATGTTGTAAGTAACTGAAGTTACTCGTGTGGGTAACATTCGAGATCAAAGCTGTAGGGGAGTGTGTGTGAGACCGAGGACTTAGAGTTCGATGGGTGACTATGAACTGTGAGGAACATCTGCTTTTGGTGGGTGGCAATTTCTTTTCTATATTGGATACTGAAGTGGTTTGTCATACCGTGGAATGGTTTTTGTTCTTCCTTTCATCTCTGTGGCATTTTTTTCCTTCCTGTTCCTAATTTCATGTGGATTGAACATTCGTGATGAAAGAGCGGTAGGCAAATGTGTCCTGAAACAATTTAGTTTTGTATGGTGTCAGATGCTATTATGTGGAATAACATTGTGCATATTTCCACTTAAAATCATAAGCAAAGAACTCTGATGTGCCAAGTCTGGGCAGCTGCATAAGGTCCCCCGTCAATCAGCTGTCCTCCCCGATGCACACGGCCAGCTTGATGTGCTGACGTGCCAGCATGAAAAATTAAGATTCTTCAGAAATGAGCCTTTAAAATTGTTTTATTCTCAAGATGAATAAGTTTCTGGGCCTGTGGTTGTTGCAAGAAGTGCATTTCACGTGTGGACCTAAAGTAAAGGATGTCCTGGAAAGCCAGCAAGTCTCTGCTCTTTGGATGGCCCAAAGTTGAAGATTATACATTAAAATGAATTTTAAAGATCAGCAAGATTGGGATGCCCATCTCATGGCAGCATCGGTGCTAACTCACTGGTACTTCAGTGCAGTATCAGTGATAATTCTGTGGTCTCTTGAGCTTGGAGAAGAGGAGACTGAAGGGTGACCCGATTAATGTTTATACATATGTGAAGGGTGAGTGTCAGGAAGATGGAGCCAGGCTCTTCTCAGTGTCATCTAATGATAAGACAAGAGGCAATGGGTTTGAGCTGGAACATGGGAGGTTCTACATCAATATGAGAAGGAACTTCTTCACAGTGAGGGTGAGAGAACACTGGAACGGGCTGCCCAGGGGGGTTGTGATGTCTCCTTCTCTGGAGACATTTAAAGCCCACCTGGATGTGTTCCTGTGTGACTTGGTCTGGGTGATCCTGCTGTGGCAGGGGGATTGGACTGGATGATCTTTCGAGGTCCCTTCCAATCCCTAATTTTCTGTGAATCTGTGAGATCATGTTCTTTACCATGCGAGGAACCTGAAAGTTCAAGAGTCCATGGGACCTGATCAGATCATCCATCATTTCCCTCAGGACCCGTGGATGTAAGTTGCTAGGCCATTACCCATCACAGTTGGGAAATCATGTCAGCCTGGTGTAGTTCCTCCTGACCGGACAAGTGTCTCCATTTTTGAAGAGGGGAAAAAAGGATGACCCAGGCAACTGCAGGCCAGTCAGTCTCACCTCTGTGCCTGGCAAGATCATGGAGCAGATCCTCCTGGAAACTAAGCTGAGGCACATGGGAAATAAGGAGGTGATCGGTGACAGCCAATAGTTCATGCCTTAATAACTTACTTGCATGCTCTGCTACCACTGTTGAACATCACTGAATCTCCATAGGTTCAATTTCGTCTTCTGGAGGATCCACCTCCATCAACTTCTTGCCATCTTTCACATGACAACCAACAGTGTGATCCCATTCTTAAGGCTTTATGGCACACCTCCTGTTGTTTGGCCACACCTGATGTACCCCCATGCCTGTGCTTCCCTGCACAGGGCCTGTTCCAGATCTTCTTGGCAGGAGCAAGAGACTTGGTGAGCTGCAGGCCAGCCCACAAGAAAATGTGCAAGAGTGGGCAGAATGCATGGCTTTGGATCAGTAGAGTACATGCCCCTGTGTTCTGTATAGCTAATTGTTCCAGTAATAAGTAAGATCTGAGTACAAGCAAAGCTTCCCTTGATGTTGCCCTGATGGTCCCCCCTCAGCAAAAGCAACTATGAAGCACAAAGGGATCTAGTTAGTTGCTGGGAGGGTTTGGTGGGAAATACCCAACTCTTCTTCCAGAAGAGGAGGTGTCGAGGGGACTGAGCAAAGCAAGGGGAATGAAGCACTTAACTTGACAACTGCATTTAGTTCCCATCCTGCACAGTCCCAAGTGCAAAGATAAGAAACCACTATTTTTCAAGACATTGCTGACAGCTCTTGCCAGGAAGGGCCGGATTGACTTTTTAATGGCACCTTAGCATTTTTGATCAATAGTTCCACAAATGGGAGGGAGATAATGCGCTGCCCTCTTGTGCTTCTCTGGGTTTTTTTTTAAGTGCTTTATTTTAAGCAATTTTTTGTCTTATTAAAAAAGAAAGAGCAGGTAGTATAAACACTATCAATGTTGTAAATAACTTTCTCAGTCCAACCCCTTGGATTCATGTCACTTCAAAAGCAGCTTCTATTGAGGAACTCAAACACTGGATTCAAGCTTTATTCCAGACTGGTAATTAACAGGCTAAATCCCATACACAGCGTTACAGCTCTAACGTGGCTGGAAGAAGAGTGCTTAGTAGAGCCCATAGGGGTTTCTAGAATGGCTTTGGGGACTGATAGCCACCCATCTCATTGTGACTGCTATTATGACTGACACCAAACCACACAGCACTGTGTTGCATCTCTGCTCCAGAATGATTCTGATCAGTTGTCTCCTTGCACAGGAGACAACTGCAGAGGAACTGCAGCTTCACTGTCTTCCTCTGCCAGAAAAATGCCCGTGTGGATGAACCTGCATAAGCCCAGAAGACATGTCCATCTGCCACAGAGCCATTTTTCCTGCCTCTGGATCAGGTTCATGACATGCATTTAGCGGAGGAAAACCACATCATGTCTCATGGCAGCCCCTGGAGTGAGATCCAGTTACCCGACTCCACATTCCCAGCACAGGTCTCCAAGGAAAGTTAACTACCAATGGGCTTTTGCTGGTGGCTAGCATCTATAAGGCAAGGAAAAGCTGTTCCTCTTCCATTTTGCGTGCTTAAACATCTCAGGAGTTGACTGGGTGTGATTTACGAGGCTAGGTCTCCTGTGGTTTGCAGAAATACAGTACCAGAGGCTCATCCATCTCCAGTTTGTAATATTCTCATTAAAGCAATAGAAGCTTTAAGTACGTGTTGTGCTTACCTAAACATTGATACGAGTCTACCGGCACCCACCCTTATCACAGAACCATTGAGGCTGGAAAAGACCTCTAAGATCAAGCCCAGCCTAGGACCTAACGTCACCACATCAGCCAGACCAGGGCACCAATTGCCACATCCAGTCTGGCCTTCAACCTCCAGAGATGAGGACTCCATCACTGCCCTGGGCAGTCCAGTCCAGGGTCTGATCGCCCTTTCTGTAAGGAAGGGCTTCTTAACACCCAACCTAACCCTCTCCTGACAGCTTCTGGCCCTTCCTTCTCGTCCTGATGCTGGTTGCCTGGGAGAAGTTCCTGAATGCCCCCTGACTACAACTTCCCTTCAGGGAGTTGTAGAGAGGGAGAAGGTCCCTCCAGGCTAAACACTCCCAGCTCGCTCAGCCTCTCCTCATCAGGCTTTCCCTCCAGTCCCTTCCTCAGCCTTATTTCTCCTCTGGACCCGTTCCAGCACCTCAATCTCTTTCTTGAAGAGAGGATCCCAGAACCGCCCCACCAGTGCCCAGGACAGCCCCAGTCACACAAGATCCAGTTTTGGGGCACAAACAGAACCTGGCCCCAAGAGCTGGGACTAGGTGGTACTAGTGTTTACCACACCTTCACCTAAGGACAAAAACACAGTCAGTATAACAGAAAATACTAACAAAAACATGGTGAGCCTTGGGCGAACACCATCCACTACAGCATCACTGTCCCATCGAGAACAAATCGTATCTACCTGTTGCCTCACACTTGGACCCCAACCCCTTCTACCTTGTCCTACTGCAGTAGTTGCAGCTACTGCCTACACATCTCCCTGGACCAGCTGTGAGTAAAGGCCAGCTGACATCTCTCACAAGGGCAGCACAGGCAGGCTTTGCCTAAATTTGATTGTTATTTGCTGGACTTGGGGAAAAAAATACAGCAGCACAAAACACAGGAGCATGTCCTGCACTGACCTGGAGCGATCATTTTAGAAATCACAATGCTGTTGGTGCCACACATGGCTGCGTTATGTGAGTACAGACCTTCTTAAATGGACTTTTCTGTTTTAAGTCTGGTTTCATCAGCTCCTGTGTTGAGAACTGTGTGGGTTTGGTGTGTCTGTAGGCACTAGATTTTCGAGGTAGCTTGACTTCAGTGATTACAGTTGACCATGTTTTCAAAGAATCTAACCTTTTTTACAGCAAGTGCAGTTACCTTGCTGGAAAAGTTGGTTTAAACACAACCAAAATGGTAGTTTGAGCAAATTTCACCAGTATCCTTGTTTTCCACATTACTTACACAGAATCACAGAACATTAGGGATTGGAAGGGACCTTGAAAGATCATCTAGTCCAATCACCCCTGCCACAGGAGGATCACTACTTAGAGCTTTAGGCATCCAAACATTTTCTGTAAGAAAACTTTCTGTAAGTCCTTCTCAAGCCAAGATTTATGTCCATGAAAGCTGCTCTGCATCGTCTTGAACCAACACAAATTAGACTTTGCCTTCAAAAAAAGACAGGACTGACAAGGCTGCAGCAGTCTGGCTGTTGGGCGCCCCTATATGGGAAATACATCTGTGCATGGTTTGGGTGGCAGTGAGGGTGTAGCTATTCGGGGAAATTCCTGCCCTTTGCTTCATGGTTTTATTTTAAAGTAGCTAGTCAGTGACCTTGCAAAAAAAGCCAAACCAAGTTCTCTCTCAAGTTCTGTTCTCGGATACAGAAATCCATCGTGTAATGACAGGTCCAATCCTCTCTGTATTTCTGAGTTATTTATTGCTCCTTGTACCCTTGGTTCCCTGAGATACCACATACATCGCATACACAACGTGATAGCCTTCTGTGAACTTACAGACATGAGGACACTTTGCACAGCAAGCGAGTAGGTCGCTGCAGCAGGTGAGAGGAAAACTTAAGGAGCAGCATTTTGGGGCACCGTTGCATTACCACGTGGAGCATTTTGCTACCTTGAGATTTCTATGGAGTAAATTGCTGGAATTTCCAAGTCATAGCATTATGAAAGGTTTGAAATGTCAGGAGTTGTCAGAACTGCTGTCCTGAAGAAGTGCAGCAGAAAGCTCCAGTTATAGTGTCCAGCATTTGTCACGCAAAGTGGATGTCACAGGCACTAGATCTGCACTCCAGCACTCACACTGCATAACAGAGAAGCTGCCTTTGGACTTTGCGCTGTCCCCATGCCCCAAGCAGTCAGTAGGAGCCCAGAGTCCCGCTTACATGCAGAGTCCCCAGGGGTCTTTTCCAACCAGAGTGATCCTGTGAAAGTGACTTTTCAGTGCTGGTCCTTGAGAACTCGCCATGTGAAATGGCTGTGGGAAAAGGTCATGTCAGACTGACTGAGCGACTCTTTTTTCTTCTCATCTTCCTCCTGTTTATCAGGTCGTTTGAAGCCATCTATCTACTTAGTTGTCACTGCACTGACTCTTTGCTATTGAGGAGCATTAATATTGTAAGAGCTGTACCTTGTGCACCCCAGCTAATTGTGAAAGACAAAACAAGAACCTCACAAAAGTCATGCACTTTACCAAATCACAGAATATCTGTGGAAGAGACCTTTACACTCATCCAGTTGACCCAGCACTGCCAGGTCACCACTAAACCATGTCCCTAAGCACCAGGTCCATGCTTTCTTTAAATACTTCCAGGGACAGTGACTCAATCACTGCCTGTTCCGAAGCTTTACAACCCTTTCAGTGAAGACACTCTTCCTAACATACAGCCTAAACCTCCCCTGGTGCAGCTGTTTCCTCCACTCCTAGCACTTGACACCAGGGAGAAGAGGGCGTCTGCTTCCTTTCTCCAATCTTCTTTCAGGTAGTTGTACAGAGCAGTAAGGTCTCCTCTCAGCCTCCTTTTCCACAGGCTAAACAACTCATTTGCTCAATCACTCCTCATAGGATTTGTGTTACAGGCCCTTCAGGAGCCTCGTTGTCCTTCTGCGGACCTGCTCCAGCACTTCTATGTCTTTCTTGTAGTGAGGGGCCCAGAGCAGAGCACAGTACTCAAGGTGTGGCCTCACCAATGCCAAGCACAGTGGGACAATCACCTCCTTACTCCTAGTGGCCACACTGTTTCTGATACAAGCCAGGATGTCATTTGCTGTCTTGGCCACCTGGGCATACTGCTGGCTCACGTTCAGGCAACTCAACCCATATCCCCAGGTCTGTTTCCAACCACACACCCCCAGGCACGTAGCCTTCTACAGGGTTGTTATGACCCAAGTGCAAGATCCAACGTTTGGCCTTGTTAATTCTTAACACAATTAACCTTGGCCCATTGATCCAGCCTATCTAGATCCGACTGTAGAGCCTCTCTACCCTGACAAGACACGCACAGCTTGGCGTCATCTGCAGACATACTGAGGGTGCACTCCATCCCCTCATCCAGATTGTTAAGAAAGATCTTAAAGAGAACAGGCTCCAGCACTGGTACTTGCAAAACACCGCTTGTGACCGCACACCAGCCAGATTCGGCTCTGTTCACCACCACTCTTTGGGCCCAGACAGTTTTTTATCCAGTGCAGAGTGTTTATTATCCCAGCCTTGTGCCATAAGTTTCAGAAGGAGAATGCTGTGGGAAAGTGTGAAAGGCTTTACTGAAATCCACATAGACAATGTCCACAGCCCTTCCCTCATCCACAAAGTGGGTGACCTCGTTGTAGAAGATCAGGCTAGTCAGGCAGGACCTAACCTTCATAAATCCATGCCTGATCCCATGGCTGTCCTGTATGTGCCCTTTCCTTCCAGCCCTTCTTGTAGATGGGCATCACATTTGGTAATTTCCAATCTCCTGAGCCCTCCCCAGTTATCTAGGACTATTGATAGATGACAGAGAGTGGTTTGGTGAGCACTTTCGCCAGCTCCCTCAGCATGGGTGGGTGAATCCTGTCCAGCCCCATAGATTCATGTGCATCTAACTGGCACAATGGGTAACTCACTGATCATTTCCTCTTGGATTCTGGGGACTCATTCCGCTCCCCATCCCTGTCATCCAGTTCAGGGGGTGGGCACCCAGGGAGCAATTGACATTGCTGCCAAAGACTGAGGCAAAGTAGGCATTTCATAGATTAGCCCTTTCCTTGTCCTTGGTCACCAGATTTCCTCCTGCATCCAGTAGGGGATGGAGATTCTTCTTAGCTCTCCTCAGATTTTGGGGTAACATGCCCAGAGGGCCTCTACCAATGCGCTAATTAAAAGTCAAGCAGTAGAAGCTGCAATAACAAAGCACTTGTGTCACTGTTGTTGACAAATCTTCATGAGCAGATTTGACTCCAGTTTCCCTAAAACCTTGTTATACCTTTCTGGGAAGTGTAGATTTTCCTGACAATGAGGTCTGATTGAAGTTTGGTACTTCCTTTTCTGCTCACTAAGAATTAAGAAAGACTGGAACACATTGAGTCTGGTAGGACCTGCTGGATGCCAACTACTTCATGATCCTGCTGGATGGGTATCTTGAGCTCACTGGGCTACTTTGATGCTCTCAGAGATGAAGAAATTCTGCACTGTCCCAAAAGTGGCTAACGGAAGTCACCACTGTCCATCTGACTTCCAAGACGCCAGCTTTGCCCTTCAGGCAGGAAGTCAAGGACTGTGGGAAGTGTTGGCTGTTGGTCTGTAATTAAAAGAAAGGTACTTACACGAACCTATTCATATCCTTTATGATCTCCCCCAGGATCGTTTAACTGACTAATCTGGACAGCCCAGACAACAAATGAGGACATGGTCTCCTCACTTTCTACAACTCTGTAAACATAATCCTTGATTGATTGGTCTCTGATACATCAGACCCAAATGAAAAATTAATTAGATTGGCTGCAACCCTGAAGTGAGCACTTTGCCACTTTGTTGTTTTGTCCATTTGATCCTTTCTTCTTTGATTTATGGCCGAAGGAGAAAGGGAAGAGAAAAAAGAAGGGGGAAAAAAGATTTGTACTGGAGGATGTCACTTGCAGTCAGAGAGGTTTATTGAAAGCTGATCTCTGCAGAGCCAAGAAGCAAAATGAGCAGCAGCGTCCCCCTGGCGGGTGCTGTGGTAGTAAGAAGGTCCAGAGGGAGAAGCTCCTCTTCCCAAAACCTATGTTCTAAGCAAAGCCTCCACTTTGGTTCTGTCAATCTGCATCTCCCATGGTGGCTTCCACAGCTCCAGTCTCCTGCTTTGCAGCACCCTTTCCTTCCTTGAAAGGACACAGCCTGTGCTGCAGCTCTGGAAGAGGCCAGTAGAAATGTTCTGCTGGAGGCAGCAAGGATGTCCGTTGCCTATTTTCACCAGAAGCAGCAGAGGCTGTGAGACCCAGCCGATAGGATTTTGGACTGTCTTGGACGAGCCTCCTCTCTTTGTCGAAACCTGCACCGTCTAACCACACAACAGCCACCATAATCTCCGAGGGCAAAGTGCGTATCACAGCGAGAAAAAAAATAAGGCTACTGCTGTCTAGGTTTGTGAAGCACTGCACCGTTGGGAACAGGGTTAGATGACTTGCTAAATTAATTTAAAGAAAACCCCAAAACATGGCAAAGAGAGGAAGCAAAGATTCTGAGCTTGACACATCCAAGAGTAGGGGTGCAAGTTGTTAATCACAGCCAAATTTTGCCGAAGCCCGAGGCCCAGAAAGGCAGCGGAAAGTAGCAGTATATTAAAAACAAACCAGTCGTATGGCCAGGAGGAAATACTGTGGCTCTAAAGCAAGGCGCTGCTGAGATGAGAAACTTCTTCTGTTATCTAAAGAGTTATTAAAAGTGAGGGCAGGAATTAAATTGAATTCCAGACAGCAGTTACACGAGCAGATATGTATAAACGGCTGCCTTCGTGTGGCTTTATCCCAAAGCAGAAAATGTTTGAGCCAGGTTTGAAAAATACTTTTTTTAATAGTATAGGAAATCTCGAAGAAAATTCCCATTGGAAAGAAATTGCTTTGATATGAACAATGACAGCCTATTTCAGGGAAGCTTTTAAATGCAAAATTAAAGCTTTGCATGCACACGATGTTTCAAGCTTTGTGCCTTCAGAAAGCTCTTCAACAGCTGCCTAAACACGGGAGACCAACAAACAACACACCCATGTTCAAGATGAAGTCTTGATTTCCTGCTCAGAAAAGACTTTCCTTCCAAGCCAAAGAATCTTTATGGATGGAAAGAACCCCCAGGACCATCAAGTCCAACCTTCATCCGAACACTTCCCATATGAGGAAAGGTTGAGGGAGCTGGGTCTCTTGAGCTTGGAGAAAAGGAGACTGAGGGGCGACCTGATTAGTCTGTAAATACGTGAAGGGTGGGTGTCAGGAGGATGGAGCCAGGCTATTCTCAGTGTCACCTAATGATAGGACATGGGGCAACATGTGTTAGCTGGAGAACAGGAGGTTCCACATCGATATGAGAAGGAACTTCTTCACGGTTCCACATCAATATGAGAAGGAAATGAGAAGGAACTTCACAGTGAGGGTGGCAGAGCACTAGAATGGGCTGCCCAGGGAGGTTGTGGAGTCTCCTTCTCTGGAGATGTTTAAAACCTGCCTGGACATGTTTCTGTGCAACTGAATCAAGGTGATCCTGCTGTGGCGGGGGGATTGGACTAGATGATCTTTCAAGGTCCCTTCCAATCCCTAAAGATTATGTGATTCTGTGAGGTCCCTTCCAATCTCTAATGTGCTGTGATTCTGTGATCTCCCTAACCACTAGATCATAGCCTCCAGTGCCATAACTACTCATTTTTTACTTAATACCTCCAGGGATGATGATTCTACCACTTCCCTGGGCAGTGTGTTCTGCTTTCTTCCTCTCTTTTTCCTTGCTAGATTTGATAGGATTAATCCCCAAAGCACTATCCTGAAAACTAGTCTTTTCGGTTCTGAGGTAGACACAAGCGTGTGTGCGCGCATGGTTCAACAGACTGTTAAACATCTTTAAACAGATTTTTTAAAAGGCTTGGTTATTCTGAGTTCACACAGCGGCGGGGGGTGGAGGGAACTAACAAAACTCAAGAGTTTTTTCATTTCCAGGTCAAAATCTCCAGGGGCAAACCAGGCAGTGTGGGGACCTGAGCCAGGATTTCCACATTACATTGATTAATTAGGAGGCTGGTGCCAGCTCAGGGGGCTCTACCTCACATCTTGTAATGAAAGCTTTCAAAAGGACTTTCCTACTAGTTCCAGTAGTTATGATAAATCCTTGTGGAAAATGACACGTTGTTTTAAAACATTCTCAACCTTCCCCCCCCCCCCTTTTTTTTTTTTTACACTTATATGTTGAGCCATAAACCCCGTGTGCTTCCTCTCTCATCCAAGAAGTACAGCTTTCCGTGAGAAAACCAGGTCTGTTCATCCTTTGCGAAGCCGTAAGCTCCTGTGCTACTGAATCAAGAGCAATAGTGAGAAACAGACACTTGGAACGAAGTGCACACTTCACTTTTGGGGTGACTGGAACCACTAAGCAGCTCTGTGAACCCTCTGTCTTGCAAGTACTTCCAGAATTTTTAGTGTAACCAGTAAACAGCGTGAGGTGTGGGAACAATTTCTTCATTGCCATCTCGGATATTTCTGGCATCAGGACTGTGTTTTCAAATCAAAACAATCAAAGGGCCGGTAGTTCATCTGGTTATTCCCGTTAATGTTATTAAACCCATTTCTGAGCTGGTGGTTTATTGCTTGCTGGAAGGAGCAAATGAAGTTGCCACTTTGGCCTTAGAAAGGGCAGATGGAATAGTCCATAGATTTGGGTTATGGGAACAAAAGACAAGGTCACATTAGTGGTGACAACCTTCAACAGGAGCATTGTGCCTTCTTATTAACTCCAACACAGGCAAATATGCCTGCCTGCTGTGCAGGGCAGTACTGCACCCGAGGGGAAAACACTGACTCCAGCTCAGAACCTTTTCACAGAATCATTAGGGATTGGAAGGAACATCGAAAGATCATCTAGTTCAATCCCCCTGCCATAGCAGGATCACCTAGACCAAGTAGCACAGGAACATATCCAGGTGGGTTTTAAAGGTCTCTGGAGAAGGAGACTCCACAACCCCTCTGGGCAGCCCCTTCCAGTGCTCTGTCACCCTCACTGGTAAGAAGTTCCTTCTCATATTTATATGGAACCTCCTATGTTCCAGCTGACACCCATTGCCTATCACTAGATAGATGACACTGACAAGAGCCTGACTCCATCCCCCTGATACTCATCCCTCACATATTTATAGGCATTAATGAAGTCACCTGTCAATCTCCTCCAAGCTAAAGAGACCCAGGTCCCTCAACCTTTCCTCATGAGGGAGGTGACTCTCTTTTGAGTCTTCAGAAGTGCTCAGCATCATGCAATGGTCATGCCAAGCACAAGGAACTGAGGAACCTGTAACAAGGCATACAAGTTTCAAATGGGGACTGAGCTCATTTAGGGACCTTTTTCCAGCTGTTGTACTGAGCTGGTTTAGAAATCTGCTCTTTTAACTGCAGAACTTTTTGACTTGCATATTGATCTGATTATTTCAAGCCTGTAAATAGTTTTTATAATACAGCCTGGTTACATTATGCATTCAAGGCTACTATTTCACTTCTATCTTAGTTTATTTTATTACAGGGAATGATACAGCTCCAAAGATTTTTCTTCATATCATTTGCCAATGCTTTCCTTGTAAAATGTGGTCTATATGTGATGGAAATGGGCTCAGATTACAAGGAAAATATTCTAAAGGCAATATCAGCATCACAAATCTTTCACTGGTCTGGAACTGGAAGGACCCAATCCTGAAAACATCCTCACGAATAGTATACCTCTAGCCACAAAATTCATAGAACCAGACAATCATAGAATGTTAGAGACCTCTACAGATCATTTAGTCCCCCTCTTCTGCTAGAGCAGGTTCTCCTAGACTAGATCACACAGGAACATGTCTAGGAAGGTTTTGGAAGTCTCCAGATAAGGAGACTCCACAGCCTCACTTGGACAACCCGTTCCAGTGCTCCATGAACCTCACAGTTTCTCCTCATGTTGAGGTGGAACTTCCTATGTCCCAAGTTGTACTCACCATCTCTCATCCTATCACATCCATCCTACCACTGGAAAGTAACTGACTTCTTCAACTTGACACCCACCCCTCAGATATTTATAGACATTAATAAGATCCCCTCTCAGCCTTCTCTTTACAAGACTAAACAGCCCCAGCTCTCTCAGCCTTTCCTAATAGGACAGATGTTCAAGTCCCTTAATCATCCTCATAGCCTTCCACTGGACTCTTCCCAACTGGGAGAGCCCAGAACTGGGGAACCCAGAACTGACTCAGTACTCCAGGTGTGGTCTCACCATGGCACAGAGCACAGAAGGAGGAGAACCTCTCTTGACCTGCTGGACACTTTGCTTGATGCCCTCCAGGGTACCACTGGCCCTCTTAACCACAAGGACACATTGCTGCCCATGGATAACTGTCCACAAGGATTACAAGTTCCTTTTCTGTGGACCCACTTTCCAGTAGGTCAGCCTGTAATCTTTACATGGCGTTATTCCTCCCCAGGTGCAGGACTCTAAGCTTATCCTTGGTGAATTTCATTAGGTCCCACTTTGCCCAACTCTCCAGACTGTTGAGATCTTGCTGAACATCAGCCCAGCATTCTGGCATATCAATTCCCCTCAAATCTGCTGGATGGTGCTTTAGGCTTTTATCTGGTGTAGCACTGAGCCTGTGCTCAAACTTAGGAGCAGGCTTGTCTTCAAAGTGAAGCACTTGTTGCTAAACCAGGATGCTTTTTTTGCCCCTTCCCTGTACCTGAGGCCATGTTCCAAATCCAGTGAAGCCTTGCTCCCAATTCTTCCAGTCCAGAGCCTGCCTAGCAAGTGGGACTTTAAGCTCAAAGTGTAAAAATCAGAATCACAGCTGTAATTAGCAATTAAGAACCAATGACACTTAAGACAATGGCGCCAATAAAAGGTGCATTAGCTTATTAATAGCTAATTTCATGAGTTTCGGGTCATTTTGTGTGACAGTGCTAAGGGCTAGCTTTGGCAAGCAGCACCCAGTGTGCTGCCTGAAACAGATTCTGGTTTTCTATCCTGCTTTCCTCACCCTCTTAGCAGAGTGGAGCTGTTTGGGGTCTTATTGTTGAGGATGATTTTTTGAAAGCTCAAGGAAAGGGTGAGTTGAATTAGCAGCCTGACCTGCCAGTCAGATACTCTGTGCTTCTTGCAGACTAGTCATGCATAGACACCCTCAGCTCTCCTGCCTTTACTTGAAAATAAGAAGCTGAGGCTGCCAGTTGTGTAAAATGAAGCAATTTTGCCTTCTAAAGAAGCCAGTAATGAAGGGAGTGAAAGTAATCACCAAGGGTCTGCAAAAGCTTAATCTATAAAATATTCTGCTTCATTTTGATATCTTACCTGTTTTAAAATGCTTAAATAATACCCCAAGTCATTTTCAGACAGGAATTTTTAAGTTGTAAAGAAGTCAATTGCTTTGACCTACCATTGCTGTTGTTCACTGCCTGCAATTCTTACAGGAATCTCACCTGGATAATTTCTGAAATTGTTGCTGAGACGCCAAGAAATGAACACGTTGCAGAGTTATTTCATAGCCAAATAAGGCAAGAGATCAGGGTGACTTCTGTTCCTGGTTCAGGGCAACTCTCTCGTGCTACATTTGAAGAAACTTTATTTTAATTTCTAGGGAAGAAATTGTGTTGTGGTATAAAATCCCTTCTCTAGAGTTTGCAATAGGAGTGGCACAAAAATTGAGGGATGGCTAGTAGATGGTTTCTCTCCAGCAAGCTGCTTTGTGGCCTGCGTGCAGGAAAACACTGCCATCGGTAATGCCAGCCTCACCCTGCCACTTATTCTGACTGGGATATCTTGCAGGCTGCAATCAGATGGAGTGTCCCTACATTCAGAGAATCATAAATCATAGGATTACAGAACAATAGAGGTTGGAAGGTACCTCTGGATCTCAAGTCAAAGAGGAGATAATCTCTTCGACTGCTCTACCTCCCCCTTGTGAGCTAAAGCTTCTCTAGTGCTTTTCGGCACCCAGCCACGTTTTGGCTGGTGGCAGGTCATGCAAACCAAGATCAGGTATTTGCAAGTCCTAGTCATAGAATTTTAGAGTCATCACGGCTAGAAAAGACCTCCAGGATCATCAAACCCAGCCCTCATCCCAACATTTCCCTAGCCCCTAGACCATGGCCTCAAGCGCTCTATCTACTCATTTTTTAAACACCTCCAGGGATGGTGACTCCACCACCTCCCTGGGCAGCCTGTTCCAGTGCCCAGTCACTCTCTCAGGAAAGAATTTCTTCCTAAGATCCAATCTAAATCTCCCCTGATGCAACTTGAGGCCATTTCTCTTTGTACTATCATTAGGACTTTTGGAGAAGAGAGTAGTGCCAGCCTCACTACAACCTCCTTTTAGGCAGTTGTAGAAAGCAATAAGGTCTCTTCTCAGCCTCCCCTTCTCTAGACTAACTAACCAACCCCAGTTCCCTCAGCCACTCTTCATAGGGCCTGTTTTCTTGGCAGCAGATATGAGACCGAAGGTAAGAATACACCTGAGATCTCTGGGGACCTCTGGGCATCCCTTTTCCCCCCCCAAAGAGTTACACAGCTGTTGACCTTTACCATATCAATCCATCTGCTTACTGAGGGTTTTGCTTGAGGGTGATGGCACATGAATTGCTGCCTACAGGGCAAATTCCAGAATGTCTCCATCACGGCACCATTGACATTTGCCAGCCAACGTCTGCTTTTTCAAAGCCTTTTTGTTCATGTGCCCAGAGGAATCAGCAGTGAAGTGTTACCAGGGTTAAAAAAGCAGTTTTGAAATAAAATTTCTTTCAACTGTTCGTATTTAAGTCACTGCTTACATAAAGGTACCTATTACAGGGGAGTAAGAATCCTCCTGAGAAACAGGAGTTGTGAACTTGAGTTCCTATCATGACTTTTTTAATGTCTTCATGGCATCATAGAATGGTAGGGGTTGGAAGGGACCTCTGGAGATCATCTAGTCCAAACCTTCTCTGCTCTTGTAGAGCAAAGAACGTGACCAGGCAGGTTCTGAATGTCTCCAGGGGTAGAGACTCCATAGCCTCTCTGGACAGCCTGTTCCAAGGCTCTGTTACTATCACCATAAAGAAGCTTTTTCTTATGTTCAGATTGAATCTCCTGTGTTCTAGGTTAAACCTATTGCTTCTTGACCTATCGCTGGGCACCATCAAGAACAACTCAGTCCCATCATCCTGACACTTGCTCTTTAGATACTCATAGGCATTCATGAGATCTTCCCTCAGTCTCCTTCTCTCTGGGCTAAACAGACCAAGTTCTCTCAGCTGCTTCTCCTAAGGCAGCTGCTCCATCCCCTGATCATCTAGGTGGCTCTGCACTGGACTCTCTCCAGTAGCTGCCTCTCCCTCTTATACTGGGGAACCCAGAACTGGACACAGTATTCCAGATGCAGCCTAACCAGAGCAGAGGGACAACTTCCCTTGACCTACTGGCTGCACTCATTGTGCTCCAGGAGACCTTCTTAGCCACAAGGACACATTGCTGGCTCATAGTCAGCCTGTGATCCATCAGCACCCTCAGGTCATTTTCCCCAAAGCTGCCCTTGAGTAGGTCAGTCCCCAACCTGTACTAATTCATGTGGTTGTTCCTCCCCACATGCAGCCTGCTACACTTGCCCTTGCTGAACCTCATCAACTTTCTCTCTGCCCAACTCTCCAGCCTATCCAGGTCATGCTGGATGGCAGCACAGCCCTCTGGTGTGTCTGCCAGCTTTGTGTCATCACAGCCCTGATCCCACACTTCCGAGCTTGGATAGCCATTTTGCCAGGTTTGGGACCAGATCCTTGTCCCATGCGACAGCCAGAGATGATCTGATACATCAGGGAGAAAGGATGGAAAAGCTGGTCTTGCTCCCTGACCCGCTTGCTGAGCATGCTGGCACAGCAGCAAAGCTGGGGCTGCTGTTCTGTGGGTCTCTGCTGACACCTGCTCTTTGCCAAGCTCAGCCCATGTGTGCAAGTGGACAAGGGTGGGAGCGCGCAGCCTGTTGCACCGACACACAATTAAGCCAGTAGTTTGGGGCATCCAAAATATGGGCGAGGGGAAAGCAGCCAGTGTGAGCTGAGTGGCAGTTTCCTGACTTACCTAGAAAGTAAATTTACTGACTTATCTAGAAAGTGAATCAAAATAAATGCAAATCCTGAAGGTAATCACTGACCTGAGATGTCATGCTTGCTTACTGGGTAGGAAGAAGAGACTACAGCACTAATGACAACTGTGATACAGTCACTGAATACTTCAGCTTGAGAGATTTTTGCAGTGGTAATTAACATATTTAACTTATTTCTAAAGATTTACAAACATTAAATGCCGCTAAGCATTCCACACCATGAATGTCAAAGAAGCTGATATAACTTTGGAGGCATATATTTCATCCATCATAACACTCTTGTCACTTAAATGGCACTCAATCCACTTAAAATTACGTCAATTATAGGAGAACATCAAGTTTCATCAGCAGTGATTACACTGTGATTATCACACACGCACTTCTCAGAGCTCTTTTTGCTCTCATACAACTGCCAGTTTGCAAATACACATTTGGGTGAGGGTGTCTGGGGCTCAGCAGATAACCCAGGCATTTCCATCCCATCACAGTCAGTCTTTTCAGCAAGTTAATTTGTACTTTTGGGCAAAGAAATTTAACTCTGTAGAGACTTCTCTGCCAAATTCACTCTAAAAAGACCTTTGATGCACATCTGCAGAGGACCACACAGGTTAAACTAACTGTAAGGAGGTTTTGGTCAGTCACTTTACAGTTATTTCCTGACTTTCGCTCATCACAGAATCACAGAACATTAGGGATTGGAAGGGACCCCGGAAGATCCAGTCCAAGTCCCCTGCCACAGCAGGACCACCTAGACCAAGTCGCACAGGAACATGTCTGGGTGGTTTTTAAATGTCTCCAGAGAAGGAGACTCCACAACACCCCTGGGCAGCCCCTTCCAGTGCTCTGTCACCCTCACTGGGAAGAAAATCCTTTTCATATTGATATGGAACCTCTCATGTTCCAGCTCACACCCACTGTCCCTTGTCCTATCATTAGATGACACTGAGGAGAGCCTGGCTCCATCCTCCTGACACCCACCCTTCATATATTTATCAACATTAATGGGGTCACCCCTCAGTCTCCTCCAAGCTAAAGACACCCAGCTCCCTTAGCCTTTCCTCATCAGGCAGATGTTCCGCTCTCTTCATCATCTTTGTGGCTCTCTCCAGCATCTCTGTGTCCTTCTTGAACTGAGGGGCCCAGAACTGGACACAATACTCCTGATGTGGTCTCACCAGGGCAGGTAGCAGAGGAGGATCAACCCGCTGAGGCACTTTTGAGGTAGTGAACTACCTTTTCCAGGCACGGGGATGGAGATCTACACAATATTCTCCTGGTGAAAAGTAAAAAGGAATCTTTTCATTCCTATCTTTGCCTCCTTGCTAATATGCCTGACTTAAATGAAAATTTAAGACGCTCTATTTCCCCAGAAAGAGAACGGTGGAGAGAGATGATAATGAGAAGCCCAGTCCAGACCCAAGTTGCCGTCAGTGGAAAAATTCCTGCCGCTGCCAGAGAGATTTCTCTTGCACCCAGGTGTAAGAATTGTGCAGGATGGAGCAGGAGAAGCTGTCCAAATTGGCCTAAATGCCTTTCCCATTAAATCAGAAATAAAACTAAGCAGAGAAGAAAATACGCTTCTTTTTTAATATTACTGAGGCTTCAGAAGCCAAATTTCCAAAAGGACTCTCTGTGACTCAGCTCCCTGCAATTCCTCCTGAGGGAAGCGGGCAGGCTCTTTTGAAAGCATGAGTTTCACAGAGCATGTGTGTCAGACATGCGCTCCCATGTCCTTTGTGTGAGCCTTCCACTCTCTAGCAAGCACTTGGAGTAGCAGCGATTCTCTCCGAGGCAGTAGAAAGGAAGCAAATATAGCAGCACGTTCGCCAAAGCAACGGGTTTGCTTCTAATGCCGACACAACGCCCAAGAGCACAGGTGCAGGAGCTTGGCTAGGCAAGCTTTGCCCCTCAGCCCAACCTTGCAGGGGACGGGAGTCTGTGTCAGCTGTCAAATAAGGGACATTCTAAGGTGGAAGTCCATACACAGTGAGCACATCTGCCCTGCTTTGTTTTTGCTATCTGGCATCTCCAGCCCCTTGCAAATCACAGGTTTAACAGAATCACAGCATGCTATGGCTTGGAGGGGACCTCGAAAGATCATCTAAGTCAAGCAGCATACCCAAACTGAGCTAATAAAGCCTTTCAAAGTGTAAATGACTGCACACTTGGGTAATGAGCTTCAGGAAAATGGGCTAAATTGTCTAGGAAAAGGATTTCCTGGGAAAATGTATACTTGAACTGACACAGCATTTTGGAATCAACAATAGCTGGTTATTCTATCATTTACCAGTCCAAATTTATTGTCAGATTGGCTTAAACTTCCAGAGGTAGGAGAGTTACTGGAGTTGGGAGGAGTTTCTGTCTTCACAAAGCTTCTTACCAGGGCTGTGCTAGCAACCTCTGTCCCCGGGAGCAAAAAAAAACCCCTGCCGAGCTCAAACCACAATATAGACACACACACCCCCTCCTACACTGCCTGTATATAACCTTATTCTTATATAACTAGTCCCACAGGACTAGTGTGGCTGCTCTCACATTCTCAGTTAAACATAGCCCGCACAGGGTTACATTTAAAAACTACTGCTTTTTAGCTCTTACTAGCCAAAACACCTTTTATCACCCTGTCACACACCTTCCATGTCATGGGTTGAGGCTGGGCTGGGCACGAGACGAATGACAGAAGCTCCTTTTTAGCTCCTCTACATCCCCAAAAAAGGAAAAGGATTAAGGAATAGAGACTTACAGATTGGAAATGAAAACTAAAACAGCTTTAACGAAAATAGTGATAATATAGAAGATACACAACCAATAGCAAAGAAACCGATACCAACCCCAACACCTCTGCTGGCAGTCAATATTGCCATCACCACAGCTGAAGATGCTGGGAAAGTTCCAGCCTGGACTCAGTGGCAGACAGGAAGCAGATGCAGGAGCTGGATTCTGGAACTGGTCTCAGGAATGCATGGATTGGGGTCAAATCAGCATATTTGAAAAAATCTGTCTGATGCAAAAGAAATAGAACACAAACTTGAACAAATGCGTATCAGATAAACCCTCAGCAGGGAGCACTGACTGCCTAGGATGAGATGCTTGATGTGCTGGCTTGATCATTCTTTCCTACACACTTAATAAACCCACACGAGTGCTGATACTTTAAGGACTATTGAAATTGCACACTGACTTCAGTTAAGCACATCCCTTTGAAAACTCCGAGAAGTTTAGCCGAAAGAGCTAAGTGGTGAAACCAACAGTAATTTATGGAGATGTAAGGTTGATAAGTCTTCCAATAGAACGTCTCGATCATGTTTGAACACTTTGAGGCATACGAGAACAGAGCCATGTACTTTTCAAGGCGAAGACAGAACACACGGAGAGAAAAAGAAAAGGATCATCAACACGTGCTTCTGGGCTTACGGCTGTCATCTCCTCAGACTGCACGAAAGGGCACACTCCGAGCAGTCCTGAGACTGCATGGTCTCAGGCTGTCGCCAGTGTCGTGCGATGGCAGGAAGCAGCCTGACCAACAGCATCCTGGCGTGGATCAGAATGGGGTTGGTTAGCAGATTGAGAGAGGTTCTTCTCCCCCTCTACTCTGCACTAGTGAGACCACATCTGGAGTATTGTGTCCAGTTCTGGGTCCCTCAGTTCAAGAAGGACACAAAGCTGCTGGAGGGACTCCAGCGTAGAGCCACAAAGATGAAGAAGGAAGTAGAACACCTCCCTGATAAGAAAAGGCTGAGGGAGCTGGGTCTCTCTAGCTTGGAGGGGACCGAGGGGTGACCTCATTAATGTTTATAAATATGTGAAGGGTCAGGAGGATGGAGCCAGGCTCTTCTTAATGCCATCTAGTGATAGGACAAAGGGCAATGGGTGCAAGCTTGAACATAGGAGGCTCCATATAAATATCAGAAGGAACTTCTTCACAGTGAGGGTGACAGAGCACTGGAACAGGCTGCCCGGGGGGTTGTGGAGTCTCCTGTTCTGAAGATGTTTAAAACCTGCCTGGATGTGTTCCTGTGTAACTTGGTCTAGGTGATCTTGCTGTGGCAGGGGAATTGGACTAGATCTTTCGAGGTCCCTTCTGCTCCCTAATGTTCTGTGATTCTATGACCTTCACCACTACCACCACCTGCTGGTCTTCTGCAGGACAGCAGAGGTGGCAGTGCCACCCAAGCATGAAAGTGATGTGGGGCCAAGCAGCCAGTACTAGCCTTGTGGCAGCAGAGCCTGTGTGGGTTGCCAGCAGTGCCCCAGAGCATCCCAGGGCTGTTGCAAGGACAGGGTTTGGTGTCTCAGTAGCTGATGGTGTGAAACCACTTATCTCTCTGTGGTCCCAGTCTGGTGTCTCTGAGTCCCAAGTCACCATTGCCAGGCTGTGCCCCTGCTATCCTTCGCCCTTTTCCTCCCATTCCCATGCCATTAGTGTCTATTAATTGTCAGTCGATTCTGCTTACCCCAAAGCCCCTCATTAACTGGGTCTGCAGCCAGCCCTGTGACAGTTGCTGCCATCTCGAGCTGTGAAGCCAAAGCAAAGATCTCCAGCAGACTCCTGGCTCTGGTGGGACCACTATGGGACCACACTTGGCTCCCTCTTGAGTGATGACCCAGGTAGAGTAAGCAGACCCTAAAGGATGTGTAACAACCCAGGTTACAGGATTTCCCCGACAGGGTTTGGCATCAAATCCCGTAAGTAATAATGACTTCAAGGAAAAACCCTCATCAGGAGCATTTGTTGGTTTAGTGGACTTCTGTATCGCTAACAGGTGCTGTTGGCTGAGGACTCTGTGATGTTTTATGGCCGAATCGCAGCAGCTGGTGTGTGAGCAGAGGTGCTCACAGATGAGAGCAAACAAACCATGTATTTCCAGCCCTGATGGCAGCTGGAGGATGAGTGCTGTAGTTTGGATCAGCCAGCCCCACCTCTCCTGCTGAGCCCTATATAACAGCAGAATCAGCCACCCTGCAACCAGGCCAGACCTGCCTGGGACCCCACAGAGACAGTATGGGTGAGTGTGAGATGGGATGGCCATAACATCTCCTTTCTTTCCAGGATCTCAGCTTCCTGCACCCTGTCACTGCTCTGGCAGCTCCTGACTCTCACTAACACCAACCCCTACAAACACCACGCTGCGTTACTAAGAGGGGTTTTCCTTGAGCCATCCACACTGCTGCTGGCTTAACATCTCAACTTTGGGGCTCAGAGCCCATTGCTTGAGCCCAGAGAGGGTGACACAGCTCTGGGAAGCTGCAAACTAAACCTGTAGGTTGTAGGCAAAGAAATAGTTTCTTCCCAGGGATGTTTGTCTTGGCAGAAAGCATCATGTTGGAAACTGCTCTTTGCTTCTGCTCAACAAAAACATAATTAACATTGGGGGTTTGTTTAAGGTGAACTTCTGCTGCATTTGGTAGCCTGTTCTCTTCCAGAGGGTTTGCACTGCCAGATTCACCATGTGTCGTCTTTCTGCAGCTGCTCATCACTCTGCACTCCTGTTAGTTGCATCCTTGCTGGTCCTGCTACCTGCTCATCTTGCTCTGGACATCGAAAACCTAGAGCGCCTGGGAGGAAAGTTAGAAGACATTCTTAATCTCCGGACAGGTATGCTTTAGCTTTATGCTTTATTTATTGATCCTGCTCTGGCGGGGGGGGGTTGGACTAGGTGGTCTGTTGAGGTCCCTTCTGTGACTCTGGGATCACTCTTACCCCCTAAGCTCTGCTCATCCGAACATCAAGAGCTTTCCTGGCGCAGAAAGGGAGATAATCTTGGGAAGGGGTCACTCTCAGAAACCAAAGGAACCTAATCAAATCTTCCTCCAGTTTCAGGCCATAAGAGTTGGCAGTTTAACCTTCTTTGTTATTGGCAAAACCACCCGTGGCAGCTTTCTCTAGACAGTTGTAGGCTCTCAGAGGGAGAACTTCTCTCTTGCTACCTCTAGGCCATCTGTAGCCTTGAAACGACCAACCAAGAGGTTGGTTTCCTTCTGAAGTTGGGAACTTTCTGGAGTTTACACTTGTCTGAGTGGCAGAAAAGGCTTCTCACACCACTGAGGCATCACACCAGAGGAGCTCTTGAGGGATGATGCATTGTGGAGATGGATGCTGTGGTTTCGCTTTAAAGAAACTCCTGGTGTCTTATGCTTTGAGCATGTTTCTGAGGCTCTTCATGAGTTGGACATGGGAACCCCTTCATTTACCAGTGATGAGCAACACAGCATCAATCAGCAGTGTGAGCTTCCTGTGAAACCACATAGAGCCTTGTCCCTTCCCAACCCTTGTCTAGCAGTATCCTCCTGCACACATCACTACTACTCAGATGTGCAGTTGCTCCATGCATCTCCTTAAAGCTATAATGGACCAACTAGATGCTCACTCAATGACTGCAGTGGTACTCTTCCAGCATCTTATCTGTTAAAGGGTTTACATTCCCTGCCATACAGGAATTGGAGGCTGGGGCGTTGCTGCAAGGCTCTACAAAACACTCGGCGCCAGAAGCAACGGGCTGTGGAGGCTGGAGTTACCTCCATGATCATCTCACTCTGTTTCTCCCTATGCAGGTGAAAATGGAGAGAGCCGAGAAGGTGACCCTCAGCGCGCTGAGACCCGCAGTAAGTGCTTCCCTACCCTGCAGGACACAGGGAGAGGTGTAGGCAGCAAGGGTGCAACAGCAGTGGGTGGGCAACGAGCCGGGGGATAACCCAGTTCAGCACTGGGGTAAGACTCAATGTGCTCCTGCTAAGGCTACTCAGACCACGCTTGTGACTAACAGTTACTTGAACCCTGCTTTACAAGATCCCAAAGGGCTTTGCTACCATCATTTGCACAAGTCCTCTGAGAATCTCTGCACAGGGCAAGCAGAGGACGAGCCTCTGGAGCGATGCTTTTGCTGGAGTTTTGCAGCTGGCTGTGCTCCAGTGCCAAATGAGGTCTTCTCCTTCCCCACCTCACGCATGTGGTGGATGCCAGGGCTGCAGGAGCAGCTCACTTCTTTATTTAAATTCCTGCATAGCTGTTAGAGGAGCCCCCACCCAGCCTGCACCTGTGGATCGCTGTGAGGGAGGAGAAGCATCTGAGCGTTGGGAAAGGCTGAGGAGACAAGAGCCTGAGCCAGAAGGAGAAGCAAATTCTATGCTTCTGCCTTCAGTGTCTACAGACTCTCTTAATCAGTGCATTTCCCTTGCAGAGGTTTTCTGCTCCCACATTTGCAGTAAGAAACACAGTGGTAGACTTCAGCACCCTGGCAAAACCCCACACGTGCCCGTTTCCCAGAAATGCCTCTCACGGGGCCAGGCGAGCAGAGTAGGGTCTTGCTCTGCCTGTTGGTCCTCCATGGTGAGGTGCTGGAGTGTGTCCAGAGAAGGGCCTGGGAGACAGCTCTGATGAGGAGCTGCTGAGAGAGCTGGGGTTTTCAGTCTGGAGAAAATGAGGCTGAGGGGAGACCTTATTGCTCTTTGCAGCTACCTGAAAGGAGGGTGGAAGGAGATGGGGGTTGGTCTGTTCTCCCAGGTTACTGGCGATAGGACAAGAGGAAATGATCTCAAGTTGTGCCAGGGAGGTTTAGGTTTAGACATCAGGAAAAAAATCTCTTCCCTGGCACAGTGGTTAGGGGCCGGAACAGGTTGCCCAGGGAGTGGGGAGTCACTGTCCCAGGAGGGGCACATTTTTATGAGTAGACGTGGCCTGGGGGACAGGGCTTAGTGGGCAAGGTGGAATTGGGTTGGTGGTTGGACTGGATGATCTTAGAGATATCCTCCAACCTTAATGATTCTATGTTCTCTCCTGCCCTAGACTTTCCCAAGGACTGCAGTGAAGTCCCTGCTGGCAGCCCCAGTGGTGTCTATGTCATTCAGCCCACGGGACTGCACCCCATCGTGGTGTTCTGTGAGATGAAATTGATGGGTGGGGGCTGGACAGTCCTCCAGAGGAACCGTCAGAACACAGAGATCACCTGGGATGAGTCCTGGAGCACCTACAAGTACGGCTTTGGGAACGTGCAGACTGACTACTGGCTGGGGACAGAGTACATCTACCAGATCTCCAAACAGAAGGTCTACCAGGTCAGGTTTGTCATCTGGGATGCTTCAAACAACACCAAGTATGCAGACTACAACATCTTCAGCCTGGAAGAAGAGTCCCAGGGCTACCGCCTGAGGCTGGGCTCCTACTCGGGGACAGCAGGGGATGCCATGGCTGCAACCAGCACTAGCACAGTGCATGACAACATGAAGTTCTCGGCAAAAGATCGGGATCAGGACACTTACAGTGGCAACTGTGCTTCTGGCTATGGGGGCGGGTGGTGGTACTCGGCGTGTTATTCTGTACGGCTGAACGTCAAGGGGGCCATAACGTGGACCAGCCTGTGCAACGGGAACTGCAAAGCTTCTGCCGTCTTCATCAAATTGGCTCCCTACTGCTAGCAGCACTTCTGCTTCCCTTCTGGCCAGCCTCAGGCTAGTTCTGCCTCTGCAAATAGATGGAAAAAGGCAAAACGTGTCATGACAAAACCTGGTGTCCTAGAAGGTCTTTGAGGCTGTTTGTGCTGAAGAAAACAAGGCATTTTCCACTTCTCTGTCCTGTAGATCCTCCCTGCTCCTCAGCTCTCTGTGTGTTCTCTCGTGCAGATCCCTTTCGTTCCATTAATAATCAAATGATGTCTTGCAAAGGTCTGGTGTGTGCAGAGTGCTTCGTGGAAAGCACGAAATGGCCAAGCCAGTGGTCCTGCGTGGCTTTGCGAGCTGGTTTCCATCCCTAGCTCCAGACAAGCTCCCTGATTTTTTTCCTTGCTGAAGATCACGTTTGAGGTACTAATGTGCAGCCAGACTCCCGCTCTGTGTCGTCTACACTTCAGGCTTAACAGCTGCTAAATGTTTGAATAAATCTATTAAAATACAACTGTCTCAGCTGTTAGAGTCTATTTCGTATCTTTAAAGAGCGCTGCTGGAGGTTCACGTGTTAGGGGGTTTCTGCTGCTGGTGCTCAGCTCTCGCGTAGGACAGGCATTGGAGCTGCAGGGCAGAAGTGGTGCCTAAATCAACCCTGCAGCTCCACAAGCAGGTCTCTGCCTTTGCACAGTGAAGTTCTGTGCTGGCACAGGAAGTGTCCAAGACTCTTCTCAGTAGTTGTGGGGGGGCCTCAGGTTTTGTTGCCCCTGTGACTTGCACCTTGAAGCTCTGTGAGGAGTCCATCTCACTGAGCCAGGACCAGGCTGACTTGCATGAGACAACAGCATGGAGGGAAGGGGCTCCAGCCTGCCTTTGCTGCTTTGGACTGCTAAAGATATTTGAGTGCTGTGAAGTTTCTGCAGGAAGTATGAAAAGACCTGTCTAGTCATTGGACTAGAAGGTGTGGGCATGGTGGTATTGGATTGACAGCTGCAGTAGATTAGATGGTCTTGGAAGTCTCATCCAGCTTTAATGATTCTGTGACCTCCCAGCCTGGACTCCAATGTCAAGACCCAAAACACTGCCTGATCTTTCCAGGAGCTGAAGCACACAGCAGGCTGAAGGCTTAGCTCAGCTCATGTACTACTGATGCTTTCCAGAAGAGGTGGACATGTTCCTGTGTGACTAGGTGATCCTGCTCTGGCAGGGGGATTGGACTAGATGATCTTTCAAGGTCCTTTCCAATCCCTAATAATCTGTGATAAATGTGAAATAATTTATGTTTTTAGGGATAAAAGCTCATGTTTGTGAAGGAGGGGCTCAGAGCCGGGTGAGGTACCAGCAGGCAAGTGAAGAGACCAGCGTTGATTTGAGTCGGGATTCTCCATCAGAGCTCAGAAAATGCACCAGGCTTCAAGCAGAGCCTGTCACCTCTGTTGGGGTCAAGCCTCTGAGTGCAGTGGGTACATCAGCCCACCAAGGCCAAGCAGTGTTTCCCCCTAAAATCACAGCTTTGGGGAAAGAAGCACCTGAGCCAACACCATCCGTTTCAACTCCAGCTGCTAGAGACCTAAAGCTGCCACGGCCACCTGTGAGGTCCTGAGTGTCTTTGGCTCAGTGTGATGAGAGCTGCTGCCTTCCTCATAGATGAAGGGGAGGCTGGCAAATGAAAACCAGTGAGAACAAACCCTTTCTTCTCTTGTTCTGCTTGTGGGAGATTTCTTTGAATGCTGTGGTTTCACTGGCTCCCTGCGTCTGCCTTTCCCAGTGGTAGTTCTCTTCCCTGCCTCCCACCACCTCCTGTTCTGGCCCCCTCAGTGGTGAGTCGTGAGGTGCGTGACAGGCAGGAGGAGGCAGCTGCCAGCTCACAGCGAGGACTTTACTCAGTGTAGGAGAGAATCACCTAAATAAAATCTTCTCGGCTGTCAAACTTGGGAATTTTGCTATGCATTTGGAAATCCGTTCCTGGCTAGCTCTCTTGCCTTAAGATGGGATTGGGGATGTGTGGCTGAAGTGACCACCTGCCCATGGCTCCTCCAGGCCCTGATGGCTGGGTGTCATGGACTCCTGGTATGGTGGAAGGTGGCAGCTCCCACTTGCAGTGTGTTCTCATCAGCACGGTCCCCAGGCAGGTGTCCCATCCTCACAGACAGACAGTGTCCTTAGCCAGATGCAGACACCATGCCATGGGATCATCGAGTGTATTGGGATGGAAGGGACCTCCAAAGGTCATCCAGTCCAACTGCCCTACAACAAGCAGGGACATAGGATCATAGGATGTTAGGGGTTGGAGGGGACCCAAAGAGATCATCGAGTCCAACTCCCCTGCCGGAGCAGGACAAAACTATCTAACACAGCTCTAACTCGAGCAGATTGCCCAGAGCCCCATCCAGCCTGACCTCGAATGGCTCCAGGGATGGTGTCCCCTTGTTATTCCTAAGCAGCGTGACTCCTGTCAAGTGAGCCTTTGCTTTTTCTACAAACCCTAGGGCTGCTGCATGTCCTAAGGTCTTCTCTGCTCCTTCCAAGAGGCTTCTGAGCTGGTCTTACAATAATGGAGATGTGATGTGGCAAGGCAGCCCTCTTCAACAGGGGTGCAAGCCCTCTTTTTTTGGGCAAGCAAGCCAGCACCCATCACCACCATGAAATGCAATTAAAATGTAAAGTCAAGGCGGAGAAAAGTGATTTGGGAAATGTGGAGTTTCATTGCTGATCCTTCTCCCGGTCCCCAGAGGGTGCTCTTGCCCCAGGGTCTGCCAGGCAGCTTCCAGTCTGAGGGAAGACTTGCAGGTGAGGAGAGAGAGAACCATAAAACCGCAGAGTGCTCTGGGTTAAAGATCATCCAGTCCCAACCCCTTGTCTTGGGCAGGGACACCTCTCACCAGAGCAGGTTGCCCAGAGCCCCATCCAACCTGGCCTTGAACACTTCCAGGGATGGAGGAGCCACAACCTCCTTAGGCAACCCAATGCTTCATCACCCTCATCCAACCTAAATCTATCCTCTTTTAGTTTCAGGCCATTGCCCCCTCTCCTATCACTACAGGCCCTTGTAAAAAGCCCTTCTCCAGCTTTTCTGTAGCCCCCTTCATGTACTGGAAGGCCACTATTAGACCACCCCACAGCCTCCTCTAAGCCGAACAGTCCCAGGTATTAAATACTGGCACAAAGAAAGCAGGAATTTGAGCTTTCGAAAGGAAAAAGGATGCTCTGTCCGAGTTGTTTCAAAGCACAGGGGTAAATTAATCCTGTGGAGAAATTAAGGTTAATGATGCAAATTTGCTGGTTTCAGATGCATCTATGCCATCAGTCTTTTGCACACTGGCTATCCCGTGGGAGGTCTGGCGGAGCATCTGCCGCCACGACCACGTAATTCTTCTGCCTTCATCTCTCTGATTTCTCAGACGTGTCATGACAACTTTGTTCTTCAGACTTATTTTAGTCTGGTCTCCTCACTGTTCCTATTACTGCATGGAGATGCATCAAGGCTGTTCCTGTTCACAGGCCTCCCAGCCTACTTAATCCAAGATGTCCCTAGGTAGCATTGGGAGTTCTCCTTTTCTCTTATCACTTTGCTAATCCTCATCCCCATTTCTCTTCCTATTCCTTACTAATGAAGGATGGGCTCTGCTTCTCAGCCAAACAGGGAATTTTTGAAGGGAAGGAGGAGGGGATGGCCTTGTGTGACCACGTCAGCAGTGTTCTTTTGCCAGTTCATTATAAGAGAACTTATAGAATCATAGGTTGGAAGGGACCTGAAGGATCATCTGATCTGTCACAGAAAGTGTAGACAATGCTTTGAAATGTGCTTCAGTGAAGATGGTCACCCATGGTGCAGATTGTGTGGGCCACTGTAGGATTCCTGAGGACATGTAGGTGAAAGAATGTCAAGAGTAATTCACGTTTCACTTGCCCTGTGGTGAAACAAGTGATGAAACAGCCAACACCAGATGAAATAATAACTGAGGTCCTAAGAGGTGTCCTCTGCAAGAAGCGTGGTGTGGTTTCCCACAGGAGAAGCCACAGAAAACCTGTCTCTTCCCAGCTGTAGTAAAAACTTCTTGTTTTCTGCCTTAGAGAAGACTTCCCGGGGAATTGCAGCGTTCGGATCCAAACTAATGAACCTGATGACTTGTCACAGAAGAAACCAGACTGCACCAGTGACTCCAAGACCTTTGGTGTCAAACAAGGAAGAAGCTGGGACACTCAAATCCAATGTGTGTAAGAGGCAGAAAATATTACAGCTTAATTCTTACGGGGACAGAGTGACTTTCCACCCACAGACTGTAGGTGGAGTGGGGACACCCCTTCACTGGCAGACGGGCAAAGAGCCCTGCCTGAAACAGCCTCCCAAAAACCCTTCTACTCCTCCTCCTCCTCCTCCCATATAGCAGATGTATTGCTAATCTAACTGCAGCCTCTCCCAAGTGACAGGGTGTATAGATGGACCACTTGCCCAAGCATGTTAGATGATGCCACCATCATTACAGCCCTCACACCACCTTCCCCAGAAGGAGAGATACTGGACACCTGGTGTCCCACATCTCTCCCCTCCCGAGATGGGTCAAACACGGTCACACTTTTCTCCTCCCCACACTGTTCCTCTTGCTAAAGGAAATTAAACCCCTTTGCCCAGAAGCTGAAATTCTTGATGGATTCCCTCACATCTCAGTATAGAAGCAGCATCACTCCTCATCACCCTCCTCCTTCCAGTTATTCCGGACTAGCCCCTTCCACAACAGTCACTACGTTATTCCTCCAGTTGATGACTTTGACAGCTCCTTTAGTAGCTGAAGAACTACTGCAGAGACATTTGAGGACAGATTCAAGCCTGCATCGAGCTCAACATGTACATTACCACTGGGAATTTATCATAGATTCATAAAGGTTGGAAGAGACCTACAACCTTTAACCACTAATTCATCACCCAAAACACCATGTCTGCCTATTTTTTGAACCCCTCCAGGGACAGTGCCTCCACCCCAGGCAGCCTGTGCCAAGGCCTCTCCACTCTTTCTGGGAAGAAGTTTTTCCAAAGATGCAATCTGAAACCTCCCCTGGCACAACCTGACCCCATTTTCTCTTGTCCTTTCACTAGTCACTAGGGAGAAGAGGCCAACCCCGGCCTCACTACAACCTCCCTTCAAATAGTTGTAGAGAGCAATGAGGTCTCAGCCTCTTTTTAGCCACACTCAGGGGTAGGATGGGGGTTAATCTGACAGAAGGCAAGCTCCTGTGTCTGAGGCAGTTCATTGGAAGGAACAAGCCCTTTCAGAGAGCAGTTCACCCAGCTGCCTACATGGCCGTGTGTATGTGCACATATCATACTCAGACAGATGTATCATAGAATCATAGAATCATTAGGGACTGGAAGGGACCTCGAAAGATCATCTAGTCCAATCCCCCTTGCACAGCAGGATCACCTAGACCAAGTCACACAGGAACATATCAAGGTGGGATTTAAACATCTCCAGAAAGGGAGACTCCACAAGCCCCCTGGGCAGCCCCTTCCAGGGCTCTGTCACCCTCACTGTGAAGAAATTTCTTCTGATACTTATATGGAACCTCCTCTGTTCCAGCTCACACCCATTGCCCCGTGTCCTATCACTAGATGACATTGAGCAGAGCCTGGCTCCATCCTCCTGACACCCACCCTTCACATATTTATAGACAT
>JAOXOE010000405.1:19746636-19760845 GCA_028565055.1 Phoeniculus purpureus | reverse complement strand
TCTAGTGATAGGACAAGGGGCAATGGGTGTGAGCTGGAACAGAGGAGGTTCCACATCAGTATGAGAAGGACTTTCTTAACAGTGAGGGTAATAGAAGGGACTGCCCAGTGCAGTTGTGGAGTCTCCTTCTCTGGAGATATTTAAAACCCACCTGGATATGTTCCTGTGCGACTTGATCTAGGGGATCCTGCTGTGGCAGTGGGATTGGACTGGATGATCTTTTGAAGTAGTTTCCAATCCCTAATGTTCTGTAATGTGGCGACAGGAGGAGAAAAGTATCAACGGGCAAGATAAGGAGGCTTTGTCAGCCAGAACACAGGCTCTTCAACCTACATAGCCCTGATTTATTTATCACCTTACATATAATGCTAACTTACCATTCACTGGAGGTGGCTAACCCACCAGGATACACCACTGACACTCCTTAATACACAAGCTGATGCTTTAGTTAACTCTTTAGCTGAACCAGCACAGATAAACCCACATATTGACCCCCAGTACTGACTTCTGGCATCAGGTGGTGCCTTGACTTCACACATCTCTCCTCAACCTGGCAAAACATCCCACAGGAGACCCATCAACCAAATGCTTCAAGGTTATACATTAAAAGATCTATTCTTAGCCCAGTACTGATGCCTCTGGTTGGTAGTCAGGGCCATCAACAGTTAATCCTTGGGCTCTTCTCTGTCCCTAGCAGAGAATCTAAGAGCTGCTTCTCACACCCAGGGCTGCAGAGGGCAACCCAAGTGAAAGAAAAGGAACAAAATACAGTTTAAACTGGTGTCTGAGGCTGGAACTGGAAAATGGTAGTGACTCTTTTAACCTTGAATGTATCTGACACTGTCAAAGCAGATGGTTTGTAAGGGGTGACCTCGAGACTAGGAAAGAAATCCCCAGAGCAAAGGGCACGAGAGATACTACGACGTGTTTGAACAGAGATAATGTTGTCTTGATTAGGGGATAAGGGTTATTTTTAAAGCTCAGCAGAAATGGAAGGAGTAATCATGTGGCAGCTTGAATGTAAAAGCCTTTAAAAGCCTTATTTATTTTTCTTCTCTCATGTGAAGTCATTCAGTCCTCATTTACTCCTCATTTAAGTGACTCAAATTGCAGCAGACACAGTATTGTAGGGGATCATCCCTGGGAAAAAGAAACACCCCACTCTTTTTTACTATTTATGATGCTACTGCAGTCACACAGCAGTGCTGAGTTAGCAGAACACACACCAGTTACACCTTCCGGAGGGACCAGTACAATAAGAAGCCAATCTATAGGATCCACTCACAAACCAGAGTGGAAATTTAAACTGAAGGAAATACAGCAAACGTCCACCCAACCTCATTTGATAAAGGTGAGGGTGACAGCACTGGAACAGGCTGCCCAGGGCAGGTTGTATAGACTCCTTCTCTGGAGAAGTTTAAAACCCGCCTGGACATGCTCCTGCACGACTTGGTCTAGGTGATCCTGCTGTGACGCGGGGATTGGACTAGATGATCCTTTGAGGTCCGTTCTGATCCCTCATGCTCTGCGAGGTACACTCACGCCCCAATGGAATCTACTCCAGCTGCTATGGGGTTGGGAATTCCAAGGAGTGAAGGTTCCTCGGGGAACTTTCAACTCCTTTTACATGTTTCCAAAGAATTCCTTTCCAAAAAGGACCCATCCTAGGGTTGCCTCTGGAATAGGGGGGCAATTGGGACTATTATTTCTGGAATAGGTTGTCCCCCTATTCCAGGGGCAACCCCAGAATAAAATAATAGCCCCAAGAAGTCAGTCGAGGGGATCTGAACCCGAAAACGCCTGCCTGCAAACAGAGGTGTCGTAACAACCCCGACAAGTCTCAGTGCCAGACTGAGCCCTACTGAGTCTTATCTGGGGGGCACTAAGGCTGCCCCAGCGCCAGAGTCAGCAGCAGCTGACCCCAGCCCGCAATAAACCCCGCAATCAGCGAGTCGCTCAGCTGTTTTTGGTCGATAAGGGCTTTTTTCCCCCCAGTTCCTTAACTCTGCCCCCAGCAACGCGGCGGGACCTGCCACCACACCACACACACACAGCCGCGGCGGGTCCCTTTCGTTGCGTTACAGCCGGGACCCCGCGAGCAGGAGAAGCGGCGGCGGGTAATTAGCTCCGCTAATCCCATCAAGGCCCCTGGCCCGGGCTCGCCCCGATAATCCCCCCTCTCCCTGCCAGCAGCCGTTGCGAGGGAGCGGGGTGGGGGGTGAAGGGAGGCAGGAGGTTCCCGCGCCGCGAACGCGCCAAACCCGCTCCCGGCTCGAGACGCGCGGCGGGAGGCGGGAAGGGCCGGCGGGAGACACGCTCTGATTGGCTGCGCGCGGCGGGCAGCGGCGAGCTGATTGGTTGAGCTGCACCACCCTCGCTCCCCCTACCCCAAGGGCGGTGGATTCAAACCGGCCCCGAGAGCGGCCGCGCGGCGCAACCGGGACTGACCGAGCGGGCGGGCGCGGCGGCTCCACTCGCGGTCCGTGGCTGCTGGCGGGCAGTGGAGCGGGAGCAGCGCGAGGAACCGTGGTGCTGGCGCCAACTGTTTAAACCGGATCCCGGAAGGGCCGTGCCCGGTGGCGGCGGCCAATCGGCGGGGAAAGGGCGGGGCCGGTCCGTTGGGCGCGGGGCACCGGGCGCGCGCGGGCCGGTCCCAGAGGCGGCGGGACGACGAGGAGGAAGAGGCGGCGGGAACCGGGCGGCCCGTCCCAGGGTGGGGGGTCCCCGGCGGTCTCGCCGCTAAACGTCTCCCGCCCCGCAGAGCCGGCGGGACCCGCGATGCGGAGCGGTGCGGTCGGGGTCGCCTCCTGAGGCTGCGCGGAGGCGGGAGGATGCGGCGGGAGGGCGGCGAGATGGGCAGCGGCGACAAGGTGAGGTATCGCCCCCGTGGGCAGCGGGCGCGGGGGTCGGTGCCCGGCGCCGTGACAGCCTCGGGGTGGCCCGTTCGCGGCCGGGAACCCGCGTTAGTGGCCGCGAACGCGCGTGGAAAACGTTGGCTGGAGCGGGTTTCGGCTTCGCTCCGATGTGTTTCCCGAT
Organism: Phoeniculus purpureus; assembly: GCA_028565055.1. NCBI lineage: Eukaryota > Metazoa > Chordata > Aves > Bucerotiformes > Phoeniculidae > Phoeniculus > Phoeniculus purpureus. The sequence continues at coordinate 19,757,809 of JAOXOE010000405.1, read as the reverse complement.
TAAAATCACCCCAAAGTCCGCCTGACAGGCGGTTCCCGCCGGTTTGGGAACGAGCGACGGCTCAGCCCGAGAGGAATCGCAGAACCCTTTAGATTAGAAAAGCCCTTTGGGATCGCTGAGTCCAACCTGTCTCAACCCACCCTAAACCCTGTCCCTAAGCTCCACATCCACGCGAGTTTTAAACACGTCTAGAGCTCCCAGTGTATTTTTTTTCCCTGAATAAAAGCTGTTCCAATCCATTACAGTGTCACGGGTTTCCCCCGGGGGGAATGACAAGGCAAATAGCTCCAATGTTGAAAGCAAAGGTCCCAAGGGCAGGCTCAGCGGGATGGTTTTGGGGAGCAGTGAGTCGGTTCAGAGTAAGATGACAACCACTGACACAGGGCTACCCAGAAGAGCAGCTGATCTCTGACCCACGTCAGCCGTTAGCAGCGAACGGGTGGCAGTGCGTCTGGGGTTTAACTTCCCAGTTTGTCTTTTCCTTGGTGCGCAGGAAAATCATTCTCCTGAGCCATGCAGGAACGTCTTGAAAACTCCTCTGAAACAAGTAGCTACCTCACACTCGGTACTGACAGAGCTCCAGCCGGGCTGTCAGCCCCTAACCACCCCCCCGAAACCTACAGACACCCCTCCAGCAGAGCCATGGACGCCCACGTCAAACCTCAAAATGCTGATCAGCGCAGCCAGCCCCGAGATCAGGAGCCGAGAACTGAGAAGGGAACTGTCACACAGCGCAAATGAGGTGCTACAGGCACCGTGCTGTTTGCAGGTATGATGTAACAAGTGTCTTCCTCGTTGACTTTCTCATCTAAAGTTAGCTGAAGGCTGTTTACTCAGTATAAAAAGTTTAACATTTGTGAGGTTTTGATTTTGTAAAGTTTTGGGGAGTTTCCCAAAGATCCAGCAGAGTATTACCTAGTTGTACAAATCAGTAACATTTAATCTGGTTTTACTTCGCAGCTGTTTAGGACAACCAACCAACCCTGAGCCTTTGGCAGTGCTCACAGGGAAGCTGTCAGATACCTATCTCACGTATTTATTGTAAAAACTATGTTTAAACTCTTTTCTTTCCGCCCACCTCCCCATTCCCATGCAGGAGCACTTACTAGGAGATGAATTTGAAAAATCTCAACGAAGTCGCAAGGAGAAAAGTCTGGGGTTGCTGTGTCACAAATTCTTAGCTCGCTATCCTGATTACCCGAGCACTACAGACAACTACATTTGCCTTGATGAAGTAGCTGAAGAGCTCAGTAAGTTGCTGTGTTTGCTGTAACTTATTTCTTTATACAAACCTGTCAGTAGCCTACTATTTGACAGTACATTTTTGCTCAGTTTGAAGCTGTGTGCTCTCAGATTTATTTAAAACCAGCTTCAAATTCTAAAGTCTTAGAATTCTTTTAAATTCTTAAGAGTTGTTTTAAAAAGCTGAAATTTCTTCAGTGAATTGGATTGAGAAACTCTGGAACTGGTTTAATATTCAAATGTTAGGGATAAGAAAGAACTCTCGAAAGATCGTCCAGTCCAATCCCCCTCCCACAGGAGGATCTCCTAGATCCATTCGCACAGGAATATGACCAGGTGGGTTTTAAACGTCTCCAGAGAAGGAGACTCTACAACTCCCCTGGGCAGCCTCTTCCAGGGCTCTGTCACCCTCACTGGGAAAAAGTTCCTTCTGACATTTATATGGAACCTCCTATGTTCCAGCTCACACCCATTGCCCCTTCTCCTATCACTCCTGAGCAGAGCCTGGCTCTATCTTCCTGACACCCACCCTTCACGTATTTATAGACATTAATGAAGTCACCCCTCAGTCTCCTATTCTCCAAGCTCAAGAGACCCAGCTCCCTCAGCCTTTCCTCATCAGGGAGGTGCTCCCCTTCCTTCATCATCCTCGTTGGTCTACACTGGACTCTTTCCAGCAGCTCCGTGTCCCTCTGGAACTGAGGGGCCCAGAACTGGCCACAGCACTCCAGATGTGGTCTCAGCAGGGCAGAGTAGAGATGGAGAAGAACCTCTCTCAATCTGCTAACCACCTCCCTTCTGATCCACCCCAGGATGCCTCTTGGCCACAAGAGCGCATTGCTGGCTCGTGGTCAAAGCATGAAACCCTGTGCTGCTCCTATTGATGATTTAACTTTCTCACTTTATAGCACTATTTTTAAATCACACCAACGACTTGCCATGTGTCCGAGCCGCTAACGTTAAGTTGAAGCTTTTTTTGATCAGACTTAGGAAATGACAGTATTTTACAGATTGAAACACCGATGCTATCACTAGTAATAACTGTTATTGGTTTTAAATGGTATTGCTGTACAGTTTTTGATGTGACATCTTTGGAATATGCCACACACAGAAGAGGGATGAACTGCAGATGGAACAAAATGTCTTAGTGGATTTATACTTCATACAAGGTAACATCTCTTCTAGAAAACACCCAGTCAAACCCAAGGATTGAAGAGGCAGACAAGGACTGGGTATTAACAGAGTGGACAAGACCAGGTGCCAAAACCGTTGTCTGCTGCCAAGACTCAATGAGACGATCTAAACTCAATGCAATGAGTAAACATCACAGAGAGAATGTATTGGGTTGGAAGTGACCTCCAGAGGTCATCTAGTCCAACCCCCCCTGCCCTGCAACAAGCAGGGCCATCTCTAACTAATCCTTTAGTTTTGGGGGTGTTTTAACCTGTACTGAAACCCATCAAATGGCTCTTCTGGCAACAGCTAAGTTTTATTTCTCAAGGAATCCTGTGAACCAAGTACAACAGGGAAAGCAAATCCTTCCCTATCAACAGCAAGGCTTGTTTTCCTTGCACTTCCTAATATTTTCCAAATATTAGGGCTATTTCTTAAACCTTTGTAACAAGGAAATAGCAAGAAAAAGGGGTTTAAGTATGTGAAGAGGTGTCAGAAGTGCAGACAACAGACCCCTTCTCCACGCAAGCCACGTGTCAGGTAAATATATGACACAACAGAGTTTATACAGAAGAAATCTCATTTTTAAAAAAATCATAATTCTATCATAATCGTGTTTATTTTAACATAAAAGCTATTAATTTATGTGTTTATGTCATTTCCAGGCGTGGAACGCAGACGTATCTACGACATAGTGAACGTGCTGGAGAGCCTGCACATAGTGAGCCGCCTGGCCAAGAACAGATACATCTGGCACGGGCGACACCACCTCGCCAAGACCCTGCAGGCTTTGAAACAAGCGGGAGAAAACAACCAATACACACAGCAGATCCAGATGATCAAGAGAAGAGAGTACGAGCACGAATTCGATCTTGACGGTGAAAGAAACAATGACACGGCCAAGTCTTTGGGCTCCAGTAAATACTCAGAAATTACTTTTGTCGAGCTCCCAGGAATAGAATTTCGTGCTGGTAATGTTTCTCTATAATAAGATGTGATTGTAATGATAAATACCTATGAACTTGAGAAAACCCACATTGATTAGGGCTTTTGTTTTCTGAAAGGCACCACGAATCTCTGTGGTGAGAGAGAAAAGGTGTTCTGTTTATAAGTATGTGAAGGGTGGGTGTCAGCAGGATAGAGCCAGGCTCTGCTCAGTGGCATCTACTGCTAGGACAAGGGGCAACGGGTGTGAGCTTGAACAGAGGAGGTTCCACAGCAATATGAGAAGGAACTTCTTCCCAGTGAGGGTGACAGAGCACTGGAAGGGGCTGCCCAGGGCAGTTGTGGAATCTCCTCTGGAGACATTTAAAACCCACCTGGACGTGTTCCTGTGTGACTGGATCTAGGTGATCCTACTGTGGCAGGGGATTGAACTAGATGATCTTTCGAGGTCCATTCCAATCCCTAACATTCTGTGATTCTGTGAAAAAAAGGTGTTCTAAGCTTTCAGTTCTCTTATTCCTTCGGCTCTAGCACATATATTTTGGTTTTACAGTGCAAGAGCAAGGAAGCATCAAGTGAAACTACCAAACACACCCAACACACAACCCAGCCTGCTGGATGTGCTCCTATTGAATGTTTTAGAAGCTAAATATGTAAATTACCCCATCAATTTATTGTTTAATTTAGGCTTATATTCGTGGAAGAAATCTTAAGTAAGGTTTAAAACCTGCCTGGACATGTTCCTGTGTGATTTGGTCTAGGTGATCCTGCTGTGGTGGGAGGATTGGACTGGATGATCTTTCGAAGTCCCTTCCAATCCCTCATGTTCTGTGAGTCTGTGATTGTTAAATAAGATCTTGAAATAAGATTTTTAAAACTTGTCCAATTGATAAACATTAAGGATTGTTAAGTAGGATCTAAATTAATCGTTAAATATTAAGGATTGTTAAGAGTACAAGGAACTGTGTTCAGGGGAAACGTTGCCCTCTCTCATTGCAGCTAAACTTGGCATCCACCTCATTGTCTGATTTGGCTGCATAGAGACTATTCTGGAGTCCACAGCCCTGCCGAGTTGCTGTGTTGTTTGTTTTCGTAGTAACCATTGATGACAAACATCTTCAGTGTTTTAAAAATGTTTCTAACTGAGGTGTCACTCAATACTTTGATCCTTCCTCCTGTCTGTTGCAGCGTCAGTGAACAGCAAGAAAGACAAATCCTTGCGAGTGATGAGTCAGAAATTCGTGATGCTCTTCCTCGTATCGACTCCTCAAATAGTGAGCCTGGAGGTTGCTGCTAAAATCTTGATTGGAGAAGAGCAGTTAGAAGACTTGGATAAAAGCAAGTTTAAGAGTAAGTAAAATGCTGCTTGTGTCTGCTCTGATCTTACTCTAATATCGAGGCATGAAGCTAAAAGGACTCTTGTAGTACAAGTTTGTAGAGCATGGAACACCAACAATTCCTGCCATACATACATTTGAGCCTCCAAATAGTCACTGCACAGCTTGCTCGGTTTTTGACAGTGACCCACTTGTGCCTAGTCGATTTATGACACAATAACCACGGGAGAGAAGGAGAAGCCCATGAAATCCTCTCTCAGGCAGCAGCGTCACAAGGCTGCTTAATTCCCTTCCCTCGAGCAATCTGTTGAAGATTTCAGCATCACTGTGGTGAAGATGCCCCAGGTTCGTGCACATCTGTGTTCTGGTCATAGAACGTGCTTGTTGGAAATCTAAAGAAATGCTGTAAAAGTCCTGTTCGTATCTTTAGGGGAAGTGAAACCCAGTGCTGCAACTGCCAAATGCTTCTCAATGCTTTTACCCTGCTCTCAGTTCCTCACTTGCTTCCGCCTCTGCCTCTCCATTTTAATGAACAGGGGCTTCTAGGTCCGTATAACAACCAGAAACGTGCGTGCTCTTGAGGGATCGAGGATTAATTGTGGGTGTCACTGAAAATCACACCCTTCCTTGATATTCCCTATCCTGCTTTGTTTGTGGGAACCTTAACCATGTTCTTGGTTAAGAAGCGTAGACTCAAGTTCCATGACTTTCACAGAGTCACAGAACTTACGGGATTGGAAGGGACCTCGAAAGATCATCTAGCCCAATCCCCCCGCCACAGCAGCATCACCTAGACCAAGTCACACAGGAACATATCCAGGCGGGTTTTAACTCCACAACCCCCCTGCGCAGCACATTCCAGGGCTCTGGCACCTTCGCCATGAAGAAGTTACTTCTGATATTCATGTGGAACCTCCTGTGTTCCAGCTCACACCCGTTGCCTGTTCTCCTATCATTAGATGACACTGAGCAGAGCCTGGCTCCATCCTCCTAACACCCACCCTTCACATATTTATAGACATTAATGAGTTCACCCCTCAGTCTCCTCCAAGCTCAAGAGACCTAGCTCCCTCATCCTTTCCACATAAGGAAGGTGTTCCACTTCCTTCACCATCCTTGTTGCTCTACATTGGACACCCTCCAGCAGCTCCATGTCCCTCTTGAACTGTGGAAAATTTGTCCATTTTTAGTTTTGAATATCAATTGTGCATCTTAAGTAGAATTTAAGAGGTCTTGATTTGGAGTCGGTAGTGCTATTAAAACAATCTTTCCAATATGAAAATTAAGGTTAATTTTTCTCCTTGCTGTTTCGGTCTGTAAGAGCAGTCACACAAGGACGAGAAAACATCCTCCACTGACGAATATTTTCAGTGAGCAGTAGAGCAGCAGAGCTGGGCTTCTATGGGAGCTGAGCCCTCACTAACCACAGTGCCTCTCATTGAACACCTTGATGTAGTAAGAAACACCGTCCCATTTGATGTGACACATGTTTAGATGGCTGAAATCGGAAGAAATTACCTGCCGTGTCACTATCTAGAGGATGGTACTGCAGTACTTGCAAGTTGCTTGCCCAGTTTACACATGGTTGCCCAAGTAACTTCTGCATAAGCTTCCACTGCACTGATCCTGAAACCTTCCCTGTTAGAGCTGGTTTTGTTTTCTCTTGTGAAATGCACTTGATTTTTCTGTCTTCTCTTGTTATGTAAAAACCCACTCGTCATGAGGAGATCTTCAATTCAGACTAGCCGATCCTAATTTTATCAGGAATTAGGAGACAAATCAAATCAGAATTCTTGGAGTGAACAGAAATGGCCTTGGCACATCTGGCTCAGCAGCATCCCTGCGGTGCTCAGTGCTTGTTCCAAAATCAGCTGCACTTTTCCATGGTTATTCATTAAAACTTGGTTCCCATGCCCTTACAATATCAAGATTACTTCTTTCGTTATAAATCTTAGAGGCACTTTTAGATTTTGAAAGACTGAGGTATTTTCATGAGGTATCTAATTCCTTCTCCGGTGTCATACCATAAATTATCCTTCCTGATCTATCAATGGCAAACATTGATTCCAACTGTGAGGGCATGTGCTGCTTATACGAATGTCTGGCACTGGATGCAAGCCACCTTTTTACCATGTTAATTGAAGATGGATAGCAAGGACTTGAGATCAACAAATGGGACTGTTTGTCATGTTGTTAAAACTCAATCTGTCTGACAGTGGAAATGTTTTTCAGCTCCTTAAAATGAAAGGGAAACTGTCAGCTTGAAAATCGCACGTCTAACAGAGCTGTCATCTTTTCCTTTTCACAGTCCTCCTCAAATAAGAGCTCAAACGCTGCAGCTGAAAAAAAGGCAAGAAAATGCAATTTTGCCTTTTATGGAGTCATAGACAAACATTGTCCAGGTTGGAATTGAGGTGTGAGAGATCCAGACGTTGCTGACCCCTCTCTGCTCTGGTGAGGCTACACAGGGGCAAGCAGATCCTGCTGTCGTTGTGGCACTGCCAGGCATGTCAGTTCCTTTAGCAAGGGAAATGCTAGACTTTGGGGAGCCTTGGGACAAGAGAGAGGCAAGTGTGAACACAGCTGAATTATCCAGCCGTGAGCATTACTCTTTGAGAAGTCTCAGAAAGATGCCAAAACTTCCATTAGTGCTGATGGCACAGTATTACTTCATGTGGGTCTTTTGTTAGTGACAGTCCCAGGCACTACTGCTTCTCAGTCTGAAAACTGTATGGTGTTAGATGCTACATGAACGTCTAACTAGGAATCACTCCTGCTCTCCACAGGCCAGATGAAGAATTCACTGCAGAATTAACACCTGCACAGGCTGGATCGATGGGTCAAGGTCACTTGCATGAGGCTGAACAAGACCAAGTGCTGGGTCCTACATTTTGATTCCAGCAACCCCCTGCAATGCTACAGGCTTGGGGAAAAGTGGCTGAAGAGCTGCTCAGTGTAAAAGGACCAGGAGGTGCTCATTGACAGCTGGCTGAACATAAGCCAGCAGTGTGCCCAGGTGGCCAAGAAGACCAACAGCATCCTGGCCTGGATCAGAAACAGTATGGCCAGCAGAACTAGAGAAGTGATTGTCCAAGTGTACTCAGCCCTGGTGAAGGCTCTTCTCGAGTGCTGTGTTCACTCTTGGGCCTCTCAATACTAGAAGGACATTGAGGTGCTGGGGCAGGTCCAAAGAAGAGCAATGAAGCTGGTGAAATGTCTGGAGGACACATTTCATGAGGAGCTGCTGAAGGAACTGGGGCTGTTTAATCTGGAGACAAGGACGCTGTGTGGACTTCCCAGCAGATATCGAGGTAATTAAAGTCTTTCAGGCTCTTTTTTGTCTGCTGTAACAAGTAATCCATTTATTTTTGTGGCCATGAATACTAAGTCATCCCTGGGTTGTTCTCCTGGAACACTACAGAGAAAACATGTGTTTTCTGTTTTTAAAGGCTTCTGAATGAACTAGAAAAATCTCTACAATGAGTAGCCCAAGGGGATACAAGCTAATTGTTCACAAGTAGCTGGTGGTGAGCGAGGAAAACTCATCAATTATTTTGGTATTAATTTGTAAAACACTGATTTCTGTTCCTCACAGCTCCCATCCCCAAGGGTGCCCAATATGAAAATCCCCCTGTGCTGTAAATACTGAAGATTACAGAATGTCTCCTCTTGACTACCTTTGCTTGGCCTTGTCTTCCTTGAGAGGCTGCAGGAGCCCTTTACAGGCATGGCTGTGTATCCTGAGGTACAAGCTCTTTCTCTCAAGATGTGCAAAAATCCATTATCTCTCTTGAGAGAATTTGTCCCTTTTAAGCAGAGCGTTTCTTTAAGTCAAGCAAACACATTTAGGAATGTGTTATACTGTGATATTTTAATGTGTGTGCTCAGTAATTTTAATACCATTCAGTAGAAGTTGGAGATGCTTTCCGTTCTCACAAGTGCTGTCCTCTTGCTGCATTCTGCTGAGACATGAAAGGGAGAAGGAGGCGTGAGGGGATGTGTATGAGCCTGTATAAGTCACTGTAGGTCTGGTGACGAGAAGGTTCACTGCCCTGGTAAGACCATCTGGAATATTGTCCAGTTCTGGGCCACTCAGTTCAAGAAGGACAGAAAACTGCTGGAGAGAGTCCAGCACAAAGCCACAAAGATGATGGAGTGGAACCTCTCCCTGATGAGGAAAGGCTGAGGGAGATGGGTCTCTACAGTTTTGAGGGGAGGAACTTGAAGGGTGACCACATTAATATTTATAAATATGTAAAGTGTGAATATCAGGAGAATGGAGCCAGGCTCTTCTTGGTGATGTCCAGTGATAGAACAAGGGGCAATGGTTGCAAGCTGGGGCATAGGAGGTAAACATAAGGCAAAGCTTTTTTACAGTGAGAGTGACGGAGCCCTGGAATGGGCTGCCCAGAGAGGTTGTGGAGTCTCCTTCTCTGGAGATGTTCAAAACCCACCTATTCTAGGTGAGCCTGCTCTGGCAGGGCACTTGGACTAGATGATCTTTCAAAGTCCATTCCAATCCCTACTGTTGTGTGATTCTGTGATTTACACCAGACATGGGTCTGTGCTCACTTCTCATTTACATTAATGGATTTTGTGCATCCAGCTTCCCCAATGTACCATGAGGAAAACTGGTCATACAAAGATTAACACTGGAGCAATCACAACATCCACCAGTTGTTACAATAGATCTGTTTATCAATACACTCTAGGTGCACTCAATATTGCTGCGTTTCATAACGAATTACTTGAAGTTGTCATTCATTTTATTTCCCCCATTGCATTTTCACAGCACATTACAGGAATGATAAAATTCCACGAGCCATAACTCCTAATGGCAGAGATGATCAATTTGACTTCTAATTTGGACGAGAAAGCACATACAGAGTATACACTTTGCCCTAGAGCAGAATAACAGTCCTACTCATCTCTGTGGCAATGCTGGGACATTAGCAGTAATGATTAGCAGTAATGGCTTTTAACAATAATTTATTTCTAGGTATGTAAATGTATCTGATTCATTGGTCTCAGAGCTCACGCCAGCAACAGCACATGAGCAAGGAACAACATGCATCTTGGAATACGTCTGTAATTCAGAGCGTCCCCGATGCAAAGGAAGTTAAGTTGTGCACAAAAAGATGGTCTGACTCTGGATATGTTTAAAGATCGTTTGGATGGCAGGGGGATTGCACTAGGTGATCTTTAGAGGTCTCTTCTGATCTTTAATGATTCTATGAGGTGTTGAGGAATCTGGTTTAGGGGTGAACTTGTAAGGTAGGGTAGATGGTTGGACTTTATGATCCCAGGGGGCTTTTCCAACCAGAGTGATTCTGTGATCTGCTGGTACCAGGTGACCCGTGGCAGTCGGCACAAGGTCATCTGAAAATCTCCTGTAGAAAAACCTGAATGGATCAATGCTCAACGTTGAGTTTCACTTTTAGTGCAGCTTCTTGCACCGCTCACAGCATTGTTACAGTTCTGGATCAATAGGAGACACTCTTTTCCTTTTTAATCTTCCTCAAACTTTTCTTTGAGAAGCTCTTTGAAGGCTGCTGGACCACTAGTGTGCAGGAGAATGCCTCTAGAGCAAAGGCAGGAAGGTTGGAATGGTTTTCCTTTTGCAAACAGCCCAAGGCAGGTGGCACACTGAAGTCTTCCAGTGACTCCTCAAGAGCTCTTAAAAGTAAATCTACCATTTGCAGTCTATTGTCTATTTAAATCTCTTTAACTTACAATTAACAAGACACCTCTTACTCCCTCAACTTAATTAAAGAGCTACTGACTCTTAGAAGGATTGAAATGCAATAAAGATGATAACATAGTTAGGGTATAATTAAGGGAATTTACATAAGTAATAAACACAGTATTGCCACCTCCTAAAAAAAAATACCCCAAGCTCGTGATAATTTTTAAAACCTTATATAAAATAGGTCTTCAGACATGTAATTAGCATAAAGCCATACAGCTGTAGTGAATTCATCGTGTATAATTTCCCATACAGAAGCGCTGAAAGCATGACTCAGCAAGTGGCCTTTGTATGATCTCTCACTAAGCCAGGTTGTACCCTCCGCTTCTTGGATAAAGCCCTTCTGAGCTGCTGCTGCTGCCTTCAACCGAATACTAGAGGTGCCTACAGTATGTCCTCCAGAGAGGCAAGGGGAAAGCACATTTGAAGACTGACATAAAAGTGGTGTAACAGGTTGAAACTAAGACTGCTTTGCTCCCGGGTTTTAAGGGGAAAGGAAACCAAAGCAGTCAGGTCTCAGTGAGATCTCGGATAAAATTGCCAGACAATGGATGTCTTAGGAAACTCAAAGAGGAAAAGTTTATTAACTCTTTAGGTACAGAAAAGAAGAAAAATGTCAAGCAAGTTAGTGCAGAAATGCAGCCCATCAGAAACTGTTCCCCAATGCCATTATATATATTCTGAGAAAGGTACAATGGAAATCACTATTGTATTGGTTCTTGGGTCTTTT
>JAOXOE010000405.1:19720751-19735856 GCA_028565055.1 Phoeniculus purpureus | reverse complement strand
CCTCGCTCCCTGGTCTTTTATACCGGCCTGACCACGGGACTTTGGGAAAGGTCACTTCCCCTGGGACAGTTCCGGGGGGAAAGTCCTCTTAAAGCAACAGGATGTAATTTTCAAACCACAATAACACCTTTGGAAGAGAAAGATCAGGTTAGTGAGCTCTCAGCTAAGCTGGACATCCATAAATGCATGGGCCCTGGTAGGATGCCCTGATGAGTGCTGAGGGAGCTGACAGATGCTATTGCCAGGCCACTTTCCATCATCTTTGAATGGCTGTGGAGAACAGGAGAGGTGTCTGAGGACTGGAGGAAGGCAGTGTCATTCTAGTCTTCAAGAAAAGCAAGCAGGACAACTCAGGAAAGTAGTGGCTGGTCAGTCTCACCTCCATACCTCTTTGGATGTCATCTTTAACCATCTGAAATCCAAGCGAGTTATTGGGAGTAGTCAGCATGGATTCATCAAGAGAAAATAATGTTCAACTAATCTGATAGCTTTTGGTGATGTTCAAGAGAGACGGGGAACTACTGGAGAGAGTCCAGCAGAGGGCAATGAAGATGACTGGGGGCCTGGAGCATCTCACTTACAAGGAAAGGTTGAGAGAGCTGGAACTCCTTAACCTTGAGAAGACTGAGAGGAGACCTGACCCACCCCTATAACTATCTGAAGGGTGGCTGTAGGGAGGATGGTGCCAGACTGCTTCCAGCTGTGCCCAGTGACAGGACAAGCAGCACTGGGCACAAGCTGGAGCACAAGAAGTTTCATTTAGAAAGAAGGAAAAACTTCTCAGTGTGAGTCCCAAAGCCCTGGAACAGGCTGTCCAGAGAGGCTGTGGAGTCTCCTTCTCTGGAGATATTCAAACCTCACCTGGATGCAGCCCTGTGCGATGGACTTTAAGCAGTGCTGCTTTGGCGGGGGGGTTGGACTTGACGATCTCTCGAGGTCCCTTCCCACTCTGACAATTGGGTGATTCTGTGTGTGCACGGCAGCAAAGCACATGGGAAAATGCTGCTGTGGAAAACAGGAGTTGATAGAGGGGAAACGTTTCAACAGCAGATGGCTCCTTGGGATCCCAGGACCCACTGAGTTTCAGGGAAGTTTATTCAGTCACTCAGGAGCTTTTGAAAAATTATTGAAAGTCTCTCCCCTCTCATTACTGCAGCATCCCCAGCAGGTAGCTCAGGCTTCTGTAATCCTTAAATCAAAGATGACAGCTTCTCTCCTGTATTGGTTTTCATTTTCACACTGACTTCAGGGTGGATATTTCTCTTCCTCCTTGTTACCAGGGGACCAACAATAAACATTTTAAAAGAAGCAGCAATATGATCTCTTTTTGTGTTTAGGTGTGCCAGCTAATGCCGCTTGCTGTGGCTCTGGGTGATGCTACAGATTAAAAAGTTAGTGCTTTGAAGGGGAGAGCAAGAGCTGTGCTAAATGCAGGAGTTTTATTTATGATTTGTTTGCTTTCTGCTTTCCCAAATCTCCTCCGAGCTCAACACTTGGCACTAAAAGCCATCTTAAGGCGTCAGACAGAAGTGTGTAAGGAAAAAACTTCCAGCAGCACATTTTCATTAACCTGGAAATAAAAAAGTCCGTGGAATGTACCCTTGAAGCCTTTCTTTCGCCTCTCCGTAAATGTTTCCTCTAGCGATTTAATCAGGCAAAAGCTTCCTTTACCAAGTGCCGGTCTTGTATTTCTTTCCCACTGTGGTTCCTGACGTTTTGGGGAATCGCTCATTGAAAGCGGTGCAGAGAAAGTGCTGGCGGTTATTTATCAGGCTTTACGTCATGATTTGGGAAACCTGACCTTGATTTACTCGTGCCATTAGAGACTTCATCAAATGAAGGAGCGAGCACTTTTCTGTGGTGACACTGAGGACAAAGAGTAAAGCCTCTGTGTTGCTTTTTCCACTGAGTGTCCTTGAAAAAGTAGGCAAAAATAAGAATTAGATAGTTGATTATATACAAAGCAATTTTAATGCCTTCATGCCGGCTCATTAGCACCAGCGTTTGCGCAGAGCTCCCTTGCACCACTTCTTTCTGATACAGCACTGTCCAAAACACCTAACCAGCACCACGAAAGCAGAGGTGCTCAGAGCTCAGTGCTGTGAGAAGAGGTTTGGTAAGGGAAAGAAACAAGAATGCAATTATTTCGTTTTCAAGCCTTTATTTAAACAAACTTTCCCGACAGGAAGCTCTGCAGGACACGGTGAGAATCACCATTTGGGGTCTGGAAAGGTAAAAGCCACGACCAAATATTTCCTTGCCTTGTTAATCCTTTTGGGAATTCTCCTGTGCTTAAAATGAGGTGCCTGCTTGAGTACCTTCCCCAGTCAGAGCCACGGCTGAGGAATAATAATGAAGTTGGTAGCAAATGTAGCAGAAAATAAGCTTGAGATCAGGAGTGTTCGGCACCCTGTGGCTACCCGAGTTGCTGGGCATTTGAACCTAATTTTTACGACTTCATTCTGCTCCTCACATCCCCCCTCCACATGAAACCTTCGAGCAGAACCATCCTTTCCTTTCCCCTAAATAATCGTCTCAGCGTATGTGGTGATTTGTAAAGGCAGAAAGAAAAAGATCAAACATGTGGTGTCTACCTCTCCACTGCGCTCACTGATTAGAAACTGGAGAGGCTCAAGAGGTGCTCACAAAGGGCTGATTACAAAATCAGGGAAAATGAGAGATTCTCCAAGGAGGGGTTCTCCTCGGCTGCTGTTTGTGCTGCTGGGCTTTTCCTGCAACTCTGGACTGGGCTCTAACAGCTTTGCATATTTTTCTTTTATGAACTCACTGAACTGGCTGCTTATTCTAGGAAGCTCCTTTGAGAGGCATTTTTTAAGAGTCATTCCCCACGTGCTTACCACAAGCAAATATTTTGAGCTCCACACTGACAGCTGTAAGTAAATATAGCTCTGGTGTCACTGCACAGAAAGAACCTGGATGTCTCATGAGAAGAATAAACAGAGTGGGGTTTTCTAGGTGTTTATAATCACTGCCCTCTGTAAGCAAAACCTCTTTGCATTTAAAGAGAATTTACAGAAAGAGTTTACACCTCACAATGTGTGTGGGTGAAGTAGAACATCTGCTGGCTGCATCACTGGAGAAGTTTAAAGCCTGCCTGGATGTGTTCCCGTGCGACTTGGTCTAGGCGATCCTGCTGTGGCAGGGGGACTGGACTAGATGATCTTTCGAGGTCCCTTGCAATCCCTAATGATTCTATGATTCTATGCATTCTGGGCATGTTACATGCAGCTCTTGATGAGAGTCTCAGCTGTAGGTGTTAAGCACAGCAGAACAATGCCAGCAAAAACTTCAGGCTCATGTGCTTTCAACTCGCCTCTGAAGTTCTCACTTGAGGATGAACCATCAGCAGCGAGGGCAGATGACTGGACTGTATTAGCAATAGCAAAAGGCAGTGTGGGATGCTCTTGTGTGGGCAAGAAGAGGTTAAAAAGAACCAGATTGTGGCGTAATTACCAAATTATGCCATCTAATTTGTAGGTTTAACTCACTAATTATGTGTGACACACGGGTGGCAAAAGGTGAATATCAAGCACTGGGAGCCTTCCTTTTGTCTTTGGAGATTTGTTTTGATTGGGGGAGGAGGAAGAAGGAAAGAAAATCTGGCTTTGCCATATGCAACTGCGCCTTGTTTTCTTTATCCAGGCAGAATAAAAAGCAAGTCCGAGGAGTAGTGGGCGATGCATTCGTTTGAATAGAAATAGAAGTAGGAATAGAAGTAGAAATAGAAATAGAATAGCATTCTGTGCTGCCTCTCCTCTACACACATACATATACTTTTGGAAAATAATAGACTGAAGACCAGCACCCTGAAGTTTTTATTGCCAGAGTGTATTTCCAAGGGCTGTCAGCAGTGCCGGTGTTGGTGTTTAAGATCAGTTCCTGTGTAAGTGCCAGCCCTGTCTGCACACAGTCGCTCTGCGTTGTCTTCTCCCTTTTGTAAGTAGCTGTCAGTGCTTGCTGGTCAGCATTAAGCAGGACTATTTGCCTTGTCAAAAAAGGATGCTTCAAAATTAATTCTGAAGTAGGGAATACACTGTTCTCCCTCGTACTTGATAGGCAGGGTTAATATTCTCCCAGCTGGGGACTGGAGCAAAATGCAAATGGCCACAGAGGAGACGGCTGGAGAAAACGGCTGCATGTGAACTTGACAGTAAGGGAAGCGGGAAGGAACGAAATGACCTACATTTTGCCAGAGCCAAGCTGATCATTAATGAAAGAGAAGAGCACACGGTAATTTGTACCTTTATGTGTGTGCACTCGTGACGCCCGTGCTCACGGCAAGGCCACCATCTGTCTCAGAATCATTCCGAGCTAAGAAATGGCTTTGTGGAGAAGCTGCTTCACCCATACAGCAGAGGCATTTGAGCTGAAACTTGGAGGGCTGCAGCAGCGGACTTGAAAACCTCAGCCAACACTGGCAGAAAAGGAAGCACTGTTTTATCAGTTTGTGCTCGTGTAAACACGTTAGCTTTTAAATGAGATGCTTCCCCGCAGCTCCTAGCTGTGTTTCAGCTAAAAACAGAGCAACCCAAAAGAAAACCAACCCAACCCAATGCAACCCTGACAACTACTTTAATTTGCATTTCAATTTTAATAATTTGCAGCCATTGTAGGGGGGGAGGAGGGGAGGAGCAGCACATGCTGATTAATCATTAGCAATAACACGACGCACTCAAACGGAACCTTCTTCAAATCAATAGCAATCCTGATGGAAGACAGATTTAAAGAGCCACACGTTCCACCTGAGAACTGTATTTTACCTTGGAGACAAGGGGAGCTGTTACATTAAGCTTAGTTGCATTAATAATAATAATTACATATCGAATCAAACACCTTCTAGCCCACATAAGGCGCTTTGCAGCAGCGAAACACTCATTAATAAGAGATGCAGGAGTGTGTTGCATGGAAGACTGAAAACTGAACAGGGATTACAAAGTTATTATTTCATGTTCAGGTTGGCCTGATTCTGCTGTTATTTTTCCTTCCATAAATTCAAACTCTTTAAAGGAAACCTATTGTGATGGTATTTATTGTTCCCGCAAGCACGAGTTACGCTGCACCTTGGAAATGATGCTGGCTTGTAGTTCACAGCACACGCGGGAGGACTGATACAGTAATTAAAGGACATTTCAAGTCATTCACAGCAATCTTTACTGCAGGGAACTAACCGTATCCATCCCTTAAAAGCCTCAAAAACAAATATGTAGAGTTTTTGAGAAGAGGTGGCAAATGTGCATTCTGAAACAGAGGAAAGCTCAAATTAAAATGTCATAACCAGACAGGCAAATGCAGGGTTTCCGGCACACTCCTGTAATTGCAGATGTGCTCTTGTGAGAGCGGAGCCGCTCTCTCAGTTCTGCTTATTTCATCTTTGGTCTGGTATTTGGGTTAGAAATACCTCAGGTCAGTTATATCTCTACTGTCAGCAGACCCCTGAGGCTGACTCCACCTTGAAGAGAATTTTCTTTCACCACAGGGCAGTACTGAAGGATTATTTAAGGAAAAGGAGGAACACAGAGCAGGGGGAAGCTATGCTTTAGATAAGTAATAGATGATAAATAATCGAATCTGCTGCAATCTAAGGGAGCAAGTGAGGCATCCTGTGTGACTCCTGCCTTTCACATTGAACAGATGTGCTGTGGATTTCACTGGTGTGGATTGCTCTGGCTGAACCATTTCATTCATTCACGTACCCGCAATATTCTGACAGTGGGGACAGCAAGTAGTAAATGTTAATGTTAGTAATGGTATTAATGACATTAAAGATAACCATAATTATAACAATGATAATAATGATAATGATTATGATGATTATGATGATAATAACAATAATAATAAGACAGCTGCAGAGACAGGTCCCAGCCCTCCAGCCAGCTAGCTGTAAGGGTAATAGGCTATAGTGGAGCTGCTGCTCTCAGACACCTCAGTGTTCAGGCCATTTGCTGGTCAGGCATTGAGAAACAAGGGTTTGCCAGAATTACTGTTCTTCCTTCTCCACACACACACACGTGCTTGAAGGCTCTCAGCCTGCTCTGCCAGGTGTGGAACCACATACACAGCTTTGCAGTACGGGTTTCACACAGACCTATTGAAAATGCTGCTCAGGACTTCTGTTTTCCCTGTGATTTCCCTGAAACCTTTCATATAGGTCCAGAAAAGGAACTAGAGAGATGTTTCAGTGTTTGAGTGGCACATGTAGATACTCTCAGTGCTCTGTTTTTGCCGGCTAATACTGATTTCCCTGTGCAAGCCATGTTTGCACAAGGAGGGTACATCTTTCAGGGACATCCCTCATGTCCTACACAGAAAGGAGAGGCACGTCCCACATATTGTTGCTGAAGTGAGAGGAAAAGCTGTGCTTCCACACATGTAATAATTCATCAGGCTTTTTTACCCCCGGTTTACGCTGCATGGCTCAGCATGAGCGGAACACGTTTGATTTGATCCTAATTATTTTTTTAATATTTTAAATCTCAGATGTTCAGACAATTTACATTAATTAAACTTCAGTTGGCTTTAAAATTGTCATATATCAATTTCAGCAGCATTTACAGAGAGCAAGATAGATGATTTAAATCACACACCATATGGGGCAATGCTAGGGACATTTGCTATTGTGTTAATTGCTTAAAGCTACGTTTTCTATCCCACTTTGGAGTGAAAGACATTTGCTCCTCACGCTTGCAGAATTCAGTGAAGAGCTTCTAGCTCAAATGAAGTATGTACACATTTCCCCCCTCCTGCTGCCTTTTGCTCTGCTGCAAGGATCCTGTGTGACTTGGTCTAGGTGATCCTGCTGTGGCAGGGGGATTGGACTAGATGATCTTTCAAGGTCCCTTCCAATCCCTAATGATTCTATGATTCTCCTGTCATGGTACGCAGTGGTGGCATTGATGCTGACAACAGTGTTGGTTAAAGATGAGAGAAGGCAGGAGCGAAATCATATGCTCGCAGCCTATAGAAATTTGCTTCTTGGCTTCTCCTGTGACTACTTAGCTATTCCCCACAGATTGCAGATAAAACCAAACTGGTTTCCTGTCTCCTGAAATGCTGCTGTCGCAGTGGGTCATGTTTCCCTGGTCCACTGTTTGTCTAACCAATGACAAATGTCTGTCTTAAAATCTTAGAAGGTCTGCCTTAATTAAATTTCAAACCCATGGTGGGCTTACTTGGGCAAAGGGGTGTCTGTTTTTTCAGTTGTGATCCAGCACTTGCAGCTGCTTCATCAACAAGGTGCAGAAACTGACCTTGCAGATATTGCAGAACCTCGTTTGCCATGGAACTTGTGGTTTGCTCTCTTTATGGAGTTCCTTTGGAGACTGGTGGCAGCTGAACAAGGAATTTTAGAATCGCATTGTGGGAATCTGGAGACCTAAAGGCCCTTACGAAGTCTGAGTGTAGACACCCGGTACTGACAGTGAATCTATCCCTTGGGCTGTTCTGAATCTTATTGCTGGTATGTCATATTCTGTGCTACAGTGAAAACAAATGTGGTTTCTGTTGGCATTTGTCTTTATAGAACATGGCAGATGCAAACTGTATCTCTCGAAGGTTTGAAGTTTGTTGTTGTGTTTCTTCTTCTTAAATGCTGTGTGGAAATGTAGCTGCCAACATTCAGCTGTCTGGGATGAAGTATAATGGAAATTGTGTCCTTGCCAATTCACGAATCTCCCTGCAAGGCAGTTCTGAGTCTGTATTTGCATAATGAAGTGTAGAGGTATTTCTGTGGAATGTGTTTGAAATAGTTTTGCTGTATTACAGTTAATATTTGTGTACTGAATTGAGAGCTCCCCTCCAACTCAGGGTAGCATTTAAATACACAGAATTTAACTGTAGGCTTGCTTAAACCTCACTGGCTTGGCATGTTTAAGTACTACACTGAATTCTGAAATTCTTCAGCTGGTTCTTTGGAAATGCTATTGACATTGTCATAGTCATGGTTCTGGTGGGCTTTGAGATACTTTAGTGAAAAAGGAACTTAGCTCGTAGAAGTTTTTGGCATCCTGGCTTGTATTAGAAATAGTGTGGCCAGCAGGAGTAGGGAGGCTATTGTCCCCCTGTATTTGGCACTGGTGAGGCTGCATCTTGAGTATTGTGTCCAGTTTTGGGCACCTTAATACAAGAGAGATGTGGAGGTGCTGGAGCAGGTGCAGAGGAGGGCAATTAAGCTGATGAAAGGACTGGAAAACAAATCTTAGGAGGAAAGATTGAAAGAGCTGGGGCTCTTTAGTTTGAAGAAGAGGAGTCTGAGAGGAGACCTCATCACTCTCTACAACTACCTGAAAGGGCACTGTGGAGAGGTTGGTGCTGGTCTCTTCTCACAAGCAATTAGTGATAGAACAAGAGGGACTGGGTTCAAGTTACAACAGGGTAGGTTTAGACTTGATATTAGGAAAAGGTTTTCCACAGAAAGGGTGGTCAGGCACTGGTATGGGTTTCCCGGGGAGGTGGTTGAGTCGCCATCCCTGGATGTGTTTGAAGATGGTTTGGATGAGGTGTTGAGGGATCTGGTTTAGGGGTGAACTTATAAGGTAGGGTAGATGGTTGGATTTGATGATCCCAGGGATCTTTTCCAACCAGAGTGGGTCTGTGATTCTGTGAAGCTTTTTTAACTTCTCTGTTGTCCTCTAACTTGTTTATTACTAGACAGATGTAATTTTCACCATCATACTTAACAATGCACAGTAGTCTTGGGAGAGAACAAACCCAAATAACCTGCATCAGAAACAGAAGAAGTCTTATTAAATGATACCAAACATTCTGCCCCAACAATCAGAACTTTTCAACGCACGTGTTCCTGGATTTCAAATTGTCTCCTTAGAGTCTTGGTGTACACAAACGGGTGGAACACTCAGAGACCATTTGAACCTTCTTCTGAGCAGCAGGATGCTTTTCTCTACCATAGGTGGGTCAATGTAGGAGTCACGAAATCCAATATGTGAACATGTCACCTGGTGTTTTGTTATTAATGGTGAACCATCTACTGTGTGTACAACTCCAACCATGACTGCACGTCATGGATAATATCAAAATGCTGTAATAGCTCAAAGCTAGTGCAAAGAAAAGGAAATCTAACCATGCTTTATAAATGCAGTTATTAAACGCAGTGTGTGCCTCCTTTTACTTGAAAAATTGTAGCCATTAGTTTTCATTTGCAGCAGTGATAAATCAACAAAAATTAAATCAGGTTTTCTAAGAAACAGTGGTACCTTTGCACCGTTCAGACTTAGAAAATGTCCTTCTTGTTGGGATAAAATAATCTCTGTCTTTGAAAGTATTAATCAGCTGATCTTTACACTGCATTGAGTGCTTTCAGCTCAGTTTATTTGCCATCGCTGATAGCTGATATTAATGGAAAGCAGTGCCTCAGGTGCACTGTATTGGCTTTAGCTGGGATGGAGCTGATCTTCCCCATGACATCTCTCACAGTGCTGTTTGTAGTGGTAGCTGGAGGGGTGCTGATAACACAGCAGTGTTCTGGCTACTGATGAGCAGTGCTCACACACCACCAAAGCTGTGGGTTGGTTTTTTTCCTTTCCTAACGGTCTCCCCAGCTGAGCAGGGCTGAGGGGTGGGCTGGGACAGTGAACCCAAACTGACCAAAGGGATATTCCACACCATCAGCCTAGATATAAAAGCAAGGGGAAAGAAGGAAGGGCCAGGACATTTGTTGATGGTGTTTTGTCTTCTAGAGCAGTCACTATGTGTATCAGGCTCTGCTTCCTAGTACAGCATCTAAACACCTTCTGCTGATGGGAAGTGAGGTATAAGCTGTATTATTTGCCTTTGCTTACATGCATGGCTTTTTTCTTTTGCTTTATTAAACTGCTGTTGTCTTTACCCACTAGCCTCTCATTATACTGCTCTCTCCTCTGACCATCCAAGAAAGGGGAGTGATAGAGCAACTTTGGTGGGCACCTGGCCCCAGCCAGGGCCAAAACACCACCTGCACATACTAGTAGTCAATTCGAATTAGCCATCTATAACTACAGTTGTTGGAAAATACCAACTTAGCCAACTATGGTATTTAAGTGGATGAGGCGAGATTGTTTGGAAACAGACATAGGATGGCAAAACTAAACCTTCGTTCACCCTGTCACATCATCCATGTCAGCACCGGTTAGAACATTTTGCTGTCAGAGTCATAGTGGTGTTGCAGGGTTTGGCATTTTAGTTCATTCAGCTACAAACCACTATCTTGTTCCTTTTTCTCTGGTGGTTCATGTGCCATTGTGTGATTTCTTTCTTCCATTTCGGTTTGGAGAGGGATTCTATTGCTACTACCGAAAGTGATGCTCTAATACAATTCAAGACTTACTGGAATCATTGTGAGAGTTGTACCTCTTCTAATTCCCACTGGCTTGATTAGCAACACATTCACTCTTACATAGGCTGAAACAGCGATAATTACCTCTGAGTTCATGAGTGAAGCTGGGAAAATTCTTTTCTGACAAGTCATAAATTTGCTGAGAAGCAGAGTTAGATAGAGATCAGAAGTATTTGCATTCTCAGGGATGATTATTGCCAATAGTTTTGACTGAAGAAGAAAGATGATTTCCCCAGATGCCACAGTGCCTTGTTTCAGCATTTTCAAAATTAAATCTTTACTCTTGTCTTTCAAAGTATTTTTGGGCTTTTTTACTTTAAAAAAAAGAAAAAAGTCTTTTTAACAATTAAATACATTTAAAATGAAATATTTCAGCAAGTTTGATGATGATGCAAAGCTGGGAGGAGTGGCCAACACCCCAGCAGGCTGTGCTGCCATTCAGCAGGACCAGGACAGGCTGGAGAGCTGAGCAGGGAGGTACTAAATGAACTATAACAAGGGCAGTGTAGAGTCTGGCATCTGGGCAAGAACAACCCCAGGTACCAGTATAGGTCAGGGACTGATCTGTTGCAGAGCAGTGTAGGAGAAACGGACCTGTGGGTCCCAGTGGACAGCAGGATGACCACGAGCCAGCAATGTGCCCTTGGGGCCAAAACACAATCCTGGAGTGGATCAGAAGTGGGGTGGTTAGCAGATCGAGAGAGGTTCTACTCTCCTTATACTCTGCTGTGGTAAGATCACATCTGGAGTATTGTGTCCAGTTCTGGGGCCCTCAGTTCCAGAAGGACACAGAGCTGCTGGAGAGAGCCTAGCGCTGAGCCATGAAGAGGATGAAGGAAGTAAAACACCTCCCTGATGAGGAAAGGCTGAGGGAGCTGAGTCTCTTGAGCTTGGAAGAAAGGAGATGTTTATAAATATGTGAAAGGTGGGTGTCAGGAGGATGGAGCCAGGCTTTGCTCAGTGTCATCCAATGATAGGACACGAGGCAGTGAGTGTAAGCTGGAACAGAGGAGGTTCCGCATCAACATGAGAAGGAACTTGTTCACAGTGAGGATGACAGAGCGCTAGAATGGGCTGCCCAGAAGTGCTGTGGAGTCTCGCTCTCTGGAGATGTTTAAAAACTGCTTGGATATGTTCCTGTGTGACTTGATCTAGGTGATCCTGCTGTGGCAGGGGCAGTGGAATAGGTGATCTTTCGATGTCCCTTCCAATCTCCGATGTTCTATGAGTCTGTGATTTCATTTTGGATTTCAGGTAATGTTTCAGGTTGGCCCAAAATGAGATTTATTATTTGTATTACTACTTTTATTATTTTGCATCGGTGTCTGTTTTATTTAAATTCAAAATCCTCCCCCTTTAAAACTTACTTTTTGTTTGAGTTCTCAAATCTGTCATCAGCCCAGCTCTAGTTTAGGGTTTGCATGAAAAATCACTTGAACATTTCCAGCAGAATGCAAGTAATTTATGTTTCAGAATATGTACAATATCTCCACATAAACCAGACAGTTGCATTAGTATATGTTATGGGAATATTATGCTTTACCAAACAGCTGGTTTATGTTAACAGCTTTACAAACATGTTCTATAAAAGTCAGATCAGAGAGAAGAGTCATCACTTCCTCGCATTTCCCAGAGGCAATTGTAAACCAAGAATCAGTGGTCCCCATCAGAGCCCATCATTTCCAGAAGGTGTAGGCTCTGCCTTGCGAGATGGTCTATTCAATCCTTTTTCCTGCTGCATCACAGGCAGCTGAGCTGGGATGACTGCAGTCACGGGGTTCAGAGAAGTCTCTCGCTCTCTACACTCTCATAGAAGATGAAAATTGGCTGCATTCATCATGAATGAAAGCCACAGTAATTGCTCTGGTGTGCTGCAGATCAGTCTGTATTCATTCAGTAGAGCAGAAATTGTGAAGGGTGAAATGATCACTTGGAAAATCATTTTTAATTGTATAACTTCTGATCAGAAAGCCTTTGAAAGAAAAGGGACTTGTTTATATCTCCAGCAAAGCTGGAGATGGGTAGATTTAGATTGGATATGAGGAGGAAGTTCTTCACCGTGAGAGTGGTGAGAGCCTGGAATGGGTTGCCCAGGGAGGTGGTTGGGCAACCACCAGTGTAACTTCATTGTGTTGTTGAGAAGGTTGTAGATGTGGACATGCTGAAGAGGGGTGCTTCCTTCTCTGCCCTCTCTGGAGCTCTGCCTGCCTGCAAGGATCCTCTTAGCTTCATAGAATCATTCGTGTTGGAAAAGACCCTTTAGGTCATCGAGTCCAACCAATAACCCTGCTCTACCAAGCTCACCACTAGACCGGGCTTCTGTGCGTAAGGCATGAGGACCGTGCCGTGCTTAACGTCCTCACTGCTCCCACTGAAACTACCAGGCTTTAATCAAGCTGTTTGATTAGGTGGACCTCATTTCTGTTCTGGTACTTACCAGAGGTTGTTGTGTACGTACACATAGAGCTCATGTGCAATGCTTCTAAACACGCTGTGTTACCTTCCCAATAGGTAATTTCCAGTTTAACAGCTTCTGCACAGATCTGCCAATTGAGTGTGTGTCAGTTCTATGAGTTTGGGGAATGCCGGTGTGAGTGACCTTGTGGACAATGCAGCTGGGGTTCTTGCCTGTTTCTACTTGTCATCTGCCACCTCACATCCCAGGATGCAAACCCCATGTTTCAAGCTCCAGGTTTGCATTGCTGACTTCCAAGTACGAGAAGGCGGCAGTGTATCCTTGGGAGGTGACTATTTTTTGCCGTTAAGAGAAATGAAAGTGTAGTAAATATTTGATGATGTTCCCCCTGAGCATCAGGAAGCTCCTACCACCTACAGAAGTAAATTTTCCTGAAACCAGAATAGTTGTGCATCAAGATTTGATGCACAGGTTTTTCCTACATACCTCTTCCACATTTCTGGGTTGTGCATGTCTGGAGTTGGGCAACTTCAGATGACTTAATTCAGCTGGAAATTGAAACAGCTGAGAAACTTGGTGGGGAGGGAAAACCCCACAGAATAGCTGTGCTGTGGCCTCTCTAAGAGCTGCACTCTGAAGCATCTGTACCAGCAGCTGTTCAGTTTTTTAGCGGACGATAAACATGCTCCTGCACACGCAGCAGGTTGCGCAACCCTGTTTGTATAAACTGTTAGTCATTTCCAAACAACGGAAAAGATTGAGCTTCTGCCTTGTCCTGCCTTTTCTTGTGGGAGAAGGTGTTCACCTCTCTCTGTGCTGAGGGCAGGCTGAGGGAAATGTATGGCAGTTCCCAACAGACGAGAAAGTGTTTGCCTGCTGTTGCTGGTGACTACACCCATGCGTTGTCGCTCCTTCCCAAGGAGACTGCCAGTGGTGACTTTTGACAACCACCTTCCCACATGATTTAAGAGGTGAAAGCTACTGCTTCCAGCCTTTTTCTCTGCTTTGGTCTTGGTCTCTGACTGTGGTCGTGGCTCTCCCTCCCTTATTTGCTAGTTGATAGGGAAAGACCCTGACCATTCATCCGAGTGTTACACAAGAATTACGCACACGCTCATGCAGGCTGGCATGGAGGCATGTGTGGTATAGAGGGTGCAATACAGCACCGGTTTCTTGATCACCTCTGCCTTCCACACAGTGCAGGAATGACTTCTATGGTTGTAAAGGTTCCATAGGATGGGTTTTCTTCCATAAGTTTGAGGAAGGGATGCCAGTGCCTCTCCTGCTCATCTGGTCTAGGCTCAGGACTGGGACTGTATCAGGGATACAGCCTCCTGCCTTGACAAGGACAGCTGCAGACCCACTGACACTGAGCCATGGTGGTGCTTACAGCTAGACAACACCGCTGCTCACTCAGCCAAAATGCTGCATCCTCAGTATCTTGGTCAGGAGCATCACCTCCCTGTGACCATCTCCCCTTCCTGATTGCCTGAACCTCAGCAGGGACTGGCTGTACCTCCCTGCCATTCTCTGTCACAGCACAGTGCAGCTGCCATGCTGCCCTGGGCATCAGGGCTCCTGCCTGGTGTTCAGGTACAGCTCTTCAGCATCTGTTCTGCCCTCAGGCAGTTCCTGCGTGGCACCATTGTGAGCAGCTCCGGGTGACTTTCACAGCACTGCAGTTCAGCAGTGATGACTGCCTCTTGTGCAACTTTTAATTTCCCTTCATGGCCCTTACACATTGTGTGTCCCTGGAACTGGCTACCTGATGGCAGCTAAACTTGCCGTTTATCACTGTTTGCTGTGGTTTTCTTCAATATACCAGTCAAGGACTTAAAAAGTGTACTGCAGTCCTGTGGTATGACATGTAACACAAGCCTCCAATTTTCCTAAATCAAGGAATTAATCCTATTTAAGTTTGAGCAGCCTGTAGATAAATATTGATTTGAATTTCTAAAATGTTTAGTAATAGAAAAATGACATTATTACAAAAAAGTTACTGAAAATCAGTATTAATGATCCAGAGAGTTATTTGGCTTAGCTGTAGGATTAGTCATCTAGACCTGCTGATACTGGACTGCCTGTCTTGCTACCATCATTGAACATCATTCAAAGGTATTGTTGAATTTATCATTATCATGATCACAATCAGAATCACAGAATCACTCTGGTTGGAAAAGACTCCTGGGATCATCAAGTCCAACCATCTACCCTACCTTACTAGTTCACCCCTAAACCAGACCCCTCAACACCTCATCCAAATGATCTTTAAATACATCCAGGGATGGCGACTCAACCACCTCCCTGGGAAGCCCATTCCAGTGCCTGACCACCCTTTCTG
>JAOXOE010000405.1:19707494-19720651 GCA_028565055.1 Phoeniculus purpureus | reverse complement strand
TGATCCTGCTGTGGCAGGGGGATTGGACTAGATGATCTTTCAAGGTCCCTTCCAATCCCTAATGATTCTATGATTCCATGATTCTATGATCTGTTCTTTGAAGGGGCTCTGCAGCCATTAAAACAGTATCACCACTGCCTTTGGTGGGAGGCAGAGGCAAACACATCTGAGGGGTTCTCGTCTGACTCACCAGCATCTCAACAAATCCTCTTGGGGTTTGAATACAGGGAAGGCAAGTGCCTGCTATCTATGAAAATAATCAGCCGCCTTCATGGTCAA
The DNA here is from genome assembly GCA_028565055.1 of Phoeniculus purpureus. Taxonomy (NCBI): domain Eukaryota; kingdom Metazoa; phylum Chordata; class Aves; order Bucerotiformes; family Phoeniculidae; genus Phoeniculus; species Phoeniculus purpureus. Next base: position 19,720,372 of record JAOXOE010000405.1, on the reverse strand, counting down.
GGTGGAGAGAGAGGCATGTTTTGTTGCATCCCAAAATGAACCTGAATTTCCCAACCCCAGCACTCAAAGCTCTCTCTAGCACCATGTTTGTGTCCCAAGATTTTTGGCACAACAGGGACCAGCCCCACCATCATCCTGCTTCTGCTGCAGTTGAGTTGAAAATTGCAAGCCACAGATACTAATTTGCAGGTCTGCGCTGTGTTGGCAAAGTGGTTGCAGACGTATGGCTGGGGAAGGGGCTTGAGTGAAAACCAGTGGGCTCCTACAGATTAATTGGTGCAAACAGAGGTGCCACGGCTGGCCTGGGTGAGCTACGAGTTTGCGAGTGATATTTTTGAGCACGCCCATTGAATCAGAGCGGTTTAATTTGGGGAAATGCCTTAATAGCTCAAAGAATGCAGACTAGTGAGCAGACTCTTGAGAAATCTGAGATTAGGGATCTGGTGTAATACCAACACCTAACCTCCCCCTGTCTCTTAGAAAAGGTCCACGTTCTTCTCTAAGTAAGAGACAGAGGGTGGGGTCAGATGGTTAGAGGGTAGTATTCAATATGCTCAGCAAAGCTTTCCTCCTCAGAGACTCTCCAGGTGAACACCGAAAACCCAGAGAGGCTGAGACCAGAGATCTTCATCCTATTCTGAATCCATGCCAGACAGAAACCTTTTTCATGAAAACCTTTGCAATACCAGCACAAACCATTTTGCTTTGCAAGACGAGAAAGCACTCCGGTTCCCCCACAGCCGGTTTCAAAGAAGTGGGGAAATAGAACCCAGAAAGATGTTAGGGAGGGGTTATGTACAGCTGCATCTGTCGGTTTGCAATACATTTCTGCTTCTGCCTGGTGCTTCCTGCTTGGCAATATTGTAATGGGATTCTCCCATATTAATATTTTAAATGAATAAATAAATATCTGATGAGATACTGTGGATCTCTGAAATATTTTCATAAATTCTGTGGAAGGTAAAAAGAGAATTAAATATGAGATTAAAACAGCCTGGGTGATGTATTCCTCTGGCATGTGGTAAAGTCTCTAGGTATTTACACTGTGCTGTCTACGCTTCTATTTACATCTATATTAAAAAGCATTCCTCTCTCTCGTTATAAAGGCCATACAAGTTGTCAGTCATCGAGGAGGGTCCTGATTTCTGATAGAACTGTTGTAATAATAATAATAATGGTAGGCTATGGCAGCACACTGTTTTTAAAGTGAGTCTCATAAGCTTTCACTTCATTTTGGCGTGAGTCTGCTTTAGGAAATGAGTTGGCTCTATGGGGATTGAAAGTCTTTTTTCCTTACATTTTGGGGAAATGCAACACTTTTTTTCTCCTTGGCTCTGCACTGCAGAGTCTGGTTCTGGCACAAAAGGATGCCGAGCCCTTACTCACAGCGAGAAGAACTGTGTGGGAAAAGATGATGGAAGGAAACTGCCCAATCTCCATTAATAGAAGTGGAATCCCCAAGAGCCTGCTCCCTACTCCAGGATGATCCTGCTGTGGTGGGGGGATTGGACTAGATGCTCCTTCGAGGTCCCTTCCAATCCCTAATGTTCTGTGATTCTGTGAAATATTAGTATTATTCTCATTGTTAAAACTACCTCATTCTGCTGTTAACACATATCATGCATGCTACTCTGAATTTATTCATAGAGTAAAGCCCCTGGTTTCTGCAGGACCATGTGGCAGCTTCAGTAGTACCCAGCACTAGCTTAAATCCTCCTAAATCAGAAATGCAACTTGCATAGACCTTGCCAGGGCCACACACTCAGGTGTCCTTCCCATCTGGGTGTGCTACAGGCAGAGGTTTTTGAGTTAAATTCTGGTCTGTCCCAGCTGTGAACATCTCTGGAGGTCCACAGCCCCATTCCCAGTACCCTCTGTGCCAGCTTGAAGGCGATTCAGATTTTTGAAGACAAACTCTGCATTTTGAGAGTCTCTCCAAATGAAGTCAGGTGTGAAGTAGAAAGCCTTGTTTCATCTGAGAACAAAAGGCACGTTCTTTTTGTTTGCTCTGCAGGAGAAAGTATATCCATCTTTCCCACGACTTTACAGAGGACCAGAGGAGAAGGATGTGTTACCACCCCCCCGCCCCAAACTTGTATATTTATTTATTTAGAGGTATTTCTGTCATGTCAGCTGCAAACACAACATGACTGAAATTTCCTTCAGTAAATCCTGTATTTATGTGTGTTATTTGTTACTCGTATCTAGCACACAGCTTTGTTCAATATTTCTGAACAGCAAACATTTTTCTTGATGGGAAATGTACAATTGACAAACTGCTGTTGGGAAAAGCCGCATTATTTTCACCGGGAAAAACTCTTAATACGAATAAACTGTGACATTTACTCATTTTTCAGAGCATTTCTCTCTGAAACTTTAATAACTTCCTGATACATATCCTAAGCCATTCCTCAGTGCAAACAGCAAAGCTTCCTAGCAGGCACGGCAGGTAGGTGGCAAATATTTTGGCCAACTGTTGCCTTTGACCGTCAGTTGCACGGGAACCGGACTCGTAGAGTGGTTCAGTTTGGAAGGGACTTGAGAAATCACCGACTCCAACCTCCCTGCCATGGGCAGTGATGTCTCTCAACCAGATCTGGTTGCTCAAGGCCTCATCCAACCTGGTCTTGAACACCTCCAGGGAGGGGGCAGCCACAACCTCTCCAGGCAACCAATTCCAGAGTCTCTCCACCCTTGCACTGAAGAGTTTTTTCCTAAGATCCAGTCTGAACCTCCTCTCATTCAGTTTCAAACCATTTCCCCTAAATGGTTTTTCATGAAATCACTGGAGCCCCATGGAGCCAGCAGCTCCCCCAGAGCAAGGAGCTGCCAGAGGAGATAATTGCTGTGTAGTTTCCCAAATCTTTTTCTGCTCTCTGCTTCCAAGTTTGTGCACTGCATCGCTGCCTACCTACCTGTATTCATCAACACGAGGAGAAGTCTATTGGCTGCATGCTAATAACCCCCTGTTCTTTAATGTTCTTTTTCTAGTTAATTAATCTAGTTATGATAATAGTATGTCTCATTTTGTGCTTTCACTCTAGAGGGTGTTTTTCTATTACCCTGCTGTATAGCATTGACTGGTCCTATTATTTATCATTAAAGGCAGTGGCAACAATCTGGCCTGGCCTGCCAATAATTTTTCAATTAATTGCTTAGCAGTTGCTTTTCCTTCGCTTTTGGTCTTTGCCGGTGAATATGAGGCCTTTCAGCTTTTTGCCTGACTTTTTATTTTTTTAAACTTCACAGCCCTGTGAAACCGACGCCTGTGGTGTTCGGCTGTGAGGAAAGCACCCAGGAGGGCAGGCAGGGCTGGCCATGTGAAGGCTGTGAACCAGGAGGGCAGGCAGGGCTGGCCATGTGAAAGCTGTGAACCAGGAGGGCAGGCAAGGCTGGCCATGTGAAGGCTGTGAACCAGGAGGGCAGGCAAGGCTGGCCATGTGAAGGCTGTGAACCAGCAGTACTTTGGGGTTCACTCAAAGGTTTACGCCTATGGGAACTGGACCTCATGAGGGGCGGCGCAGTGTGGTGGGGCCACGTTGAAAAGGTCATTTGTGTGTCTGGCAGGTGGCACACTAAGGTCTGAGGGCTGGGATAAATCATACAGTCTCAGGTGATGTCTGTAGTCTTGGATGTGATGAAGAAATTCCTCTCTGTGAGGGCAGTAAGGCACTGGAACAGGTTGCCCAGAGAAGCAGTGGATGCCTTTTCCCAGGAAGTGTTCAAGGCCAGGTTGGAGACTTCAGTGGGAGGTGACCCAGCCTATGGCAGGGGGATTGGAACTAGGAGATCTCAAAGATCCTGTTCAACTTAAACCATTCTGATTCTACAATACTATGTTCTCATGGAGTGTCTGAGAACAGGGCTGCGGGATGCAAGTCCCTGGGCTTAGTTTACAGGCAACGTTGCAGTGAAACAAGGTGGCAGCAACAAGCTTCAGCAGCAGGTCTGTATGTTTGAAGCTTTGCTTTAGCTCAACCATAGTTTCCACTTGCCACAGGGCAGCTGTTTGCACCTTGAATCCCCACTGCTGCTGGATCCACGGAGATAATTGTGAGTGTTCTGTGTCATCTTGAGTTCCTGAGGGATGTTTGATGAGGGCACACGCTTGGTACTGGCAGTGTGGTGCTCCCAACGTGCACTACAGCAGCATGATACACGCGCTGCAAAGGAAAGCTATCACCCAGCTCACCTTCCGGCTGCTAAAACACTGCTTGTATTTGTCTACATTTCAGCCTTCTGGAGCCACCTGCATGTCAGGACACAAATTGAAAGACCAGCGTAGCCACAAACCCCTAAGTAAATATATTGAGAGGGTGCTTGTGAACCAACTGGAGCTGACAATTTGTAAGAATGTTCGGGTTTTCTTTGTTTACAAGCATTTTATCGTAGGCTTGACCTGCTTGCCTTACATTTAGATTTGTTTCCAGCCACATGGCTACTGGTTTCCTTCCACTTCCTCCCAAGTGTGTTATTTTTAAGCAGATGCTCCTCTGGATAGCGTCCATGCCAAGTTTTGTCTTACGCTCTTTATCAGCACAACAATATGAAATATTTAATAAGAAGTTATCACTGTGGCTAATATAAAAGATTAAATAGTCTGTCATCCTCGGTTTCAGAGGAGGAAACCTGCTATGCAGAGCAAGTCAGAGGAAACAGCATCAAATATACAGGTGTAGAGCTGCTTCACAACACAGGAAGGTCTGCTCTGTTCTGTGCAGCTTCTCCTTTTGTCTTGCCAAAGGCAGGGGAGGAGGAGCAGAGCTGTGTTTGAGTCTCAGTTTGCTGTGTTTGAAACTAAATCAATGTTCCCCTGCAGACGATGGGACAGTCCTTGTGCACAGGGGACCTGCAAATGGGTAGTCACCTACTTGGTAGTTCTGTGCTTCTCTGTACCCTCAGCTTTTACTCCTGCCTGAGAAATCATCTGGCTTTTACCCTGCACTCCTCTGGGATGCTGCACAAGTGATTTCAGCCTCTTTCGAAATCTTTTTTTTAATTTATTTTTTCTGTTATGGAAGGAGTTGATAAAGCTCCCTCCATCGAAGTCAGAAGCAGCATGCGTGCACAGGGCAGCTTCCCGGCATGTCTGGCTGAGTGTGGCCTCTCGGGGGGGGTTATGGGAGAAGACAGCTCAGGCAGCTTTGCACAGGCAAAATGATGGAATGTCTAGACAGAAGAAAAGCTGAAGCAACAATCTTGGCACCAACAGTGATGCCAGATAGCAGAGTGTGCCCAACCCTGCCAGGTATCAAAGCCCTTTCCTGTGAGTCTCTCCTCCTGGTGCAGACATCTGCTTTTCCCAGCAGGTTTCTCTTTGAACAGAAAGTAGCTTCTGCACTGGCTGCCCCACTTGGGAGATGTCTCTATTCCCAACATGGCTAATGCCAATGTGCTTGATGGGTGCTGGCAGCAGTCTTTGCTTCCAGCATGTGAGACAGGCAGGTTATGAAAAGGACGGCTGTTAGGAAACTACAAAAATGCATGAGAACCATGCAGATCTAATAATGTTTCACTTCTTGTAAAGTAGTGCATGTGATGGGCAAAGGTGTCCTTAGAGCAGGATTCATAATCATAGAATCACAGAACGGTTTAGGTTGGAAGGAACCTTGGAGATCATCTAGTTCCAGTTCCCCTGGCACAGGCAGGGACACTTCTCACCAGACCAGGCTGCCCAGAGTCCCATCTGACCTGGCCTTGAACACCTCCAGGGATGGAGCATCCACAATGACCCCAGCAACCTGTTCCAGTGCTTCAGCACCCTCACTGTAACGAATTTCTTCCTAAGATCCAATCTAAAACCACCTTCTCTTAGCTTGAAATAACTTCCCCTTGTCCTACAAGCAGACAGGTACAAGGAGGTGTTGTTTGCAGGGTGGCTGGTCTGGGTGACAACATGCCATGGTGGAATGCTGCCTGTTTTGGAGGCCATCCTGCCTCCTCCATACCCAGCTCTTGGGAGCAATTTCTCCCTGTCTTGCTGAGTCTATAGTTCCCTCCCTTACCATGGGAAGAGGAGTAAGTAACAGAGACTGGATTATCTATCTCAAAGACATTCATTTGTATTTTGCATTACAGGTTTCATACTTTTGTAAAAAAAAAAAATGTCCTTCCCCTTCCCCTTTTGGAATCAGGGCCACATTGTGCTGTTTCTAGAGTAAGCGTGCATTTTTTCAGTGATTTTGAATTAGCTTTATAACTGAATAACCCCTTTCTCACTCACAAATTCCTGCATTTTTAAAAACTAAAGAGAACTCAAGGGTGTTGGCAAGGGTTTTTCTCCAAAAAGGTACCATGGTGCAGATTTGGAAGTATTTATGAGCTGTTTTCTACTATAAGTAGTAGATAATTCTACTACTGACCTATTTTATTACTCTGGGTTCCAGAATACTTCCCTGACTCTGGCCCAAGTCACTTAAAATATGGATTGTAGGCACTTAAATCATTAGGAGAAAAAATTCCTGCCGGTAATGCATAAGCCCTTTTGAGAGTATGACTGTATGTCTTTGGCAGCAAGTCCACAGAACCCACACGTCAGACAACAGAGCAGGTTTTGCTAACATAAAAACCCCTTGATTTCAAGAACTGAATTGCCATCACACCCTACAAGTCATACACTTTCTGCAGCAATGTGTCATCAAAGCTCAACGTCTTGTTCAGGTCTCAAACGCCAGGAAGCCTGTGTAAACCAGAAGCTGCACAGACATCCTTCTAGAAAGAGTGAAGCATGACAGATTTCTTCTGTGTCACATCTCACCCAGGAAAAATCAAGAAAGAGTCTGAAAGTGGTGCACAAACCCACAAGCAACAGGCTTTGCATAAAGTATTATGATAACATCCTTTACTAGTGCATCCCCATCTCTAGTTTTCTTCATGCAGCACATGACAGATGCATCACATTGGGATTCCTTTTCCAGTAGCTGAGGATCTTTTACTTTCACATGTTTAGACTTGATAACAAGAAAAATTTCTTCACTGACAGAGTGGCCAGGAATTGGAACAGGTTGTCCAAGGAGTCAGCAACCCTGGCGAGGGGTTTGTATCAAAAAATGTGTAGGTGTGATGCTTGAAAACATGGTTCAGTGGGCAGGGTAGGGTTGGGTTGATGGTTGGACTAGATGAACTCGGACATCTCTTCCAACCTTTAGGATTCTATGATTCTATGAAAAGCTGCATGGAGCTGTCCCCAAACATCACACTCAGGATCTGAGATCTGTCAGAAACAGGGGTAAATCCTGAGGATTAATTAGGTGTAATGATTAATGAGCTATAATTAGATTAAGGATGGGCAGTGCTGTCACCAGCTAGGAGAGGACAGGCAGAAGTGCCATTCTTGGCACATACAGCCCAACTTCTTCCTCAGTGATTCAGTAAAGCCTAAGCAGGTCTCTCCTCATCACTATTCAGGGGCAGAAAGGATGTGTTGCCCCACATCCATGGTTCCTGCTCTGCAGTTTATGGGGGCAGCACCACCAGACTGTTTGCCCTCACTACAGATGAACCCAGAGCTGAACCAGCTCCTCCACCCCTGTGGAGCAAGGTACCTTTTGTGAGAAAATCAAACAGCATCTTTGATTTCACATGTTATACAATGCTGTCTGTATTTATTAACTAATTATTAAGTGGTTAATGATCAGACAATATTTGTAAACTAACAATTCATTATTATTGAAATACCTGCAGATTGATTACTCAAGACATACTCAATACTAACTATGATACTCACAATCAAGTGATGGCAGTGAGAGATTCACAGTCAAGAACCCCCCATGACACTGCAGTGAACAGGAGTTTCACTCCCACCTCCATGAAGGTGGCAGGAAAGATCATGCAGTGCCCCACCAGCTGCCTGGCAGAAGCCTTTCTCCTAGGAGGAACCTCGAGGGAGCAGAGCTGTGGGTTCACCCCCAAGAGTCAGGCCCTAGGAGCTGCTCTGACACAGCTGCAAGTCTCTCCAGCTCTACTCCAGACAGCAATGACAGCCCAGTGCCATGCACCATCCCCTTTGGCTTAGCCTGCAGTCACCTTGTAGAGGAGCCCATGGTGGGGTAGGGCCTGGTGAGGCAGTGCTCACAGGCTCATGGAACTGACAGAGCTTTAAACAAGACTAGAAGGGATGCCCATGACAAGATGTGGGAGGAAACACCAAGGTTAGAGGGGCAGGGTGATAGTGAGATCCCCTCACCCTGAGACATGCTGCGGACAATGCAGCACAGTTGAAGCCTAACAGGGGCTCCTGAGGTAACAGAAGTCAGGAGGGAATCACTGGGGAAACATCGCAAAGGAATTAAGAGGTGTTCCTCTAAGAAGGTGATGTGACAGCCCAAGTCAAGTGCCTCTACACCAATGCACACAGCATGGACAACAAACAGGAGGAGTTGGAAGCCATGAGCCACAAATCAGTTGCAATTACTGAAACTTGTTGGGATGGATCCCACCGCTGCAGTGTGGCTATTAATAGCACCAGCTGTTCAGAAGGGCCAGGCAAGGAAGGATGGACAGAGGGATTACCCTATCCATAAAGAAATTGTGAAGAGCTGTTTCTGAGGAACAGCCACGAGCAGATTCAAATTTTGATTTTTTTAAACTTGAAAGACAGTGAGTTGCAGAGAAATATTTTTCATTATTTCCAGCACTTTCTTTGTTTCCTAGGACTGCTAGTTCTAGCCTGTGGCAATAAGGGCCAGTTTGGGCATTGGTCTCTGGTATTTTCAAGTCAAGGATCATAGCACAAAGAGCAACATGAGCCATTGTTTGCAGTGAACAAATAAAGACGTAGGTTCAGAACTTGCTTCCAGTCCCCACACATTCATCAGGATGCAGGACCCGGTGGACATGGGACTTTTCAACCACACAGCCCCACTCCTATGTAGTTGTCTGAGCTTAGTACAGCCCTGTTCTTCCAACCAACAGGTCCACTTTCCTCAGCCATTTTTCCTTAGACAAGCTTGGGAGTTTTTGTGGCCTTTCTTTAGCACACACACCCACAGCATTTAATGTTTATATGGGCTACGTAGGCTGCAGTCACACTGTGAAGTCCCACTCCAGACCCAGACACAGGGCATCCGATAATCCTCTTACCAAAGTTAATATCCTCTGTGCTCCCATGATAAGCAAGCAGGAATAGAAATTCTCAGTCTGCTCTACGTATTAAAGTTCAAGAGAGAAATTAACACACACGTATAATGAGCTGTACTTGAATAATGACAACATTGTTTTTATCAAGAAAATTGTTCTTTTCCTTCTATAATGGTATCTCCATTTACCTCTACTTTTCGAACTTTCCATGGAGTCTGACATCCTTTGATGCTAATCCACGAACGCTCAGCAAATTCCCATCACTCCTAATCCCTTAGCCTCTCATCCTTTATAAAATGTCTTAATGCCTCCAACTAGGGCCATTAGCACTGGAAACACAGGTTTCTTTGGTCCCAGGATGTATTAAAAGGAAGCAAAAGGAGGGCTATTTATAGGATAATTTTGACCTCCATCTATTCACAATTCATTTGGATTTATTTCCTGTTGGTTTGGTTTTACCTCTTAAATGAATGCATTCAGTCACCAGCCATCCAGAGTCCACTGCCTGACCCCTGTAGTGCTGGCCCAGCAATAAAGCTCAAGCTTTCTGATCTGCTGCCCATCAGTCCTGCTGTCCCTAGCATGGGGAGCTAGGAGCTGAACCTCTCTATCGCTCATCTGCTGAGCTGGGTTTGATTCCAACACAGCCCTTCTTTCAATTCTTTCCTGTACTTTGTGATTGGTTTAAACTGGTATAAGGAATTTTTAGTTGTTAATGGTTCATGTTATCTACAGTTTGTAAGCAGCTGCCATGCTTATAGAATCATAGAGTAATAGAATCATTATGGTTGACCACCAAGATAATCAAGTCCAGCCACCAGCCCAAAGTTTCAAGGGCTACAAATAGGAATGAAATGCTGCAGTGTTAATGTAAAATCAGCTTTGATGTCAATTTAAACGCCACCAGTTGAAAAGCGAGTGCTGTCAAATAAACTTTAACATTCAGAGCTGGTGCGTAAGAATTAGCCTTCCCTTGCAGATGTGAAGCAAACAAAACTCGGCCAGACTCTCACACTATGTACTAAGTGCATATTTTTTATTCCGCAAAACATCATCACACTCAGTCAAGACAGCAATTCCTAAGTGCTTACCAGCTGTGGCTGTGGACCCTCTTGACTATCTAGTCTGGTGCTGATTGCTTTTACTCTTAAGCAAATAAACCCCCACATGTCTACCTGCTGAGCGTTTGGATAACTCATTGATTTCAGGGGCAGAAGGGACAATTGACTTGCTTTTCCTATTCCGTTAAACATAGACCATTGGATTTTTCTAAGACTTCTCTTCGTGGCTTTGCCAAGTGGTGATTTGTCCTTAGTTACACAAAACCCCAATAAGCAACCCCCTCATTTTCTGATTAGCTATTCTCTGAATTTGTCATACAGATGTTTTTCTGTTACATCCTTCTTTACCGATACCCAGTCCTTTTGGTGGCGACTCATATGAAATAGAGATGTAAACCCATTCCTGCTCCGTGTCTGAAGACTTTCACTGTACTGCTGCATTGTACCGTAACGAGGCAGTCATTATACGGCTGGGATAATCTCATTTTGATTGTGTTTCCCTTTTGTCAGAAAGCCTTTGCTTTAGCACAGGATAGTCAGATACAGATTCTCCATGCTGCAAGACATAATGATGTGCCTCCAAAGTGGATTATTCAGTGCCGGGAATCACCCTGCAGACACAGCAGTCCCCCTCCAGACCCTTAATCAAAAACCTTGGCCTTTAAATCTGGTGGAAGAAATCCTGGCCCTAGGGCTGTGTCTTCTGGCAGAGGGATGCAACCACATCTTAAATCCATGTGCCAAATCATAGCATTTTTGGTTGATCACACGATACGAAGTTTGCCACGCTTGCCGAAACAGCAGTAATGCTCAGTTCCAATGTGTTTGGATGGAAGGGAGAGAGGTTTGGGCTTGAAACAGGCTGAGAGTTGAGGTTAATCAGTCTGAAGAGAAGACTCCAGGGGAACCTTACACTGATCTTTTAAAACCTGAAAGGGGCCTATTAGAAGGCCAGAGAAGAACTGTTCACAAGGGCAGAGAATGTTAGGATGAAGATGGAAAATGGTAGACTGAGGCTGGACACCAGGAAAAAGTTCTTGCATCTGAGGGTGATGGATCTCTGGAACAGGTTTCCTAAAAGAGGTGTTGGAGGTCCCAGTATTGCTGAAGCCATTCAAAATCAGGCTTGCCGGGGCTCTGAGCAATGAGAGATGTCCCTGCTTGTTGTAAGCGGGTTGAACTAGATGACCTTTAGTGGTACCTTCCAACCCAATGCATTGTGTGATTCTATGATTCTGAATTTCAATGGGTTTGTGCAATCTGTTCTAGTTAGAGATGTCCCTGCTTGTTGTAGATGACCTTTAGTGGCACCTTCCAACACAATGCATTCTGTGATTCTATGATTCTGAACTTCAATGGGTTTGTGTACTGAATTCTCTGTGGATCATATGTATATCAGACACCTGTTTCAGTCTGGGAATTAGCGATGGCTGGTATGAGAGTGTTCAAACATCTGATAAAGCTGGTGAGTTTCAAACTTGAGAACAGCACTATTCTAGATTGACATTCATTAGCAAATGCACATTGCCAATTGTAAGCTCTATCAATCATTAGCACCACTTATTTAAAACAATTAGTCTTCAACAATCTTATTCTACATTAGCCACTACTGTGAATTGTGCTGAAGGCTACAGTTCTTGATGGGTTTAGAGTATGAGGTTGTCAAGATCAGGCTCAGCAGCTCTTCCAGAGCTGCAACAGAAGTGCATGATGTTTATCTTCCCTGTTTCGCCTGTTTGTTATGCTCCTCACCTCTCTCAAAAAGAGAAGGGGTGGGAATCTCACGTCCCAGTGTTGCTCATCTCATTTTTAGCATTCAAGTCTCCCTGTTGTGTTTTAATGCCAGACTACAACCAAGCACCACACAGCTGTCACTCACTTCTCCCTCATCCTGCTGGGATAAAAATAAAAAACCAAAGTAAAATACAAAAAAAAAGTATAACTGTGGGTAAAGATTTTTTAAAAAATACTAATTAAATATAATACAGTAAAAATAACAAAACATTATAACAATTGTAATGGAAAGGAAAACAGAGGGAGATAAAAGATAAGTGATGCTCACCACCCACAAATTGATGGCCAGAGATCAGCCCTCCCCAGTCAGCTTCCCCTAGTTTTTATACATGATGTCCTATGGTCAGCTCCTTTTGGCTAGTTCAGATCAGCTGTCCGGGCTACGCTACCCCCAACCCTTCTTGTGCACTTCCTTACTCCTACAGCACGGGAAACCGAGAACTCCTTAGGAAAACTGCTACTTAGCAACAACTAAAACATCAGCGTGTTATCAACATTATTCTCAGACTAAACAGAAAACACGAGACTGCACCAGCTACTGGGAAGAAAATTAACTCTGTGCCAGCCAAAACCTCTGTAGTGCCACGCAATGTAGACAGCTCAGCTGCATTACAAAGTCTTTCTGCGCTGCCGGTTGTCATCAGCAGCGTGACTGAGGTACCAAACACTTGTACACTCTGCAGGTCAGACTGGTTTAGTGTGTTGATGTTTGGGTTGAAGGCAAATATTGATCATGCTTTGCTTTGCATATTTGCACTTTGTATGTCAAACAGGCCCTGTCTTTAACAAGTTGGTTGGTGGAATTGGGATGCCCAAGTGTTAGTTATTTCAAATGTCAGCACGCACGCTGAAACAGTTGGTCATAGCATCATAGAATCATTAGGGATTGGAAGGGACCTCGAAAGATCATCTAGTCCAATCCCCCCACCACAGCAGGATCACCTA
>JAOXOE010000405.1:19675634-19707394 GCA_028565055.1 Phoeniculus purpureus | reverse complement strand
GGACAGCAGGATGACCATGAGCCAGCAATGTGCCCTTGTGGCCAAGAAGGCCAACAGCATCTTGGGGTGGATCAGAATGGGGTTGGTTAGTAGATCTAGAGAAGTTCTCCCACTCTACTCTGCCCTGCTGAGACCACATCTGGTACCTTGTGTCCAGTTCTAGCCCTCTCAGTTTCAGAAGGACACAGGACTGCTGGAGGGTGTCCTGTGTAGAGCAATGGAGATGATGAAGGAAGTAGGACGCCTCCCTTATGACGAAAGGCTGAGCAAGCTGGATCTCTTCAGCTTGGAGAAGAGGAGACTGAAGGGTGACTTCATTGATATTGATAAATATGTGAAGGGTGGGTATCAGGAGGATGGAGCCAGGGGCAATGGGTGTAAGCTGCAACATAGGAGGTTCCACATAAACATGAGAAGGAACAACTTCATGGTGAGGATGATGAAGCACAAACGGGCTGCCCAGGAGGGTTGTGGGGTCTCCTCCCTGGAGATATTTAAAACCCGCCTGGACATGTTTTTGTGCAACTTGATCTAGATAATCCTGCTCTGGCATGGGGCTTGGGCTAGATGATCTTTTGAGGTCCCTTCCAATCCCTAATGTTCTGTGATTCTGTGATTCTTTAATATAGTATCAGAGCTGCATAATGCCTTCGACACATGTGCTTTTATGCTCAGTGGTTAGGAATCGGCCCTTTCTACAGAGGAATAATGGTGCAAAATTATTTATCTTTAAAGCAACAGAATACCTCCCTACCTTTCAACAAGCGGGAATAGGCCCACCTTCAGGTACATTTGTGCAAAGCTAGTAAAGATGGCAGTCAACACTTTTTCTTGTAAAATAGTACTTCTACAGTTTGTTCTTTGTATGTGTGGAAAACTGACAGTGAAACTATAGCAGCCTTAATAGTGAAGGGATGATGACTCGGCATAAAACTTAACAAGAAGCAATAAGTGAGACTGACAGTGCTGAGCCTTACTAATCCAGACTCAAATTTTCTGAAACAAGTGAATGTTTAAGGCTTGAAACCCTTTATAAACTACTAATGCTATGCCCTAGCAATATTGCCTTCATGAACTGCCTTTGAAAATCATAGAATCAGTGTGGTTCGGGTTGGAAGGGACCTTACAGATCATCTAGTTACAATCCCCTGCCATGGGCAAGGACACCTCTCACCAGACCAGGTTGCCCAGAGCCCTATCCAACCTGGCCTTGAACACTTCTGGGGATGGAGCACCCACAGCCTCTCTGGGTGACTTGTTCCAGTGCTTCAACACCCTCATAGTAAGGAATTTCTTCATAAGATCTAAAATATCTTTGTAGACTCCACTCCTGAGAGCTAAACTGGGCTGCAATAAAAGGTTTCACCATGCTATGTCCTGGAGGATCAATGTGGAAAATATGTATAACCCTGTGAATGTTGCTGAGCACCAACTCGAGTTTGGTGAGTTAGCGGTTGGTCTGGTCCTTCTTCAACAGGCTCCTCTTCTGCTAATTCCAGAAGCGGAGATGTGGGCAAATGTGGTGCAGAGGTACCTTGGTAGAGAAATCACCTAAAGGCTCATTGGCTCCAGCTACAGAGTCAAATGCAAAAGTTGTGCATTGCTCTGCTCTGTCATTCTATGGGCATGGGGATCTCCAGAGACCTAAGCAAGCTCCATTTCAAGAGGGAGAAAAAGGAACCTGAATCAGATTCTTTAAAATTACTTCAACTGGGCTAAAGCTAGGACACCCTGTGCACATTTGCACTTGTGGAGTGCCTCATTAGTGTTCACAAAGGTGTAAACAAGCTGGTTAATTAGTAGTACTTAACGTGAGCTCGGAATCAAGCCTGGCAATACATTTGAAGTGATGAAAAGGGAGTAAGTCTTGAATTTTTTGTAGGGCAAAAATCACCAAAGGAGGAGAATCCTGAAGTGTAACTGTAAAAACTCTCTGTAAAAGAAATACCTTTACTGTGGCAAACAATGCTTTCTGCAGAAAAACAAAAAATGCAGTGGTAGCAGTGTAATCCTCTAATAATTGTTAATCTTGGGGTTAGTTTCTGTGGAAAATACATTTGTGTATTCTACTGTGGACAATTTTGCCAGTAAAATCTGTCTCATCTGTCTTGGTCTCATGACACAGTTAACCTTAGCAGGACCATGTGCTGAGCTCCATTGTCCCATGTGCTACAGCAGAAAGTATTGGGTTGTACACCTTCAGATCAGTGTTGTGTACGCAGTTAGCTCTGAGAGCAACTGCCAAGCTACAAAGCTGTTCAAGTGTTAGCGGGCTTCTTATCTGGCTGGGCTTCAGACCCTCTTGCTTCCAGGCTGTATTAACTTCTCAGGTACGATTTTTGCTCTTGTTTTGAGGTTCCATCCTTTGGAATTCCTGAACCCTTTCCAAAAATTTCAACCCTACCCCAGACAGACTGATCTTTTGAGCTCCTTCCTCTGCAAGGTGTTGTGAAGTCCTGTTGTAAAATAGGAGCGGGTTTTGTTTCCTCACTTATCATTGGTGCTGTGTTCGTTGTCTACTATGAAGAAGCTGCTCATACCAGCCGAGAACCTTTGAGAACTGTATACAATTTACTTTGTTAGACATGTGAAAATAAACATATGCTTCTGCTTTGCACTCACTGGGACTGTTCAGTGAGTGATCTACACCAAAGGCAGTTTTATTGGAGCAGTTCAAAAGAGAGTTTTCTTCCGCTAACAAGAATGACCTTATGCAGAGCATCCTCTTTCAGACATTTCTTACTGTCCTAATTTATCCAAGAGTATTTAAAATGTGCCCTATTATTTTTCCTTCAGTTTAGCATCACAGTGAGTTCCCTCACCCAGTTTTTCTTTGTCTCACATGACATAGCAGCATCCTGCAGCATTGGGGTAATGTTTCCTGGAAGTAAAACTAGTGCAGGGCATGGAAATAATGGCACTTATCTGTGAAATCTGATAGATTTTATTTTGATAAATTTTATATATATCAAAATAAGTTTTATATTTCTCAAAATAAATCCCATACATGTGGAAGTTTTCTATTAACTTTAACCAGTAAAAGTGTATGAAGTAGGACCTGAATCATACAATCATAGAATCATTAAGGATTGGAAGGGACCTCGAAAGATTATCTAGTCCAATCCCCCTGCCACAGCAGGATCACCTAGACCAAGTCGCACAGGAACATATCCAAGTGGGTTTTAAACGTCTCCAGAGAAGGAGACTTCACAACCTCCCTGTTGGTCCTTCTCCCTCCGTCAAGAACTGACATGCAAGAGGCTGGCAGCTCCAGAAGGATGATTTAGCCCACTCATGTAAGATGGATGAATTAAGGTGAGATATGTCTTGGACTGAATTACTTTGAAAATTTGAGATCCTATTGATAGTGGCAAGTTTCATACTCGAATAAGACTCAGCAAGATTGATATTCTTCACCACTGTCTCCAGAGCTCACGATGCCTGAAGGCTGAAATGAAGCTTGTTGAAGGAGCCCATCAGGTTAGGTGACTGCATATCCTCTCTTCTGAAGTATAACACAATTTTAAATCAAAGCCGATACTTTTGAAGGGCCCAGGATTTTGCCGACTCTGTGTCAGGATGCAAACTGCTAACATTTCCCCTTTTGTCAAACCAGATTTAATGTATCTGGGAAACCAGGCAATCTGATAATATTTTGCTACTGTTGACTTGAAGGAAGGAGCAGGAGGTGTGCTCTCCTCACACAGATCTCCTGGGGAACACAATATTCGACTACAAAAGCCATGAGTTCTTTTATCCAGGCACACTTGATTTTGGAGGTGATATGCAGAGCACCAGCCTTGCTGTACGGCTCAACTGAAGTGAGTTTTATGTGTCTCCTATTCTGTGTTTTGCTTGACCAAGTAAGACCAGTCCCTTCCTGAAGTGAGGCATAAGCACTGGACAAAATTGCCTGAACAACAAATTTCTCTCCCCTCCATGTAAGTGCCCCCTCTGCAGCATCACAAACAAGCACACATTCCTGCTAGGACTGTGGATAGCAGACCTTGGACTCCCAGGATTTCCTTGGTGTTGCCCCCACTTAGGTACCAAGTGGATGACAAGACTGCCTCTGCAGCTCATATTCCACTGAAAAGATTCAGAAAATAAATAATGGCCCAACATGAACTGTAATGGCCAGTCAGTGTCAAACTGAAGTGACCTGAGCCTGCGAGAACTCTCTGGGTACTTTTTCTTAATCCAATACAATGCTGTTGCTCCCAGCCATGCAGCAGTACCATGCAGCTAGGGCTCTGTCAGCACAGAAAGCCTTTGTAAGTGTTTCCCCAAGAGCTGTTATCTGAGGAAAAAACTCTGAGCCAGCATGAATAAGTAATGCACTAACAAATTCGTCCAGCAATACGTATTCTGCAGTAAAACAACCTTAGGTGATCAGCTGGAAACCACTAGTCCCTCCAAGAGTGTGTTGATGCCCAGAGCAGAGTCATAATTGCTTCTTCTGCTCTGCTACTGTAAGTACACAATGCTAACAGCAACAATAATAAATGAGAATGAAACGCGCCACAGACAGCACAGAAATGTCAGACGTGTGTGCATTGTCTTTGTGATGCTAAAACCACCTGCACTTTGCTGCTGCTCCAGTGAAAAACAACAGCAGCCAGATGAGGCCAGATACAAGGGAAAGAACTGGACTAGTGCTAATGGCAGCCAGAGCAGAGCTCTGTGACCTGCAATGTGTCCTCTGGGTACCAAAGCTGAAACCCTCTCCTGAAATCTTCTCAGACAGCTTTCTGCCTTTTGCGGCATCTGGGTATTTTACGGGCAAAGTCCTGACAAATGTTGTGCCAGGATCTCTACCAGCTAAGGGGAAATACAGGATGCAAAACTTGTGGGGTTTTGGGGAAGTTTTGTCAGCACATGCATTAGCAAGTGACAGCCTGATTCTCTGGGTGGGGGCACTCTGGCAGCTGAAGCTTATTGCTAGTTTGCCACTGACTGAGCTGGCAACGGCTGGTAAGAAAGTCAGATTCCCTCTCTGTGTTCTTATTGCTTCTTGAGCTTTTTATCCATCACAGCATTTCAAAACTATTCAGTGCTGTCTCCCAGGAGCCATCAGTCACTTGCCATGTGTTTGTGTCTGGCATAATGAGATGCTGTAGTTGCTTGGACCTTAAGGCTTATAGCAAAGCTATTAATAAACCCAAGTTCATCAGACTGCTTTGGACATCAGCTTTGCCACTATCATTTCTGAACTAGCTGTCAGCCTCCCATTGGCTGCTTCTTCCAAATTGCTTTTCCAATTGAATGCACTACTTTAGAAAGCAATGTTTAAGTTGCTGGCCTAAATTGCTCCTTAATTAGGTCATTTTTTCCTAATTGATTAAAAATAGGACTTCAAATTAAAACAGAGACATTGAGTAACATCACACAAATGATATTATTCAAATCTGAAAGGAAAAAAATCACCAAAAAGGGAAGAACCGATACATTGAATTGCAGATCAGCTGTAGATGTGACATTTGGGATTGTTCTCTAGAAAATCCAGTATTTTCCAGCTTTGAAATTAGGGCAAGGATGCAATACAATAAAAAAACTTAAAGCCCAGAAGAAAAAAGCTATTGCAAGGCAGCTGATCAAACTTGAAACTCTTATTATTGCGTAAAGTTTGTAGTATGGTACTACCTAGATACCAAGACTAGGACCACAGGCACAGCACAGAGACAAATAAGCCCTGTCCTGGAGAACCTCCAGCTGAAGGCAACAAGCCAATCGATGGGACAGAAATTAGAGAACAAGAGTTTAGATGGGACAATGATTAGAGAACTAGAGTTTAGTTTCCAAAACCTGCAAGAAAAGTTGAAGGTAGCTCAAGAAACAGGGCCAAGAGGTTAATTGACTTCTGGCTCTGAGAGGCCACAGCTTTATGCTCTTGTGGCTACTGAAGAAAGATACATCACAGAAATGTGGTGATGGAAGCAATCTATAATGCTTACTCTAAATAAGAGTTTGTAACCAAAATAAAACACTATGACCTCATCTTCAGCTCCTGTCAATGTCATAAACAAGTAGAGCAACAAACAAAGCTCACATTTCTGATGAGGCTCTTCAGAGACAATTTGTAGGGTGGTGGTTGTTTTAGTGGTGAACAAAAACCCAGGCAGACTGACTGAATAGGTAAAACCTGACACAGTGACAGTGATTTCTGCAACACTAGGCAATTTAGGTATATCAGTGTTAAAGGATATTGACTTTGATGAAGACCTGTCAGATAGATGATTCTCTAGCTTTGCTACTGCTGCCTTGATTTATTTGAGAGGAGAAAATTGTCCCTGATTTAAGTTCAGTTCTGTCAGTTGAGACAGCATTTCACTGCACCATTTCCTTAGCAGAGGAGAAATGCAGGCTGCGTCCTCCTGTTTTACTTCTGTTCCAGACAGTTCTCTCTCTCCTGGCTCTGCCTTCAGTCCATATCCAGCACAGCACTTATGTAGGCTGGGGTTTTCTTCATGTCTGGATTAACATTCCATGTTTGCTGTACTCGTGATTTGGCTGCAATCGCAAACCGTGTGTTAAAAATGGATGTTCATCTGTTCCAATCCCCCTTAAACTTACTATCCGCTGTTAGATCTGGCTTCTCAATCTCCTTTTTCAACCAGACTTTTGTCTGGTCATACCGTGACCGTGAATGGAGACAGTAATGCTACAAGAGCTGTAGTATTCAACATGCACTGCAGAAGCACTTTGCTCAAGTTGGGTAACTCATTCCTAAGTACCTCATTTGCCAAGACAATAGCTCTTTTGGGCCAGAACAGAGCTCTGTCACACACAAGTAGTCAACACTCAGCCAAAGTAGAGAGGAAGGGTAGGACAAGTGTATGGTAATATCCTTACAGCTTCTAGTGATCCACATCTTGACAAGCTGGAGAGCTAGGCAGGGAGAAATTTAATGAGATTTAACAAGAGCGAGTGTAGAGTCTTGCATCTGGGCAAGAACAACCTCAGGTACCAGTATAGGTTGGGGAGTGACCTGCTGGATAGCAGTGTAGGAGAAAAGGACTTGGATGTCCTGGTGGACGGCAGGATGACCATGAGCCAGCACTGTGCTCTTGTGGCCAAGAAGGACAATGGTGTCATGAAGAGGATCACAAGGCGGGTGGTTAGTCGACTGAGAGAGGTTCTCCTCCCACCCTACTCCACCCTGGTGAGACCACATCTGGAATATTGTGTCCAGGTCTGGGGCCCTGAGTTCAAGAGGGATGTGCAGCTGCTGGAGGGAATCTAGCGCAGAGCCACAAAGATGATGAAGGGAGTAGAACACCTCCCTTATGAGTAAAGGCTGAGAGAGCTGGGTCTCTTGAGCTTGGAAAAAAGGAGACTGAGGAGTTACCTCACTAATGTTTATAAATATGAAAAGGGTGGGTGACAGGAGGTTGGAGCCAGGCTACTCAGTGTCATCTGATGATAGAACAAGGGGCGATGGGTGCAAGCTGGAACATAGGAGGTTCCACATCAGTATGAGAAGAAACTTCTTCATGGTGAGGGTGACAGAGCACTGGAAGGGGCTTCTCAATGCAGGTAGTGGAGTCCCGTTCTCCGGAGATGTTTAAAACCCACCTGGATATGCTCCTGTGGTACTTGGTCCAGGTGATCCTGCTGTGGCAGGGGGATTGGACTGGATGATCTTTTGAGGTCCTTTCCAATCCCTAATGTTCTGTGATTCTGTGTTCTTGGAAGTTCCCTGAGCTACCTATGGCATGTTTTTGTTATAGCCCTGGATACTGTGTGATGAGTTTGTACAATTACACTTTGCAGCCCTGTAACAGTGGTCACTGTGGAACATGTCAGGGTTTTTAATAGACTTTGGCTAGTAGTTCTTTGGTTTAATTATGCATCATGTGTAGAAGTACTGCTCTGCTCATTTTGAATCTCCATGCTAAACGTTTAACGGCATAGCTTGTGGGTTTTGCATTCTGAGAAACATCAAACTAAACATTTGATTCCCCTATCCTGCCAGCTGAGACCTTTTTACTCATTACTTCAGTTATATCTTTACTACAGCACCAAAGCCTAGACTATCATCTCTCTTGGATAGGAAGAGGCTGATTGCTTTATTTTGTTCTTGTAATGCATCTCCAAACTTTTCCAGTTATTCTTGGTTCCTTTCTGAGACCAGGACCAGAACTGCAGCTGGCACTTAGGGTGCAGGCACACACTAAGAGCTATGAGACAACACAGTGATGTATCCTGTTCTTTTTTCATTTCCTTTAATTTATTGACTTCTTGGACCAACACAGATGCAGCTCTCTCCTAAGGAATTTATGGTCGTGTATGGTCACTACTTTTTTTTATATATGCTTTACTTTGCACTTATTGACCTTGACCTTCATCTGTGGTTCTATCTAGTGGTTTCCAGCACATCTTTCTGCAACTATTGACAGGCTGGGGTTTTTCTTTTGTTTTAAAATGTTGAATAATTAAGGATCATAAGCAGAATTGGCTACCTTGTTGGGCATAGTCCATTGATCCACAGATCAGATTTGGAGGAACTCTAGCAATAACCTGCCTCTTTTTGTTCTTTCCTCCATTACTTCAATCAGAGATTACGAGAGAGCCTTTTGTTTATTGCAACTCAACACAGACCAGAATGGGGGAGCACAATTTCTTTCAGGCTCTTTAATTTCTTCCATAGTCCTTAAACAATAATGTTAACATCTTGATGAGGTTATTGCTGGACAACCTCCTGAATTTATCTCTGGGCATACAGTCACTGCAGCTTGAGCACATGTTTAGAAAGCAGCCAGTTTGGTCTGAAAAGATTTGCTAGGAATATAACTCATTGAAAGTGGGTATCTGGGAAGGAGAAAAACACACCTCCCAGCCTGCAGTTCTGCAAAGAACCTCCAATGTGCTGAGCATTTAAGGACATGGTGGCATTGAGTTGATGGTTCAGCTAGCTGGTCTTGGAGGTGTCTTCCAACCTTAACGGTTATTCTGCAAATGTTTTTATGTATTTACAGTGCTATCTTCCATGTGTTTGCTGTAGAGCTCTTATGAAAGTGGTTTTGTAGCAGGATTATACCCTCTTCATAGTCATTATGGGCAGAAATCATGTCCTTATACCAGTAATGACTTCTTGGGCTTTCCTGTTTCTCTCCAGACCGTTTTTTCATTAACAATTTTCATTTGCAGTCCTCCACCATATCCTAACTATGTATCCTTGCATTCTCTAGTGCATATGGGATTTCTGGTTTGGTTGGTGGATATCACAGAATCACAGAAGAGTAGAGATAGGAAGGGACCTTGAAAGACCATCTAGTCCAAACCCCCACCACAGCAGGATCACCTAGACCAAGTACAGGAACGTATCCAGGTGAGTTTTAAACATCTCCAGAGAAGGAGATTCCACAACCCCCCTGGGAAGCCTGTTCCAGTGCTCTGTCACCCTCACCATGAAGAAGTTTCTTCTCATATTGATGTGGTGTGCTTACACCCATTGCCCCTTGTCCTACTATTAGATGACACTGAGACAAGCCTGGCTCCATCTTCCTGACACCCACCCTTCACATATCTATAAACATTAATGAGATCACTCCTCAGTCTCCTTTGCTCGAAGCTAAAGCGATCCAGCTCCCTCAGCCTTTCCTCATAAGGGAGGTGTTCCACTCCACCATCTTTGTGGACTCTCTCCAGCAGTTCTGTGTCCTTTTGGAACTCAGGGCCCCAGAACCGGACACAATATTCCAGATGTGGTCTCACCAGGGCGGAGTAGAGAGGGAGGAGGACTTCTCTCAGTCATGAACAACACCATCTACTGTTCCCTGATCAAGACCATTTCTGCTATCATGCCTCACCTAAACCTGAGAAAAAAACCCCTGAACACATTTGTCAAAATGGATCTTGTCTGCCATTTTTTCCAGAGATGAAATTAATTCCACAGAACATTCTGAATGGCCAAAAATCATGCAGTTTAGAAAAATGTTTGAATTAGACCGTCTGTCACGATTTAATTTTTCAAGCCACTCTAAAAATAATTGATTTATATTTATATAATTCTTTTCATCACAAAGGATTTCATGTGCTTTCCAGAAAGATATTTCTATTCAAGCCACTGCTGAAATGCAGCTTCTGCTTAACAGTTTTCAGTGGAAGGCAGGGGGAAAAAAGACGAGCTATCCCGCAATACAGCCATTTTCATTCAAAGTTATCTCTTTTAGAAATATAAACGCCATAGAAATGTGCACAATTTTGGTGCATGAAATTGGGCCAATTATATGCTATTTAGGGGGAATATTAACATTTCTCATCCTGAGAGCCATAAGTACTTTTCAAATGTTTCCTGTGGCATCTTTAATTCACCCTCACACCCTGAGACTTCTGTCACATGAAATTGACTGTATTTGTAGTAGCTGTTCAGGATTTTTGCACTGATTTATAAGAAAACTTGCTAATTTTTAGCATCAGAGGCCTGGGCTGTGGGTAAACATGAACTTGGCAATACAAACAAGGCTTCATTATATTGTCTAAGGCTAAATACAGGTACTGCTCTGTCATCCACTAATGCACCCTTAAAAAAACCAGCTCAGTTTCAATAGGTACCAGTATAGGTTGGGGACTGACTTGTTGGAGAGCAGCGTAGGACAAAGGGACCTGGGCGTTCTAGTGAACAGCAGGATGACCATGAGCCAGAAACGTGCTCTTGTGGCCAAGAGGGCCAACAGCATCCTGAGGTGGATCAGAAGGGGGGTAGTTAGCAGATTGAGAGAGGTTCTTCTCCCCCTCTACTGTACACTAGTGAGACCACATCTGGAGTATTGTGTCCAGTTCTGGGGCCCCTCATGTCAAGAAGGACACAGAGCTGCTGGAGGGAATCCAGCATAGAGCAATGAAGATGATGAAGGGAGTAGAACACCTCCCTTATGGGGAAAGGCTGTGGGAGCTGGATCTCTTTAGCTTGGAGAAGAGGAGAGAGAGGGGTGACCTCATTAATGTCCATAAATATGTGAAGGGTAGGTGTCAGGAGGATGGAGCCAATGTCATCTGGTGATAGGACAAGGGGCAATGGGTGCAAGCTGGAACATAAGAGGTTCCATATAAATGTCAGAAGGAACTTCTTCACAGTGAGGGTGACAGAGCATTGGAACAGGCTACCCAGGGGGGTTGTGGAGTCTCCTTCTCTGGAGACGTTTAAAACCCGCCTGCATATGTTCCTGTGTGACTTGGTCTAGGTGATCCTGCTGTGGCGGGGGGATTGGACTAGATGATCTTTTGAGGTCCCTTCCGATCCCTAACGATTCTAAGATTTTATGATTCTATGAATAGTAGGTGAGATACTCCTACCAGTATTTCAGGGGGGTTTAGGTGTAGGATTGGAATATAATTATAATTTCTCTTTGTATTTATAACTATGCACAACAGCTACAGCTGTTGCTGTCAATGGGAAATACTGAGATCATTCGTGACTGTGACATAGGGTGCTGATTCACGGGATGTCCTCACTTCTCCTTTAACAACCTGATACGATGTCAAATGAGGGCAGAATCCGCCCTACTGAATCACATACATGTGTTTTTATTTAGCTTGGTTATCCCTACAAATCTTTTCCTACTTGCTTGATCACTGGATTTAAATGATCCTTAATTACATTTTCTGGGGCTTTGTTAACATCAGCTTCTGAGTCTTTACAGTATAATTTTGGGTACCCACTTAAGATTCCATGAGGTGAGCAGGGCTGAAGGGCAAACTCCAGAAAGCTGCATTGCTGCAGTCTGGGAGTCATTAATTTTGTGCAATGGTAACTTTGTACTCAGAGAGCAATATTCATTATAAGCACAAGGGGAAGCATGCGAGTCCTTAATTAACAGTAGGATATCATCAGCATAAAGTAATAGTTTAATGTGCTACAGAATCAGCGTTATAGCCTTTTAGACTGTTGGTTTTCCCATTTTAGACAATGTCAATGTAAGACTGTAATTGTCTAGATGCCATTACCCTGCTCTCATTACTCTCCAGGCACTTTCCACAGCACCCTATTTCCTATGAGTGACCCATAGCTTTGGTGTAACAACCAGAAAACGGCCCCCACTTCCAGGAGACATCCATCTTTATGGTGCACGTGAACAGCAGCTGACCTTTTCCCAAAATCCAAACCAACCTGCTGCCTGGCCCCTGTACTGGCACATGATGGAAACAGATGTCCCCACCAAAGGGCAGGTTTGCAAAATGAGCATGTATGTTTTATTTCATTTGTAGGAGATGCCACTGCAGAAGCATCAGCAAAAAGATATCAAGAGGGCGTGGACTCGCACCCAGCCCCAGTCCCGCAACCAGGGACCTGAGCACACAGCGCAGCCCAGGTCTACTCACTCTGTAGGCTGTGAACTCTGTGGGGACTCCACTCCTATGGGTTTGGCCAACATGTAGCATTTAGTTGTTCTCTGAAGCACATTTAGGGCATGATTTGCTCTGTAAATGTATTCTCTTTGATAACGTCTGCTAGGTTTACCCTAAAAACAGTAGGTAGGCTCCAAGTCACAGAGTAGTCTAAGCCACAGGCTGTTGATTAAAATAGAGGTTTTGTTCCTCTTTTAAACCAAGTTAGTCAATCCACCACAGCTTGTGCACACATCAGTGAATTCTTTGCTTCAGCTTTTTTTTTCTGAGCCTACTCTGTCTTAAGTGACTCCTGCATGATTTTTTTCCCCTGAAATAAACCTCTAAAGCATATTGAAATAATGCAGTATTGCTTTCAGTCCCCCATGAGCTTTCCCTGTAGAGAAGACATATTATTATTATTAGAATGCATATTTATACTTAACTCTGCCTGAACAGTTTCCTCACACACATACTGTGTAATGAGACGAGGATGGAAAAACTAAACATCTGAGCTAGAATTAAAATTCTATTCTAATATTTATCTCAGCTCTTACAGAGGACTGAACTACTTCAAATATACTGATGGGTAAACAAACCAATTCTGGGGTCACCTGGAGTGGCTTCCGCTTAACACTCCTGGCTGAGAACAGGCATACCCGAGTCAGGGTATTTAGCTACCTAAATTTAGCTACCTAAGCACAGAAACAAATATGAGCAAAAAGAAGACCCTGTAACAATTGTCCCAATGATCTATGAATGAGGATCACTGGATATGATCCCTGTGACAACAATTCTACATCCAGAGGACAACTATAATTAATTTTCCCTTTAGTGATATAGAATCACAGAACAGTTTTGGCTGGAAGAGACCTTCAAGATCACCAAGTCCAACCTTTTCCTAGCCCTACCATCATCAGTAAAGTATGTTCCCCAATGCAGCATCAACCCTTCTCTTAAACACCTCCAGGGATGGTGACTGGAGGCTGGGCAGTCACCAGTCTGAGCAGGCTGTTCCAATGCCTGACAACTCTTTCAGTAATAAAGTTCCTCCTGACATCCAACCTGAACCTCCCCTGGCACAGCTTAAGGCCATTTCCCCTCATCCTACCACTTGCTACTAGGGAGAACAGACCAAAATACGCTCCAGGTCAGTGGCTTTGTCCCATAAGAAAAAGGTAAAAGCTAATTTATGCAGAAAAGAAACAACTCAAAAACTGAGTGAAGTGGGTAAATAACTTTAAATTTTCTCCCCCAGAGTGTGGCTAGTTCTGGGATGAACTCCTATCCCACACAGGGCTCAGAGTTTATGACAATCAATTGACTTGGCATTTAAACAGTGCCTACTGATGTTGTGTGCTGACACTGAAAACAATGACGCTGTCCCTCAGCTGTGGCCTGATTTATTCTTCTTTTAATTTCCATTTAGAGCTACCTCACATCAGTCCAAACTGCAGACCAGCTTCATCACCAAAAGAGCTGTGGAATTTTCAAATGCTGGACACGTAACGGATACACCTGTTTTCTCAGAGCTGAGATGTTGGCAGAGATGGAGCTGTATTTACATGTGCAGAAGAGAACCAGCTTTAGAAAACACTGAAACTCCCTGGTGTGATTCCTGCTGTTTGTATGCACCCAAACACACACCACTTACTCGAACAATGGCAATATCCAAATGCAAATGGAGTGAACTGCACTACATCTCTTTACAAAAAGGATGAATTCTTATCCTCTATATGAATGGAGCCTTTCTGCCTATTCATGAAACATCAATTTATAACAGCAGAATGCATTCTGACATCCCAATATTTACACGCACAGCTTTGCTGCTCTTTCAGATACCTGCATGGTTTGAATAAATAAGTCCTCTCGCTGACATGACTGTGTGAGGGCTCCAGTGTGGGCCAGAAACTCCAGGTTAAGAGCACTGCTGCAGAAAGTCAGTACATGGAAGAGAAGCTGCAGCACTGGGCAACTATAGTCCCAAGGTGGGAATCGGACAGCTCTTTAAACAAAGCTCAGGCTGAACCCCTTGAGGGATAACAGACTAGTTATGCCATGCCAGTTACTGTGTCAACCTAGATGAACAGTTGCTCTTCCACAAATTCATTGGGAAAAAACGTTTTCTTTCAAGGTCCCTTCCAATCCCTAATGATTCTATGATTCTATGATTCGAACTTTGTGGCCCCCTTCTTACAACCAGACTAGGATGACAGCTCACACATGTGCCAGGCCAGTACTCAGCCCTTGCTGCTACAACATGACGAACATACAAGATGGGTAGCAACATTATTCTGGAGAGGGCTACATCCGTGGCTCACAGCTCTCTAGTTTCTGTAAATTGCGAGCATAGGATTTTCACACTCAAAAGATACTAGTGACTTAATGAACCCAAAGACATTTGGAGCAAAGTCCGTAAGTACACTTGCACAGTTGCAATGAACATTTGATCTTGCTCACTACAGCAGCACATCTGGATCAAGGGGGAGAGATTTGCTTTTTGGAAAGGACAAAATTTTTTAAAGAAGCAGCAATATCTCGGGAATCTTGTGAATATTCTTACAACAAACACAATCAATGTGTGCTGCTGAAAGCTGGTATAGCACTAGACTAGAAACCAGGAGAAGTGGGTTCTTAGCTGGGTTCCCCTAACAAGGTCCAGAAACAGATCCAGGACAGTTCACAAGGGCAGAGAACAATAGGATGAGGGGTCATGGTTTTAAACTTGAAAAGGGGAGATTTAGGCTGGACATGACAAAAAAGATCTTTAATCTGAGGGTGGTGGATCACTGGAACTGGCTGCCTAGAGAGATGGTGGAGGTCCCATCCCTGGAGCTTGCTGGGGCTCTGAGCAATCAGTTATAGTTAGAGATGACCCTGCTGTTGTAGGGAGGTTGGACTGGATGACCTTTAGAGGCCCCTTCCAACCCAGTACATTCTATGATTCGACGATTTTCCAGAGCAGATAGTTTTAATTAGCTAGCCTGCAAAACTGTCCATGGCCCTGAGCTCTCAGAGGAGCAGAGGACAGCAGTGTGTAAGATAAGACACCCAAATGCAAGTCCCTCAACGCACCAGCTTGGTGTAACATACTTTACTAGCTTACAACCTTATTTCCTGAACTGTTACACTTGTAAGGTGCTCTGAGTCGAAACACAGAAATAGCTATTAAAGACAGGATTATTACTATTTTTGTTTTGACTGTTATTTTCTGTTTCTGCTGCTCTGGTATGTGATTACATTTGAGACATGGGAATATAGCAAAGCACATCCTTGTAGCTGCTCACCATTCACAAGGTTATTCTCACACATGCTTGCTCACTCCCACACACAGCCACACTCCTGCTACTGTTAACATTTCTAAGGCAAGAAGACAGGTTTATGGGCTGTCAGGCAGTGCTGGGACACTGTATATTGATGCTATGTTCATAGCTATCTCTTATTTGAAACGAAGTTCAATTCAAAGCACTTCCGTGTACAGAAAGGGGAGAAAAAAATATGTTAATGTGTTTAGATTACATTAAAGTTTTAAGATTAACTAAAAGAAAGGGAGAGAACAGTCTGCTAATGGGTAGAGCTCAGTGGAGAGGCATTATTGTATTACTTTTAATGCACATAAAGCATCGCCTATTAAAAAGGGATGGCAGTTTTACATCCTATTAAATATATCAAAGCTGTACTTCAATTACAAATCCTTTCACATGCATGTTTTAACAAATATGTCTTTGATAATAGAGCACAGCAGTAGCTTTTTAAATGCTAAACAAGATTCCTACAATACAGCACAAAGACAGAAAAGGAAAAGTACCAGGAAAGGGAAGGTCTATTTGGCAGGGGAAAGAGGGATTTATCTAAATATTTTCTTTCCCTTTGTAGCTTACAAGACAGAGTTTACAAACCATTCAAGGCCTACAGTAGGTCATTGATAAAATAGCACAACCTGCAAACAGCGCAGGGAAGGAGTCTGGCAACATGCTATTGTTTTTCCACATTGTTATCTTTGAAAACAAGCTGTGTGCTAATAACGCTAGGAGCAACAATAATAAAAGCAAGTCATAGACCTGCTTTGGGAAACAGAAAACCTCAGTCAGTTGTGAAAAAACATCTTGCCCAAAGAAAGTAGCATCTTTCTTCCTGGAGGAGGTGATGAGGTGACAATGTGCATGGTCCTGGCCCTCTGGACTTACCCAAAAAACACAAAATCATAGAATGTATTGGGTTGGAAAAGACCACTAAAGGTCATGTAGTCCAACCCCCTTACAACAAGCAGGGACATCTCTAACCAGAACAGATTGCTCAGAGCACCAGCAAGGCTGATTCTGAATGGCTCCAGGGATACTGGGGCCTCCACCACCTCTCTAGGCAGCCAGTTCCAGTGATCCACCACCCTCAGGTTCAAGAACTTTTTCCTAATGTCCAGTCTCAACTTACCCTTTTCCAGCTTAAATCCATGACCCCTCATCCTATCGTCCTATCATTCCCTGCCCTTGTAAACAGTTCTTTTCCAGCCTCTTATAGGGCACTTTCAGGGATTGGAAGGTCACTATAAGGTCCCCCTAGAGCCTTCTCTTCTTTAGACTGAACAACCCCAGCTGTCTCAGCTTGTCTTCATATGAGAGGTGCTCCAGCCCTGTGATTATTTCCATGGCCTCCCCTGGACCTGCTCCAACATGTCCACATCCTTCTTGTGTTGGGGGCTCCAGAACTGGACACAGTAGTCCAGGTGAGGTCTCACCAGGGCAGAGTTGAGGGACAGAATCACCTCTCTTGATCCCCTGGCCACATTTTTTTTGATGCAGCCTAGGATGTGGTTGGCCTTCTGGGCTTCAACATCCCTTCCACAAGCCATCAAAGTCTTCATGCTGCCCTAGAGAAAGCCCAGGATGTGAATTAGTGCTCTGCAGTTGGCAGTCTGGCACTGTCTGACCCAGGGGGAACAATGGCATTAGAAGGATCGAAGAAAACCAGAGAGAGCCAAGGTGATCCTGAGTTTAAGTTATTAGTCCCTCTGCAAAGGGTTGCTAGTGCTGGGCAGTGCACTGCAGATTCTCCTGGACCCTCGTCCATGTAAAGATCCAACCCTTCTGCAATGCTTTCCTGCATCTAGGCACCTGGGAAGGGATGGTCATAATTTCTTATTTCAGCCTTCCAGACACTGGAGTTCATATCCCTATTTCTAATCGTGTCCACTCCCAGCCTATAATTACGCAAAAAACAAACTCCATTCCTACTCAGGGTGGACTGGAATCACAATGTTAATTAGATCGGGCAGCAGGCTGCCACAAACCCAGCTCCATTTGCACAGATCGAGTATTATTGGCATCTGGTATAGGAATGAGCCCATGCCTATGGAAAGATATGAACCCATAATTAGCTTTTTCAGGCTTCTGATGAATTAATTGAATAGAGGTTCATAAATCTTAAAAAGAAGGCAAAAGATGTGATGATAATAATAAAGAGCAATAATAAATTCTGCTTAGCCTTTTGTCCCTCTGGTTTCTTGGTTATAGAGACACAGAAAGCTGCAGAGATTTAGTTAAATTAAGTTACTTAGCTAGAAAATATCGATGAACAACAGTGCTGTAGCACCATGACCCTAATGTCCTCAGTACTGAGAGCCATGGCTGTTACAACACTCACAGAGCTATGGCTTGTCTTGCCTGTCTCCTTCTTGCTTACATGTTGCACTGATTGGCTCTGTAGGGCCTTTCTGAGGTGGCCTGGCCCATCTCCTCCTTTGCAAGATGGAAGGCGAAAACAGAGCTACGTTACTCTCCTTCCTTCCCACACAATACACAGCAGCAAAAGCCCCTGCAGAAATCTGCACGATGGACATCAGTACACTCAGAGAATCAGTTCCAGGGCTGCTGTGAGATGATGCCAACAGCAGAGCATAGGGATAGAGCGAGGACAAAGTCGTGGTTGCCCCTGACTGCTATCCCCTGCGTGAAAGACCCACTGTATGATCCTTGTGGTAGTGCATGAGCAACGCACACCACTTCTATGAAAACCAGGCTGTGCAAGACAGATGCTGTCGGCCTTGGCTTGCAGAAAAGATGTCACCCAAAGGAAATACAACCTCCCTTTGTTTCTGGGCCAAATCCTCTGGGTGATAGAGATCGGTATCACACCATTGAAGTCAATATTACAGATTCCAGCTGGTTAAATTGGCTTCAATCCACTCAGCCAATGAATCAGATGCTCAGCAGGTGATGTACAATGTTTGACTTGCCTAAGCAATCATTATGTCCAGAGGCTCACCGATCTATTCTGGAGTCTAAGCAAACAAGACAAAATGTATTCCTCTTTCGGCCTCATACATATCATTTCACATTAAAAAGCTTTCTTGGGTTGGAGGCATCAGCATTACTTCCAGCAGCTTCTGGTTCTGAAAACTGACAGTACTTATGGCTCTGGCTTTTTGTGCTGGGTTTTGTTTCTTCTTTATCCAGCTGCCGCTATTAGCACAATGGCTAAATGCAAATTCAAATCACTACGGTGATTAGCTGCAAATATTGCTTTTTGCAATGGGTTTGGTGTCCCAAGCAAACAAAGGACCGTTCCTCAGCGAGCTGCAGACGGCATGACTGTGTACTTCGCAGATGTCTCTGTGCAATCAGCTTTTCATTACTGGCCTAAACACTGGATAGAGCTGAGAGCAAAGAGTGGCCGGCTCGGGGAAGCAACAGTTCCCTAACGTGGCACACAGTATTTCCTCCCCTGCAGACATATTGATTACCGAGGGGCTACTGACTGAATGACACACTACTCAGCAGTAAGTCCCTATATAATTAAAGGAACAAATGACCTGTCTAAAAACTTATGGTGACTGTCTCATAGCATTGTAATTCATAGCAAGGTGCTGTTGCTTCAGTTTTTCTCTGCTACAGGAAAAACACACAAACAAATTATACATGAAAGGAACGAGTTATATCCAGAGATAAGGAGGTATTGGGAAAACACCTGCTGTCTCCTAAAGCAGGAGGTAAGACATCTTTCTTCAAAGATGTGAAACCTGCCTCTAAGAGCATTACAGTTGGGCTAAGCACAAGCTCCTCAAGGACTGAAACAGGTCTGCAAAAAAGAAGTCAACAATATGATCAAACAACAATTTGCAGTGTTCCTGTGCGACTTGGTCTAGGTGATCCTGCCGTGGCAAGGGGATTGGGCTAGATGATCTTTTGAGGTCCTTTCCAATACCTAATGTTCTGTGATTCTGTGAAAAGGCTGAGTCTATTTCCTACATAACACAAGAAACAGATCAAGTAGTCATGGCTGAGGGAGATTTAGATTAGACATGTTTGAATGTCAGAGAATAATTGCCGCACTTATGCCACAGCTCGCTTTTCAAGGTTAGAACAACATGTTGTAGAAGAGAAAGGTAGAGCCAATCCTGCCTTGGGAAATAAAACACTAGATGATCTCTTAAAGTACCTTCCCATCCTTTTTTCTGTGATTATATTCTTGTACTGAATTGGTAAAACCTCGGCCCCAGGAAATCACAAATCTTGCAACCAGAAAGAATGAGGATCACTAAGTTGAGAAAGGAGCAGTCAGAGTGCTTCTGCACCATGGCTTGCTGGCTTTCTGATGAAGAAAGATATCTACTCAAGATAGGAAGAAAGGGGCAAAGAACAAGAACTTAAGAGTGTGCTTAATCACATCAAATGAAATGTCTGGTGCTTAAGAAAATCCTCAAGTGCTTTGCTGGGCCAGAGATGCAATTTTTGAGGCATGAAGCTGGAATACTGGAAGAAGGAAGGCAGCCCTGCACAAAGAGCAGGAACACTGCAGGATGTCAAGGCAACCAGAAGTGAATGACTGAGCAAATTAAAAGCAACGAAGCAGTTTTAAAAGACAGTGCAATACTGAGGAGCTGGACTGCAACAGCATAGAAAAGGAAATAAAGCTGAAGAAAATTTCTGATCTAACATTACATTTTTCTGCTAAGTCAGCTTTTTTCAGCAAGGGGTGATGTGTAGACAGAGAATAAGGTGGTAAAAAACCTTCTGTGCCACTAAAAATGTAACCAAAATACATGGAAGCAGTAAATACGAAACACATTTCAAAAAGTGCTCCAAAGGAAAGGATGTGGGGCAAGACTCTGCTCCCAGGGAATTAACCAAGAACACTGCCTCCCTACAAAAAGAACATCAGGTAAAATGGCAGAAGGCCTGCAGGGATGAACAAAAGACTAGAAAACATAAGAAGGAAGCCAACAGAGTGGGGGGAAAAGAGGACAGGTAGCAACATAGAGGAATTGTCCACACAGTAAGAGATTGGGTTAGGGAAGCCAAAGACTAGAATGAATTAAATCTGGCCAGGGACACCACGGCCAATAAAAAAAGCTTGTATAAGTACATAAGTTAAAAAAGGAAAATTAAGGAAAATGTGGTACCACACCCATAAGGAAACATTACCTGGTTAGGAAGGATATGGAGAAGACTGAGAGAATCATAGAATCATCGATGACTCTGCCTCAGTCTTCACCAGAAAGTTCTCAAGCCATGCCGTCCATGACACAGAAGTCAGAGGCTGGCACTGGGAGAGGGAAGCACCACACATGGCAGGGACAGATCAGGTTCATGTATGTGTAAAGAACCTGAAGGTTCACAAGTCCATGGACCTCATGAGATACATCCACAGGTCCTGAGGAAACCGGTGGATGAAGTGGCTAGGCCACTATGCCATCATACCTGAGAAATCATGGAAGACTGGTGAAGTTCCTGTCATGATTGACTCTAGTGCAAGGACAAAGAGAATGGTTCTAAGCTAAAAGAGGGCAGCTTTAGATTGGATCTTAGGAAGGAATTCCTTACTGTGCACGTGCTGAGGCACTGGAACAGGCTGCCCAGGGAGGCTGTGGATGCCCCATCTCTGGAAGTGTTCAAGGCCAGGTTGGATGGGGCTCTGAGCAACCTGGTCTAGTGAAAGGTGTCTCTGTATGTGGCAGGGGAGTTGGAATTACATGATCTCTGAGGTCCCTTCCAACCTAAACCATTCGTGATTCTAAGACATACACAGTCTACTCCTAACTGTTCAGCAGCCTGCTGTGTGGCTGTGCACACCACATCACCGCCTCCTTAATTTTTTTGGTCTCCATTTCCTCACTATCTGTCTATAGTCACTGCATAAAGAACATTATAAATCAATAAATGTTGGATCTCAACTGCCTGGGAGGGCAGAGTACACGGGAGCAGGGCAGTCTCTGCTTGAGATTTGCTCCAGAGGAGTGCTATGAGGGTATCACTCTTAATATTAATAGAATTTCTTAATATTGATAAAACTGTGTCAACAAAATCAATGCTGTATTTTCAGAGATAAAACTGTGTCTGCAGTAAAGACTTTCTCAATGCTTCAAGGTCTAAGCAGTTTTCTAAACACCTTTTTTAACTCCCTCCCTTGCCTTGTAACCCAAAAGAGTAAGAAAGATAAAAGGAAAAGATGTGATCAATATTTAAAGGCTGGAAATGAACAAATGGAATTAATTGTTCCAAGCAGGCTGAGGAAAGGAACCTGAGAAATACAATATGTCTTAATCTCTCAATCTGACAGAAAATTTATAAAGCATCTTTAAAAAGAGAGATTCTGAGGTTATATATTCACTGTTTCAGGTTCCAGAGTGATGCAAATTTAGGGTCTTTTTCACTTTTTTTTCCATTTTACATTATGCTTTCTCATTTTATGACACTTCTCAAACTTGAATCATTCACAGCAGATGGCTCCATGAATACTGGATATTTCCATAACTAATGACAGCTTTCCCTCCAGTCTCCCCACCCTCCTCCACTCCACATGCCCAAGTCTTTTGTGTGCTATCTGTAGATATACATTCAAATTCTGGTCAGCAAACAAGCCTATCTAGTACCATTGTCATTCCTGTAAGCCCAGCAGAATCAGTAAAACAATGAATTCATCACCCCATCTGATTCAAGAGCAGTTTTTCAAAGCAATTCTGAGATAGAAGGGGAAATCTACAAGGCATTTACTGGAATTTAACACCTCCATGGGTAGCAGTAGAGAACTGCTGCAGAAATCGTCCTGATGCTCTGCAGCACCGCTAAGACATGTTTCCTGCACACTCACTTAATACAGCAGTGGCTGGGCAACATGCTTAGGTCTTCTGAATGCCCTGGCCACCAAGGAAGCTCCAACCTTTAAGCAGGTGAGAAACTGAGGCTGAATTTAGTGATGGAAACTCTCGTTAGAAATTTCTCCTGTGCAAACAAACAGGGAACCTCAACAGATAAAGAGAGCACAAAACTCCCCCATGTTTGGACATAGTATCTCTGTTTGACTTAGCTAAAATAAATGATGTGTGATGCTACTGTCTTAGAGAGATAAAAGCAAGGTGGCTTTTAATTCAAGACATTAAGAGGAAAATATGAAAAGATTCTTATCAGAGGAATAATTTATTGTTAACTTATTGCTTCAAGTGCTCATAATCTGCCATCTATATACATTTCTATCAAATGACCCTGTAAATAATTAATAGATCTAATTCTGCTAGTGTTGCCAGGGCAGGTTTCCCTGTAGAAGGTTAATGCCATGATTTAATCCTTTATTTATGTGATTAGCAGCCCAAATCAGGCTGGCTTAATGAGGCTGCAGGCAGTGGGTTATCACACCCAACTCACCTGGCAGGAACCCTTCAACACTGTGTTGGAATGATACTCAGTCCTGTCATACTGTTCAGCTGCCCATGGGAAACTGCTAGCAAGCACTGGGGAACAGAGCTGGGTCCCTAGTTCGATACCAAACACTAAATAATCCTTTCCAGGTAGCCTCACCCATATTAGATAGCCACAGCAGTCCAGGTAAAAAATGGATACATATGGATTGGTAAAGCCCATCACCCCCAAGGTTCATCTGTGCCACTCTCTTGTTTCAGAGCATCCAGAAAAGGAAAGACAGGAACACTGCTATAGGAAACACCAGGTAATTTGTCACTACAGCAATGCCTGGGGCTCATCTGTGATAGCATTTGGATTAAACGCAAATGCCACTCTTGCCCATGTCAACAAGAGTGACTAGATTTGTCACGCTGTGCACTAGGGAAGGGATTGATAAAAATGCCGCATTTTTAAGATCTCATAAATCTGTATTTCCATGCACAAAAGCTTTAAGCTCACAAGGAAAGCTGAGGAGCAGAACTAGAGTGCCTTTCTTTCATTTCCTTTGTCTTTATTTTTTTCCACTTCATTTTTTAATCCAAACACACTCCAGCTCTCTACATCTCTCTTCAGGCCAAATGTCTGAAGGGCCAAATGCCAATATTCATTTTCATAAGGACACCTGAGAGAAGAATACTCACCCTGCACTCTAACCTCCTACACAGCCAATGTCTTCACTCCTCATGAGAAGGGCTATCAAGGGACCTTCTGCTGTCAACCACTCTGATTTTAACAGGGTTGATAGTAAGTTGGGAGCACTGAGAAAACACTTCTTGCCTGTGTAGGAAATACTGAGACCTCTGTACTTTGTCCTTCTCAACGTTCATTCACACTGGTTGAGAAGGGCAGGAGAACAGCTCAGATGTCTCTTTTCCTTCATCTTCTTTCCCTCTTACTCAGTCAAAAAAGATGTCTTTGTACCTGTTTACTGTCCAGCTGTTTTGTTGTTTGCTGTGGGGTTGTCTTAGGCTTTTTAAAATTACTGACTCTTGTCTCCCCAGTCACACTGTCTTCAGCTCCTCTTCTGTTGATTATACTCAGCACAGAAAGAGATGAAAAGAAGTGAATCTTGGAAGAGAAACAAAAGCCTGCAATAAGCTGTATTCTCAATTACCCTGTAGCACGCTGACTGGGAACAAGACTTGCCATACTGACATATACAGGTGGAAACTGGGTTTGCCAGATACGGTGGTGTAATAGCATGCCTTTCACTGCATCCTTCTTCACAGACTGCCACTGTGCTGTGCCCCTCTTGAGCGCTCCACCTCTTACTGGCACAGGTATAAAAATGTCCTTTGGACAACAGACAACTCAAGTAAACTCTAGAGAAATCAAAGCAGGGAAGTAGATAAAAGACAAGCAATATTTCTATCGCTAACTCATGGACAGGGTTTTTCTCTCTAAGGTTTGCATCTTGGCAAGCTTTGGGTCATGGAGAAACAGCCTTTGGAACAATGAATTCAAGATACTGAAAAAGATCACACAAAATTCAGTGTTCTCACAGAAATGCAGCAACTTCTGCCACTTCCACGCGTTGGTTAACCTCAGGCTTCCATGAGACTGAGAGCCCTTTGCTGCCTCACTCACATACTTGCATGGCTTCCAGTGCTAAATCCCACTGAAAATAAGGGTAATTTGGTGTATAAAAGAGAGTGCATGAATTTTTTCAGCAGCTGGGATCATCCCAGTCTTCTCCTCATATTTCCAGAAGGCTACAGATCAGATTCTCACTCAGGAATTTCTGTGCTGTTCACAGGGAAAAAGACTCCTCCTGCGTCAGTGACTCTTCACAATCCCTGGTGATTTAAGTGAACATTAAGGCTGCAAGTCCAATAACTAAGACACCAACACCCAAATCCCAGGAGAGGGGCAGGCATGATAGCTGTGGTCAACCTAGCTGCTGGGCTGGCAAACTGTGCCCCTGTGGGGCACAATCCAGCGACACACTTTGGGTTTGGCATAACTAAGCACAACTGGGTAATGTAAGGCAACTTTTTCTCTGCGTATCGCCCTGCCTTATCCTGGCAGGGAATGTTAGGCACTTGTTTTGCTGTTACCGCTTTCCATTGTTTAAAAGGAACCATGGAGGTAATGGCAATATTTCAACTCAAAAGGCAAATAAAAGAGAGGAAAGTGCTGAGCCCACCAGCGCCGCCTGCTCAGGCTGCAGATTATTGTGGGTCTCATGGGAACAGCTGTAGAGAGCTTTTCTAAAGCAGCTGCAGGGGACCTAGGAAATGGGGAGGAAGGGAGCAAAGCATTCAGGCAGCATTTTCCACATCTTCACCTGCAGCCACTCCAGCAGCAAGACAGGCTGCATTTGCAGAGGGGAGGCACAAGCTACCTGTTTGGTCTGTTCTGGATGGTTTTCTCAGGGTTGGCTTACATTTATTTTTGTAGGGAAGTGGTTTTTTTAATGACAGTTTCATACTTGTTTTATTTACAAACAAAACCTTTGCTGAAGTTATCTTACTCCCACAGTTCTCCTTGGGTTTTTTTTGCTAGGGGAAGAATTAATCCAGAAAGCGGAGACTGATGAATCTTCCTTTCTCTATAACTACAACTAATTCAGAAGGCATAGCCCCTCTGTTCCCTCATAATTTTGCCTTGCTTGCAAAGTGCTGTTCCCTATGATACTAAGTCTTTTAACATCTGGTTTTATCCCCTGAAGTTTCTCTCTTTTATTTCATATCTGATTCTCATAAAAACACATTCTAAACTCCAGGCACCTCCAACTGCCAATTATTTACATTTCTGAGTCTTTTTTTCAGTAAGGTGCTCACTTCTGTGTCTATCTTCATACTGGGAGACCTATCTGTGCAGTTCAGGACAGATTGGAGATCAAAGCAAGCGCAGCTCGGCAGATTAGTAAATCGTGATTTTCACCACAAGACCTTGTCTGTCTCTCTGTCACCCAGACACTTATCGATGCTCTCACTCATTTGATTATTCTGTTATTATTCCAGCTTCTATCAATATATTTATTGTAGATAATCAGGTTTATTACTGTGGAGCTCTGGGATTCTCTTAGGAAACAGTTTTTACAAAAATACAGTGTCACAGCCGTCTTTGTCTGCAGGTACTGGAACACAAGCTTGGGGATGCTACAGTTGTCACCTGACCAACATCATTCCTACTCTGCCAGGAGAGGCAGTCCACTCTAGAAACTTCCCCATGTTCCTGTGACACTTGGTCTAGGTGATCCTGCTCTGGTAGGGGGATTGGACTAGATGATCTTTTGAGGTCCCTTCTAATCTCTATGTTCCTTCACAGCAACATTGCAAACCATTTCATTCTTCCGAATGCTCCTACAGACTCCACCAGGCTTACTGCTTCATGTATGCAACACAGAATTTATTAGGGATGTTTTTGTGCTTTTTCTTAGCTTCTCCAACTCTTTTGGACTTCCTTATCACATATTTCCCACAGAACATGCCAGGTTCAGTGTCCCTTTCTACTTTGCCCATTTTTCAGGCCCCAGCTATTTGATGCCTTCTTGCTTTTAGTAATATTTTACCTGCTCTATAGTCATCTCAGCTTCCTTCCATTTTCTTTTTTTAATGTGATTTGTTTTGATAAATGGGATACATTTTCTCTGGGGTTCCATCAGTGTGTCTTTAAATAGCCTTTATGTTACTTGCTATGATTTAACTACTTTTGCCTCTCCTAGCTTCTCATTCTTGAAATAAAGTAGGACAACAGTGGATGGTTCAGCTTTTGTTGCTTCTGTAAGGACACTCAATCTAAACGCATCGTGCTCCCCATGGCAGAGTGGGCCTTTAACAATAATGTTATGAACCACATGTCTACTTTCCTGGCTTGCAGGAACTACTTCCAGTCTTGTGGCTTCCTTGACTGGTGACTCCATGAAGCGACACTGTCTGTCACAAAGAGCACGCTCGACATTATGCCCTGATATGACATTTAGCCAGGCTACAGAGGGGCCACAGAAATTTTTCATCTTTGTTGTGTTTGCTGCTCTCAAAAGCAGCCTGTTCTCTTGCAGTTACTGTGCTGGTCAGCTGATAGATAAATTAGTCCTTACAAAGCATTTTTCCTGTTGAGGTCTAAAACTTGCAGCTGATTTGCTGACACAACTATTTTACCGATCTGATTTGATCCCAAGCCTTCACTAACACAAAGCACCACCCCTCCACCAGCACAAGACTACTATTCCTCAGTCTCTTTGACCCCTCTCTCCTCCCTCTCCAATGCGCTCACTAAGCCTGGTCCATCAATACTGTGGCTTATAGCTATTTTGTATGGATCTGTATAGACGTTCACAGCCTATTGCTCTTGTTTCCTACTTAAACAACTGTCTCCTAGCACCAACTGTTGGTTACCTTTCTTGATTGACTGCTACTGGTGTCTGCTCCAACCCTGAATTTGAACGTACAGAATCACTATGGTTTTACCTCTTGAAGAATCTCAGAGCACAGCTGGTTTCTAAAAGGAACTTGTTTTGACTTAGATCCTTTGGCCAACAAGATATTTTTGTGTATTCTGTAGGCTTATTCAAATTTTGACAAAGTTTGCATCATCACTCCTGTGGATGTCAGAGGTAGCTGCATCTTGTCCTGGATGCATTGCTTGTACAGATCACATCTTAAAAATCTCCTCTTTCAGTGAGAAAAGGGCAAAGAGCAGATCTGCTTTGTTCTTATCAATGACTACTACACACGCTTGTATTCTCATTCACTCACTGATAATAAGCTTGTATCACACAGGCAGATCTAAAAGAGCACTGTGAAGTGACATTTAGGCTGTGAAGCTTAATTTAGGCACCACAATGATTAGAGTGTTTTAATATCATAATAACTGATAAATAGACTATGTGTCAGACATTTCATTCCCTTTTAATCAAAACTCCTAGTCTGCTAAATTAATCACCCCCTTGGGGTACAGTAGCAGAATTCCAATTTAGTCATAGAGCATCATTAATAATGAAAAGTTCTGGAGGCAATTTCTTCTATTCACGTTCCTTTGTATGATCCAGCAGGTTTAAAGAGACAAGACAGAGAAGGTAGAAGGTATCAACATCTGCCAGCAGTCCAAAAAACAGATATCATTTTTTACGTCTGTCTTCTAATGACTGTCCTCCTTGACTCTCAAGAATATTACAAATTGCAGACAGCCACAGAGGAGAATTTAGGCTGCACACAAATGCTAGTAGCAGAATCAAAGCTAACGTGCTTCAGAAAAGGAAGCGATGCTGCATTTTTAACAGCGTCTCTACTGTGGCACCTAAATTTGGTCTCCTCAAACTGGCTAATTTCAGAACAAAACTGTTTGTGAGCAAGCATTCTCTGTGCAGCATGTCTTGATTTTTCTTACCAATACCTCCCTCCAAAAAGTAGCTAGAAGTATTTTTCTGTTCTTTTGCCAAACTTTAAACAAATTTGTGCAAGAAAAATGATTTTCCACCTGCTAATGGATGTGCTTCATTTTCTACTCAAGTGTTGCCTAACTACACATGTATGTTTTTGAAGCATTTGATGATAATGGCATCTGAAGAAAATGAGTGGCATTGAGTATACGCAAAAGTAGTGGCAACACTCATTTTCCTGGGATTTAGGGAAGTATTTTCATTTGCCATCCACACTTGCATCCTCTAGTCCATGCAGAATGACTGTGAGCTGGTGAAACATTCTCAGAGTACAGATCAAGCTACATTTTCCCAT
Source organism: Phoeniculus purpureus (assembly GCA_028565055.1). Classification (NCBI taxonomy): domain Eukaryota; kingdom Metazoa; phylum Chordata; class Aves; order Bucerotiformes; family Phoeniculidae; genus Phoeniculus; species Phoeniculus purpureus. The sequence goes on along the minus strand of JAOXOE010000405.1, from coordinate 19,678,710 downwards.
GTCCACTCATCTCTTCGTATGTGTGCTGCGGTGTGCAGCAGTAGTAGAGGTACTTGGAAGTTAGTCCATGTAGTCATCCTTTTCTATTCCTACAGTGACACCTATTTATCTTGTGGCACTTCCATCAGAACTAACACGGGGAGGGGAGAACATTAGGTAGCCAGCAGCTACTCTGGATCAACAAGCTGACTGCCTCCAGAAACCCTGTTGTTTGCATCATATACTGGCTATCCCATTTAGTAGTAGCAAAAAAATAATGCACATTGACCTCGCCTGTGCCTGGATGTCAACCAAACTCAATACACTGCTGATTCAAACAGACACAGTTCCAGATGTTTACACAGCAAGGATCTCCATATATCTGTATCTCAGTGGTCTGTGTTGAGAGAGCATCTAACCCTGATGCACTGCTTAACTTTATGCCCACAAGTATCAGGCAGGTCTACGCCACCTAAGTAGGAGAACTTAAGCTGTAGGAACAAACTGTTGATTAGGAGCCTTTCTGTTCCCAGAGCTTGTTGGAGTTTCTCTAGGAATACGAAGCTTTCAAATAAAATCTTCTGCAAATCTCTCTGCTGTGCTGACAGCCCACATGACTCCTGTCCCTCCTCTGCTGGGAGAGCCATAAAAGTCCAAGGCTGTAGACTGCTGCTGAACCAACAAGCAGGAATGATTTATGGCTGATAGTAACACCTGACCTCATCAAACTCCACTCTGGGCCATTTATCACTCCTCTGTAGGAAAGTAAAAGCATTAGGACTGGGGAAGTATCAGGGGAGAAGGAAGGAAGAGAGAGGGAATCACAGTCACTTTAGCCCCACTAAAAGCTACAGAAAAAACCACCAGCAATACTGACAAGTGCCTAAATGTCCTTGAAAGCCAGCGTCTCAGGAAGAAAACCAACAACCTAGGCATTAAGTGAAATGGATTAAAAACAGATGCTGAAATTTATCAAACAGCTGAGTAATCTCTTCTCTCTAAAGCTATACAGCGAGGAAGGAGGATCTGCCTGGGGTAGGAAGTGAGAACATCTGCTGTAGGCAGCAGGAGCATGCAAAAGAGATGGTCAGAAAGCCTTTCTGTTGAGTGGCAATTCACAGAAGAGTTGACTAAGGTGTCTTCTTCCTCAAGGACAGAGCAAGCAGGTGGGTTCAGTACAGCAAAGCCTGCCTGTCCCTTGTCTCAGCCTCATTGCCGTAGTGGTGGTAACAACCCAGGAGACACGTAAGTGAGCTGATACCTTGAGTTCTGGTGCTGCAGCATCTGATCTGCAAACAATGAATTCAGACAGTGCATATGCAGCCAATGTGGCTGGCTCAGGGTGGGCAGGAAATGCTTGCACTGGGTTGACCAGAGACTCTCTTACTGGCGTAAGAAATAAATTACAAAGGATATCCAGTGAGAAAGTTGGACTGTGCCCTACAAGAGGAATAGAACAGAAACATCTTGAAGCAACAGCTCAGAGGAAGTAGAGTGGTCTGACCACCTGAGCCTTTTATTCAGGTACATGTACCTGAGGAACATTTCACAGAACCGTAAGAATCACTTAAGTTGGAAGAGACCTCCAAGTTCATCAAGTCCAACTGTCAACCCAACACCACCATGCCCACTAAACCATGTTTTCAAGCTCCAGATCTACATGGCTTTGGAACACTTCTAGGGACAGTGACCTCTCTACCTCTCTGTTCCTATACCTGACCACTTCTTCAGTAGAGAAGTTTTGCCTGATGTCCAACATTTCGTAACATTTTCCCCACCAGTGATGCACACACCCTGGCTTCTTTTCTTTGGTCTGTAATTAGTATTTTTGAAATGCGCACACAAAGACAGCTAATCACAAGTTATTTAAGGGCAGGAGCAGAAAGTCTCTACGTACAGGGACTAATGAAGGCCAACAAAGACTTCATTAAAAAACTTCCACAATTTCTTGGGTTTTTTTTTGGTCTCTTCTTCCAAATTCCAAGCTCCCTCGATCCATTTAGACAGGTGTCTAAGAAGAGAAGCACTCCAAACCACTACTGCCATCTAAAAATCCCAGCACTGTGTTTTAGCAGAACAATCTGATGCACCTTCATTTTGCCTGAAGGCAACTGCTGAGAAAAGGATCGTGGGAGTATTTACCAGCCCTCCAAACCACACAAATCAGCTTAATTAAGGCAGCTGGGACTCCAGTGCCCATTTATACTACCAGGAGATAGAGCTGTTCTGCATCATAACCACCCCCTTCTCTTCAAATCAGCAGTTTTTGGTGAACCAGTGTCTAACGTTAGGGCATAAATCCCCTGACATTAACAGTGAAACCACAAGTTCTCAAAGAATCCCAAAGGCAGAGGAAGACAATACAATTTCTATTTCACAGCTGATTTGCTTAGTGCCATAAGTAAATAAAGACCAGCACAATACCGACATAACATAGCAAATTCATGTATGGTACTAATACGTAGGAAATATGCAAAGATTATAGTTTAAGAGATACAGCATGGACATAAAAAACAGTGCAAAAGAAAGATAAATATAAGCAATCAACAGCAAGGCGTATTCCCAAGAAACCACTCACAGTTACTAGTTGGGGAAGACACTTAAATTATGGAAGCACAAGTATCAAAGAGAATTTTGACATCTACAAATGAAAATCTCTACTAAACACAGTCTCAAGGATGAAGGATTGCACTCAATCTACCAGATCTCTCTTTAATTGTCTTATTTTTTATAGTATTTATGAAAACATCTACTAACAACCTTATTTTATCTTGATAAGGTATAGAACATACTGGAATGGACTGCTGAGGGAAGTGGTAGAGTCGCATCCCTGGAGGCATTTCAGATTGGATGTGATCCTTAGTGTCATGGTCTGGCTGATGTGGTGATGTTAGGTCACAGGCTGGGCTTGATGATCTTAAAGGTCTTTTCCAGCCTCAATAATTCTGTGATTCTGTGATACAGCTCACCAAGGCACTGAAGCCACTTCTACTGAATTTCTGCCCACAGAAAACCAAACATATTTCATAGAATCATAGAATCATAACGGATTGGAAGGGACCTCAAAAGATCATCTAGTCCAATCCGCCTGCAACAG
>JAOXOE010000405.1:19635413-19672701 GCA_028565055.1 Phoeniculus purpureus | reverse complement strand
ATCCCAGCTCCCTCAGCCTCTCCTCATAGGGCTTGTTCTCAAGGCCTCTCACCAGCCTCGTTGCCCTTCTCTGGACATGCTCAAGCACTTCAATGTCCTTCTTAAGTTGAGGGGCCCAGAACTGGACACGTTTGACTTGCATTGCAAGCAGAGTTTTTGCAGCTCAGCAAACAAAAGGAGGTTGGAGCTTCCAGTGTTGAGCTTGTAAATCCTTCTCCATTTCACTTCTTGTGCTCTCTCCAAGAACCAGACACGTTGCTGTGTGCTGAATGCCACAGCTATCCTGCCCTGGGAATGGAAAGCGAGTGGTATCTCAACAATCAGTGGAAGGAAGGTTTCATCTGAATTCCCTTGTTTGCTGAAAAGAAGACAGTTCTTCCCTTGTTCACAGCCACAGGAATCAGCTCAAAATGGACCACTGGTGTGGAATACATGGCAGAGAGAACTGGACTTTTGAATGCCTGTTGATGCTGATGGAGGTGAATGGACACCACATTTCCTCAAGAAGCAAGAACCACTGGAAGTCTCTTCCCTTTGAGGAGCTGGAGATCACAGCTTGTCCCAGTTATGTAAGAACATGTGATTAATCTCCATATGTTTTTATAAATTAATATTAATATCTATGGAGGAATTTTATGTGGGGTGAATTAAATGAGTCTTGCTGTTTTTCCCTCAAATCAAGCTTCGTTATTTGCCTGCAGTTCATACATGCTTTACAACTCCTCCTTGGTTTGCTTTTGTTTCAGCCCACTACTGGATTAACTAAGTGAATTGGTTAAAAGGTTAATTTTGGCTTGGGATAAACCCCTTGACAGCAATGAAAACTTCATTCTCTACAAAAAAACCCACTGTTGCATCCTATGAAATGGCAGAACATGGTCTAGTTCAAAACACGTTCTAGTTCAGAACAGCTGAGATGATTTCCTTAAGCATGGAGACTTTAGGATTACCCACTGGACAAGTGATGTGTAGTAGGCTGAGGACAAGCCATGCACTCCCTGAGTGTCCAAGGCTGCCATCTCCCTTTGAATTCTATGCGTAGATTTGTAAATTGGAAAATGGATTTTCTACAGTCTTGGACAACCAATAAAAAAGCTTTAAGCATCCAGAACTTGCAGCTGAATTTAACTGTCAAGCCAAGGGCCTGAAGCTGCACCAGAGGAGGGTTAGGTTGGATATTAGGAAGCCCTTCCTCGTGGAAAGGGTGATCAGGCACTGGAATGGACTGCCCAGGGCAGTGGTGGAGTCTCCATCCCTGCAGATGTTTAAAGACAGACTGAATGTGGCCCTTAGCGCCCTGGTCTGGCTGATGTGATGATGTTAGGTCATGGGCTGGGCTTGATGATCTCAGATGTCTTTTCTAGCCTCAATAATTCTGTGATTTTGTGAAAACAAAACGCTATGTGTTGAAAAGACACAATTTTAATAAACTCACCCTGGTAAACAAAATTATGTTGAAACTGGATCAGTAACCTGCACTTTGTCAGGCTGGCTACTACAGACAACCAGAATACAGGCCCTCTTCGATGGAGTTCCCACGACCAGGAAATGCAGCATCTCTGCTGAATTCTAACTTTCCAGAGGGCTGTGCAGCTAGTGTTCTGCAACCCTAGAAATTCCTCATCTGTGTCTTTTAAAGGAGATTGTGGAAACTAGCGTAATTTTCACTAATTATTTTCCTTTAACAAATCCCACACAGTGGAAGAAACACTATAGAAGCTTTAAATCCAAATCAGTGAGCAGTTCTTACCTCCTCAAGGTCACTCTGACAGTTTTATTACTGGCAACGCAAAAGCAATGTGGCAAAAGCAATGTGGCAAAAGTACCTCCGTATTATACCTCTGTGCATCGTCTGATGCTAAATTACTTTGGATATTGTGCCAGTGATTGTTCTGATAATACATTTTAAGACCAGATGCGGGTCATGTCACATCCATGGATTGTATATGGAACTGTCAAAATTTCCAGCAAACCTTCTGCTGCTTTGTGCACTCATCTGTGCGCTGGTAGTCAGGGCTGTGATATTATTTATATAATTATAAAGTGCCAACAAGTATCAACATGGGAAAGCATTTAGGATTTAGTCTTGCGCTGATGCTGAATAACAACACACCCTGACTTCTAGCAGATCATGGCAGCCCTTAAGAATATATACACTTCATATATTGGAAAGCATAAAAAAAGGGAAAGCAAAAATATGAGTTGTAATCCAACCCTATCTAACACTGCATTGCCAGTAAGAAATACCATGAGAGCTTGACAGCAGGAGGGGCTGGTTCTTATCTCTCTGAAAGTACCAGTTGTGGAGGAGAAACCTTGCTCTAGGAATAACTGAAAAATACTGACTTTCCATAGCTCTCACCTGCCTAAAACTCTCCCTGCTCACCATTTCCTGCAATGAACCACATTGTGCTTCTTCCAGTTATTCTCTAATGCCAATAAGGGCAGCAAACAACTAGGAAGGTGCATTTAGCACACAGAACAACGTAAGCTTTGACAACTTTTGTCTCAAAAAACAATAGCACCTTTCCTTTCCAAATTAATTTTAATAACTGTGGCTAGTTTGCTGGAGTTGAGGAGTTTTGCATGAATACACACAATTAAATTAATATGCAAATGTTCCCGTCCCTCGGAGAATACTAAGAGGCATTCTTTACAGTGTGTGAGACAAGGAGGAGGAGAAAAAAAAAACCAGCAGTCCCCAAAGGAGTCTTGTTTAGGAGGGTGGGATGCCTTTTCTTTGGCTAAGCCATTGAAAAGGGATTCAAGCCTGACTGAAATAACGCTTATTGATGAAGCAAAAATAAAGGAGGAAGAGGAGCCTTTAGAGATAAAGGAAACAGCAAAAGACTGGAGCATCCCAAGTTGTTAAAAACTGACCTCAGCATGTCTAAATCTTCACAAAGGTGGCATTTGCTCTGTCAGGCCGCACAAAGGTTCTCATTCTTCCCTTGCCTGTAGGGACCCCTTCTTTCTCCAGCCATGTTTGAGCAAGGACCTCAGACAATTTGCACAGATCCTGGCCCTTCACCCTCAGCTGTCAATCACCTTCCCAAGTAGATGGGCAGCAGAACAAGAAAATGGTTTCCAAGCAGGCTTTGCTCTTCTATGGAATATGGATGGGCTTCCCAGAAGCATTTGTCCTCAGTCACAAAAGACCCCCTGGAAGCTTCTCATCCTGTGTGACTCAACAGCCACTAACAGTTATTATGGAATAAACAACCCTTTCACTAGGTCCCTTGCTTGCTGGCTTTGTAAACTTGGACAAAACCAAGAGAGGGGATTTATCACAGGAGAGGGTACATGGAACAGAAGGGTAGCTTAGAAAAGTCTGGGAAAATGGAGTCAAATGAATGTAGACATGGATGTCCAGAGAGGTGAGGGAAAGAGATGGGATACAAAGGTGCTCCTGTACAGCTGCTGTTTGCAGCACAGTGCCTTTCTTTGACTTCCCACACCAGATTTAAGGGAACCACAGATGCTGGTAACATTGCAGTGGGAATGGGTGTGAAGCAAGGCCAGGGGACCAGGACATAGGACATGACTTCAGATTCCCCTCCCACCAGCCTGTTCCAGCCTGGGAGGAAAAGAGAGGGGAAGATTGTCAGATGAGCAGAACTGCATGGGCACTAGAACAGATACAGCCTGGTAGGCAGCAAAACACCTGTCATCTGAGCAGCAGTTAGAAAGAAAGTGAGGAAGGAAGAGTATTCTGCTTAGAGCTAGGATGAGCCTATACAACTCTGAGATAAACCAAGAAGAGCATGGCTTTGATGTGAAACACATACCCTCTAAAGGATAATTCTGCTAACTCTCTTTGGCAACGGAGGGGAACAAAGGGGCTGGAAAGCACCTCTTTTCTGTTGCCTGGCTAATTCTCCTTAGGTCCTCAATTTTCACAAGTTTTGGAAGATTACTGGTCTGCAACAAGCACATGCATGTGACAAGAGACAGAATGTAGGGCTACATGCCCTTCATCTACCTTGCACTGTTTCAGCAGCATAACATAGTGAGGATGTCATGGTGACCAGGAGTCATGAGAAGAAGAGACATCCAGCATGTTGGCACTTTCCCTATTTACTTTTTACACCGTCCTTCTTTCAGGCATAAAATCACAGAATGTACTGTGTTGGAAGGGACCTCTAAAAGTCATCTAGTCCAACCCTCCTACAAGAAGCAGGGACATCTCTAAGTAGAACAGATTGCTCACCTGAATGGCTCCAGGGATGCCAGGGCCTCCAGCACCTCTCTAGGCAACCTGTTCCAGTGATCCACCACCCTCACATTAAAGATCTTTTTCCTCATGTCCAATCTTAATCTACTCTTTTCCAACTTCAAACCACGACCCCTCATCTTATCATTCCCTGCTTTTGTGAACAGTTCTTCCTCAGCCTCTTAGAGTCCCCATTCAGGTATTGGAAGGTCACTATAAGATCCCCTATAAGGATCGTTCTCCTCTTCAGGCTGAACAAGCCCAGCTGTCTCAGCCTGTCTTCATAAGAGAGGTACTCCAGCCCTCTGATCATTTTTGTAGCCTCCTCTGGGCCTGTTCTAACAGGTCCATATCTTTCTTGTGTTGGGGGCTCCAGAACTGGATGCAGGACTCCAGGTGAAGTCTCACCAGTGCAGAGCAGAGGGGCAGAATCAGCTCTCTGGATCTGCTGGCCACACTGCTTTTGATGCAGCCCAGAACGTGGTATATATTATTACTTACACAAACAAGGATTTTGCTAGAAACTGTTCCCCATTTCTTAAAATTTCACAAACATAACTGCGGAGAGAAGAACACAATTTATAAATATCCTCCCTTCTTCTGTTGATGTGAGCCTTCCATCCCTCATTTTGAGGAGTCCAGTGCATTTGAGAATGAAAATAAACAGCTTCTCTCTCTCGCTAAGATCCTGTGACTGTGTAAAACCTGTATGAGATTTTAATGGAAAGGAACCAATTTGGGGTTTATCTACCTTCAGGTTTTAAGTCTTTAAGGAACAAATTGCTGTGCAGCTTTGCTGGCCAAAATAAATAAATCATTACATAAATCAATCAACAGATAGACTGAACAAAAATAAACAGCTACACTTTTGGAAATAAATTAAAAAAGAAGTCTGACTCTTTCTCAGCTCCCAGATTTGGCATAGTAGGGAGGGTACCAGATGATGCCATGCCCCCAGAAACAACAGCAAAATCTATTAAAACTTTATGCATTGCTTGTTATTACTGCATGTATATGTATGTTATTACTGAGCCCATTCTGCACGTCTCCTGTCTTGCCCTGCACACACCATCTGCTAGTAAGTCCTAGGAAAAGGCTGTTATTTGTAGCTGCAGACTAAGGCTGCAGCATGTGAACCACTGTACAAATTGAAAAGGCAAAGACAATCTGTGCACCAGAAGGATCAAAGGAGAGGTGTGTGAGGGAGCACGTACAAACAGCAAAACCATCGCTTGGCCTCGGGGGTCCAGGCCTCGATGGCAGAGGTGATGCCCTTAATTTTAATCTTCTAGAGGAGCACAAAGAGAAGAAGGATTTATGACACAAATAAAGAAATTACTATGAATAAAATGTCTGTCTGAGCTACAGTGAAAAATGCCTGGCCCAGAGTTTTATTGTGTTTCTGTTTAACCTCCTCACATGAGGAACAAACGGAAGCCTCAGCCAACACCTCCACGCAAAGAGCAGCAGGCAAGCACAGGGCACAAACATGAGCCTGGTTCTCATTTTGACTGGGCTGTGGAGTCACAGAGGGACCTACAGACACAAGTTTTTTAATATGAATGTGCAGGTACTAACAATATTACTTCATGGGCACCGAGGTCCCCTCTGTCCAAGACCAAATATTCCACCAAGCCGCTGAGACTGGAGTAAATTGCTAGGAAATATGCTATTTTCTCAAAGCCTAGTTTCTGGGGAGCTTTCAGCCAAGAGCTGAAAACCCAGAAACTAATTTAACTCCCCTTTCCTGAGGAGGAACTACCTGGAGATGCAGCAGAAGTGCAACTCTCAGAGGTGCTCTGTGTTCTCACACAAATAAGTAAAACACAAACTGTGTCCTAGGCTCTGCTCCCCAGTTGTACAACAGAGATAGGATTTCTCTACTTTATGTGTTGACAGCCACAAACTTCTGTGCTTAGCGAATTACATCAAGAGCTCCTGCTATTATTTAACTATGTTTTTAATACATTTTACCTGTTAGCTTCCTTTTAATGATCATTGCTTGTTTTTCACTTTATCCCCTCTGACTCTAGATGGCTGTGTCCATATATTGATCACCTGCCAAGGAGCAGGCAAGCGAAACTTTATTCCTTTGTAGTTCAGCCTGTTACCAAACAGCATTTATTTTTCTGCTTCAAAAATGTGAGTATCTCAGGCATTAAAAGCTGTGACCTGAGCCAGGTGAATTGACTGAGAGATAAAACTTAGCCAAATAAGGTTCTCCTAAAATGGCTTTCTGAAAGGAAATGTTTCCTGTGAGGGCACTGGTAACAGTCTGCAGTGGATAAAAGCCAATTATTATTACACAAAGCTGTAGCTACTTATGATGAAACACAAAGAGTAGATGAGGATGAAGTCAATTGCTTCTGGACTGCATCTATACAACTTCCAGGTACTGAAATCTTGTCTTCACACTGGCCAGGGGAGGCTCTTCTTTCATCTCAATGAATGAAATGACCAGTTAGACAGTGATGCGATGAGAGAGGACAGATGGGTACAGCATCTCATGACTGTGCAGCATAGCAAAGAATGCAATAATAGTACTGCATGGGGAATAATCACTGCAAGTTAATTTAGCAGTTTGGGAGATTTAGACTTGCATTTTCAGCAGCTTAGGGGATTTAAACACAAAGCTTCCACTGTGCCTGGAGAGTAAGTGGGACCTGCTTGGTATCTCAGTTTTCTAGGTGTCCTACAACTCATGTCCTTTCACAACAGGTGGACGTATGAAAAAGGCAGCTACATTCCAGATCTGTGTCTCTTTGCCGAGAGCTCTATATTCTGATTGCCTGATCCTCCAAGAATTGAAAGTGCCGAAAGCCTCACAATATTTGAGCCAGTAACCTGTGTGAGAAGAGAAGGAATTGCTATGCTTGGGAGCTTGGATGGCAAAGGACACAAATACAGGAGGGTACAGAAACATGGTAAGCACAGGATGGACTTGGCCGAAACACATAAAACGTGATGGGAGAGAGGAAGACAAAAATTTGCTCTGCCTTTTACTTGACAATGCTGGCCACAGCTGCATCAGCCATGTTCCAGGTCTCTCATTCCCACTCCAATGGTTTCTTCTCCAAGCAACAAGGGTGTCTGGGCAGAGACAGCAAACTGGGGCCATGCAAGAAAGTACCAGTACCGGAGCCAACAGTAGGAAACCTGGTTTCTCCAGCAGCAGCATCAATGAGGGTGATGCTGGAGACCTTCTCTGCTACAGCTTCACCACTCGTATCTGGATGAAGATGTAGATCCTCATGCAAGCTCCAAGATACAAGTTACTGTCTGTAATCACTACTGAAGTTTTAAGGCTGAGGCAGTATTGCCTGCACTAACCCTCCTGCCATGCACATTTGCTTCATTTGTATTTTTCCCCATCTCCAACAATCAACCCTAAAATAGACTCTACCTATAGCCTTCCTTGAGATGAGGACAAACGATGTACGGTCTGAACAAACAGTCTTGAGCATCTTGAGCAGTCTTTCATGACAGGAGGAGAGAAAAAGGCAGTGCTGGTCTGCACCCACAGTGACCATGTAGGAACAGTACATGGTGAAGGGTTCCAGCCCTGTTTGAAGAACAATACCATTCTAATGCATGAAAGGAAAGTTGAGCTGTTCCCAAGGACAGCACAGAGAAGACGATAGCAGTGACATCGCTGTTATGTAAGGAAAAGCATATTTGGATTTTTCTAAAGGAACTTTCCTGTCTTAGCCAGTGATCAAGGACAACAAAGACAAATTTTAACATTTCAGGCTGTTTTTCCCCTGTAATATGCAAAGTTAAAAAATAATTGTTGGAATTAGAAACATTCTGTGTTGACTATGTGGAAATCATGCAAATCTTCAGTGCACAGCAGGGAGCAGAAACAGGATAAATCATGGAAAGCTCTTTTAGAACAGGTGTTTTGGCAACATCTTCATGAAACAAAGAGAGCTCTGTTGTGATACATGGCTTGTCACAGAAAAATTATGTCTTATCAAAGCAATTTTGGACTTCCTATCTCAGATCTGAAAGGCAAACCAAACTAAGATGTACCTTAAAACACGTATCTGACTGCAGCTCCAGCCAGTGCTCTCTATAGCAACAAAATCATGATGCTCAGAAAACTCTTTTCTAATGATCCCACAACATCAAGACTTTCTGTCTGCTTTCCAGCGTCTCCTTGAGGGACAGATTGGTGTCCACCAGTGTTACCACATTTCTCCAGAGCTGCCCTCCTAATAAGAAACCTAGATCTTGTAGTTTCTGCCCATTCCTCAAAAACGACCTCCATCAGAGTCTATCAAGAGGAGATGAGGGGGGCTGCCCTGCTGCCCAAGCACTCACAGTGTCTTGCACACTTCCAAAGAAAAGCAAACCCTGCCTACTCCAGCTGAGACCATGACAGGCGAGTAAAAGACAGAAATCCTACTTTTCCCAAGACAACAAGTCCCACATGAGATTTTCCTGAGACAAGTTCTTCCTTTGATCACCTCTGTGTAACCTCAATGGCCTTGACTCCTCTCTTAAGCTTCAAGAGTGACTCACAGCCAGAGAAATCCTCAGCTCTTCCCTACAGCCTCTGACCAGAAGAACCCCCCGGACATATCCCCAGAACATCCAGCCAAGGCTACGGCATACGACTGTTGCCAGAGAAGCACAGTTTGCATCAGCTCCCCATAAGAGAAAACTGCTGGGGTGCTGCTCAACCAGGCGTATGGACACAAACATCAAATAAACCAGATCTCCTGAAAGCTAAGTGAGCCCTAGGTGATCACAAGACGCTATAAAGACACCTTTGTGAAGGCCCATCCTCGCTCATTTGGGAGCAAAATGGAATCTTTAATCCTATGGTAAGACCTGACAGAGGGGGAATCCTTAAAGCAGAAGATGTACCAACACTTCTCCCTGAGCAGAGATCCACAGTGATATTTGAAGGGAACACACCCTTGCTCCTGCTAAGTGAGTGCCATGCCCAATACGATCTTAATCTACCTCTGTATCAGACAGTCCAGCTGTTGCATGAGTCAGGCTCCATTTCCAGGCAAGAGCAGCTCTTCTGGAAATGACAGATTGCCTTGATTTAAACACTGCTGTTCCCAGATGCAAAAAGCTTTATATTGAAAGCATTTAGTGCTAAAATTACTGCAAATATTCAAAGCAGTGCCCTGAATTATGGCAAAATAATATTTGGCACATGACAAAAATGAATCCCTGCATGCATGCTTTCCTTTTACATCTTTAAGTGAGTTGGAGATTTGAGATGTTTAAAGTATTCTGTATATAATCTAGGTGTGTATGTCTAAACCCCACCTTCTCTATATAGCTGTATGCATATGTAGATATATAAACTGCATATATTTAGAGACATATGGGGCTATTTATTTACTTATATTAAAACACCAGATTTATATCTGGATGGAATTTCTACCCATAATTCAGCTAAATTCCCACACCTCATCTGGTTGTCCTGTATTTGTACAGAAGCAAATGCAAACAAGAAGCAGAAATAGTGGCCGTAAATAAAAACTCTGTCCATGTGTTAGAGGGCTAACCTTGTGAAAGAGTAAGTGCCTTTCAAGCAATCTAGATGGGACAGGTCTAAAAAGAAGTGTTTATATAACAGCCAAATGATGTTTTTCCAAAGCGAGTTTCAATTCCCAGTGTCCCTTTATTATATTTGATTGGCTGTTACATGAGAAATCACCATGATCAATCTTTTAGTTAATCTCCATCGTCCTTCAAGCATCACAGTGACATGGCTGCGACATGCCAACAGTCGCAGATGCTTCATTAAGCAGCTAATCGGCAATAGCTGTAGGGGTAATTCAACATTTTCCAAAGAGAGCAAATAGCACTTTAGGGTAGAACGTGCCCCTCCATGGATATCTTTCTGGGTTGTTGTGATTAAGCATAATTAGGGTTCACCATTTCTCTCATCCAAATAATAATAATAACACATCAGAGGTTTGTGAATGTCAGAGGGTATCTGGCACATTAAAGACATATTTTTAGCAGTAGATGTACAGGGTTCAGAGCTCGAACAAGTGGAATTTAGCAAGAGTGGTCTGGTCACGCATTGGAATTTTCTATACTGAAAGCCCCACCGTGAATACAGTCTGTGTAAATAGTTCAGTGGTAGGATGTAAAAGCAAACACTGATTTACTGAGCAAACTAAAAGTAGCCATGCTGCAACATTCTGGGCTCAGATCAAATGCCTGTCTAGGGGAGAATCCCTTCATTAACAGCAGCACAAACTTCTATCAGTCAGAGAACTTTTAGACCGTTATGCCTGCAAATAGCACAGCCAACAGCTATCACAGACAGCGGAACCACATATGTACAGTAGTCTGAGTAGTACTAACTAGTTATCCTCTCCTCTTACTCCAGTTGTCAGTGAAGCTGCTCAAGCAACTGTTTCTCTATCTGTCTATCTATCTCTCTGTCTATCACAGGGTCACACATAAAACAGCACATAGTTTACAAAATATACCTGATTTCTCAGAACAAACTTGTTTGGGTACACGCCTGTGTTTCAGGAAGAAGTTTCACCTCCTAACACGTTTCCTACTATTTCATGTGCATTCAACACAGACACTCACTGGAGTAGTTAATACGATTAACAATAGAAGAATGGTTTCTAAGACCTCTGGTTTTGGACCGCCCTGTAGTTAGTACAGAGAAGGATGACCTAACTCCTCACAAGACAAGAGTGTCGTGCTTTGTTTCCAAACCTTATGCAGACTGCTGGATTCACTTAGTGAAGAAAATACTGACTTTCTTCAGCATGAAGGATAGGACCTTGATGCTCTAAATCCAAGCAGCTTTTGGGCTGGACACATCTCTTCATTAAATTGGTACCCATCTGACTCTCAGAAATGAGAGATCTCTGAACAGGCACCTGAACAAATCCGGTGTTTCTGTTTGTCAAACCTTTGAGTCAAAATCAAATGCATGCCAAAGATGTCACATTGGCCAAGATGAGTGGCACTCAAGGTCTGCAGAGCATACCAGCACTTGTGTATGCATTAGCAGCCATGCAGAAAGAGGACAGTGTTCAGCTCTCTCAGAATATGCAGCAGGTGGGAAACACAGTGCTATTCAGTCCCTCCTGCGCTTTCCTGCATAATGAACATACTGTTGTCACTAGCAGAGCTCTCTTTGCCTCTTTTCCTCCACAGAAAGAATAGCCTAGTATACAGAATCACTAAATTAATAAATAGAAATGTGAGCCAGGGCACTGGGGTGCACTGCTGAGAAGGAGTAAGAGTGTGCCCTGACAATCTGACCAATGAGGCTGGTAAAAGAAACATGTGCAATGGAATAATCATAACCAAAGCATGAAGGTGACTAGGATCCTCTGCTGTGAACCATTCAAGAAGGTAAGTTGTGAGCAAAAAAAAAAAAAGCTGTAGAGTTGAAATGTCTAGCTTTGACATATATGCTCTTCAAAGCTAAAATACACTTCACTGTTCTTAGTCATATTCATGTTACAAATACAGACCAGAATCCTCTTTCAAGTGTGTGTTGTACAAATGCACAGCAAAACAAAGGCTCAGCTCTGACAACATTCAGAACTGTAAGGGCCTCGCACCTGACACAGGACTAAGCCATATTTGTCAATTTATACTGGGACCATGGATTTTGTTAATCCATGAAAAGGTTAACAAGGACAGTACAGCACAGGGGCTAAAGAAGGCTGGGTGTTTATAACTCAAGCAGGGTAGTGTCACTTGGAAAAGGTACATTGTGTGTACAACTGACCAGGTATAGAATTATAAACTCTGGAAGAGTCTGGAGGAGACATCCAACATCATCCAGTCCAATCACCAACCCAACACCACCATGCCCACTAAACCATGTTTCCAGGCGCCAGACCTACATGGCTTTTGAACACTTCTAGGGACAGCGACTACCCCACCTCCCTGGACAGCCTATACCGATACCTGACCACTCTTTCAATGGAGAATTCTTTCCTGATGTCCAATCTAAACCTTGCCTGGCACAACGTGAGGCCATTTCCTCTTATCTTGTTGTTTGGCCCATCCTTCTTCCCCTTCTGGTGGATGGCTGTTACATTAGGAAGCCTTCAGTCACCTTAGATCTCCACTCTTAGCCAGGAGTGTTGATAAATGATGGAGAGTGGCTTGGCAAGCTTCTCTGCCAGCTCCCGCAGTACAGTTTCCAACTTTGCGTGCTGTTTTCAGAGCACAGACCCCTCTTTCCTCCAAGACATTTGACAGGCTTTTAACTTAAGCACTGAATACATCCTTTACACTGAATTAAAGTGCTGAGAATCATCTTTTATCCAAATACTAGGCTGTGAATGACTTTTCTTGTTTTCTCTTTTCTTGCACTTTAAACAGTCTTTAAAAATTGCCACCTTTTTTCCCAAATCACAGCTCTCCTTTATGACAGAATTACGGAGAACATATTTTTCTCCATTTTCTTTTTCAACTTTTTCTTGTCTTACCATTTTAAGAATATATGCAAGCTTGCTCATTTCACAGAATAACATCAGGGACTGGAAGGGACCTCAAAAGATCATCCAGTCCAACCCTCCTGCCAGAGCAGGATCACCTAGACCAAGTCACCTGGTCTCCTGGGCACTGCCAAGGACTTCATGTGAGCATTACTTTCCGTGTTACGGAAAACATACACAACTTTATTGACACTGAAATGCTAGTGGAATCCAATTAAATTAAGACTAGATGGAAATGGCAGTAAAATGATCTCGCCCATCCAAAGTACTGTGAAGATATTAGTGCCGTCTCCACAAGAAGTAGCATCTTCTTCCACAAGCAGCTCCACCTTTGGCTACATCCTCACCAGTGTTTTTTGATCTAACAAAAGAATTTACAACACTCATGTGCAGAAAAAGCCTTAAAACTCTCAGGTTTTATAATTCAGGTATTATAATTCACGCTTAAGTGTCTTGCATGACACAGGGCAATTAGTAGAGAAGGATATTATTCATAAAAAAGAAAGTCTCTTGCCTTCTAAATTGTGGTAACAGCGACACTGGAGCCAGTGCACTCTTGCATATGTGGTCCCTACCCATCCTTTGCTATGTGAGACACCCGAAAAGATGAAATAGTACAAGTATATCCCAACAGCACACCCGCTACTGCTAGAGACATACAAATGTCCTTAAGTGATTGTAAGACCAGTAGGTTTCAATATGATTTATTACTAAGGGCTGCACTATAATATTCTTCCTCATGGTCAATGGTTTATTGCTTCTTACACAGTCATGCACACAGTGATAAGGCATATCACTATCTCGCCTGCCTAGAGGAATGCTGGCAGTACAATGATGACCAATACAGGTCCAGAAAGTGAGGCTTTCCTATACTGGCTTTGCAACCAGGCATACTTTGTTAGCTTACTTCAACTGGATGGTCCTCCTTAAGCAGATCAAATACAAGATGAATAAAACAGTACTGGAAAAAACTGCTGCAAGCCTGTTGCAATTATGCTGGTACAAGCACAAGCTCTCTCACAGTATGGATGCAGTTTTACTGGTATCTCATCCTGCCAAAGCACAGTCTCAGCTTGTCCAGCTAACAGGCTCACACTGATCAAACCATCTCCAGCTTTTGTTTCACTCTCCCAGGCCTCTGACTTTTTCCCTGACACTGTCTTGCTGGCACAAAGCCCACGGAAAGAAGAGCAATCCAGGAGACTCTTCAAAGGGGAGTAGTGAATTGAACATTCTGCCTCTAAGGGGAGCCTTTGAAGACAAGTTTACTTGTGAGGCTAGGAAAGAAAAGCATAAACTTTGATGCAATAATCACAGGGTAAAATTCAATAGTCTGTACCACTGGAGAGGTCAGGACCAATGATCGCAGTGCCTTAAAAGTATGAAAATTGGGAGCTGTTTTAAGATTTGTGGACGCGTCAATAAAATTTACACTGCTTGTGGAGTGCTTCTGGGAGACATAAAGTTAACTTTCTGTAGCTTTTTTCTCATTTCTGCCCTCGTTTCTTTTCCTTCCACTATCCTTCTGCTTGTGGGTTTGTTGCCATGTCTGCTGATCATGCTTCCATCTGTGTCACTTCACCCTGCTCTGCTCTTACCCACTTACCCCATCACCCTACACAAGAGCAGCCAGGTATCTTGCTCTACATTCAGCTGTCCCATACATAAACACTCTAAACTTCACCACAGTCAGCCTCCTCTTTATTTTCTACCTCAAGGGAGGCACACCTAAGCAAAAGCTCTCTAGAGGACTGGCAGGGAAGGTTTGACAGGGCCTCTTGTATACAGCCAGAGCCTTCACAATTGATCTCTTGGTTCTTTCTATGTTGGCAAAGGTAGGCAAAATACAGGTGCATCCTTATCAGATCTTTAAGGAGAATCCCTTGCTTGACTAGCCTTTATCTGAATCTCAGCTTCTGAAATAAATTCAACAAAGAGTTTGATGTGCTTGCACTTTTGGAAGGAAAGAAGAATTTTGGGATCATAAATCAGAGAGACTTCCAGAAGTCATTGACCCATCATGCCACAAGTGGAATATGAGAAGATGCTCCATGCTGCCTTTGCCACCCATACATTGTCACGAGACTCTTCATGGCTCTGCTGAAGAGCAAACCAAACACTTCACAGCACAGAAGACAAAAATCTGCAACGCTATAAATAAACTGAAAGTGAGCACAGCACTACAGTTTCTTATTCCAGCTGAGGAATACATCAAGTGAAAACTTGTCACACAGACTGTCTCCAGATTCATGCTATTTCAGCATGGAGAAAGAACAGTATTATTTTCATGACTCAGAGTGTTCAAGATACATATTTTACAGCTGTTTGATCATATCCTAGGGATGGTCAGGATTTCTACAACCTCAGAAAGCCACAGAAGAGAGGCACTACCCTGGTGAACATGCTGATAGGGCACAGTTCTGAGCCTTCTGGTGGATGAAGCCAGGAGTGCTCAGGATCTTGCCACATAGTCAAGAGATCATCATGCCATGCTACTTTGCCGACTGAAGATGAGCCAGGTCAAGAGAAGGTTAATTTCAAGGGAGATCAGATCAGCCCCTAGGCTCTCATTTGCCATGTGAGTGGATTGGATACTACACTCTACCCTGTGACATTGAAAATTTCCCCCAGCATATTTTAGCTCAGAGAGGAGCTGAACAGGAACTGGAATCAGCCAATGGACCGCTCCGATCAATCCCAAGTGACAGATTTCAGTTGGGAGCCACTACTTATTTTTTTAACTGCTTGCTTGTGATAAGATTTTTCAAGGTTACAGACAGAAACTGCATCAAATTACTGTATAATTTAGTGTTTAAAATACTTTTTCCATGGCTGTATATGTCTGGCCCACTCCTGCAGTAAGCACTGAAGTGAGAGATACTAGTTGTCTGTCTGACAAAAACCAAAACCATAATATTTGTCTTCAACAGAAACCAATTCCGCCTTCTGCTGATCCCCCACACCTCATTTTGAGATAAAGCATAATGCACTCTTGATTTGTCAAAATATTTCAGAAGTCTCTCCTCTGTGAGCAAGGGCCTTTATTTCCCCTTAAAAGTTAGGAATGAACTTAAGGGAAATGACATTCTGATAAGAAAACCTGAAATATTTCAAGGTTTTCCCTTATTTTCATCAACCCGATTGTCCTTTGGCTAAAACTGTTTGACCCAAATTCATAAATGCTCTTGGCTAACAGGAACAAGGTATTACTGTCAGGGAAAAACAAAAAAGATAGAGACATAAAGAAATTGAGTCTTGTTTGAATGTTTCCTTATTTCTAGCTTCTAGCCAGAGGCAAAACTGACACTGTGTTCACTGGGACAAAAGCTGGCTCCTGTGTCCTCTATTTCTCCTCCAATGTTAATAATTCACAGGCATTGTCTCTTATGCCGGGGAGCAAAGTGCTTAGCTTCATTGGGGGATTTGGTGTTCATTTTTTGGGTTTGGTTTTGGGTTTTTCCCCCTGCTAATTGAAGTGGTGGACAATTTAAAAGACACCTGAACAAAAAGATCCATGAAAAGCTTTCCTAGTATAAGTATATTGGGTAGGGATGCTGAGAATTCACAAACGGTTGGACAGCCCCATGCACTTTGACACATTGGCTTAGCACTAAGAAAAGACTTAGAGAGAAAAAGGAAGGTAATAAACCTGCTGAAGGTAGCACTGGCATTAGAGTAAGCTGCTGTAAGCAATATCAGCATGCTAAAAGCAAAAGACATTAAAAGGAAGTGGTAAAAACAGCTAAGAAGCTTCTTCAACATTTCACTTGGAGAAAGTGAGGAATTACATAACTTGGATCTGATTTTTCATTTTGGTACCACTGCTTGGTTGAAGTTTGGCACAGAAAGACAGGGACCCAAATCACAGGCATACAGGGACAATATAAATTGGGTAAGAAAGTCCCATCATAAGGGCAATCAATCTCCAACTGATTAAAGCAACTGCCGTACCCTCAAGTTCAATAGGTAGAGGAGGACCGGAGAGTGATACTTACCTGGATTAAACCTCTTGTCAATAGGACAGGTAAGATGCAAGCTCATCCTTTTGGGGATGCTGGAAGGGGGACTGAGTTGCTAAAAAGGATGTGTCAAACATACACATACAGGTTCCCCTAAATGCCATTTGCCTCTAAGAAAAATATTAGAATTGAGGTTTCTCTCCATCAAATTTGACTGCATGAAACTCCTACATGTTCCAAAAGTGATTAAAATCTCCTTGGGAAATTACAAATTCTTTTATTTAAAGATATTTATAACTTTTGTTTAGAAATAATTATTTTTATTTGTACCTTTAATAGAATGGAAAGCTGTAAATGGATTTACATATTAGATTCTAATTATGAAAGTAAAATTAATTACATTTAATACTCTCTGTGTAGGCACTTAATGAAGGAACTAGAAATTCAAATTTCTCAGTGGGGACTCTGTGTTTTTTTTAAATACAACCTGTACCTGCAAATGTGGAATTGGGCACGACTGTATTTTGATCATCTCACTCAATTATTTCTGTGGCGGTCAATTATTTCTAATGGCCATTGCGTCTGATTTCTGAAAGACTGTATTTTGGAAAGTTAAGGGGTTCTAATTTTGCCATGACTGTCTTCCTCCTCTGTGTTGCTGCCACTCGTACATAACTGACATATTTTCCTGTACCTAAAATGCTAGTCCTAATAACCTCAGACATATAATACTTCATATATTTCTGACAAAAGGAAAGGATCTTCACAGCACAAAGGACTTTGAAATCTATCTCCAGCTGAAGAAGAAATTGGAGCTCAATTCCATTTACAACCCAGGCATATAAATCTTGGCTAACACACATATACTGGATTTAGCTTTTGTTTTACTATTGTAACTGAAAAATTGTAATACAATTCCCCATGGGATGTTAAAAACTATGTAGTGTAAGTCCTTCAGAAAATTCTATTGCCTAATTTGCACCAGGGGCAAAGTCTTATGACTTTTTAAAGCTTCTGAGAGCCAGTTGCTTGTAGTGATTGAAGCTGAAATGAGATTCACATCCATTTACTAATGCCTTAAAAATAACAACAGGAATAATGGTCTTTACACAATAGAGCTGTAAAAAAATCAGAAGTTTTACCAAAAGTGTTATTTAGATGAGAAAATTATAGCTGCACGTTTGCACATCTGCACCTTGACAATCATATCCATGAGAATGTTGTAATTGCCATGAATTATGCAAAATGCTAATTAAGAACTGTAATTCACTAATCATCTCACAGGGTCATAACTAGAGCTGAATTTTATTAAGGACACACAAGTCTGTGAAACGAATTCCTGCACTATACATCTCTTTCCAGAGGAAAGAAGGGAGGGTTTGTGGTTTAGTTGGAAGGAAAGGATTCAAGAGGAAGCAGTCTGAGCACCCCAGCAACTGGCATCCTCTGTGACTTCTAACAAATAGCTTTGTTTCTCAGCTTCCCTCTGTACAAGAGCAGCAGACAACATTCCTACCCACTCCACATCATGTTTGTAATGTATCACCTGTGTAATGTTGAATAAGTCTTCGAGAAGCTACCCACATTTTTCTGAGCTTGCAGATGTCCCTAGTCCAAGACAATAATGAAGAATTTGCTGCTAATACTCTGCTGTTTCTTCCACAAAAGTTTGTAAAAGGCAGAGGAAAAACAAAGTTAAAAATGGCAGCGAGTACCCTGCAGCCAGCAGATAAGGAAGAAACACACTGTGGATCAGTTTACTGTTTTATGGATGCACAAGGATTATCCCATGGAAAGACTACTCTATTTCAATCTTGTATATATGGAATTACAATATACGGACCCAGAGGTGTCAGACCAAACATGCAGAGAGTCTCCTGAGGCAATGTTTTGCAAAATAAAATCACAAGATTGAATCAGCTTCAGAAAATTCCACCCATGTGGATGGACAGAGTCAGGAGACTCCTTAGAGGGAAATGCAGAAATGCTAAAAAAGATCTCAATGCCCCATTTCCTACAGTTGCTGAGGATGGAAGATTTTGGATCTATTAGCTAAAGTGCTAATGAGGACTGAGATCTAGTGCTAAAGATGTCTGTTACGAAGGCTGGATATCACATCTTGGAAATACTGCAGGCAGGCAGATGATAGATACAGACAGACAATAAAATCAACTATCCTCTGCAGTGCCTGGGCTATTGAGTTTCTCAGCTGTCCTGCAGTTACACGATGCGCACACGTGCTGAGAAGTGTGGGACTGCTAACACAATTATATCAATGTCTGTCTGCACCAATCTTTCAGGAGGAGACAAATCTTTCTCTGCAGCACTCACTGATCGAGTCTTCCAAACATGCATTTGACCTAACAAGAAATTCACATCAAAGTGTTCTGGCAGGCTACAGAAATATGCTTCAGATTAAAGTGGGCATAAAGCATCCACTGTAAAGAAGCTGCTTTATGTCATCCATCTAGTGGATAAAGCAGATGTGGAGATCTGTGGCTGCCAGGAGAACACATCATCCCTGTTAAACCAATAACGGAAGCTGACACCAACTTCACGGTTACCAGGGGAGATTTCCAAATAGGTGACAGTCAAACATCCTCTCGTTTCAAGGTCTGTCTGCTTCCATACCTTATGTTCTCAATTATGGCAAATTTACAGCCATAATGGAAGAGGAGAAAAATTGTCTCAGACCTGGTCGCAATTTTGTTATCCAAGAGTATGTTGGCACCAATGGAGACCCAGCTGGATGGAGCACCTCTCATACTGGGGGTAGGCAGGGTCGCAGGAGACAAGAAGGTAAGCACAGCACCTAGGGCTGCCTCTCACCTGCTCAGCATTCTCTTCTTGCTACCCAGGGGGAAGCAAGAGAAGATCATCATCTCAGGAAGGAAAATCAGGACAGGAAGAGTAAATGTAAATGTGTGTAGGCCACCCTTGCAATTTTCCATGCATAGCCAGAAGCTGGAGCAAAGAGATGGAAGTTAACACTTGGGTTTCCTGCCATGCATCTCTCACCAGGACTCGGCTACCACTGCACACTAGCTGTATCTTGGCAAAACATTCCTGAGACTTAGAGGCTCACAGAAAGCTGCTGCTATTTGCTAACACAAAGTGGGTTAGAAGCCAAATCCTGACTTGGTGTAAAGCAAACTTCACTAAGATGACGATCTAGCTTGGTATTTTAAGGGATGAATGCATCTACTTTTCAGCAGTGGGCAAATAAGAAGGAAATACATGATTAAGCACAAAAATAAATCCAATTAGAAGAAAATATTTTATGTTTTATTTTCTTTTTTCTGATTTCTCTCTCTCTATTGAATAAATTAAATTAAATAAAACTAATTTAAAAATATAATCAAATCTAAAGAGCAGCCTTGCAGAATCTACCAGCAAAACAGATAAGAGGATGCTTCACAAAGAGGGCAGAACAAGTAATTTTTTTTCAGACTGACTGCTCTGGTACTACTGCCAATGATCAGGAAGATAGCCAGGGAACTCAACACTGGCTGTATTGCAAACGCAACTCAACAGTTTGCGATTCTGCTAGCTTGGCTAATATTGTTAGTCAGTCTTCATTGTGACTCTCATGCTGGCAGGTGTGGCCAGGTGAGCATCTGGGTCATAATATGGGACAGATTGCCGATGTATGGATGTGACATGGACCTGTTGTGGGAGCCAAGGGAAAGTCACTTAATCAGGCAGTGAATCTATGGTATCATCTGTGGATTTATCTGTGGATTTTTCCACCCCTGCTCTCCCATTTGTTGAGCTGCAAGCAGTGTAACAGACAATCTCCCACTGAGTGTCTGTATTCCACCTAACACAAAGAGTTTCCAACCTAGAAAAAAGACTCTAGGACAGCAGGAACCCCTCAGATGATAAAAATTCATTATCCTCTTGGTTTTACATCCAAAACACGAGCATTTAGCATTCTTGGGGAGGTTTTCTGACTGTCAATTGCTATGTATTTCCACTGTTCAGTTTGGTGTTGTGATTATTATCAGTCATAGAAGGAGAGTGGATACATGATGCCATGTAAGAGACAAACTGCATAAATGCAAACTGGAGAATGAGCAGCTCAGATCAGAGATACGACCTAAAATGTTCTTCGATACATGTCACCAACATCCGTATGGCAGTAGCAGAAAAAAGCTCTCCAGCTGCTGAAAGATAGGATTGGATTACATGTCTTGCTTAAAGCAATTATCCACTCAAGACTCTCCTCTCCTCTAGCTGGAATTCCCCAAGGAGCCTTCACGCAAAGTCCTGTACACAGACCAACAGTTCAGTGAAGAGAGGGTAGAACACAAGATCTACCAGACTGTTGCAGTTTGAAAATAACCAAAATTTTCAGATGTATAGATTTGTGCATTCATGAAGAAAAAGGTGCATTTTGCTTTAAGAGGACAGCATGCACGCGCGCACACACACACACCCCCCATTAAGTGACCTGTCCTGCGAGAGGTGGGACTAGCTGACAATATAAAAGAGGGCTTAGGGTTTACCCCCCCACCCTGGTCACTTTTGCCCCAGCACACCGGCATGGAGCTCGGTCTTTCCCCCACTTCACTTCCAGGTGAAGACAGGACGAAGGGGATACGGCGGCTAGCTGCAGCCCCACTCCTCTCCTCTGACTTGGGCTCCTGTTCTGCCTCGGGTAGGCAGCCTGAGAGAACAGGCCCCGGCCCAGACCTGGCCCTGGCCCTAGCCCTAGCATGGTCCTGACTCCAGCCCACCCTGGTCCCACCTCCAACCCAGCCCAGCTCCAAGCTGGACCAGAGAAGCAAGAACTCAGTGCTGATTTTCCCCCTCACGGGGCAACCATCCAGTGACCCGTGGTGAGCTGAAGAATTCTTCCCTTTCCCCTGTAGTGGAGGGGGAAGGAGGGAAATGGAACCCTTTCAGCCACGTTAGCGGCATTGGGGAGTCCCTGCTGACACCGGCCATGCACTCAGTTGCCATCTTGAGCTCTGCACGTGGCCGGGGTCATGCGGCCGGTCACCACCATCTTTGAACAACTGATGAGCAGAAAGAGTGAGTGTTTGTCATTTCTGCCACGGAGAAAAACTGGGGATGCTCGAGTATTGGGGATAGAAGGAGCCTTAGGAGAGGCATCTGAGAATTCCTTTGTGCTTAGCTGAACTAACTGTCTGTTCTGAAGGAAACAGGACTTGAGAATCCTTAAACCTTGGGCAAGGAAGAGAGACTGGGTTCCTTTCGAAAGCAAGTCTCCTGCATCGAGGAATGCAATTCCAGGTGCTGAGGAATCAGGCCTGTCCAATCAGCGTTTTGGTGGAGAAGCTGCATGTAAGAATTGAAGAGTTCACGAGTCTGGATGGCCAAGGGTTTGGTGTCTGCAGATGAGAGTGGGCAACACATGGCAGAGGGCCCTGAAGGGTCTCTCCAAATGAACAGAAGAGAGGGTAGTTGTACCCCTCTCTGCTTGACGGACATGTTCTTTTTCCCCCAGGACTCTAATGTAAAAAACCCAAGGACCAATATGATAGCAATCTCCCATTGTATTTTTCTTAGAACATGTGATGGCATTTGTGACAGAGTTTCTAGTTTGTGTTCACTAACTTGCTTATCTTTTGCTTCTTTCTGTATACAGTTATAGAGTTAATAAACCCTTTTCCATTTTCCCTAAGCTATCCATTGTCTGGCAAATTCTATCCGAGATCTCATCAAGACCTAACTGCTTTGTTTTCTTTTCCTTTATTTTTAATTGTGGTCTTGAACCCACCACACAGATAAAGCACAGTGATTCTCCTCATTCAAATCAGTAAACAGGGAATGGTTTCATTTGTTAGAACTGGTGAACAGCACAAACCAGGGCTGAGAAAAGGAGCTCTCTAGGGAGCAGACATTCCTGGTGGCCCATACAAGGATCACAAATAGCTCCAGGTGCCCATCAGTTAGAAAAAGAGTGTCCTGATCTTGAAGGTTTGTGAAGGGCACTGATGAGCTGAGTCTTTCCCTGGTGCGCAAAAGCACTATTAGAAGTGTTCCTTTTCTGCACCATTTTCCGTGAAGCTGAATGAAGGAAGCAATCAGTTTGTTCTTTAGGAGGAATAATCACAAAGCAGCAAATGGCTAGAAGTCAATATTTATTAAACTGCAAGCCAGTTGCATTTTACGAGCGCCAAAAGTGAGAACATTATTATAAGATCTGATAAATCAAAGCACTGAGAGTAAACACACTGTGTAAGCTACAATTATATGCCTCTGCAAGATCAATAATTCAAGAGGTTTCATCCACATTATGCATGATAGCCTATGGGAAGTTGGCCTCTTGAGAGTGCTTGCTTGGACTGAGAACAGATGCAGGGCTTTTGAAGAATTCCTGTCTCCAAATTTCAAGCGGTCAACTATCACACTTTCAGAGATGCAGGAGCAATACTGTTATCGAGAGTGGGTGGGAGGGCAGCTATTTCTCCTGTGTTAATACCAGGTGCAGGGACTGTTCATACACATACACTTTGCAGGCAGCGCTTACCTCCTCATGGAATGCTGCTCAGTTAGGATCGGTTTGGTGCTAATTAAAAGCCAACCTGATGTGTTAAGGACCACCATTCTGTACTGAAGTATCCACTCCAGCTAAAGTGGCTTAGGAGAAGTGCTCCCTTTACTCTTCCCATAGACTACTTTCAGCACAGCATTCGATCAATGTAAGCTTTCAGCAAATGAGCACCCTGCTTTCTCTGTCACTGAATACGTGCAGACTCAACTGTATTAGCACAGAGCAGAGGTGGAAGGGGAAGAACTGCCCTGGTTTTTTGTCTGAGTAATACCACCTGCAGACATATCGGCGCTTCAAAACATCTCTAGCCCAGAGGACAGCTCCAGAGGACCATAGTGAATCATAGGAGAGAACTGATACTGTGATGAATCTTCAGATAGATTGTTCTTCAGTTCTGTCACTGTTCAATGATATTGTCTCTGTTCCCATGTCAGCAGCAAAACTCCCAGGGTTTGTTTTAAATAGATTATTCCTGTGTCCATATGTTGATGTAAATTCCTCTGAAAAGCCCTATGGATTACCCTCTAGTATTAGGCACAATCAATATCATTCCTTCTTACCGTCACCGAGCTAACACTTTTCTGAAGAATGCTCTCAAACACAAAGACTGCTTGACCTTTACTGCATATCCAGAGTCTGTTTATTTTTTAGCCTTCTTGTTTAGGCGGGTACCTGCCTTGCTGTGACTCACTTACAGTCTGCTAGAGTAGCCTCCATGCTGAGTCTACTGATTAACCAAAGATTCATTTATCAGCAGATGAGGTTATGAGGTTGTCTTAGCTACACTCCCCAGCAACCTGCTTGATACTGATTTCATTTGCAGTAATAGTACCATAAAGTAAACAGCCTTGCCTTTGTTATTTGCTTTAAAGTAATCAATGCAGCGTGCAACTCATTCACTCTGAGGCTTAATCAAATTAACTATATTTGTTCCCCACTTATTGCTATGGATTTCAGTCCTAATTAAGCTCTTAATCCATGAAGTTGTTTTCTTCCTGGGATACTATGGGAAAGGCTATTCCCATCTCCACCCCCCAGGGTTATGTCAATCGGAAAGCTGTTTCCCTAAAGACGACGCAGTTACTTCTGCTATCAAGTTGCCAAAACTCAGTGCCACTGCGCTTCTAATTAAAAATCTAAATAATTTGAAAAGGTCTAAATATATAACTCCAGAAGGGTAGCGAGTTAGCCAAGCTCATCAGAAATACGTTGGCATATGCCAATGCAGAATCTCATTTTCTAAAGATGGCTTAGTTTTTAGGCAAAGTTCAGCAATGTGTTTATAAATCCAGATTGCTTTAAGAGGCAGTAACTCTCCCTAGTTAGGAGAGAATGTGCTTTCCTAAGGAAACTGGAGGTGTGCTCTCTTTGTTTCTGCCTACTAATCCTTCAGCAAAACTTCTGAACTTTCTGATCCAACTTATTTACATTTGGCAGAAAAATTGAATCTCAAATGCACTGTTTTCTTGTAGCTGTAGGAAACAGATGGACAAGGAAGTGAGAAACCCAAGTTAGTGCTCAGAAAGGAGAAAGCTGTATATACGTATGCCTATGTCTACTGAGCTTGCACTTAAAAGCAGTAATTAAAAGTTTGAAACAATGACAATTCCCACTGATACAGTCACAAAACAATCCAGAGGAATCGACATCAGCAGTGATTTCCTGTGAGCAAGTGCTTCTGTCGAGAAACACTAGGCCTCTACATCTCACCAAACCACATCATTCCAAACCTGCACAAGTAACAGCAGTGTCCATATTTCCCAGGTTAATTTCTCAAGACCGTTAAGTGTAACCATTATTAAGCACGTCTTGGCGAGTAGCCTAAGAAAAGTATATTAAAATGCTTTAAATAACATCCTGTAAAATTAAGGTGAACACCAATTGGGGATTATTTTTTTCCTTAGAGGTTTTTTTTTTGTCTGGGCATGTGTTTGAAAGACAGGCTAACAGTTCCGCAGGGACCTTTTTCACTGTCACTTACAACAATTCCTCTTGAAAATATTTAGGTATTATGCCTCCTATCCAGGAAATCCCAATTAGCATTTTTATGTGTTTCTACATTAGTCAAAATTTTATATACTGATTCTACACAATTGCAAATGCTGCAGAAGTACATCTGTAATCACTGAAGCATCAAAAATGCAAGTAGGTACTTGCCACACTGCCTTGAGGTTCTTCTGCTCATAGTTTAAGTAGGATTAAAATATAATGGACTATTACTCTCAAAACTCAAGCATACAAATACATACCTATGTGCTTTTGCTTTTATGAGAACTATGAAGGTAATAAAAGGAACTCTAGTGTGCACTCGCTGAAGATGTCTGGTTAAGCAGGCATCTAAAAGCTTTCCTGTATCACGATCATAACGCACAAAGCTGGCCAAGTAGAGAAGACTATGATGACGATTCTTTGATTCAACAACCTCATTCACCATAAACGTAACTGCAGTTGTGTTTACTCAAAGGAAGCAGCATTTCAGAGATTGATTTCAGCCATGATTTCTACACACAAACTTCCTTGTCAAAAGCATCAGCCAGAACTACATCGCTGTCATGGCTCAGCTATCACTATTACTTTCCATTCTGATTACAGGCAAACTTCACATGCAGTTTCTGCATGCATATGGACAATGTTCTAGCTAGCTACTACCATCCTGCCTGCTTAGCAGAGGGATGGAACCTGACCGATTTGAAGCACTTCTGAATATCCATATGAAACATTACTACCCCGAGTCTAACATTCTAAAACTTGGATGCTTTAAATTAAGCCATTAATCCATACTTACTCAGTGCATAAGTGTCCTGAATTCTTGAATAGCTCTCTAAATCAAATCTTACTCAGATCAAATAAATCATGTTAAGAAATTTCTTTAAAGTCTCACCAGGTGACTTCCCAGGGAAACCTGTAGAGCCACAGAGTTTAAATTGCCATTGGAAGATCTGTTCTGCTCTTCAAAGCTTCCAAGTTTAAGGCCAATTCCTCCAAAATGAGTCTGCCGTAAACACTGCTCTTGCATCTCTGCTACAGTCACTCTATCCCAGACATCAGCACACATCCCAGGTACCCATATACCCTTCACTTCATGGCAGATACAGAACCTTTGCTATTTCGCAATGAAATTCCTAGAGAAGTAATGCTATGGACTTAGATGATCTTCTGAGGTCCCTTTCCAGCCTGTAATGTTCTATGATTTACCTCTTCTTTGCCTTAATCATCACACACAGCCTGACAGTATTTCACAGTGGTGAATGAAATGGAGCATGTTCCTGCAAAGTGCTCCATTAAGCAACAGTTTAACAGGTGCCACAAAGCAATCAGAAGTGACTCACTGCCTCATCTTGGCTAGAAAAAAGAAAGGTTTGGAGCGGGAAAGAGTGGAGGAATCATGAAGCAGGAGCAATAACTGTGGAAAGCACTGGTTGAAGAGGTTGCAAGGATTTTCTCAGACTTCATACAAAATCAGGCAATGGGACTGCAGATCATGTTAGAAAAGCCAAGAAATTATGTACAAAATCTGAACCACTCACTCATTTACCCTAACCTGTATTTATCTCCATCAAAGGCCTGAATTTAGCCTCTTGCACCTTGCTGCCTCTGTTCTCCTCCTCTGCCTCCTTGGTACCTTGTTGGAGGTGAATCTTTCACTCCAGTGACACCATTTCTAGTTAACAGAGATCCTCTCACACTCCCAGCTGCAAACATCCACGCTGCATTCCCTCATATGGTTTCTGATAGAGTAGGACTAGAACAAGCACAGCCAGATTTTCAGTTTGAAATGAACAGCTCTGCACATACTACACAGGTCTCAAATGAAAATGCAAATTAACATAGAGAATAACATCTCAATCAAAAAAATCCTCCCCAAGCCACTGCAGCAGTTCCTGAACCTGACCAAGGTAAACACAGCTCGGAACCTGTTTCCCACACCAAGGGGAGAAACAAACACTGACTCTGGAAAAGCAAGTCCAAAGAGTTTTCAGACACAAGTTCCCCTCAGTGCTAACCCTGCTCTACCACACTACTACTAATGCCAGACTACTCAGGCAGTCCCAATGCCACCATGCAGATACAATGCTAACACACTAGCTGAGCACAGCCATCAGAAATCTGTTGAATGAAGTGGCTTTTCTGTAAGGCACATCCAAACCACCTGGTCTGTGTCATCACTGCCCAAAACACTGGCTGCATACAGATCTCCTAACACCTGTTTGGGAACTATTACTTTCCACCCAGGAAATCTTCTCAGTCATACCCATCACTTGGCCATCTTGAAGCTCACACAATGGGCCTGTGCAGATCTCTCTGTAGGGCCTCTACCCCAAAGAAGATCATGACACCCACCCTACTTGGTATCATCAGCAAATTCAACTCCTTTGTCTAAATCACCAAGAAGTATATTAAACAGGAATGGCCCCAATACTGATCCCTGGGGATACTACTTGTGGCTGGTCACCAACTGGATTTAACTTCATCCACCACCACTCTCGGGGTGCAGCCAGCAGAGCCTACGCCTGTTCAAGCCCTGGGCAGCCAGCTTTTCCATAAAAATGTTGAGGGAAATGGTGTCAAAGGCATTACAGAAATCCATAAAAACAATTTCCATTGCCTTTTCCTCATCCACAGGTGACCTGACCAGGCACAGGACCTTGTACTTGGCCTTGCTGAATCTTATGAGGTTCAGATAGGTCCACTTCAACAACTCCATTTCCCTCTGGATGTCACCCTGATGCACAACGATCTTTAAAACAATCTGTTAGCCTGCACCAGCATGAAAGAGACTTCCTGTGCCAACATACATCTATTGTGATGGGCCTGCTGCCATTAAACGCGTGCCAATGCCTGCCAGCTCCTGAAGCTCAACCCCTGCCTCTTGTGGTTATGGCATCAGAGGGAATTGGAAGCAGGAGCACAATGTGATGGGGCTGAATTTAAATTGCCGCTATCACTGCTCAGCATCTGTACATGCACAATCACCCGGGTTCTCTGCCTTCCTGCACTTTTCTCTCCCTTTTTTTTTTGTATCTGTCAGTGAAACCAAAGACCCAAGTGCAAAATGTAACACCTGGGAAAATTATGTGGGTTTGTGGCATTCCCTGGAGGGCTCTGGATCTGTGAAGCAACGAATGCATTATAATGAGTCATAAATATAGTACTTTCATCTGTGATGGGATCCTACTCTGCTAGTCATATAATTTAAGGGCAAACTGCCCGTTTTCTCCAGACCAGTAATCTGAAATCTCAGAAAGGAAAAGAGAAAGCATCTCTAGGCACAAATTAAGCATACAAATATGCAAGACAACATATTTAGCAGCAGCTTTGGGAACACTGAACAAGAAAAATAGGTGCAACTGTCTTTTAATTATTCTGAAACATAATCCTGGAACAGCTAGATCAGAACAGAAGCACCATATCCAGGAGAGGAAATGAGGATGCAGTTTTACGGCTGATTACTCTTCATTTTTGTGACCCCTTTGAAACTCCTTTGCTGTGAGGCATGTTCTCAATCTCTATTGCAGGTTGCACAAATTAGACCTATTTACAAAGATCACTGTCCATTCAGGAGAGGTAAGCCTTTCTTCTTCCATGCACGTGAGTCACCTCACTTTACAGTTTGCCAAGCTCTGCCTTACCTGCTCAGCTGCAATATTCTTACTGTCTACTTGCCTGCTCTTCTGCTAATGCCATCAGCTACTATTACTCTGACTGCATGCTTAATACAGGGACCTTTGCTCTCCGAGCTGGTAAGTAATCAGCTTCCAGGCAGCCCGCTGCACTCTGTGTCTGAAAAAAACCTATCAGTCACCCTTCTTTCAAGCAACATTTGGATAAACCAGATGGACTATTTTGTTTCTGAAATCACACCCACCGAGTGGATCCACTGCACGTGGTAAGTCTGCACGGGTTAAACTGAATGACAGCAGACAGATTGCTGATTTCCAGTAATTACAAGGGCCGTCTTCCTAGGCTTTTATGCTTAAAAGAGGAACATGCTTTTCATATTTCAAGCTGGAAAAAAACCCTGCCATGATTGTCCTAATTAAAGCCAGATGCTAGTGAGAACCACCTCAATATCCCTGCACCATACTGATGTTAAAAGCAAATGCAGAACAGGGTATCCCACGTCTGAGTGGCACTCCTGTGCTAACTATTGTTTGTACCAGCTCGCCAAAACAGACACAGGACTTCTTCACTGCCCAGACCACACATGGGTAGCAAGCAACAGAAATCTAAGCACAGAGACATTCTGGACCAGCTCAATGCCTGTATAAGAGGTACACAGCACGGGGATTTGGGGATTTTGAGGAAAAAGGCTGTAAATAAAGATAGCTTTGTAAATAAAGACTAATTTTGCTGAGCTTTGGGTCAGTACTATAGCATGCACCTACACCGTTTTGTCTTAAAATAACAACAAAGCATGTGGGACAAGTACATACATTGGATCAGTTCACTTTGTCTGCACTGTAAGAATACTAATAAGCACACAGCTCGAGCAGAGATGTGAATGCCAACATGTTTCCAAGGCTGAGAAAGAAAAAATTCCTTCTTGATGTTCTTCCCAGCTGTTGCTAAGAAGTTCTGCTGTTTCATTTGGGTTTCTTCCCCTGCATTTGCCAAGAGATCTTTCTGGAGGATTTGCATATGGATATCACCCACGTAAAACAGAAAGAAATCGTGGCTCAAGTTATATGAGTCTCTGGCACTGACATGACTAAAAGAAACCAAGTGGCATCAATGAAAAGCAGTGGCTGAGGTTTTCAAACGTAGGTGGCTATAGGCAATTGTTTTCTCTTTAATGGAGACTGCTCAGAGAAACGTTGAAAATCAGGCTACTTGTTTTGGTATTTCAGTCCAAATTTAAGACCGACCCAATTAAGAAAGAAAAAACAAAGAGTTTTGTACTTCAGGATTCCCCCCAACCCAGCAGTGCCTGTGTTCCTATTAATGCTTTCATTAGAACAGCAAAACCAGAATTAATTTTTGACCATCAATGTTTTCTTCAATTTTTATTTCCCAGTAACTAAAATGTAAGTAACATTCTCCAAAACCAACTGAACAGCCCTTCACCTTGTCATTCTACAATTTCCACTTCATTTTTGGTTTCAGGGGTTTTTTTTTGAGAGTGCTTGTTTGGACTTTTAGACAGCAATTGCAACAGCAACCTCCTGCTTTCTTATGAGGACTTTCAAAAACAGCCTGAAGGAGTTAGGCATCCAGCTTCCAGACATATAACTCCTTAAAGTATCACTGAAGGTCCCAGCCCATATGGAGAGCAAAACTAGCTCTCCAGAAGCAGAATTACAACCCATCAGAAAGCCAGTTTTCCATGATCTGCAGCCATCGGTGTATCCCAGTACCATAACTAACCCCATCTGTGAGCAGTGCTGTTGACTCCAAGGGAACTGCTCAAAACTTGAAGTTAACAATAATTATGCAGATCTTACATAGGATTTGCTCTCTTCATCCCACAGATATTTTGAAGAAGGTCAATACTTTTATTCCAATTGTACAGATGAGGAAATGGAGGTGACACAACTGGGCCATCCTGAATGGCAGAGGCAGGATAAATACTGCAATGAATAATGGCTACCAGTTATTACACCACTTTCAAAGTGTTTAATTAGAGTCTCATAAGAAAATTTATGAAATAAGAATCCATTTCCCTGTTCTCTCTCTTTTCTGAAGCACTAATTCCAGCTAATCATCATTTGTGCCATCACATGAAAGTTAACTACAGAGAGAATAAAAAGAGTATTCATACAGCTAAGGAAGGATTTACATAGTTGGTTCCTTAGGAGCTTTTACCATCTACTGAATCAAAAATCAATTTTTAGAACACTGCCTAAATAAATACATATTTGTCTTATAGCCTGTAATAGCCCATTCAGAACCCTGATGGTGCAGTGAGGAAACTGCACCTTGGAAGCCCTCCTGTACTACAGGAAGTTCCTACACATGTGCAGAACCACTAAAGCACCATCCCACCACAGTGGCTTTGATCCTTATACCAGGACAACCACTGTCTTATGGCATCAGCCCAGGATACTCTGTCGTTTCCTATAAGCTCCCAGCACCTTGGCAAGCCAAGTTAATCTACTCATGTGCATGGCAGCTTCAGAACTGCTACACACAGCTTACCAACTGCTTGTTCTGTTCTTTACTGAGACAACTAAGCACCCAAATTACTAGGAATACTCTAAGGGTCATCCTTTCTTATCAGCAATGTGGGTTCTTGTTGCCTGCCCTTACAAGTGTGTGTGACCTCCAGGATCCAGCTTCCTTTTCTGTAGCAGAAGGGCGATATTTCTCTTAGATCTAGCTCATTTTCCACTTCCACATTACAAGAGTTAGTTTAATGTTAAAAATTTAATGTTATTCCAGGCCTTCATATTTCTGGGCCCTGAGAACAGAGTAGGCAGAGCTGTGAATGTGTAATCTTGGCATGACTTTTGCTTTCCATTTCTTTAACCGGCTACTCGTGGGATATTACGAGAAATTTATTTCTGGCAGAACCAATTCTGTAAGAGATTTCGATCTCCTTTTGCTTAATTATTTTTTGGCTTGGACTTTTTTCTGATTATCTTTAAATTAATTGTGAGAGGAGCAAGATATTTCTTTGAGACTTTTGGTCTCCAAAGTATTGAAAAACACTTTTTCATTTCTGCCTCTGCAGACACATCCAGAGTGTCCAGGAGACAGTTACCAACAAAATTCTCAGTTCTTTGATGTCTTGTGAACCTCCTTGTCTTCATTCTCCTCTCATTTCCATGCCAGAATTGAGACTTTGGGTCACTTTAAACAAAGCACTGATTTGCTTTTAAAGCCACTATTAGGTACATATACCAGATCAGGATCACAGAATTTCACAGGTCGGAAGAGACCTCAGAGATCATCTGGTTCCAACTCCTCTGCCCTAGGCAAGGACACCTCTCACTAGAACAGGTTGCCCAGAGTCCTGTCCAACCTGGCCTAGAACACTTCCAGGGATTGGAGCATCCACAACCTCCCTGGACATCCTGATCCAGCGCCTCAGTATCCCTGGATTTCTTCCAAAGATTAAACTAACTAACCAACTAACACTGAGCACTCTACAGTAATGCATCTCAGTGATTTTTATTCATGTAACTCAGGTTTCAGATTTTTGACTAAGCTACCCATGCCCAGAAACTTCTCTCTGATTTTCATTTAAAACAAACAATTAATGGAGTCACTTCTACCCATTACTTGTCTGCCTGGAGATGCTAGAGTGTTGCTTGATGATGGTTTGTTTTCTTCAGTAACTTTTTCAATGGACAACCTCCTGATACCTGTCAGCCCCTGATGATCTGCATTCTCTTCCAGCAGCATTTCCAGATAGATAATCTGGCACTTAATTTTAGGCACTTACATAATGTCTGTGTAAAAAAATCACACAACTCCCCTTCCCTGACTTAGTTATTACAACAGCCAGAGTGTTGCCCATCCTTTTTGGAGTTTACTGACTACAGATGGTGTTGGATAACCCAGGTTAAAGGCTCATACAATCAAAAACAAGAGGCATGTATTAAACATTTACAGCAACAAATACAAACACCAAGTGCAAATAAATAGGGTTCCCCCCATGTCCCTGAGTATTTTCTAATCAAAACGTTGCTTTTAGTATTGCATAGTGTATAATACCACATTTATGGAAAAGCACATTCATGCTATAGGCAGTTACAAAACAGGTCTTCAGAGAACCTTCTCATAGAAATATAGTTTGTACCTTTGGGGCTTAGTTTGTACAGGGATTCAATTGGTTGGAATCAAGTTTCTGCCACGATTTTTATGCTTACTGCCTTGGCTTTGCTCTCTCTGAGTAGGTATTTTTCACTCCCCGCACTGAGCAATATCTCGTAGGGCAGCTTTCTCTCTCTGACACATGTGCACATCCAAACAGGTTCAAAAGGGTTAGTAAGCAATTAGTAGATTACAGCATTTT
The DNA here is from genome assembly GCA_028565055.1 of Phoeniculus purpureus. NCBI lineage: Eukaryota > Metazoa > Chordata > Aves > Bucerotiformes > Phoeniculidae > Phoeniculus > Phoeniculus purpureus. Next base: position 19,639,589 of record JAOXOE010000405.1, on the reverse strand, counting down.
ATGAACACTAGCAATCTTCTATATAAGAAACATACAACACAAACCAAAGATGATTCTTAAAAAAACTCCTACAAAGTTATTTCCTAAGATCTTGCTTTCATGTTTTACCACAGGTTTCTTTTCCTCCAGTTTGACTCACATAGTAGAAGATACTATTTTCTCCCTTGGGACTTTCTTTTCTTTCCTATTTTTTATGGAAGATGATTTATGACAAGGTGGGGATTACAGGGACCTTAGTTACCTCCAAATCTGAACAGTTTTCATATGAGAAGGTCCTTTAATTCCTTGTTCTGTTGGAATGTTGGGATGGACTAAGAGCCTCTGTAAACAGGCACGGAGTGTGAACAGGCACGGAGTGTGGTCTGGCTAAGAGACATGGGCAGAGTCATCCAGGCAGACACAAGTGAGTGCTTCAACCGCCTAAGGATTTCTGCTAACTTCATAAGCACGTGAAGGATTTTGATATTAGTCAGCCACAATGCAAAACTCAAGAAGGAACTTAGAGAGCTATACTGGCTGCTTTATTTAAAGCAATTTATTCTGTCACTTCATATACACTATCCTTCATTTAAAACAATGTAAAAAGGGAAGTTCAAAGGCAGTCTGCTTCGGAAATTACAGGTGCATAAACCACAGTAAGACACATCTGATCCAGCACCTTACAGGATGCCCTTATGCTTTTCTCTCACTGTAAGCCTGGTCTCAAAACTGGCCGTGCTGCCCAGTTGCTTGCGGCTCCTCATCCTAGTGACACCCTCCACTGGTCTGTGCTATTTGAGCAGTTAGCAGCTATGTCAGCATTTGCTCAAGTATGGAGAGAAGAAGAAATAAGCTATGAGCAGCAGGCTAGGCTTGCTATTGATTTAGTTAGCATTAATTCATGGAAAATGCTTGAATAAAGTTCATTACTCAGTCCCTCTGACAAAGACTTGTGTATTAAAGAAACAAGTTGCAGGTCCAGGGGTGCTGTGGTAAACACAGATTACGAGGAGACTTTCTCATTTCACTGTCACCATCGCTGCACTGCCAGAAGGTGCTAGAGGAGGCCAATTCTAAAAAGCACTAATCCTCCTGCCAGCAGTACCTAAACCAGCGCAGACAGACTACAATAGGCATCGCCTCAGCAGACGAAACAACAGTAAAGAAAATTAACCATCACGTAACCTCTGTAAAGTTTAAATTTGTTTTAAAATTTAAACAAATTTAAAGGTGTCCTCCAGGTGTCCACGGAGCCTTTAATCTGATTTTCACCTGTGCTGGACACATGGTGCCAACATTAGCTGCAAAAGCACCATGTAATCCTAAACAATGCCTCACTGATCACACACAGACTCAGACAGGACCTGCAGGTAACTATAATGTAGCTCACTCTTTGCATACCCACAACTCAATTACCTCTTAAAAGCCTTCACACTATAGCTTGTCTAGTGACTGGCAAAGAAAGATGGCATGCACCTCCAACCACTTTGTCTGAGATGATATTGAGGGCACATATTCACACCATCTCTTTTTAAGCACTTAATTTAGGTGCCAAAATTATTCAACTGATCAGACTGCCAGAGGGTGCCTTGGAACACATCAGTCAGGCTGCCAATTCCATGTCAGCATCTGACAGAAACGTCCCTTTTTCCAGCTACAGAAGGAGGTGTGAATTATCTCTACAAAGTATCTCATCTCAGTCTTTTAACTAATTCTGCTGCAAGAGACCTTGCGCTTTACTCGGAAAGGAGCTCAGTGAAATTAGAGCTGAAAATATTGTTATTTCTGATCCTACCACCTGTAGTCTACAGGTGGCACCCACTGCTATGACATCAAGAAACAGGGTGCAGAAGTCTCTCCTTCCCATTGCTCTCCCTCCTGCAGACCTACCTGATAAGTGAGAGTCCCTGTTGTGACAGTCTACATAATCAGGGAAAACTACACAAACCAAGCCAAACAAGCTAGGGGTAAGGTCATGCAGCAGGCTGGTAGAAGTGTGGATCAGGGTAGCTGCATGCCTTGATTGCTACAGGACGAAAATAGATGCCTCCAAAATGAAGGAGCCGCTTACTGGCTACATCCATGTGATGTGCAGCTCTCAATGGGATTTTATACAAACTCTGCCTAGTGGACACGCCATTATGGCAAGGTTTATAAGGTTCATCATCTGGTGTCCCACCTGTTAAGCAGTGTTCTATGAGCAAAACTTTGGGAACTCTAGGCTCTGGCAATCCTTACGGGCTAATGACATGAGATAAATTGTTGGTAGGCAAACAGTTTAATTGAACATTGCAAGCAATTAAGAGCCATATGCCTGAGAATTTTTTTCTCATTTCTCTCTCTCTCACTGCTTATAAAGTAAGTTCACACAAAATACAGTAGTCTAACACTTGAACTTGTTTTGAAGTTGCTGTTCAGTCATAAATTTTTCACTGATTTATTACATTTTTACTTTCGGAGGTCTGTTCTGCAAACCATGAATGATTGATCTGCATTGCCCCAAATTCTTATTAGAATCAGTGCTGTTTTAAAAACAGATACACATGATGACCTGACCATAGAGCTGCTGTCACCCTAAAGCAATAATTTTGTGCAACAAGGTCCCAAACTTGTTCCAAGCTTGTTAGACAGGACAGGCAGGTGAAGAGGGAAGAGAGAGAATCAGTTAAAAGGAAAAATATCACATGCTTTTGAGTAAGTAACTGAAAAGTGAAGATTCTTGCAGCAAAATTGATTCCCTGAATAAATTTTTCATTGCAAATTATTCACTCAACTCTGATAAATAGAGATAGCCTCTCCTTGCTTTTTCAGAAGGGAAAAACACCCCACACTATTCCACAAAAGCCAAAAAGGAAGTATTAGATATATTATTTACACTAAAACAGAATAGATTCTTCACAGGGTGCTGAAAGCAATCTTTTCAACCAAATTATGCATCATACTGTCAAGAAGCCAAATTTTCAGAAGGGCTCAGCACCCAGCAGCTCCTGCTGAGAGCAGCTGGCTACTGAAAATCCAGCCATCCACAGACACGGCTAAATTAGCAGTGGCGGTTCTGGAAACCCCACCTTGGCTTCCCCTACTCACACACAACGCACTCTACCTTAACAGGCCAGCCCACCCACTCTCTCTTGAGCACCATTATCTGCAGAGTGATTAAGACAACCTACAGCATCTTCAGATACAGTGGGAGAGAGCATAAAGAGAAATCACTGCATCACCTCTGCCACCCTTCCGGATTTCTCCAAACTTCTCAAAGTGGTCAGGAGAGTCCTCTCTCTACAGGCCAAATGTTGGCAAGGAGAAAGCTGCAAGATCAGAATAGAATCTCTAGTTTTAATAAAGCTGTCAGGGTTGACATATAGTATTTACTGCTTTTCCATTCTCCTCCATCTCAAGAAGGATGGAGGGATTATGCAGATGAGCTGCTGTATTGTGCCAAGCTCAGAAACATTGTTCTGTATGCTTGGCATAGCTTGAATTCATTTCTATACCCCTGAATGCCCACAGCTATGAACTGTCTTCTTGGGATAAACACCTTAACAAAGCTGTTTAGCAGATTCACTAAATGATTCTGGCAGGCAAAAATGTTTGTAGTGAATGGGAGAATGTGGTCTCAGACCTCTTCCTCACTCTCAAATCAAAGTTTTATTTATGTTGCGTTAAAAAAATAAGACAGTTAATCAGGGCTCACGGGCTCTTAAAGCTACACTGCTTCTTTCATACAAGCACAGCAACATCATCCCAGTTGTAAAACCTCTTCCACTTTCCAGCCACAGTCAGGTCACCACAAGTTTTTTACTGCTAGTTCATTTCTCCATACACCGACACTTCAGGAGAGCTGAAGCTTTCAACACAGCAGCCCATTCAGCTAAAGAGAAGCCAGGTGCTGCACGCTCTGGATAGGAGGCTTTGTTTGACTGTCTTTTCAGCAAGTAACAAAAACCCCACAACCTCCTAAAGATCTCTAGAGTCCAGTAGCCAATGAGTTTGTATGGACTGAGCAGGACTGAGTCCTAGTGCTATCACAATTGCTGAAAACAAGTCCTATCACTGGTTCACTGCTGCTGGCCCTTCTCCAAAAGTTCGAGCCAAGACAGCATTGTTTTTAACAGATATGGAATCATGGAATCATTAGGGATTGGAAGGGACCTCGAAAGATCATCTAGTCCAATCCCCCTGCCACAGCAGGATCAC
>JAOXOE010000405.1:19611338-19635140 GCA_028565055.1 Phoeniculus purpureus | reverse complement strand
AGGTTGGCTTGTGCCCACCTCTCCAGCCTGTCCAGGTCCCTCTGGATGGCATCCCTTCCCTCCAGCATGTCTGCTGCTCCACACAGCTTGGTGTCGTCAGCAAACTTGCTGAGGGTGCACTCAGTGCCTTTGTCCATGTCACCGACGAAGATGTTGAACAACACTGGTCAGTCTTAATACCAGGATTATACTTCCACTATCATAGCACACGGTCAAGACAAACACAGTGTGCATAGTCTGACCTTACCCAAAGCTCCTCCATAGATGCACACAATCAGCAACATGGAAGACCACAATCATGTTCCTTACCATTATTACTTTGCTGATTATACTCTCACAAAGTCAGACGAAGGATATACTCTTCCCAATAAGGACTAAAATTAACACATTTTTAACCTGAAGTCTTCCTGTGGAACAGCTGTTATAAAAATTGTATGTACTAACCCACTACACTGCTACCACAAAGGTGCAGCCCTATAGATCTTCCTTCAGCAGGTTACATCCTAGTGCAGCCTAACTATTAACGAAGCAAAAGCTTGGGCCAGATGAAGCCTAGATACGGCAGAGGTATTTTATCAAGTTATCACAGTTTCTTTCCTGCACTGGGAGTACCACAGCTGATTACAGTGAACCATGACAGCATGGACTGCTAAAAGTAATCATTGTAATTTGATTGTTGATCCGGTATCTATTCTTTTCATTTTGTGTCTCTCACAGGGAGAAGAATAAGGAATAACAGCACATCAAAACAAAGAAAGCTTTAAATACCAGGCCAGACACATTATCTTGTCTTCCATGTATTGTTAGTATTTTAAGAATGAATTGACAGATTTAACTAGATGGGTATTGAAAGAATTTGAAAAAATGCCAAAGCTATAGGATCTAATCAAGACAGACTATACAGCAGCTTCTGCAGGAGAAAGGGCTCTGCGTAGGTGGACTGCATACTAAAACTCAGAAGGGCAGGCAGTCACCACAGGGGTGTTTCTCAGCGATCAATGTTGTGAATTGCTAAAGAATCTGGAAAAAAGCTCCTGCTCCTATCTCACCTTTCCTTGTTAGGCAGCCCACCCACCCAGTACTGTCCCTCCTCCAAACCCTGACTAGCTCCATTATCCTTGCCTAGAGGCAGGTTGTTGTGGCTGGTAGCAAGTCTTTGCCCCATGAAGCATGAAGGCAAAGGGAGCTACTACACTCCATCTGAAAAATGGCAGGCTTCTTCAAAGCACATTGCCTCAAGAGGCTAGGTCCAGCTAGAGTATCCTCCAAGACCAGATTTCATTTAGCTTCTATTTATGCCTACTTGACTTAATAAAGTAAATTAGTTTACTGTGCAAACAAAACCGCACGTCTGGGAAAGGGAACAGATTCACAAGACGGTTTCTAACGACGACGTCTTCAACCACAAACTGAACAAGAAATTCTAATGACTTGGTCTGTGACAATCTCAAATAATATCTCCTTTATTTGACTCGTCTAGGCTTATTCTTTACACAATACTTTGCTGAGGGAGGGAAAGGTGACAAATAAACAGTAAATGGAGTTAGTAAACAGAGTTAGTAAAGAGATAGATTAATAGTAAATAGAAATTGATTAATAGTAAATAGTGATAAATCCAGTTATCCTACTGTTTTGCAGCAGCAGGACCCTGATTCAAGAAGGCACTTGGCCATACGCTGGTGTAAGCATGCAATTAAGTGTTCTCTCTTCATATTTCTCTATGGCATCAGCTGGTTTCTTTACAGATGCTTTGTCATAATCACATTTCCTATTTAGCAATATGGAGGTCATCTCAGGCTATTTTACCCACTTGTTCTTCTCTTCTCAAAGATCCTTTCCCTACAACAGCCACTTGGCACACACCCAGATTCACCTGTTCCTCCTTAATCTCTTTCCATCCATGGCCAAGTGGTCCCTGCTCTGCATCAGTCTTACTAGTCAGAAACAACCCTCATTGCTTTCTCCCCAGGTTCTGCACCTTCTGGCTGTTTTCTAGAGCCCTGTGTCTGCAACCTGGAAGAACAATTTACATTAACCCCCTTCCCTGTAAGACTGATGGGAAGAGAAGTCACCAGAGCTGAGGAGGAGCTCTCAGATGCACCTCTAAGAGAAGGTGCATTCTTCTCGTAGAAGAAAACTAAGCAAGAACAAGGTCACATGTCTCAGATCCAAGCCCCTCTGTAATCAGCCTGAACAAAGACTAAGAGTGAAACATCTCTAATATCCTATTCTAGAAGGAGCCCAGCCAAAGACCTGGGTGCCAACTGCATGCAAAGCAGATCCACAGAAGTGGAAAAGCTAAGCAAAGAAGCAAAAATACTCCAGGCATTTCTGTATCTGTAGCATGGGAATTAAAAGTGAAGTCAGTCGTATGTGTCAAAGACTCGTCACTGGCATATACGAATTGTTTCCATGATCTCCATGTAAATACTGCATCCCTTCCTTTTGATTTCAATAAAATCCCTGGGAGCCTTTCTCTGAGAAATCATTTGTTCAACAGATTCTCTAGGTTCACGTCATCCATGAAAAAGAGTCCAAACAGCAGAGTTCAAAGGAAGCTGCACCCCTTTTGTCTATAAGTGATGGTGTTCAAACAGTTCTCAAGCACTCTCTAAAATTTGCATTCCTTTTTTGCAAGCCAGGACAAATCCACGTGACACATGGCACTGAAGAGCAGCGATGTTTTCAAAAATCGAAATATAAAAACTGCAGGAAGGGATTTAGAAAAACAGACAAAACACTTCAAAATCTCTACAGACAGAAATCTGTATTGGCAAGTGAGAACTTTCATTTCACTTCTGATTTGAGTGACTAATAAATGTTTCTCCTTACTGTGAGCATCTACTTCATTTTAGCCCCTCTACGACTGCTTAGCAGGGACATGTCTATTATAAATTAATTGCAACAGGGTTATACATTAGAGCCATGGCTCATGAAATTCTGCTCAGATATAGTACAGCAAAACAGAAAAATTCAGTGGAGTTTCTCAGTCTTAAGACCACAGTAATTGAAACCCAGTGTGAGAACAATCTCTTACTGTAACCACATCCCCTTCAGCTGCAGTATTTTTTTACTACACCATGCACTTTCCATATAGAAATCCAGATCTCTAAACCTCACTTTACTGTTTCACATCTGACATTTTAATTTATACCAGTGCAAACCAGGTTTACAGCACTAACAAATCAAGGCAGTTATTTTACCCAAGTTTAAATGAGCCGAGGAAGCTCCCAGTAATGAAATATTAGGCCTTCTGCATTTCAGTGTGAGTGTCTAAGTTTTAACCTCCAAATATGACCTTACAGAAGCTGAGGAGAGGTGATTATCTTAGCTTGCTCTGTAAATATTCCAAAGCCATCATCCTTTTCAAGCAACATAAAGAAATTAGGACTGCAGAAGCAACTCCAAAAATGTCAATTTGAAAGAGCAAATTTGTATATTTTATTATTTGTGCTATCTGCATATCTTGTATGTCTGCTTCAACAACTGTAGCAATATTTGTGCAGACACCAGCAGTGACACCTGTGCAGGACACACACAACATCTCTTCTGAAATTTTCAATATCTGCCTTAGACACAAAAGGTCCCGAGGAGAGCTGGCTGGAATATTTTTAAGTCAAATATTTTTCCAGATACTGGTTTGTTTTTTTTTTAAAAAAAAAAACCAAACCCACATCATATTCTTTACTGAGGGAATGGCTGGGCACTGGAACAGGCTGCACAAGGAGGTGGTGGCATCCCCATCCCTAAAAGTGTTTAAAAAATGAGCAGCTAGAGCACTTGAGGCCATAGTTTTTGGGTTTGGGAGATAGGGATTGGAATGGACCTCGAAAGATCATATAGTCCAATCCCCTTGCCACAGCAGGATCACCTAGACCAAGATGAGGGCTGGACTTGATGATCCTGGAGGTCATTTGCATCCATGATGATTCTGTGATTCTATGATTCTATTCAAAATGCCTCCACACAATTCTTCCCTCTCAGATCTGGGGCTGTTTCTTCTACTAGAAAGACCCGTAAGGGAAAGGCACAGCTACCAATACTATAGAGTGCAATGAAAACATTCAGATGTACCTGGTTTTCAAAGCAAGCACAAATTCTTGAGATTGTTTTGAAACTCTGAAAGCTGTTGTGAAACCAGTCTGCTCTGCTGCAGGCATTTTTCAACATCTTGAACCAGCCTTCTCTTTTCCTGTACATCCACAATTGTACAAAGGAGGCAAGAAATGTACAACAGCATGTCAGTATTCTCCTACCCAAAGCTAAAAATCAACACTTTGGTAAATTACAGATTTTTCTTCTAAAAAAATTTGTAACACTGCCCCTACTATCTCTCAGAGTGTTTCTGTCAAACATATGTTCTTAATACATTTTTTAAGCTAGTATTGATATATAAAGTATTTAGAACTCAATATTGGATAACTGTGAGTTATCCAATTCTGTATGTTCCAGGAATACCTCTGAATTCAATAAATTAATACCATACTTAATGCCTGTGATCTTTGTTGGTCCCTTTGGGGTGCATCACAGAAACACTTAGCCTTCAATGACAAAGCAGACAGGCAAAAATGTGATTTCATTTGTTACTTGTTCTGTCCCTCCATGTATTCTCTTATTGGCAAACAGAGAATGTGCAGAACTTGAAATCCACTATTTCATTTTCCATATTAAAGCATAAATGGTCTGGGGCTAGTCCAGAAATCTGCCAAATGAATTGTTTCAGCATTTGCAGAATATAAAGCAAATGTGGCAATGAAATCACATGGCAAAGCTCCCACTGGTGAGAGTAGAGGCAGAACACACTCACGCTACCTGTGGAATTGATACAAAGCAGAAAGCAACATCTTACTATGGGATTTTTCATGGGATCTAGGGTGCCAGGCACCTCGACCCACTGTAATTCAGAGAGTTCCCCAACAGCTGGGTCCCAAAATGCCCATTACTGCTTTATGATTTATCCGATCAGAGCTCTAAACTCTACCACTAGCTGAAACTCACATTGCACCATATAACAGCAGCAGTACTAACACATTCACTACCACTTGCCAACGTTTGCTCCTACTGCTTTGTTAGCCCCCTTACTCTAAGCATCTGATTAATGCTGCCATGCCTCCCTGATACCATTGCGGTGATGACTGAAACCAACAATCTGCCCATCACTACTGGGATTCAGACTGGTCTTGAGAAAGTGCAGAGGCAAAGACAAAGTTGTTCCAAGCTTGGCTGCAAGCACACTATCGTTGCAAAATGCCAGCTACAGACTGCCATCTCTAATTTCCACATAGTCCTTTTCTGGTGAATAGGAAGTCGTTTGGGTTTGTTCCACCTCCTTGTCCCTCAAACCCACAGATAACATTTTTCCTTGCCAGTCAATGTCCTTTTTCCCACTTGGCAAACACTGGTTTTTCTCCTCTGAACAAGAAGCTGGCTCTGCAACTGTTTGATTACTTCATTATTTTTATTAGCATCGTCTATACCAACTCAGCTTTGGGAGCCTGGCTAAAGTCTTTCCATTAGCCTTGTCCTCCTGACAGGTCACTTGTTCAGTGGCAACAGAAAAGCTGTCTCACGCACAGGCAAATTGATTGGAAGGGGGGTGTAGCTGGGCACAGGCTAAGCATTCTGGTGGTAGTACAGGGCTAAGAAACAAGTCCAAGTAACATTTTCGTTCAGAGGAAGGAACTAGCAATTAAGAAGCCCATTTTTGGCCACCATATTACAGCACACCAACTACAACACAGGTGTTCCATGGCAATACACTTGCCCACAGCCCAGCAGTATGCTGGATGGGCTCTGATTTCTATTAGAAGTGAGTTTAATACAGGAAAGTAAACTGCATCTGTTTTAGTACAACCAAGGACTGAGTCTCAGACATTCAGTTCCAAGAGCTGCCTTTGCTGTTGAAAGCAAAAAAGCAAAAAGCAGAAACAGACTACTCTCACATTGTCAAGTCCCAAGGGATTATGTCAGTAACAGCAGGCATTCTCCCCCAGCTCTGCTCTATCCTCTGCAAAGACAGAAAAATAGTTAAAGAACCTGAAATTTTTTCCCTGTGTGTTTCCACTATCTTTCAGCTTTAACATATGTGAATTAAAATATGACATAAAAGGAGACCTTACCTCCTTTAAGCCATGAAAACGTAAAAATAGGGAGAGGGGCTGGATTAAAAAAACAACCTCAAACATCCAAAAAAAACAACAAAACAAAATTATGTTGGCTCTTGGCTAATTTCCAGTGGAGATAATAAAGCACTGGAACAGCTTGTTCCTCAAAAGCCATTACTTTTGTTCAACCTTTCTTATGAGCAGGCCTATCACCAATATAAAGCAAAACCTCAAAGCAAATTCTGAGCTTTTCCTGGTTTGACCTCCACCTCCTTCAGAGCTGATGAGAAACCACTGTTGGGAGCCACATTAAAGATAAACTCATACCACCTTAGCCACAGCATCCTATATGGGTTGGACAACTCCCTTAATCCCTCTAAGTGTAAATCACTCTCTGAACAAATGGGCTAGAGAAATTATAGCAAGACAATATTATTACCTTGCTGTTCTAAGACATTATTACCCTTTAGGAAACCTAAGCACCAGAAGCCTCTGATTTATCTATTCAAAACCTGCTTGGACAAAAGCTTGGCTTAAAGAAGTGTGTACTCCGAGCCTTCACATTTGCACTAGAGAGGAAAACACACTGAAATACCATGCAGGAGATACCACGAAATACCATGCATCTCTCCATCTCTCTGCCTTGCACTCAGACAACAAGTAGGATGATCGGACCCTGCAGATAGGCTATGATAGCTCAGGAGCGAATGTGTCTAATAAAATGCATAAAGAGCACAATCTGTTAAGCTAACACACTATTCATGGCTACCTAACCCAGCACCAGAGAAAGTATTCTGCTTCCATGACACTCATGTAGGTCTCAGCAGCCTCAGACTTGCAGATGCATCATTCTTTCCTTTGGCTACCTTCTCATGTTCATGTCCATCCAATATCCTTTCTACCTTGTCCTGAAATCCTTCCTTCTTTAAGGAATGTCCCCACCCATCAACTTCTCATCTACAATTTCTTTTCCCTTTTCTTGACAGACAGAAGAGCTCTGATTACCAGCTCTCTGGCAATGTCCAGGTCTGAGCTCTGCTCTCGGGCTACAAAAACATGCCAGCTGACAACCGAAGAATTAATTCAGTGAGTTGTTCTTTGCTATGCAATGACTCGGTCACTTCACTATTATCTTACCCTCTACCTCCATTTGTTCCATCCACTGTCACCTCCTTTTCCAAGTCAAAATTAAGTTTCTTGAACCTTTTTGGTCCAAGCTTCCGAAAAGCTCTTGGCATCCATGAACCTAGTTAGTATTTCAAAAAGTGCAATGCTTCTTTAACAGTGTGTAAGGAAAGATGAAGCTTTCAGACATGCCCAGCACAGCAAACAGAAGTTAGCAGAAGATATTACAGGCAGAAATGCCTTTCAGCACCAGTGGCTAACCAAGAACTGCAGGAGCACACCTCTGAAAAAACCCAAACCCCTTATTTCACACACCATCCATGTTTAAATGGCAATATTGACACAAGTGTCTTGCTCTACACTGTAATTGAGTGTTACAGTTCTGGCCCTTTATTACCAGTTTCAAGAATAATCTTATGCCTCATGAGGCAGGGGGAAGAGGGCAGGGAGAAATCAACATTGCCATTGAATGGGAAATTCTAGTAATTCAATATTTTTTTCTTCTATGCAGGAGAAAATAGAAGTGCTTACAAGAAAGCATTAACTTATTTTTTTGTGGAATGGAAAAGTTCAGGGGGGGAAAGAAAAGGCTGTTTCATTTTTATTAAACACTTTCTCAATTGAAATACTTTACCTTCCTGCCTAGAGAAGTCATGCTCCATTTTGTTGAGCCAAACAGAGACTACTGTTCATCCTACTGTTCCACTAGACCTGCCTGAGACACAGTGGACTCAACGCTGCCTCTTCCAGCAGATGTACCAGTTTGCTGCGAAGAAGTACCATCCCCTCATATACCACACAGTTCTTGCTGCAGAAACTTCCAAATGATCAGGGAAAGTGGCTACACAGGAAATAGCTCCACAATTGCATTAGCCTTATTAATCAGTACAAAACTCCCTTCATTTAAATAAAATTAAATGCTCTTAACTTCCATTTAACTCAGTCACATAAGTCTATGATTAATACATCGCTGCTGCAAAATTACTTGCGTCTTGGCTTTGTTGTAAAGCAGATACAGCACAGAACTTACATCCTTTTCTCCAACATCTATCCACAGTTAGACCTGATTTCCCATTGCTCAGCCTCAGCAAAGCTGATCCTCAGCTGACAGAATCCATAGGCCCAAGTTCATCTGCCTGGCCACACACTAACAATGTCAAGGCACTCAGCTCCTCACAAAGCAGTGCGTCACACAGCTCACCACATCCCAAATCTGATTTACTCTCCTCCTTTAGTGCCTTAGTCTCCTCGCTCCAACATGTGTTAGAGGAAACATGTCCTACTGCAAAGCAAAACTTCCGAGTCTCTGGAAAGCCATCTCCTGAGTAAGTAACGTAAAAAAGAAAAACAAAATAAGCAAAAATACATCTAATTCCTTTATGCATAAATTGTGTCATGAAGCGTTTTAGAAAACACGTGAAAGTACGTTGTGTTTTTAGCCACCTATTCCTGCCCAACCTGTTCCTGCTATGAGAATGCACAGGAGTCATGGCATTGCCTTCCATTTTGTTAAGGAATTAATTCTGCCCTAAAAGAATCCGTGGTTTTCCATTTATCCTGCTATGCCACAGAGCACCTGTCAGCAACATGCCTGTGGAGCAGACATTCTGCACTGAGACAGACCCAGGAGATGGTGTTGCTCCTCTCTTCCTACCACTAGGATTGCACAGCTAAGTATAGATTCCCAGACCAGAGAGGCTCTTGAGCTCCTGAAAGCAGAGACAGAAAATAAGGAGAAAGGGAACAATTTGTTATCTTCAAAGTGCTGCCACTTGCTCAATGCTTTTATCTTTAGGGTTGGAGATAACAATAAAGTCCAGTGGGAAGAGTGTTCATCAGTTTTGTGTTCCTGCCCACCAACTTCTCTAACTTTGGATATATAGCCAAAATTATAGGCAGTGTTTTTCCTTTCTTGAGATGCACATTTTTTGGCACAGTTTTCCATAGTTCCATACTTCAAGAGTTTTTCAATATCCCTCTCCAGCCTGATTTGCAATTACGGAATCACAGAATGATTGAGGCTAGAAAAGCCCTCCGAGTTCATCCAGACCAGTCCATAACCTAACATCACCACAATCACCTAGACCATGGCACTAAGTGCCACATCCAGTCCGTCCTTAAATACCTCCAGGGATGGGGACTCCACCACTGCCCTGGGCAGTTCATTACACTGTCTAATCAACCCTTCTGTGAGGAAGGGCTTCCTAATATCCAATCTAAACCTCCCCCAGCAGCTTCAGGCCCTGCCCTCTAGTCCTGTTGCTAGCTGACTGGGAGAAGAGACTGATCCCCACCTAACTACAATCTCCCTCCAGGGAGTTGCAGAGGAAGAAGGTCCCCCCGTGTCTCCTCCAGACTAAACAACCCCAACTCCCTCAGCCTCTCCTCATCTAACTCTCCTTCCAGTTCGTCCCCCAGCCTCATTGCTCCTCTGGACCCACTTGCAGCACCTCAAATCTCTTTCTTGAAGTGAGGGGCTCAGCACTGTGTTTGTACAATAAGGTCACCAAAATACAAAATATGGAGCACTTTAATCATGAATATATTGTGCATCACGTCATCTTACAACTTCTATTAAATGCTGCACAGGATTCATTTTCCTGACTCGGGGTAACCACAAACTACACTATTTAAATTGTAAATTACAATCTTTTACAGTATCTGAAGGCCAAAATCCTGAACACACTATATTATTTCCACCTAATTGCTAAAGAGATTAGGTATTTTAAAAGAATTTTTCTCTAGAAAGTTTCCCACTAGGATTAGCTGGAAATGAACTAGCATCAGATGAACAGTTTCCTTTATCGTTAAAATGCAAGATCAATACAGTGATAATTAATGTTGCTCATGCTGAGTCACTGGTTTTGTGTCTCCCCGTTTAACTGCTCCAAGCACAAAATGCAGAGGTTTCCACTGCAAGTCATACACAGGTTCCAAAAACCTGAAATTCCCCCAAATACAATGCACAAAATTCACTTGAATACAGCTCCAGTGGGATGGCCTGTGTAAGACAGAGTGACAAGGACACGTGAACTAAACTGGGCAAACCAAAGGTAAGCTTAACATCAGACAGGATGATACGTGAGGGAAGGGAAACACAATTCACTTTTCTCCTCCTCAATTTGGCCAATTAAGAGGGGTTTTGGTTTCTTTAATTAGGAACAGTACTACAGGAGATGAGAAACAAAAGCATGACAAATCAAGATAGATAATGTGCTTTTCCCCTTCTACAGTTTCACATTTGGGGGAGGAAAAAAGGTTAATTTTTTTCTCATTCTTGCTTGCTGGAAATCATCCTATGACCGCACTCACATTCGTACCTGTTCTCTAACAAACATAGCAAGGAGACATCACTGAACCATAGAATTGTCAAGAGCTCATCCAGCCCAACTCCCCCGCCAAAGCAGCACTTACATAGAGCACATTGCACAGGGCTGCATCCAGGCAGGATCAGAGGATCTCCAGAGATGGAGACACCACAGCCTCTCTGGCCAGCCTGTTTCAGGGCTTTGGGACTCGCACTGTAAAGTTTTAACTTGTTTCTAAATGAAACTTCTTGTGCTCCATCTTGTGCCCAGTGCTCCTTGTCCTCTCACTAGGCATAACTGGAAACAGTCTAGCACCATCCTCCCTACAGCCACCCTTCAGATATTTATAGGGGTGGTCTCTCAGTCTTCTCTCAGAGAGAGCCAAACAGACCCAGCTCTCTCAGCCTTAACTCAAAAGAGAGATGCTCCAGGCACCCAATTATCATCATTGCCCTCTTCTGGACTCTCTCCAGTAGTTCCCTGTCCCTCTTGAACAGAAGAGCTCATAACTGGACACAGTACTCCAGATGTGGCCTCAACAAGGCAGAGTACAGGGGGAGGATAACCTCTCTAGACCTACTGGCCTATACACTTCTTAGTGCACACCAAAATACCATCGGCTTTCTTGGCAACAAGGGCATACCGTTGGCTTGTAGTCAGCTTCCTGTCTACCAGGACTCCAAGAATTTTCTCTCCAAGGCTACTCACCAACAGGACCACCCCTAATGCATACTGATGCATGGGGTTGTTCCTCACCAGGTGCAGGACCCTACACTTGGCTCCTGCTGAACCTCATTAGGTTCCTCTCTGCCCAACACTCCAGCCTGTCCAGGTTACACTGGATGAACTTGTTAAAGCACAGCCTCAAAAACCAGTCTTTTCTTTGGCGAGGCAGCCTAGTCCTAATACAAGTTTCAAACTGATAAGAACAGCAAGAAGTACAGCAATAGTCATACTTGGTCAGAGCAAAGGCATGCAGGGGGCAGGGAAGATACAGGACACAACACACAGTGTTTCACCTAATAAAATAGCTTATTGCTTAACTCTTCGTCAGTTGGAGGCTAGTTCTTACAAGGCAAACCCTGTAAGACAAGGCAGAAGAAAACAGTTCCTTCTGTAAGAGAGGCTTACTCAAAATAGGGAACATGTAAAGAAAATTAACTCTAAATATCAGCTGTGCATGCACGAATTGATTTCATGGATCTAATCACCTTTTCTCACCTTTCTGTCCTCACTAATGAGGTCACAACTAATAAGTTTCCTGCTGTGATCCCAACACAGTCAAAAATCCACAGGAAATCCACTTGAGTACCTGCAGTTTGGTATAAAGGGCTTCTATTAATTAACTGACACTAAAAACAGCTTTCATCTCCTGCAGGGTCATTGCTGTAAGGAAGTACTTAACGTGATCTCGAAATGCTGCTGTCACTCTTTCTTTCAGAGATGTGGTCTTGACTACTCTGCCAGACCCCCTTGGAAAATACCTCTGAGCTCCATGGGAATGTACTGAGCAAATCCTACTAGCTCTAAAGCCAGGTTGGCTTGTTCCTGCTGCACTAACAACACCCTCAAGCCAGCAGCATTCAAGCAGCACCTCCTGTCCTCACCTCTGTCGGGATAATTGCTAACCTTGACAGTTTATTCTATGTTACAACACATAGGCCTGCCTGGATGTATTTCTGGTCTAGAGGATCCTGCTGTGGCAGGGGGGATTGGACTGTATGATGTTTCGAGGTCCCTTCCAATCCTTAATGATTCTATGATTCTATGATATGTTACAACATTTCATGCTCATACAGTCCTTTTTAAGGATGAAGATCAGCTTGCTTTCCAGAACAGATCCCACACAAGGAAGCATGGCTAGCAAAGAGGAACCTATGGCACACCACCAGATGTATGTGAGTCACAAGAAGGCTTGTATCAGTGAAAACACAAGGGGCTCCCCTCTTACTTTGAATGTAAAGAAGAGAATATATCCTCTGACACTGTCTCACTGCTGGTTTGATATTTAGGTCTAATCTATTCAGACGCAAGACATGAGGTACCAGCACCACGTGAACAGCCAGCAGTTTTGTCCAGACCACACTCTTTTTTACACTGATGTTTGCTTCTAGGTTCTACCTACCTGTGGGAAACACCCATCTGCTGGCATTACACTACTGCAAGCTGGAACCCCCCTTCTGCTTTGCAGAAGGTGTAGGCATACAGGCTTTGACCAGGACTGAAGTAATTCATTGTACTCAAACAAATTTCTTTGGTCTAATTATGCTTGAGAGGCCCATGATGTGGCTGTCCTGCTGCTTGGAACATTCTCTCTTTAACCATGTAAAGATCAAAATTTATAAAAAAATTTTCTCTCTTCACATTTACAAACTGAGAAAGAAGAGAAAGAAGTAGGTGCTTTTTGTAATAAAGCTGGACTACACTTTTAATCCAAAGTTTCCAAATAGAAAACTTTGAGCGTTGTATTAAAACTACAGTTTTAGAGGAAAAATAAGGGTTTGCTTCTAAAAATTGCATTTTCTTCTGGAAAAAAAAAGTCTTCAAACAGTTTTCACCTCCCATATGTCAGTGATCGTGAAGATAGGACCTGCAAGCTGCTTCTGTACTGCAGTAAGTACTGTATTTACACTGTCGCAGGCTTCTATTTGTTGATCTTTCTGACAAATGAAGAAGAGGAGGTAGGACTTCACGCTGAGTACTTGGTATTAAGCTGATAGATTATTATGATCTAAATATATTAAAGTTCCATTACTTAATACTAATGACAATGCGAGGGTGTATTTGCTAAACAGCCTTTCTATCTTCTCAGGCATCAGTACTCAGAAGATTACAGATTTTCTGTAAGGCTTCAGCAACTTCCTATGCTTGCAGAAAACAAAATGCAATACAGTGTGATCCCACCAGGTCTCAGTACCTTCCTAGCAGCTGTGCAGGAGGCTTATCAGAGCTTACAAAGTGTGTCCTTTCCATGTCTGTTCAATTAAAGGCATTAACCACACATTTACAACAACATTTTCATAGGTAGAGACACCCTGCAAATCATGTTGTTACACAATGAACATCCATCAGTTTGTGTTGCTATGACTATGCTCTCTTAGGTCTGAAAGAAAGATAATCAACACGTAAACAGTTAATGGATTTTCACATTTCACAGGCTGGGATTAGAACTTGACAAAGCATCTCAGTGGCAATGACCCTCTGCTGTTGTTCACTTCCTTTCTGCTGTTGGAGGGACTGGGAGAAGTCATCCCCAGCAAGTTCAGGAGGCCAAAATAAAAAATGTGGTGGAGTTGTTCTCAGCCACACTATTAGTTCACCACTAAGTGTAGAAAGATGGTGATGTGGTATCCTCTCATACTACCAAGGTAACCCAAATGCTGGGGAACATCCTTATAGCAGATGAATTAGGAACTTAAATGTTTGAGGCAGACAGCAGTACCTAGGTGTCTGCCTAACATCACGGTCTGGAAGTTTCATTTTGCAGCTCTAGCCTTAGGCACCAAAACAGAGCCACAAGAACCTCAAATATCATTTTAAAAGAAGGCTGAGAAAGTGGGATAACAAAATTAGGTGAGATAACAGAACAGACTGCAAACTGAATATCCAACTCCTTTAAGGTGCCTGTAAGTAAGGATTGGGACACAAGGCTAGGTTTATGCTTCCAGTGCTGTAACGATGGAAGACTTTGCAAGAATAACACTTTCTGGGCTGCTCCCCAACTGTCGTTAATGTTTTGTAGTGCTCAGTTTTTTAGAATCGCCTTTTCACAAAAACCCAAGTATTTTCCATGTTGCAGAGCCTTATGCTGAGAGCAGGCAAATTCGTAACTGAGGTTTTCACCTGCTTCCATTTACCTGTTGTACCAGTGACACCAATGTGACACCACTGTACTTTTCAGACTACTGGAACAGCAAATTACAGTTGCAGGGCAGAAGGCCAGGTCAGAACTGCAGCCGCTGAAGTTGAACAGACTTTTGGATTTCAATAAGCCTTTGTTCTCTGCCTTTGTCCATAGAGGAAACAGCAAATATTGTGCTCGCTGCTTTTAGGATTTATACTGCTCTTTAGGAACAACACAACACCCCCAGTGAAAGCAAGAAATAAATCATTCTAAGAAAGGGCAGTTCATCAAATTTGGAGCATTTTGTGGAAATTGCCTATGTTAGGAGCGCTGCAGTACTGTCAGAGGTTACATAGCACATCACTGGTCTCCAGCAGCCTGCCCACTAACACATCAGGGAGCCTTAAAGGTCACATAGACAGTCAGGTGACAGGTGGCA
Source organism: Phoeniculus purpureus (assembly GCA_028565055.1). Classification (NCBI taxonomy): domain Eukaryota; kingdom Metazoa; phylum Chordata; class Aves; order Bucerotiformes; family Phoeniculidae; genus Phoeniculus; species Phoeniculus purpureus. Next base: position 19,620,320 of record JAOXOE010000405.1, on the reverse strand, counting down.
ACACTGAGCCTATTTGGGACCTTGGCCTTCTGGAGGGGCTGAAAAGGGGTTGGGATGAAGGGCAGTCCTTGTCACTACTTGAGGTTGGAGGAGAAATACAAGCGTCAAAGGCCCCGTGTTACTTATCACATATTTAGGAGCCTCCATCCCCATGGTGTGTAGTCCATACCTCTACTCTGATCCAGATGCTTTAATGTTTCCTATCTCATTCTCCTTATTTTAAAAACAAATAAAATCACTGGGAAGGAAATAAAAAGTATCCAGCTCTCCCCAAGTCTGTGTTTTCCTGGAACCAAACAGGAAACAATGTACTACAGCAGAAGGAGCTTAGACTGCACAGGGCATGTCCAAACAGGGCAACAAGGCTGGCAAAGGATTTGGAGAACAAACCTTATGATGGGTAACTGAGGAAGTCAGGGCTGGTTAGTTTGAAGAAAAGGAGGCTGAGGGAAGACTTTACTGCTGTCTACAGCTACCTGAAAGGAGGTTGTAGAGAGATGGGGGTTGGTCTCTTCTCACAAGTAAGAAGCAATATGACAAGAGGAAATGGCCTTAGGTTGCAGCAGGGGAAATGAAGGTTGGACATTACAAAAAACTTCTTTATTGAAAGCGTCATCCAGCTTTGGAACTGGCTGCCCAGGGAAGGAGATGAACTGCCATCCCTGGATGTGCTTTAGAAAGTAATGCAAATATGGAGCTTAGGGACACGGTTTAGCAGTAGGCTTGGTACAGTTAGGCTAACGTTTGGACTTGATGATCTTAAAGGTCCTTTCCAATCTAAATTATTCCAAGATTATGTGATTTGGAAGGGAAGAAGAGGACCTGCAGGAAAAGCAAGTTTTTCCTGTCCATTACCTCTGCAAATGCCACATGGAACTTCACACCATGGAGAATCTGCACCCTTCCACATCCACACCATGCTGCCTGGAGCACTGTGCTATCCAACACACTAAGCAGACAGACAAGTGCCTCCTGTGCTGCTGACAGGCTCCACAGAAATAATCCGGTTAGCAACAAGGAGCCGTCATGGCACTACTTACATTGGTCCCCCAGCTCTGCCTTGTGAAAATTTCTCAGAACTGTTTTTCAGCTGCTGTGGAGATAATCAGTTATGTCTCTAGTAATACCACATTTAAAAGTTCTACTTGCTATACAGCACAAAAAAAAAAGTCTTACACAACACAAGCTTTTTCTTTAGAGGCTAGAGAAGGTCACTGGAATCTCTCCTTTGTGCTGTTTCCTTAGGACAAGACTGTTTTGTTTGGCACTTAACAGCCACCAAGGTGAGTTCATGCTAGGTGACGAGCAGGAAACTTCCTGCATTTTCTCTGCAAGATGAGCATCAGAGAGACTGTCCCTTATACAGAGAGGATCTGTCACAGGCTGCCAACCATCATGGAAGAACTCATACACACTGTACCAAACAGTTGGCAGGGCTTACAGAGAGTACACAAGCCCTGTAGCACATGGCACTTGTGTCCTATCTAATACTTCTACTGTTAGACAAGACATTTACACATTATGTGAAAGTCTTCCCTTTCCCTATGGCAGGTCCACACAGAAATATGTCCGTAGGTCAAAACACACCTCTTGGCATACGTTTCAAAAAGTCATTACAAGTTTGACTGAGATGTTAACAATTCTTTCTATTTTTCTTAAGTCTTCTACCCTGGATTCCTGCAATTACATCCAATTGCAGCTCTACATTTTAAAAAAAAGGACAAATTTATACAGGGACAGCAAAACCATTTTTTTCTGTTAATAAAAAATCCACGCTCTTGCAATTTCCTTCTGAATATGTATAGGCAGGGAACAGCTGAGGTGTGAACACTGCCATGTGGCAGGGAAAAAGAAGAGAGCTCTCAGACTGCACTATCATACGTGGCTTATTTAGGTAAGCAAGCTCTTTACTATGAAGACAATCTCACAGCTGAGGCACATGGGAAGATAAAAGACTTTTCTCCCTTAGATTACAAGGCATGCACTGAAGTCACCCAGCAAGTTTTAAAATCATTACCTTCCAATCTGAATAAGCAAACTCGAGAGAAAAGTCAAGCTAATGAATACATATTCATGCAAAAGCATCTACAAGCACTGCTTTACTAGCATTCCAACGATCAACTTTTGCTGCTTATTTTTCCTATGTCTCTCCCAACCTTCTGTTGTTTCACTGTTTGCAGGTTCTTCTTCCTTGCAGGTGTATCTGTGCAGAAGCAGAACTACCTCCTGTCTGTGTGCAGCTCAGGATGGCTGCAGTTGCAGCCACCCAGGTTGGAAGCACAACTGGACTGCAAAAGGGTTAGATGCTTTAGTGCAAAAGGAACAGCCACAGTTACTTCCAATAACATGATAATGGGAAAGGTAAGTTTGCCAAAACAACTAGAAAGTCCCTTTTCCTTGGACCCAGTTATTTCTGAACTTGTATCTCCTTTTTATATCTCCTGCTTGGCAAGAGCAATCACCAATACCGGTCACTGGATTCTGTTCAGAAAAGAGCAAGGTCTCTAGACAGATGTATTCCATGACCCATGATGTATTCCAGTTCCCATTACCCTACAGCTGGGTGAGTTGCAGTAGCTGCAGAAATCATTTTTGTCTCCAATACTACTAGTAACACAAACAACTAGGAGAGCTGAGCCCCACAAGCAGTATTTTATGGAAACCCAGTGTGGTGCAGAGAACCAGTTTCCATTGACTCCAACTTAAATCAAAGGCACAAAGAGATTGGAGTCCTGATAGATGATAATAATTCGACAGCACAACAACTACACAGAGTCTGAGGACCTGCTTTTCAGAAGTCTCTTTCACCAGAGCCCTTTTCCAATGAGCTGATTTAGTGTAGTTTTGGCATACTAAGAGGTGTAGCACAAACTTCTAAGAAGACCAATATGTCAGAAGGGAGGCAATTTATCTAAGGGCTTTCTTGCATCCACAACTGATAGACAGAAACCAGAGGTCACAAGGATAAGAACTGAATAATAATGCTGAGCTGAAAATAAATAAATAATATAAAAAAAAAATAAAATCAATGTTTTCTTCCTGACTTACGACAAGTGTTGACACATTTCTCAGAACTGAACAAAATTCCAATTTGGTAGTAGCAAAATAGTTAAGCCTCTTTGACATTAAACTCCATTTGCCAGTAAACTCAGTCACCTTTTGATCTCACTTTTCCCAGACCAGAGTCTCAGGGAAAGCAAAAACTCAGGCAACACGCTCGTCAAGATGGTTTTCTTGAAACACAGCTCATTGCTACTGAAGGCTGTGTTGAGTTCAGGAAAGAAACCCAGCCTTTCATGGAAGACAGAATGCACATGGCTCTTGAGGCACCATAACCCACTCAACATATGAACTGACTGAGAAACTAAGCCAAGATAACAGCATTCTGATAGGTGGCAAAAGCTGTCTGCACACACACAACGGAGCACAGACACACAGTGGCAGGATGCACGTAGTACATGCAGGATGCAAAGAGTGTTTGAGGATTTCACAAGACTTGCTATGGGATGTTTAAGTGATGAACTGAAGGTAGGGGAAAGGTTTGATCTGAGTGATTTGAAGACCAACTGTGGGAAAACTAAAAAAGACCAAACTCCTGTTAACAGGGCTGCCCATTACACTTGTCTAGCAACATCCTGGACCTATTAAAAACAGCCTTTCCTATTTTCTTATCAAATTCCTTTTCTATCTATTTTACTGGGCAAGGGATCATCTTTTTCTGTGTGTGTATATGGGTCTGCAGTGCCAGCAATGAGAAAGACTAGAGTGAGTGAACCCAGATCAAACATGCTCAGGAGTATGCAGTGCCAGCATATGGAGTGAGGGTCTAACTCCCTGCCCTGCTGATTTCAGAAGGCAACTTAATATGTCCTGAAGACGTATGCATCCCCTTGGCTTTCACAGTATTGTCACAACCTATTATTTGCACTTACCTATCCACAGGGACACCAAAGGGATTTGTGCCTTCATATGGTAGAGACTTCAAGTACTTGACTACTCTAAGGATTTAAACCTCAAAGGCAGCCTCCACATTGCAGTTCTTCCCCTTATGAATCTTGTGAGTGTGCAGTCAGAGGTTCTCAGACCCTTGGAGTTCTCTCCCTTGAGAATAATACAGTACACAGCCACACACAGCTTTAAAATTTGACCATTTGTGAAAAAAATATGGCTAGATGATAACATGAAATATTCAAATCCACTATGAAACATTACAAACCCCCTTGTCTTTACTGTTTCAGAACAGGAACTGATTAACACACCTGTAAGTAGAACCTATCAAACCGTTGTTTCAATTTTATTAAAAAATAAGCAAAATGTAATATTTTATTAAAAATAATGCTGGTTTTCCATCAGGATGGAGATGGGGAAGTCTTATATGTGAGCCATTCTAAGCCATTTTTTATTATTATTGTTATTTTTAGTTTGGCAGCTGAACCTAAAAATCAATTACTTGTACAGTCCTGGATGACAGTTGAAAAAGCAGTTTCTAATCTTGTGTCAGTAAAGGCTGTTGCCATGAGCAGCAAGATCCTCTGACTGACACATAAACCAACGGCTTTCAGAATAATTTGACAGCTATTTTTTATTTAGGTTTTTCCTCTCTCTTTTTTTTTTTTTGTTGTTTTTTTTAAACAGGGAAGTCTGTTATAATCATTTACACGCTGCATTTCCTCTCCCCAGCACATTAGTCGAAAATCCACTTGTTTAATTAAGCTTTAGGCCATAAGCCTTCTGTTCTTTCCCTTTGATAGACATAGACATGGAAGCAGAGTCTCTGTAGGTTTTGCCGTACGTATCAACAGGCTGCTGACTGCTTCACAAGATTACTAGATACATGGCACTTCAGCAAGGCCTTGCTGACTTGAGTCAAGGGGGAGAAGCCGCAGCCAGGCTGCTTCTAGACAGATGACAACACTGTTCTTCTAACAAGCCAAAGAAAGCAAGCCATGGTACTTTTGTAGACTGAAATGCAAATAGCACCTGTTATGCAAATAGGTAGAAAAATCAGCCACAACCTCAAGAAGCAGCTGACAAGACAGACAACTGTAGTGCCAGATGCACTAGCCTAAGGTTATCCAGCAGATCAGGGAGCTTGAAGCAGAACAAACATGCAGTTTACTGGGCCACCCTTCCTGAAAAACAGTCCATGTGAATATCTATCCTAGACTCACCTACCAGAAGATAAGTAGACTTCTTTCCCATAGTTCTGTGTTAATACAGAAAAGATGAAACAAAGCAACTTTTTCTAAACTGCAAAGGTATGAAGAAAATAGGCCAGTTTCTTCATGTTCTTCATGGGAGAAGAACATTGCTACAGGACACAGCATGAATTGATGCAGTGGGTCCAAAGAAGGGTAACAAGGCTGGTGAAAGGTTTGCAGAACAAGCATTATGAGGAACAGCCGAGGGAGCTGTGGCTGGTTAGTCTGAAGAAAAAGAGGCCAAGAGAAAACCTTATTGCTTTCTACAACTACCTCAAAGGAGGTTGTAGAGAGGGTGGTCTCTTCTCCTAAGTAATGAGTGATAGGACAAGAGGAAATGGTCTTAGGGTGCACCAGGGGAAGTCTAGGTTAGATATGAGGAAAAACTTGTTCATTGAAAGGGTCATCAGGCCTTGGAACAGGCTGTTCCAGGGAGGAGGTTAAATCATCATCCCTGGACACGTTTAAAAGTTGTGTAGATCTGGAGCTTAGGGACATGGCTTAGAGGTGGGCTTTTAAAGTGAGGTTTTATGATTGCATCTTAAAGTCTCTTCTAGTGATTCTGTGTTTCCATGATGTCAGGTGCTGCACACAGTATACAGCAAGAGAGATAGATGATGATTTTAAACTGCTTGAGTGAGGCCATGATGTGTATTTCCTGTTTTGTTTGACGTATTTCAGCCTTACCCTGTTACATGATTTGATGACAAACCTACAGTGATGTTTTAGGATTACACTACCTAGTGCTATGAAAGCAAGGTGACAGTGTTGGTGGGGATGCCATGAGGGGTGTTGTGATGTGGTTTTGTTTTGCTGTTTTTAAGGTTAGGATTCTTATTACCCATCCTGAATCACATATAAGAGTGCTGGACACTTAACATTAGCCATACTGAAAATCTGTCTGACTTTTATGAGTCACATTTAACAGTCATACAGTTACATAAGGTGAAATAAAGGGCCATAACTGCACCTTTAAAACTGCAAAGTATTTCAGAAAGGCACAGAAAAAGATAATTATCACATGTCCTTTGAGTAACAACAAGGCCCTATAGATTATGGACAACTTTGAGCCCCTGTGCTGCCAAGTAGAGTTGAGGAGCCCAGAGCTCTTTAGTGGTCTCCATTGACCCTTAGTAGACACAAATACCCCCACTTCAAGATGTTATTGTACCAGACCTACACATACCAAAAGACAATTTCTGCTTGAGACATCACAAGCGCGAGAGAGCAATGAGGCAGGAGTGTGCTGGTAAGGAAGGCAGAGAATAGAACCAAGGATAGACTGGAGTACAGTCCCTTCTGCTACCCACGGTCCAGAGAGCAGCTACATAGGACTCAAAGCAGGAAAAGGCAAAACTGGTTATCTGCACAAAGCTCAAACCTCTGACTGATATCTGAACTAATTTTCTAAACAAAAAGCAATGGGATCAGAAGAAAACCCATAAATACCATGCAGCTTGGAGATAAAATAGTCAGCCTTGAGAAAAATAGGTCAAAGCAAAAGGAAACTTTCCCCATCCCTTCATAAACTGTATCCTGTCTGCTTTTTGTCAGTTTTCTTTCCTTAACTCAACTTTTTGCAATATTTTACAGATATAAAACAAATGCAATTATTCCAAGTGCATTTTCATTCAGTACACTGCACATTACAAGTGTTCTTCCATCACCCTCAATAAATCTCATTCCGAGTGAGCAGACATGTTAAGAATTTTCATCAAAATTTAGGCTATAACAAAACAAAATTATATTCAACAAATCATAACGGACAAGATAGTCAAACATAGATAAGAGAGCACACAGCAGACCAGTCAGCACTGATTAGCAGGATGCCAAATGTATTTGCAGTAGATGGCAAAAGAGGGAGCAAAAGTAAGTTGTCTTAGTTGAAGCACTTTTTGCTTTTTTATAATCTTGAAGAGAGGCAATGTAGGAGCAATATGTTCATATGCCACTTACGCTTGCATCTGAGCACGTAGGTTTTACGTGCTGTAGATACACTGTAGGAGACCAGGGCTCTTACAGCCCTTAAAAACAGTCCAGCACAACAGGTGGCAGCTCCTGCAATGCCGGAGTGCAGAGAATCTTGGTCCGTATCTCTAAGGAGAAGTCACCTAAGAAAACCTGTGAACCCAACATTCAAAGGCTGCTGCAAGATGTTTTATTGTGTTCTGAAGACCCTAGGAAATCAAAACTGGGACACTTTTTCTTCTTACCTCGACTGAAGATGAATTTTTTAACTGAGACTTCTGTCAACATATGTAAAAAAACAGTACGATTTGTTTCTTAAGCATTCTCATACAAATATAAATGTTAAGACTGATTTTCCTGGCTCAGTTAAAGGCTGCAACCAGCTGAATGCTGGTTATATACCGAGGTGAGAAGGACCAAATGGGTTTAGATGCTTTACTAGCAGCAATCAAACTACTTTAGGAAAACGTCCAGTGAAGATCTGAAAATTCTTCACTTAAAGATGGGAAGTCAGACTCAAATAAAATGGACTCAGTCTTCTCCTTGTATACCTTTATATACCCAGAACCCTCAAAATGTGCAGCAGCCTTGCTTATTTTTTTTAATTCTTTCAGGAAGTTGGGGTTTAATTCCTGTACGGCTCCCTTCAGTAATTTTGAAAATGTCAAGCAAACCACTAGGCTCTGAAGCAGAAAGTGTCTGCAGTAGGTAATACTAAAGAACAAGGCCTACTAAATGAAACTGCTCACAGTCATGTGAGAAATCCTCCAGCAGCAAAGGCAAATAGGAAACAAGATTTTCTATTCAGTTAGCTCAACAATTTCTCTTACAGGGGATGCTAATAGTGCTTATGTTTGCATTTCCCAGAATTTTAAAAAACAGAGGTCAACACCCCCAAGGTACCAAGCTAGGTCACCAGCAAAGAGATTGGCATAAGAACAGAAAGGCCTTTCATTCTAACAGAAGTTTTCAGGGATCAAGAAAGCAACACTGGGCATTCTCTGTAAGGCAGTTAGAGTGACGTATGCAAGAGCTTTCAAAAACCATTGCTCAGAAAACACAAAAGGAATATAGTCTCTCCTTGCACAGCTCAAAACCAGCCAGCTCTCTTCACATTCAGCACAAAGAGACTTCATTCAACCACTGTTACCTTGACTTTGGACATCCCAATCTAACCAGTGCAATCACAGACCTCCCCACTCAGCAAATGCGAGATGATAGTCAGGCACAATGTGTTATAACTCAAAGCAAAGCAGTGCTGCCTTCTTTAGGGGACCAGGGATGCTAGTAAAAACCTCATTTTCTGTTATCTCCTGCCTTATTTCACAGATTCCTTAGGAAAAAAATTGCATACTGCCTAGAGAATGAGCAGACCAGGAAGGTGGCTGCAGCATCTCAGCAGCAAACACCTGTGGCTCAGCACCCAACACCAGCTGCAACAGCAGGCTTAGCAACACCATTAAAGATGCTTTCTACCAGTGCAGCAACCAAAGCTGGTTGTAAAAGTGTCCTTTTCAGGCTTGAACATATAGGGAATTGGTAAGTACATGTTGCTTTGTGCACTAAGCTAATGCTAAATGGGCATAACACACAGAATCACTCTGGCTGGAAAAGAACCCAGGGATCATCAAGTCCAACCACATACTCTACCTTACAACTTTACCCCTAAACCATATCCCTCAACACCTCATCCAAACAATCTTTAAACACTTGGCCTTACTGAAGCTCTTGCCCATTGCTCCAATCTATCCAGGTCTCTCTGAAGAGCCTCCCTACCCTCTGGCAGATGAACACTCCCACCTAACTTGGTGTC
>JAOXOE010000405.1:19579862-19608749 GCA_028565055.1 Phoeniculus purpureus | reverse complement strand
GCAAACTTACTAATGATACACTCTGTGTCCTTATCAAGATCATCAATAAAGATGTTAAACAGAGATGGTGCCAACACCAAGTCCTGAGGCACAGCACTTGAGACAGGCTGCCAGCTGGATTTAATTCCATTAACCACCACTCTTTGAGCCCGTCCGTTCAACCAGTGTTTCATCCTGCAGATTGTGTGCTTGTCCAAGCCATAAGCTCACAACAGCACTTCACACAACAGACCCAGAGACCAAGGCTAGAGCTATGTGCATTTGCCTGAGCTCAGCTTAAGGCAGGTGAAGTCTATCCAGCCCTGTCAGCCAATCCCAACAGCCAGCTCCAGATTTACAGGTAGAGTACCACAGCTTTACTTAAGGCTGCAATTTAACCTTCTTAACCTGTCCGAAACAAATCACACAGTGCTGGCTGTCAACTACAAGTAGTTTTAAAAAATGCTCTTGTTGTTACCAGTTCTCATAGAAAGCATAGAAAGAGACCAAAATGAACATTCCAGCTTCTTTTAGCTCTCAGGAAAGAGACAAATAATCTGACAGTTGGCTTTGGCTTTAAGAAAGTGCTTACCAAGAAGCAAGTATCACCTTCCATACTGTTGTCAGAGGTCAGTATTTCAGCTACGGGCATCAGATCCAATTCTTAGGGCATACTTGGCTTTCACCAAAGCATATATAAACAATAACGTATGGGAGGTCTGACTGTACACAGCTAGGAAATTTCCTTGAAAACATTTCCTTGAATAGCATTTCTAAAACATGCACAAGTATATACATAAAACATGTGAACACTCAGTAGAATTCAGAAATCCTTTCAGTGGAACAAAATGCAGCAAAGTGTTTCTCAAAGAGGGACACTCTACTGTGAGAAGTTAGGATTTATCTGTCTGGAGCCTCTTTCACCACAGAAAGACTAACACTGCTTACTTCCTTGAAGGTTGTCTTGCTCTCTTTTCTAATACAGATCTAAGAGGACTGATTGCCCACCATGTATCACCCTCCTTTCTTTCCTATCTGAACCTTTGCTGTCATCTTGGTATCACAAATTGGACAACACTTTCCCCGCTTCTCTCTGGGATATGGTGCATGGACATTTTGAATGTGTTGAGCACGGCACATGTTTGTTCCACTCTGGTAGAACACCCATGCAAGATCACTATGGAGTAGATATCGCTACCCTACAAGTGATGTTACTGGGGAAGAAAGAGTTGCATTTTTGGTACAGCAGGGAAGCAAGCTCAGGCCTTGTTGTGGTCCACTAAGTAACTTTTGAGCTCTGCTCACACTCTTCAGTTGACCAGCCAGCCCATGGTAAGAGCACTACTGCATTTAGACTGGAGGCCTCTTGAACTATGATCAAATCATTTCTGCAGTGCAAGCACATGCTCATAAGGTACCAGAGCTGACAGAAACACTTCAGTACCTTAAGGGAGGAACTGTGTGGTTAGCACCTCATTTAGAAGAATTTTACTTGAATTTTATGAGCATGAGGTCCTCATCCTGCTTCTCCACTCATCAGAAGAGAGGTTATTTCTATTCCTCTCTTCTCCCTGCAACCAAATGGCATAAAAAGTTTTGAAAGCAGATCTTTATTGATTGAACTTAACTGACTCTCCTAGTTGTAACGTGCATTTTTCTGCACTTTCTGAAGGAAAGTGTTGTATGTAGATAGACGACATAAAGGGAAGTACTGCTAGCAGCAGTACTATTAGCTAGCCATACAGTATCAAGGTTAGCAGCCTGCCCTCCAGCTCCATAGGAAAGCATCAATTACTGGTGTCCTACTGGTGAAATGCTTTCACAGAGGAATTATGTGGGAAGCTGAGCAGTACAAGTGCTGTGTTTTCTGAAAGAGTTTGAAGCCTCAGCATTAGCCTCTATACCTTTGGCAGAGGCATTTAAAGCAATCACGAAAGAAGGGCAGCAGCCTTCAAGTTCATACATCCTTCTGCTGTCTGTGCTGAGGTCATGGGTTTGACTTTTAAAGTTTTGCTTTACACAAACACTTTTCTGCATTAGACCTACAACAACTGCCCATTTCTTTACCCCAAGCAATTAGCACCACTGCTGCCAGTGGGGCATTGTTGTCCATCATATGGTGAATCCAACAAATTATCTTCAGCTCTAAAATTGGTTTGCACAACTGTTCCATTGTACATCATTTGTCACCCATCCCACACTAGATTTCAGGTTTCTGAAAGACATCCCAGCCCTTTTTTTTCTGTGCTATAAAGCAACACATGGATGCATGTGACTGTGTTCAACTCTGTTAGCTCTTGCACGCTCAGAAGGCTCGGTTTCACACCTTTCCATTCACTAGTATTGCTTAAAGTGATGTATTATGAGGGTTTTCACATAGAAGTAGCAGTTTTATGCTGAAGAGGTCTATTCTAATCAAGTGTCTTTCAGAATTAAAAAATCCTCACAAATTCTAATTTAAGACATTAGCATGGCCTGTGGTTAGATGACATTATATTGCTAATGGATCCACTGTGGAATATGACACCAGTTGTGCTGTCCACTGAGATTTACAGGCATATAATACACATGTTTATTTCAACTCTAAAAGGCTGTACTAATGGCTTCAGCACTTTTGTGTTAAGTAATCAACACTCTCCCCCCTTTGGCAGTGAATGCATATGTAATGCAATCCATGTTTTCCTGGGATAATTGATCTTTCTTTCCTCAATCTGAGCAATGTTGAAATTCCAGACTAGATGAGTGTTAAAACAAATTAGGCTTGCCTGTAGGCTCTCTCTAGCTTTCTTTGGTTTTCTATCTTTTAAACATCTTCAAGGTATTTTCAAAGTAGTTGTGCCTTTTACTGCTTTTCTCCTCCCTTCCTAGTGTTTCGCTTCACGTTTGTGCTCACCAGGACTAAGAAAACTAGCATGCCAAGATTTTTGTGAAGATGCTGCTTCTTCTGTAGCCCAACACTGATCCAGGAGAGGCAATTCCAGTGGCACTGTCTGCATTTGAAATGGGATGAACTGTCAGCAGGACAGATACAATTGCTTAGTGAACGCTATTACCAATGAATAATTACACTCTGCTGTCTTCCATCTAATGTAAAGCTTGCTTATCTATAAAGCACAAGAAGTGTTTCTTTCAATCACCACTATTCCAGCACCTAAATTTATACCTGCATTAACAGAGGATGCTTGCCACCAAACCACTGCCTACCACCTTAAAAATTACTAGCAGGAAAGGGACAAGCAAGAGTGGGCAGCCTGCCAGATACCACATGCAGTGATAGATACTGCATTTGGAACACAGTGAAGTAGGTAATTAGAGTTTGAATGTGCAACAACTGATCATCGGAGAAATGATCAAGACAGTCATGAAAGATCTTACACTTTCTTAATGTTTATATGTATGTCATTCTATGGTTGCTGGAGTGGTGTCTGGGTGGGTTTGACCCTCATTGGGTAGGATCATTATGTATTCCCAAGCTCTGAGATCTTCTCATGCAGCTTGGCACTGTGCTTGCAGTGAAATCCAGACACTATTAGGATGAGGAACTTCTTTGCAAAGATAGATTCAAACCCCCTGCATTGAAAACAGGCTAGAAGTCTAAGGCTTCGTGAAGGGCCTGAGTTTTCTAAACACTGACTCAAATGCTCATCAACTTCTTCCCTTCCCTATACTGTATGAATTCAAGTTGATCTATTGATTTGGTAGAGAACTTGATCAGAGAGCACCATTTTAGTTGCTAAATTTCAGAAGGAGAGCAAGTGTTCTATCATAGCTCTCCCCTGGAAACTCTGTTTCTGAACCAGAGCACAAATAAAACTTAATTTAGGTGAAAAATATTTAGCTTCAGCTGAACTAGACTAGTTGCCTTACCAAAGGAAAAGTTTTCCTTATTCTGCCTAAGGAACTTAACTTATCCTGCAAACATAAGCAACAGTATGTTTCATAAGGATCTGGAAATAAAAAGATGAAAAAACAAGTAAGGTCTCCCCATTTCTATACATGACACATGTACAGAGTTAAAGAAACCCAAAGCAACCAAAACCAGAAGATACAGAGCTGCTTCAGAGAGTCCAGTGCAGAGCCACAAAGGTGATGGAGTAGAACACTTCCCTTATGAGGAAAGGCTGAGGGAGCTGGGTTTCTTCAGCTTGGAGGAGACTGAGGGGTGACATGTCACAGTAAACTGCACATTGCTGAGTATTTGAGATTTGCATATCACTAGGCTGCCACTGCAGTGTGTATTGCCTACCAAGCAGCCGGTGTCTCAAAGTCACCAAGTGACTATTAAATTTCACAGAGGAGATACAACTGTAATGCTATACTACTATTAATTAGATTTCAACCAAGATAACGATTACCAGGGATTTGTCAGATTTGTAAAAGTGTAACTAGTAGAAGTTCAGTGTTATCTGGGGACCAGAAATGGACTTCTCACATTACATTCAAGTTAACTACATGTAATTTATGAAAAGGTAAATCCTCAGTACGAAATGAAATCATTTCAATCAAAACCACACAATCAGATCAAATACATGGGGAGGCTGCTCCTTCCAGCTTGCATTTAATGAGAGGTTTCCAATTTGCATAGCTTTTTTGTAGGGGATGATGTGTCCAATTTAAAGTTCTCACATTTTATTTTTCCTCTCTCAAGTACAAAGACGCCGCCACCTGCTTTGGAAGCACCCAGCTGGCCAATCTGTGTGGACAGCATCATTATTAAATTGTCTGCTGCCTCTTGCTGGCACTGGACCTGGCCCACTACAGTGCACACTATATCTTCCAAAGCCCCAGGAACCAGAGCACCCACTCTGGACAGAAAAGTGTAAAATGGCATCACTTCACAGGCTTAAGTTACAGCCATTCATTAACCAGCCCAACAGCTGCAAACAATATTCCCAGTCCTCTTCACATCAGGTACATGCTGACAAGGTGACATTAGAATGGTGCAACACCTACAATTCACAGCCTTACAACAAACACTACCTTACAGCCAGACTCCTCCAGCAATTTACAAGAGCAATGAAATCAGAATATAAATGACTCTAAACTTCTACCTGAATTAACATGTCTCTGCAAAGCAGATCTGCTTTCTTGCTGCACACACACGTGCCAGATGAGGATAAACGTGAGGATCCACCGGAGAATTGCCACCACACACTCCAGCTGCCCCTAGCAAGAAAAGAGAGGACTAGCTGTCACAGGTGATTCCGTTCTGAGAGGGGCCCCGTGCACCCGCCTGACACATCCCACAGGGAAGTCTGCTGCCTCCCTGGGGCCTGGCTTAGGACGGCCCCAGGGAAACCCCCTGATCTAGTACAACTCTCTGATTATTACCCGCTACTGGTCACGCAGTCTGGAAGTGAGGAGGTTGAAGGGAGAAGCGCAAAAAAATATCAGTCAAGGGAGACTTGAGGGCAGTGGGGCAGTTTCCTAAAGGATCACGAGCACAGGCCGTGTTTCCCTCAATCCCTTCAGCGGAACCCAGCGTCAGGGGCAGCCGCTCGCGCCTCGCGCCGACGGCTTTAGTGCGAGACCACCCAGCGCAGCTCCGCCCCTGCGCTGAGGCGGAGCGGGAGGGACGGGAGGAGCGGCCTGGCGGGTCCTGGATCCGCGCACGAGCGCTACGGGCTTAGGGAAGGGTGGCTGGAGAACTGCTCGGTGGAAAAGGACCTGGGGGTGCTCGTGGACAGCTGGCTGAACGTGAGCCAAAAGAAACCAGCAGCACAGAGCTTTAGACAAAGCTCACAGAACATTACAGAACATTAAGGGTTGAAAGGGACCTCGAAAGATCATCCAGTCCAATCCCCCTGCCACAGCAGGATCCCCTTGATCCAGTCGCACAGAAACATGCCCAGGTGGGTCTGAAACGTCTCCAGAGAAGGAGACTCTACGACCCCCTGGGCAGCCCCTTCCAAGGCTCTGGTACCCTTACTGGCAAGAAGTTCCTTCTCACATCGATGTGGAACCTCCTCTGGTCCAGCTCACACCCGCTGCCCATTGTCCTATCGCTGGGTGCCCCTGAGCAAAGCCTGGCTCCATCCTCCTGACACCATCCTCCTAACACCCACCCTTCACATATTGATCAACATTCATGGGGTCACCCCTTAGGCTCCTTTTTTCCCAGCTCAAGAGCCCCAGCTCCCTCAGCCTTTCCTCAGTAGGGAGATCCGTCTAATAGCCCCCTGGGCATCCGGGGCACCAGGACAAAATGAGGCTGCAGTGATGCTCAGGGTCTCCTCCCTCCATCCATCATCCATGCTCCCCTCCCTCCATCATCCCTGTGGCTCTGTACTGGGCTCTCTCCAGCAGCTCTGTGTCCTTCTGGAGCTGAGGGGCCCAGAAGTGGACACAAGACTCCAGCTTCGATCTCCCCAGAGCAGAGTGGAGGGGGAGGAGAACCTCTCTCCATCTACTAACCACCGCGCTTCTGATCAACCCCAGGATGCTGTTTGCCCTCTTGGCCACAAGAGGGCGACACTGCTGGCTCCTGGCCATTCTGCTGGCCACCAGGACCCCCAGGTCCCCTTCTCCTCTGCTGGTCTCCAACAGCTCAGTCCCCAGCTACACTGGCCTTTCCCCACTACAGTTTTCCAACTACAGTTGGGGTCTCTTACCCTCCCCAAAACAACCCACGTGGAATTGGTGATGCAGAGATTGCTGGGACCCCACAGAGCCACCAGTGATGGTGCCAACACAGAGTCACAGAACATTAGGGACTGCAAGGGACCTCGAAAGGTCACCCAGTCCAATCCCCCACCACTGAAGATCCCCTAGATCGCACAGGAACACTGCAGGTCGGTTTGAAATGTCTCCAGAGGAGACTCCACAACCCCCTGGGCAGCCCCTGTCAGGGCTGGGAAGAAGGTCCGCCTCATATTGATGTGGAATCTCCTCTGCTCCAGCTCATGCCCGCTGTCCCTTGTCCTATCACTGGATGCTCCTGAGCAGAGCCTGGCTCCATCTTCCTGACACCCACCCTTCACATACTGATCAACACTCATGGGGTCACCCCTCAGGCTCCCTTATGATGTGGAACCTCCTCTGTCCCAGCTCACACTTGCTGCCCATTGTCCTATCCCTGGGTGCCCCTGAGCAGAGCTGGGCTCCGTCCTCCTGACACCTTTCAGGCTGCAAAACACTCCCAGTGTTGTGCTTCACCCTCCCGAAGAAGCCATTGGCGCTGGGTTTGCTCTGGCATCATTGATTTGTCTCCCCCGTCAACAACTTAACAGAACCAACATTTTTAAGGTCCTAATTCCAGCCTGACCCAGGCACTCGCAAGGGATCTGCATCCACTTACTGCCAGGCAGAGAAATGAATCCACTCCGGAAGGTTTGCTGGGGGGATGAATAATTCATAGCCCCAGTGCCAGCTCCCACCCTGATTCCATAAACTCCATGAAGCCCCAATGCCACCTCCTCCTCCACTTTGCAGTTGGTCAGTCTTTAGTTGTGGGACAAAATGAGGCTGCAGTGATGCTCAAGGTCTCCAGGGGCCACCTGTGGGTCCAGCTCTGTAGCCATCCCTGCCTCTGCAGGGCCTCATGCTGGTGGTAACTGGGTTGGTGTGTGGAGGGCAGTGCAGCCCTGGGGACACAATGCTGCCACTGTCCCCAGCAGTGGGGGCAGTTCCCCGTGCAGCTCCCGTACATAAGCTATTCAGGAGATAAGGTAGAAGCTTACAACACTAAAAAAACTGTGCCAGCAGTTGGAATATTGTATGGAAAAATGAAGGCTACTTTCATGAGTAGTTTCAAAGTTAGTTGTGTTGCATATTTATGCCCCAATAAATAGTGTTAATTGTCTAAATGAATGAGGTGCTGGAGGAGGTCCAGAGAAGGGCCACATGTGCTAAGTATGCATATCTTAAGAATATCACTAATGTTTTCAAAATGGCATTGTGGTCAAAATCCACTCCTACCTAAACGATGTTTTCTCTCTCTATACTATTCAGACAGTCAGTGCTGACAGGACTGAGGAACTGTGTACGAAAGATAAAGCTATTTTGCAACACAGCTGTCTAAGATGCCCATGATAATTCTTCCCCCTTATCTCTGTCTCCCCTCCCATGAATAAGCACACTTAAAACCCCCAAAGCCTGAAGTCCCATTTTGTGCTTAAGATAAATGCATGTTTGCTGCTACGCAAACAGACAAGGGATGTTTGAGAACACAAATGTAAAATAAAGCCCAAGGTCTCATTCTTTATCCCACAAAGAGCTACTCAAAAATTGGGCCATCTCAAGACTTCAGAAACCCAGTATTGTATGTACATCTAAAATAGGGTACGTTCATTCTCAGCTCTTCTTAAAATGGTTGCCAGCAGAAGAGTCAACACTCTCTACCAGCGCATAAAAAAGATTAAACTTTTGGAAATGAAAGGACATAGGATGCTTCTATTTTTAAGTGTCCAGCTGGTTTGAAAGTTTAAGTGCTAAATACTTAGAATCAGAATAGTTTCAGCCGGAAGAGACCTTCAAGATCAAGTCCAACCTTTTCCTAGCCCTATCATCATCATCACTAAACCCTATCCCCCAAAGCAACATCTACCCTTCTCTTAAACACCGCCAGGGATGGGGACACAACTCCCTCCCTGGGCAGGCTATTCCAATGCCTGACAACCCTTTCAGTCAAGACATTACTCCTGACATCCAACTTCAACCTCCCTGGCACAGCTTAAGACCATGACAAATTTCAATGCCTTTATGGGTTTTGGATGAAACTTTGGCCCCTACTACATTGTTATTTATGAACATCCACTTAACGGAATACAGACCTTTCTATTTGATCACAATGAATCTGCTCAATCTGATGGAACTCAACACTAGTTTTCTTAGCCTGTTTGGATTATAGTTTGCCTTTCTAATTCATAGGAAAACAACAAACCTCTCAACAGCATGAGAGCAACTGTTCTAAGTTCGGACTAGTCCATGCAGGCCTTGGAGAGAATGGACAGCAAGGGAGAAAGTTGACCCTTTTTTTTAAAGTCCTATTTTATACTAGTCCTAGGATTTCCCTTCTGCCTTTTAATTATAGACTTTACTAACAAGCCACGTGTGTTTTTGAGCACTTGTTGATGAATACAGATGAGATGGGGACATGGCTATTTCCCTTCGGTAATGTAGTGAATAGAGAAGTAACAAGCTAACCCAAGAAGCAATTTTCACCCAAATTTCCTTCTAATTACCATTCTCATTTAAAAACAATAAAAGGTGATTTCCCCTGACAAATGAAACAGTTTGTTGATATCCCTTTGAAGATCAATTTAAATTAAATTCACCATCTAATTCTAAATAAACCATACACACACACACACACACACACAATTTACCTAACCATCAAGAGATTCAAGAAGCTCACACTAGGTCTTCTTATAGTACACAAAGTAGTGTTTTTATTCCCCAGGATAGGTAGGGGCCAACTGTTCTCCCTCCCAGTACTTGTACTCTTCCTCCTATTACTTGTTCCCTCACATATACCTTGTGCACATTCCCAGCTACAGTGAAAAAGAAACTACACACAGCTTGGATATTTTACACCCCAAGGTCCACAGGTGCCTACATACTGTTGTAGAGGGAAAGTGGTGAGCAAAAGAGCTCAGAGTTAAGGTGATCAAAATACTCTGAGGGCAGAGCAGACTCAGCTTTTGCAAGACATACTGTCAATGGCAGGATTACTGATGAGATGTTCTGCAAATGTTTACCTGGTTGTCTGCTCTGCTGGACAGCTTTAGCTTCCATCAGCCCTATCAGTTATACCAATGCTACAAGAAGCTCTCAGACTGCATCAAGGTTCTCTGCTACAAATACATTTGGGCTAACAGTCTGGATAAAGTTTCTGTAAAGGAAGAAACCACATCTGAACAACAGTTTAATTTACATTTTACAGTAATCAGAACCAAGACAAGGCTGCAAACAGCCTAAGATAACCGCACTCATAATTACAAGCAAAACTATGTACAAAGGCAGAGATCAACTGAACTCATTCATCACAGCAAGGCAAGTTACCAAGAGGTTGAGCCGTGGTTCACAATGCTTTACAACACAGCTGAAGCAGCCCAGGAGGACTGCTGCCATGCACTGGAGCTCACTTGAAGACAGCACTTCTGAAGTCATCTTTGCCTCTCAAAGGCAAGCTTTGAAAACACTCTCACTGACCCCCACTAAAGGCTGCAACAGTATGGTCTTGAATACTTTCTGAGCATCTGAAACCACATCCGTGATTAGCAACAATCACATTCCTAAGTCTCACAGAAATAAAAGAAATACATAAAACCCTAATTTATTTGGTTGGTTTGCAAGTTGCAGCTGTTACAGCACCTTCAGTAACAGTGGGTCAAGGCAATAGTGCATTCTTTCTATAAAAGCATCAAATGTCACATCTGTCCTGGTAGTCAGTTGCAGGGAGGTTAACAGGCGATCATCAGTCTAACCCTCTTGCTTTGTATGTGTAAATTGAGGGTACACATAAGTCATGACCTTGGATACTGGACAGTAGAAAGGGCAGAGGTCTTTGTTGTGACAGACTATTACCTACCTTGAGAAACTAATTCATGCCTGCGATAGTCTGAAGAGTAGTCTCCTTATACCTACAAGTTTCCACAAACAATACTAAAAATCCAGTCTTTAGGGACATGGATCTGCCCCTGCAGTTCTCTGTGGCAGTAGCAGAGTTCAGAGGTTTGTTTGCAACACCAGTTGTGTTTCAGCATGCCAAGTACTCTTGTGAATGGTGTTATCTCCCCATTTCCCTTTGGCCAAAGTATTCCCAGAATCATCACAGAACATTAGGGATTGGAAGGGACCTTGAAAGATCATTTAGTCCAATCCCCCTGCAACAGCAGGATCACCTAGACCAAGCTGCACAGAAACATGTCCAGGTGGGTTTTAAATGTCTCCAGAGAAGGAGATTCCACAATCCCCCTGGGCAGCCCCTTCCAGTGCTCTGTCACCCTCACTGGAAAGAATTCCTTGTCATATGTTCACACTATGATATAAATCCACTGACAATCAATGGAAACACAGAAAAAGACATCTAATCCACATGGTTTGTGTCATCACCTACCAAGCACACTATACACAGTACAGTACCCTTCTGAGCAAATCTCATCTTTTTTGAAATCTGTTACAAGGAGTAGGTAACGTTGTACCTGAAATTATGATCTAAATAGGAATGTTATATTTCAAGAATCAAAAGTTACTGTCCCTGTAGTCTCCGTATTCGTCTGGAAATAATTTCAGTGTTTCACAAGATAATTAAACATGCTGCTTGCTTCGGTTTTAAATGCCGGGCTGGGAAAAGTGCGAACATGGGTAATGAAATATGTGTCATCATTATTAAACTTGGAGGATTTCTGGTCCAAGCTACATTTGCAGATCCCATAGTCAAATAAATGGGAACAAAATGATGCACTCTGAATGTTAAAAAGGTTATGTACAATGCCCTTGAAAACATCAGAAGAGCCACATAGCTGGCTCTGGCCATTGTACTACACTAAATAGCACAGCAAACCTAATACAGTCCCTCATATCCCAAAACTTCTAGTTTCTTCAGTGGCAACAGAGAGCATCAGAAGCTCAACAACTAGTACTGCTACTAGAAACTAAATTACCAGGAAGAAAAATATCACCTCCAGGTGAGGTCCTACCAGACCACAGTAAAGTGGCAGAATCCTGTCTCTCAATCTGCTGGTCACACTTCTTTTGGTGCTGCTTGGGACGTGATTTGGCCTTCTGGGCTGCAAGCGCACACTGTCTACTCATCTCCAGCTTATCATCCACCAACAACTTAGGGCTACTTTGTATCACTTCCTCCCGCATCCTATATTGATAGTGACGATTGTTCTGACCCAGGTGCTAGGACTCTGCACTTGGTCTTGTTAAACCTCATGACGTTCCCCTGGTCCCTCTGGTTTATTGACAGCACCACTCAGCTTGGTGCCATCTGCAAACCTGCTGATGGTGCACTTGACCCCACTGATAATATTTTTATCATTGATAAAAATATTAGACAGTTCAAGTCCCAGTACAGACCCCTGAGGGACTCCACTTGTCACTGCTCTCCATCTGCTCTTCGAGCCATTGTCCAGTCTATCCTCCAGAGGCTCTGGGAAGACCTTATTGAAACCTTTCAGTACTTAAAGTCAGTCTATAATAAAGATGGGGACACCCTTTTTAGGAGGGTAATTTACACTAGGTATAAGGAAGAATTTTTTTATTATGAGAGTGGAGAAACACTGTAACAGGTTGCCCAGAGAGATGGTAGATGGCTCAGCCCTGGAAATGTTCAAGGTCATGTTGGATGGGGCTCTGAGCAACCTGATCTACTCAAAGATCTCCCTGCTCATTGCAGAGGGGTTGGACTAGATCATCTTCAGAGGTCCCCTCCAGTCCAAACTCTTCTGTGATTCCGTAATACACCACACAGTACATGGGCTGCTGCTTAGGAGAAACCTTTGCCCTGACTGGATATGGCTGTTTCTCAATTAATATTCTCTTTGCCACTGTAAACATTTTCTAGGAAGCCATTAGTGTGCCTTAAGATTTGTAAGCAGTAAAGCTCACAGACAACAGTTAAGAGCGTGCCACAATCTTGTTCAGAAACCTGGAAGTTATCAATAATTCAAAGGGTTTGAAGTTACATTTCATTCTGAGTAGAACCAGTAGGACATGGAGAGTTTGAGCCCAGAAAAAATAAGAAGTAAGAGTAAATTTACACTCTCTTTCTCTCCTCACTTGGAAGTGTCTCAAAGAACATTAATTACACTCTCCAAAGATTCACAAGCTTGGAGAGTTTGCTGGCGAGGCGTATTTTCCCAGCACCTCAGTGTTACAGATTAAAGCAAAGCAAGAGGAGAAGTACAAACACAGGATGCTGAATCTCTGATGCTTTAAAGTTGTTAATGCATGAGGTAACCTTCTTATCCTGGCCAACACACATATGCTGAAAACGCTTAGAAATGGTGCCATGCAGCTGTCACATACACACACACACACAGAAATTAAACATTTACCATGACATAACATACAGTTACCATGGGTATTTCACTGTTCTTAGCATACTGAGAAGAAAAAGGGAAAGAAAAAAGCGCAAAAGTCTCCATTATCCAACGCACATTAACCTTGAGCAAATGTTGACTCTGCAGTAGCAGCCACCATATGGGCTAACAGAAAAATTAACTGTGTTTTGCCAAAATTATCGCAGATGAATAATCTATGCATTGTTGAAGACTATGATTGCTTTGCTGTGTGCCACACAAGGATTGTCAGAGGGCAGTCAATATCCAGAGGACCATGTGAGCCATTATGGAAGGGAGAGTGGAAGTTGGTTTGAGATCAAGATCCTTCCTGACAGCAATAATTCAGAATCAGTCCTCAGTTTAGAATAAATTAGCTAAGAGAAGAGGTAAAAAGGAGAACTACTGACATAAAGAAAACAGGGATGGGAAGGTTTGCATCTTAAGGCGAGAATTGTTCCTAAAAAGAACTAAACATGTTGTGGCTTCTTCAGCTTACCCTCATGGGAGCACTCTAGGGAGAAAAAAACCCCATGTTAAACCCAAACAAATGGTAGCTCAAACCCAAGCATCTATTAGGCCAGCTGTAAGTTAGCAGGTATTGGAGATGTTGAGAAGTTGCAGAGACAAAGCAAGGGAGTTGTAGAGCTTTCCATTTGCACCAGCAGGTAAAAGAAGGAGCAAACATTTCTAATGTCACAGCCTGACAAACCTACAGCTGGGCTTGCATGAAATAGCTTTTTATTTTTGTAGGAGTTACATTCTCTTGTCTGGTCAACTAAAGCTGCCCCTTTGGAAACTGAGACAGAAAACTTCCAGCTAGTTCACTGCTCAGAGATTCAGCAGTCTAAAAATTAATAAACCAACCCACCCAATGAAAGAAACACTTAACCAGACCACAAAAAATAAATAAAAACCCCAAATTTGAACAGACCTAATTTACAGCAAATTATCTTAGTACAGGATTGTGTCTAGGCAACTGCAGCTGAATTTTCAAATGAACAAGTGTTCATTCCCAAAGAAAAGAAAATGCACTCGGAGTGTGTTCTCTGCAGGGGTGGGGTGGGCTGCTGGGGCATGGTAGGAAAAAGCCAAGTTTAACTCATTTCCCTGCATGTAGCTGTGATAGCTTGGCATCTTCCAACTTCTCACCTGCCTTTCTTACCAGAAGGATTCAAACTGGAGCTGTAGAACACATTTTGTGCCACAGCTCTGAGTAGAGGACAGACAGATTCTCCAGAGACTCTTTAAAGTCTTTTGCATTTATAGACAAATATATGTTCTGGTATATGAGCAACTGACAGTTAGGACATGTGAACATGCAGCCCTGTCTCCTGCAGCAGCTTCCCTGGGTGCCACTCCTCTGCATTAACCATATGGTGCACTGCTCTGCCCTGCTATGCTGAGATGCTTTGATCCAGCGAGGGATTCTCCAGGGTATAGATGCTTCCTGTGGCTTACTAGAGTGTCAAAGCAAGGCTCAAAATGTACTTTTTTATTAAAGAAGAAAACTGAGATCAGAAGACAATTTAAAACAAAACCTAAATTTAGACAAGAACTTTTCTGGAAGAAGCTCTCAGTGGCACTTTTACCTTCCATGTCATTAAACAAAAATAGACACAACTTGTGTTGCATCATTAGAATGGCTGTTGCTTTGGAAACCCAAACTGAAGCAGTTGCAATGATGACTTGGGGAGGAAGAGGCAGGGAAGGTTCACATATCTTTCTCACAGTCTGTTTCGTAAAAGGTACACTGTGATTGCAGTAGCAGTCCATTTGTTTGACCATAACTATTTTCCAAGACTGCTTTCCACTCTTGGTTGGATCAGACAATCCCTGAAATGAGATACCAGGTGTTTTGACAAACAATCTCAGGTACCAGTATAGGTTGGGGACTCACCTGTTAGAGAGTAGCATAGGAGAAAGGGACCTGGGGGTCCTGTTGAACAGCAGGATGGCCAAGAGCCAGCTAATGGACCCTTGTGGCCAAGAAGGGTGGATCAGAAGGGGTATGGTTAGTAGACTGAGCGAGGGTCTCCTCCGCCTCTACTCTACCCTGGTGAGACCGCATCTGGAATATTGTGTCCAGTTTTGGGCCCCTCAGTTCCATAAAGGATACAGAACTACTTGAGAGAGTCCAGCACAGAGCCACAAACATGATGAAGGGAGAGCAACATCTCCCTGATGAGGAAAGGCTGAGGGAGCTGGGTCTCTTTAGCTTAGAGAAAAGGAGACTGAGGTGTCAGGAGGGTGAAGCCAGGCTCTTCTCAGTGTCATCTAATGATGGGACAAGTGTAAGCTGAAACATAGGAAGTTCCACATAAATATGAGAAGGAACTTCTTCACAGTAAGGGTGATGTTTAAAACATCATCCTCTGGAGACGTTTTAAACCCTCCTGGACATGTTCCTGTGTGACTTGATCTAGGTGATTCTGATGTGGCAGGGCATTGGGCTGAATGATCTTTCGAGGTCCCTTCCAATCTCTGATGTTCTGTGATTCTGTGATATCAAAGCTGCTAGCACCCTCAGAATTGAAACCCCCTAGCAGCAAGTTTGGGACTTCCTCTAAAACACATAGACCCTGTCCATCCACATAGTATCCTGCTGTAATTATTTCCAGCCTGTCCAGTGAGATGAGACAATACTGAGTGAATTGTGGCACAAACAAATATTGGCACCCCTGCTCTACCTCACATAACTGTAGAAGAGAAGATCTTTGCTTGTTGCACTCTAGCAATTGCCTGTCCTCGGCAGTTTTCAAAACAGTGCTGTACTAAGAGTAAATGACAAACCGTAAGGGCATCTATGTGTATCTTTCACACCTGCCAGCAACAGCTAAATATAACTTTAAAAATTAATCCAATCAGTTGCCTTGGCTTGTCACAGAAAACAGAACGAACCAAGCCAAAACCCTTAGACAGTTGCATGGAAAGACCGGGACCCTGTATGGACCACGATACCCTGTCTGTCCAAGTTTGTTCTCTAGGTTAGTCAGGGTCTCCAGGTACAGTTATTCACACTAAACCCAGCTTATTCTCAAAGGCTTAATAGCAAAATTCTGTAAGAAAATGGTGTATTACTGTTCCCGCTTTACTCTTGCAAGATACAGTACTATGGTATCTGTTCTAGTTGATCACTTTGAAGTGCTGTCATCAATTATTTAAAGAACAATTGTCCAAATAAATGAACGAGGTGCTGCACATTTGCTTGCTAATTTGTAATAACTAGTCTCCCACTGAAGGCTTCAAGGCCATTACTGTGAGTTACTGAAGTCCTACAGTGTATTACACTGGCTGCTGTACTAAATTCCTGAGAAATACAGTAAAACCTGATTTCCTTTTTTTTTTTGATGTTTTATACTTCCAAACAAATCCTGGGCAGATACCCAGCTGCATAGGGAACATCAGAGGATTTCAAGACATGCAGACTACGTTACAAAGAACTGGTTTGGACAGCAGCCCCTGCCATTTTAAGAGAAAAAAAAAATTAGTTCAGTGAAGGCATGAACATCAAGTCAAAGCAGGGGCTTCAGCAGGCTAATTACAAATATGCATTAAAGGATCTAATTGTCAGAGTTGCTTGGGGTTAATAAAATATTTCTCTAGTAAAAAAAAATGCAGTAATGTATTGCATTACTTGTCCATCATCATGTAATCCCCAGTATCAGACAAGCCTATACCCACATCTTCCAGCCGATCCCATCTAGAGCTGCTGCAAAATTACCAAAGGTTCTTAGACACCAATAAAGATGAAATGCCTCAGAGAACATCAGAGTGTCACATTCGTAAAGACAGCAGTGTTGATATGCCCCAACTGTTCCCTTATTTCTCTTTTATTAAGCATAACAACTTGTAGGAATAAAGAGTGATGTAAATCCAGTGTTTCCATATCTCAGGAGAGTGCATCATCATTCAACAGTAGTATACCTCTAGGCATAAGAAGATGTGACAGAATGGTCTCATTCTTTATTCCTGAAATTGTGCTATTTCACACAGTATAATGTGCTTCTAATTATCAACTAAAACAAACAGCATCCCTGCATTTCTGGAACAAATTCCTGGAGCAAAGAGGTCACTGCATTCAGACTCTGTTCCCAAGTAACCTTGAAATACAAAAAAAAATAGAGATAGTCCATGCAGCACAGGTGAGAAGCTAGGTAGCTGAAAGATACTGCTGCCCTTATTTGCATTTCACTAAATACTTGCTCACTCGCCAGAAATGGAAGAGCTTCAACAAAAGCCAGTAAGAACATCCAAGAATTGGGAAATAGATGTTTTCAAAATTTCTTAGGCAGATGAGGGACTTGAATGTGTCTCACGTGTTAGATAAACAGGAAGGAAAAAAAATAAGAGAAAAAGAGAGAAAAGGATCTACTGCAGAGAGTCCAGAGGAGGGCTACAAGGATGGTTAAGGGGACTTGAACATCTCTCCTATGAAGAAAGGCTGAGAGAACTGGGAGAAAAGAAGGATGATAAGGAATATTATTAATGTCTATAAATATCTAAGGGTGGGTCCAAGAGGACAAGTCTCTTTTTGGTCATGCCCAAAAAACAATGGGTATAAGCTAGAACATAGGAAAGTTCCACCTCAACACGAGGAGAAACTTCTTTACTGTGAGGGTGATGGAGCACTGGAACAAGCTGCCCAGAGACATGGTGGAGTCTCCTTCTCTGGAGATGTTCAAACCCGTCTGGCTATGTTCCTGTGTGATCCTGCTTTGGCAGTGGGGTTGGACTAGATGATCTACAGAGATTCCTTCCAACATCTAACATTCTGAGCTAGCAAGTAGGCACAGAGTTAGCTACAACATCATGTGTTATGGGAACCTTAACTACCTAACAGTCCAAAGTGAGGTAATTTAGCACTCAAAATCATAACACAGAATCTTTCTGTCTGTATTTAAGTTGACATGTCTAAAAAATGGTTTTAATGGCAAATAAAAATCCAATTCTTTGGTAAATCTTTAAAGAAGTTCCAGAATAATTAAAGACCCATTTTAAGAAGCATTTTGGGCAGATAAGGCCATGTCTGGAAAGCAAGTTTAATCCTGAATTCTTTGGGTTTTCTAAGGGTAACTAAAGTAGCCCCTGTAATCACATTCCACCTGCTTTTGAAATACCTGCTCCCACTTCCTGGTCCACTGGTTTTTGCCTAATTATAGTTTTAAGTCTTTAGGGCAGTGACTGCTGCTGACTGGCATGATGGAGTCCTGAACTCAGCGAAGCCTGTGGGCATTGCTTTGATGCAGACCATAATGTGTTTATAGAAATGAGAAAGGCTGTGTTCTTCAATAGCTACAGCAAGTTTGAATAAGCAGGCAGCTATTTCTGGCAGTAAATACACAAGAGAACAACCAGTAGTGTCTTTGATCTATGTTCACCTAACAAAAAAGGACTATTTTGACAGGTAATTTCTAATCAAGAGGATAATCTGGACAGTGCATTGCAGCTAACGCTGGTGAACAACATCTTATTAAATTCATACACTGGTGATTTGTCAGCAGTTATTTTATCCTGCATGCAGTGCAGCTTTGAACATTATTGATCATGAAATTTTAATATAATGCTTGGAAACATTCACTGGCATTTCAAGAACACCAAACGATTGATTTAGAACTTAGCTGCCCCCCAGAGACAATTCCTTATTTTCTAGTATCCTCCTCCTCCTCTCCCTTTTCAGCTCGGGTGGTTACTGCATAAAAAGTTGCTTGAAATTTAGGCTTACTCACAATCCATAGGCCATGCTGGCCCTTATGCTATTCCCATTATCCAAAGTCTGCATTTCTCAACAGCTTTTTATGTCCATTGATTTTTTTCACTTCTACCTCACAGAATCACTCTGGTTGGAAAAGACCCCTGGGATCATCAAGTCCAACCATCAACCCTACCTTACAAGTTTACTCCTAAACCAGATGCCTCAACACCTCATCCAAATTATCTTTAAACATATCGAGGGATGGTGACTCAACCACCTCCCTGGGAAGCCCATTCCAGTGCTTGACCACCCTTTTTGTGAAAAAATTCTTATTAATATCAAGTCTAAACCTACCTTGTGGTAACTTGAACCCATTCCCTCTTGTACTATCACTAATCGCTTGTGCGAAGAGAGCAGCATCAACCTCTCCCCAGCATCCTTTCCAGGTAGTTGTAGATGCTGTTACCCTGGGCTCCCTTTTGCTCAGCTCAAGCAACAGTGCAAATTCAACTATAATTAAGTTTTCCCACAAGTAAAGGCACTCAAATCTGAAATTATAATATTGTGTCACCCCTCTGCCCTCACCATTAATAGTCCGCTTCCATCTGTTTTCAAAAAATAAACATATTGGATAAAACCTTGCCTTCAAAACTTTGGATTGTAACTTGCTTTGTGAATCACATGAATACCTTGAAGGCCATGAATAAACCATCAAACAAACAAACCAAACCAAACCCTTCTCTCCCCAAAAAACACAAATCCAAAAACAGTAAAAGCAAAAAACTACCAACCACTTTTCCCCCAGTCCACTCTCCATCTCCTGAATATTGCCTGGCCTTGCTGACATTGTTTCCCAAGACTGAAATTCTGCCTTAGATATTGATTTCCCTTTATCCCCAGAAACTTGGTGATCGCAGTTCCCTGTAGTTTGTCTCCCTTCAGCTACTACATGAATCCATATGTGCCAGTGTCAAGTATCAATTGGTACCATGTCAACAGACATCCTGAAATCGCCCCAAACTAAATACAAGCCTGATTTCACTCATCTGATTGAACACCTGACTCCAGGCTGGGCCCTGGGGGTAGTTTCATCCCACAAATTTCAGGCACTTAACTCGTACACTTTAGGAAATGGGGAGAGAGCAAGAAAGCTTCACACATTTTCAGGGCAGCTTATCACTATCAGAGCTATGGACCTCTGAGTAGCACCCAAGAGTCTGGATGTCTAGGCATGGCCATTATTTATAACTCCTTTTGTTGGCTCTAGCTAACACCAAGTTTCATAGAGACCTACAGTAACTTTGCTCTCTACTTCTACTTTGTTCTTCACATTATAATGCTCGAAATTCTAACCTCAGCTTCATTCCAGCCACACCACTGAAAAGAAGCAGCAGGTCAAGCCTCACAAGGGAAATTTTACTAAAGCACTTTTAAAAGTAAGAGAAAAAAATAAAGCAAACTGGGCATGAAAAACAAAAACCCCTGTAAAACGAGTAGAAAAGACTTACTCAGCCTACCCACTACTTACTGCGTTGCAGAGAGTCATTTCATAGAATCATAGAACTGCTTAAGTTGGGAGGGAGCTTAAAAATCACCTAGTTCCAACTCTCTTGCCATGGAATTTCTAATCGCCCATTAGAACTGGTTGCTCAAAGGCCCATCCAACCTGGCTTTGAACACTTCCAAGAGAGGCATCCACAATACCCTGGGCGACCTGTTTCAGTGCCTCACCATCCTCATAGTGAGAGATTTCTTCTTAGGAAGAAGGATCTAATGTAAACCTACCCTCTTTTAGCTTGAAACCATTCCTCCTTGTCCTAGCTAAACCCGAAAGAGCCTAGTTAAACCAGAAGGAGCTAATCCCCTAGGTCAAGGAAAGCACTCTCTGGCTATCCTGGGAGGTGCCTGTATCCTGCTGTGCCCCTCAGCTGTGGAAAAGCCCTGTATGATGCTCAGGCCTGGTGTGTGCTCACACAAGCTCAGTCCCTACAGTCTTGCACTGGAGGTTTGGAAGCAAAAGCCAAGAGGCAAATACAGGATATTCTCCCAATAGAGTAAAGTTGTACAGAGACA
Source organism: Phoeniculus purpureus (assembly GCA_028565055.1). Classification (NCBI taxonomy): domain Eukaryota; kingdom Metazoa; phylum Chordata; class Aves; order Bucerotiformes; family Phoeniculidae; genus Phoeniculus; species Phoeniculus purpureus. The sequence goes on along the minus strand of JAOXOE010000405.1, from coordinate 19,587,992 downwards.
GCCACGATCTGCAGAACAACGCATCTCCTCATTCGTTGCCCCTCAGCTTCCTTCAGAAACAGTATTATCCAGCAGTGATTTCTTAGCTGTGATAATTATCTGCAATGACAGGCTATTAAGGGCTGAAAACTGACTAGGAGTAGCAATACAAATTAGATCTAAGCACAATATAGCCTATATTCAGAATTAATGGTTATTTTTCTAGCCCTATCATTACCTTGATTTCCTGCTGTCCATGATACTGCAATACTCTAGAGCCACATCAACAGCTGGAGCCAAAGCAAAAACACAGTCTCTGTGGGGCTGTGCACAGGTGGAGCAAGAGGCACGAAAACAACCTAACTTCTGGCCTCACAAAAGAGCAGTGCATCACTCCCTTTTGCCATAACCATTTCCAGGCCTGCAAGCATCAGCAGTGCTAACTCGCAGTAGTGAGATCATGTGGTCACTCTGGCTAAAGAAACACATCCTGGATAGTTCCAGTCTGTGCCGCTGTGAAATCTCCTGGAGGAAATTCACAGACACACAAACACATCCCTCTCTCCATATCATGTTTTCTAGGTCTTCAAAGCAGACTGGATTCCATGAGGCCATCTTTCACTCAAAAAGCCAGAAAACTTGCTAGCAAATAAACTTGACAAAAAACAATTGCTCTTGCTCCCAGTCAACAAACCACAGGATGCAATTACTTTGTACGTGGGTTTGCTATTTCCCCTACAGCAGGACAGGGCTGAAATGTAGAATATACAACAACAAAGTTGCTTCTCCCCTACATCATCCAGAACTGTTCTACACAAAAGTGATCAGAGCCCCATATGCTCCAGTGGGGCCGAGTCAATAGCTGTTGACTTATGGGGCTCAGTACTGAGGTATACTGGCCGTAAGCTAGTGATGCCACTAGACAACTTCCCTGAGACCCTGGGACGTGTGGTGCCAAAGCCCCCTGCTTCCTGAATGCATTGCAGTTGTCCTCTCCCAGGAGACAGACCTCTGACTGCCAAGTGACAGTATCAGCCAGCTAGGAGTAGCGTTCACCCTGCTGCAAACATTACGCTGTTCCCCAAAAGACCATAAAATTAGAGAGGTACAATGCACAATCTTACCGAACTAGAAGACACAGTTTTATCAGACAGCTGGAAAGATTGCTAGACACATATGGAGATCTCTGCAGAAGCTGCCAGCACTACCCTCTGCAGCCTTAGCACAGCTGGAAGTATTAGCCATAAGGACTAGATCAGACATGGGTCCTGACCTTTAAATGTGTGTTTGGAGCAGGAGCTCACCTCAGGGTTGCTAGGAACACTTTGCCATCTTCCTAGCCCAGAATTCCTCCAGAAGAATTAATTCTGTTGTCTTTCCACTTCCACAAACCCACATGGTCATTAAGAAAGTGGAATTGAAGTGCCATTCCCAAAGATTCTCAGGTGATTAAGCTAGCATGGCTAATGACTTTTTAATATCTTTCTATGCCTTCAGGAAAAGTGATATAAGTAATGTACTATTTTGTTTTCCAGTTCCATAAACCCATTTGTTTTTTTCTCATTTCCAAGTCCCTCTGGAGCAGCTCTCCAGTTGGGATAATTTTCTATTTGTTGAAATTTATATCCATCTATTGTGCTAGTAACAGGGTTGAAAGCCAGGAAACGCAATATCTTTCCATTTCTGAGAAGTCATTTCTTTCTGCCTAAACTGGACTCTCTGACCCAGAAGAAACTGTATCATCATTGAATTAATTTTCCTCAGAAAAAAAAGAAAAAGAAAAGAAGCCAAAAATGAAAGAGGCCACAGGGAAGTGTGTGGAATAGGAATAACAGCAGGCTGATATGTCCATTTTATGTAACTACTTCTGCTCTTTTATGGGTCAAGTCAATTACTCTATTCTTCCAGTTCTTGTGGTTTGTTAAACATTACAGGTGTTATTATAGCTGCAGCCAGGAGAATCTTATTCTGATACTATTTCAACTTGTTTTACAATAAATTTGTCTGTGCTCAGATAAAGTTACTATTAAGTATAAAAACAAAACCAGCCAATTACAAACTGTAAAAGAATTACAGTCGAATGAATTGCAGGAGGTAAATGTGTTTCCTAGAAAGTAATACGAGTGCCATCATTCAGACCAGAAACTACATTAAAGGAAATAGAGACAGATTATTGTTCATTATGATTTTATATTGAGACTCTTACGAACATTTAAGCTGGCCTGTTCTCACCATTAAAGCATCCTCCTTAGACCAGTTCAGAAAGTAAATATTAGGGCACAACTGTTTAACGTGTCTTGTTTTCAAGCCTATGTTAGAGGTATCTTGCAGCTTACTACTGAAGGAACCAAGCTGAAAATTGGTATCTATTTTACTACCTAATTAGAATGCTGAATTTGCCACAGCTGGGCAGGACCAAACTTCCTCAGACATGGTGGCAAAGCAAGTCATGCTTTCCCACGGACAGGTTGCAGTGAGACAGCATATGACTGCAGGTGCATATGGAGAACAGCAGCATTTCTAATTTATCTTCTACTTTCTTCTCTTTTGGCACTTTACACCAAAGCACTCCTACTAGAGAAGCTTTCTGCAGGAGAATTCTACATTTATAAAGTTGAAAGGATGAGTTATCACAGAATCATGAATTAATGAGGGTGGAAAAGACCTCTAAGATCACAGTGTCACACAGAATCACAGAACATTAGGGATTGGAAGGGACCTCAAAAGATCACCCAGTCCAATCCCCCTGCCAGAGCAGGACCACCTAGATCAAGTTGCACAGAAACATGTCCAAGCAGGTTTTAAACATCTCCAGAGAAGCAGACTCCACAATGCCCCTGGGAACTCTTCCAGTGGAAGAAGTTCCTTCTCATATTGATGTGGAACCTCCTGTGTTCCAGCTTACACCCGTTGCCTCTTGTCCTATCATTGGTTGACACTCAGCAGAGCCAGGCTCCATCCTCCTGACACTCACCCTTTCCATACTTATAAACATTAATGAGGTCACCCCTCAGTCTCTTTTTTTCCAAGCTAAAGATACGCAGCTCCCTCAGCCTTTCCTCATGAGGGAGATGTTCTACTCCCTTCATCATCTTTGTGGCTCTGCGTTGGACTCTCTCAAGCAGTTCTTGAGAACTGAGGGCTCTTGAACTGAGGGGCTGAGGACTGGACACAATACTCCAGATGCAGTCTCACCAGGGCAAGATCACAGAATCACAGAACATCAGGGATTGGAAGGGACCTCGAAAGATCATCTAGTCAAACCCCGCTGCCACAGTGGGATCACCAAGTTGCACAGAAACATATCCAGGCAGGCTTTAAACATCTCCAGAGAAGGAGACTCCACAACCTCCCCAGGCAGCCTGTTCCAGTGCTCATCAAGTCCAGCCTTATATTCCTTATATTCCTTTCCTTACAGCTTTGCTATCCTTCCAGGGCATACACACTTAACGTACTTAGGAAAGCCCTAAGTTATTTTTACCTCAACAGTTAACAAAACTTTCTTGTAGGGCAGCTGCAATGCAATGGTGCATTTCATGCCTTCCATTGTGCCCCAAAGGTTATTTCACAAGAAAGCACTACTGGGCACATCACTGCAGGCAAAGACTACACAGCCCACACGGCCATTATCAGGCCTTGCAAGCAGTGATCTAACAGGTGGGTGAGACCTTTCTGAAAAGAAACTGCCTCAGGAGTCACAGCTTGCACAGAAGCAAACTTCTGCCACAAACTGGCCCCAGTCGATCCCCTTCTGGCACAGCCACAGGAATAATCCATTAGAGTGTTGGCAATCTCCTCTCCAGGAGTTTCCCACATAATTGCCAATAGCTAGAAAAATATGTTAATCTCAACCTCTGTTCACCTCATCTTTGTGCTGCAATGCACTAAATCACCCCTCCCTGTCTTTACAAATATATGAGACTTTTTAATTTTTTTTGTTTCCTCTTGTGTAAAGGTGACTTTTCCTGCTTAAATACGAGCTGCTTGATCATCCCCTCTCTCTGAGAACCAAAGACTAGAACTGGCTCTGAGATGGTTTTAAGCTAGAAAAGGGTGGATTTTGGCTGGACATTAGGAAAAAGTTATTTCATCTGAGGATGGTGGATCACTGGCATGGGAAGAGATTCAAGGTCAGGCTTGATGGGGTTCTGAGCAATCTGTTCTAGTTAGAGATGTCTCTGCTTATTGTAGGGGTGTTGGACTAGATGACCTTTAGAGGACCATTTAAACTCATAGAATCATTAGGGAAGGGATGCCGAAAGATCATCTAGTCCAATCCCCCTGCCACAGCAGGATCACTTCACTAACTTAATATATTCTGTGATTCTATGCTCCCGAAAAGTGTTTTCATCATGTATGCCAGACACCAGTCACTGCACAGAGTGAAGGTACTTGCTTTATTCCAGTTCTGGGCAGAAAAGACAATCACTCACAATACTAGCACTCAGATTGTTTAGGCAGTCATTCATTTAGTCTGTAATCTAAATGAGCACAGTTAACATAATCATTCTTTGTCATGGTTTTGCCGGTGATTACAATCCTTAACCTAAAGCTGATGGGTATAGAGTTTCTTTGCCTTCATTTAAAGAACAGCAGTTTTTAATTTAACTGCACAAACTCAGTGGGCGAGCGTCTTCCAGTTCCAAAGGGTATCCTAACCCCTAGAGGTGTGGTTTTCATATTGCAATGCATTATAATCTGCTTAAGGTAATGAAAGGTTACACCTGGATTCTGTCATCTGTCACTAAGTCTTTGATTACTCTTGCATTCTGTTACAGCTTCTACCAAAACCTTTTAAAACAACACTTGGATCTAATGCTAACAATGGCTGACTAAAGACTAATTGTAGTGTTCTGATCTTGGGGACCTTTTGTTCTGGTTGCCATGGTCACCATACGGGCTCTTCATGATTACCTAACTTTGTGATTCTGTACTTGCCTGGTTTGGTAAATTTTAACTTTCTCTTTACATCACTCCCACGAGGCATTTCCACATTGCATATGGGTACAGACAAAGCCAGGGTTGTGCCGGCTTAAGGAAAATACCTCCTGTCTCAGGTGTATTTTTCAAGCAGCATGTTTTTTCCTCCATGTGAACATGTGCTGACAGCTTGTCTCTCAGTCTCATCTTCAGCATTGCAGGTGGAGATGTTGGACCACAAACAGCAGGTGATCGCATAGGCTTTTAGTGATGATGTGGAAAAGGTGGCATTACTGATACCCTAGACGGAGGTAGTTCACACAACATCTCCTACTCCTAAGTTCTACTCCTCTTTTGAAAAACTACCCACTGGGCTGTGGACAAAAAAAAATGAATAACTCAGAATCCACCTGACTGCTACTTAGGGTCTCTGTAAGCAGAGACAAAACAGATGAACCCTATTTTAAAGCTCACCCTCACAAAGTAAATGCTTATAACTTTCCTATCACCTGATTCCTCAATGGTAATTCCCACAGAGAGGAAATTATGGCCTTCTCTCCATCCTACTGTGCTAACTGATCCTCTCAAGCTGAAAATGGTCTGCTAAATGCCCTTCAAGAACCAGCAAAAACGGAGTAATCCGATTCTTCCTGCTTGTGCTGTCTGCACTTCTGCTGACCTATTGGAGGCTTAATGATATGACTGCAAGTCCTATAGGAAAGTCCCCCCAGCTACCCTAGTCTGTTAAGCTCCTGTAAGAAAAACAACATATTATAGTTTGCAAGCTAAACTCACCTATATAAGCTTTTGCAAGGACCAGGTCTGGCTTGTCTCACTCTTGGAAAAACTCTGCTTGTGTAACACTGCTTGCCAGCCATGCTGCTGAAACAGCTTTATATCAAATTCCACTGGCAGCTTCCTGTGCAGCCCAAGCAGCAGTTCCATGAATTCTTGCTCAACAGTTTTTTGAGCTTTTTTAATCTTATGGTGGCAAGTTGGAAAGCTTTGCACCAGAGGATTTATAAAGCAGGTTAGCCTCCGTGGAACCTGTGTCTTTCTCTGGCCTTAGCACACATATTAAATGGGTGTAAAAGCTGTTGTATCAGCAGTTCTTTTTTATATTTCCTTTGTAAACCAGCACATGAGACAAACTAAGGCAATATCAGAGTCAAATTCCAGAGTCTTGAACTTCCCATTGTAAAGCTGGACAGCAACAGCATCTTTTGACCATTGTAGAAAATAATGTCAGCTCTAAGTACAACTGGTTTGCATTTAAAATGTTTCCCTTCAAGAGTGCAGAAGATAGTTATCGGTTCCATTTGCTTCAATGCATTTTTTGAGCAGGTTGTGCCACAGCTCTCCCGCATTTGACACTAGACCTTGCTTTTATGATGTGGTTGGCTCCTAAGTACACTTAGCCTTAAACATGTTATAGAAAGAAACATCAATACAAATTACATCATTCTGTATTTAGATAACAGCCTCCCCAAACAATCCCTTATATTCTAATCTTGTGATTCAGTGTAATTATGTCATGCTTGTTCAGCAGTGAATAAACTGATAGGTTGATATTAAAGCCAAGTTGGAGCTATTCTAGTCTGTAGCATAACAATCATGCATTCAGCAATAAAATTTATGTTGCCTTTTGGCTTGCACCCTCAAACTCTGAGAGTACTTCTTGGACCGTCTCTGCCATGCAGAAGAAATGCCTCAAGGGGAGGAAGAGAGGCTGTAGCTTTCCCAACAAAAACGGCGTTTTGCTGCGGCCATATGCCTTTCCCCCTTTTTTCTTTCAAAATGCTTTCATCTGGCTCCTGCAGAGTTGCTACAGCATCCCTGTGTGTAAATAGCATGCTCCTCTATAATTAGCTTCCTCCTCTGTGACTTAATCAGTGATATTGTAAACCAGACACTGAGATAATTTGATCAGATCAGCAGGAGTGAATTGATCCATGACTAAAAACTCCAGGATGTTTTAACTATAGGAAAAGCATCTGCTTGAGAGGAACAGTGATCTAGTAGTTGGGTTCAGAGCATGTGACTACATTTAAATCCTATAGCTACTACCAGTTCCTGCTCCTCACAGGCAGTCCTACTCCCTGGAGTGAAGAGGCATTGCAAGCTTTCTCTCCCTCTGTTATATCCAGTGATCCTTACCTACTCCATCCATTGCTCTTGCAGAATGGGAGGGATTGCTATATCCAGTCCAGGAAAGATAATAATCCCTCAATTAAATGCTTTCAAAGAGGTAAATTTGGGCAGACCCATTCATACAGGAGAAACGCAATAGTTGGAAGAAATTGCCAAAATCAAGTACGACTGCCAACCAACCAGCCCCCGTGCCCACTAAATCATGTTTCCAAGTGCCATCTCTTACACATTTTTTGAACATCACCAGAGATGCTGAATTCACCACTGACCTAGGCAGCCTGTTCCAACACCTGACCACTCTTTCAGTGAAGAAACTTCTGCTAATGTCTAACCGAAAGTGGTTATCCTGTAAATGGTCTGTAATGACACTGAAGACCACTTGCTCCATCAGCTTTCCCGGCACTGAGTTCAAACTGACAGGCTCATAGTTACCCAGATCTCACTTCCAGTTCTTGTAGAAGAGTGTCACACTCTTGATGTGCCCAGAGACAGTGCCAAGGATAAATTTTTACTGGGATGAAGGTGAGGCTGATCAGTCTATAGTTACCTGGATCCTCCTTCTTATTCTTTTTGAAGATTGGAGTGACATTTTCTATACTCCAGTCCCCAGGCACTTCTCCTGATCTCCATGACTTACCAAAGATGATTGAGAGTGGCCTAGAATGACTTCTGCCATCCAACTGATCTCTAAACCAGTCTTCATCAACCAGAGCAAACTCCTATGTTACCCCAACTTCCTCTGAGGCCTCAGCAGTCTGGGGCTTGATATCAGGACAGCCCCCAGAAGTATAGACAGAGGCAAAGGAGGTTTTGAGTATCTAGATGGGTAAAGAGCTGGCTTGATGGCCACACCTAAAGAGTGGATGTCAATGGGTCCATGTCCAAGTGGAGGCCAGTGACAAGCGGATTCTATGATTCTAACCAGGGCCTGTAGCTGTGAGGCTGCTGTCAGCTGCCTATAGAAGGCCTCATCAACTTCTTCATCCTGACCTGGTGGCCTGTAACAGACACCCACAACAGTGTCACCCATGGCTGCCTGCCCTTTAATCTGCATCCACAAACTCTCAACTCTCTCTTCAT
>JAOXOE010000405.1:19566666-19579762 GCA_028565055.1 Phoeniculus purpureus | reverse complement strand
AAAACCAGCCATTATCAAAGAACCCAAAGCCCTGCCTGTAGCACCAGTCTCATAGCCAGGCATTTATGGACTGAATCCTTGTGTTCCAGCCCATGTCCTCACCTGAAAATGGAAGTAATGAGGAGAACATAATTTGCACCCCAGACTCTTTCACCAGCAGTCCTAAGGCCTTGAAGTCATTCTTCATTCCCATCAGGCTACTGAATGCAGCTTCTTCCCTACTTGTCTGGAAGATCAGCAGTGGGTAACAGCCAGTTGATTTCATCAGGTTAGGAGGTGTCCCAGTGACATCCCTGCTTTGGGCTACAGGTAGACTGCAGACTTCCCTATGATAAGGGTCAACTCTGCACACTGCGCCCTCAGTTCCCTTCAGGAGTTAGTCATCAGCAACTAGAACCCTTCTCCTCTTCTTTGTGGAAGAGGCTGTCATATTACTGGAAGGCCTATCCAATTTATCCGATTGTGGTAAGGCCTCTGGAATAGGTCACCCATCATCTATATCCCTATTAGACTGAATATCTACCAGGAGGGGCTCACATCTATTTCTCAGAGACACTTGGGGAGGTAAGGCAGGCAAGGAGGGTGCTTGCCTTCTGCCACTGCCTTGAACTTGCCTCCACTCATCCCTCTTACTTAGGCTTCTCTCTTTCATCTGAGAGGGGCAGGACACAGGGGCCCCTTGATTCTGGCTGTTACTTGGCTGTTGCCAGGAATGCAGAGCCTGGCTGCACCAGTCTATCTCCATTTCGGCCTCCCTAATGGTCCTGAGCCTTTCTACTTCAGCTTGTAGCGTTTCAACCTTGTCTGGCAGTTGTGCTGCTTGGCTAAGCAGATCATCTACCTGCTCACTCTGCACACAGCTGCCCTCAAAGCCGCCCCCTGAGATCAGTGAGAGGCTGTGGTAGTTCCTGCAGCCTGTCCCCTGCACATCCACATCCTGCTGTGGGAGCTCTGTCTGGGTTCCCACATCTATTTTGACTGGTGACAGGAGCATGGTCTTCTCCTGCTGGATGGAGACCATTTTGGAGGAGACCACCTCCCAGTGAGCCCTCCGGGCTTCTATCTTCATGTGCTACCCCCCCCACACGCCACAAGCACTCAGCGACCTCACTGTTCACGGTCTGAATGCTGCTTCTGCTGCCCTTAAACTTCCCGCGGTTTCCCCATCAGCACCCCCAGTTCTGTCACACTCTCTGATTCAACCCAGAGAGATGCCAACTCTTGCTGGGTCTTTCCTTTCTCCCTCAGGCTTCTCTGGGTCAGGGAATCCCACGTCTATCTCAAAAACACCAAAAAAGATAGAAAAAGTAGTGTTATGGCCACAGAGTTTTACTGGTCCAGGCTCCGCTGCGTCGCTGTTCATGGTCAAACCCAGATGAAGCAGTCTCAGCCCCCTGTAGCCCTTCTTCCTTTCAGCATGGTTCCTGCCCTCTCATTTCCAAGACACAGGACAGACACTTTCGACTTTTCCAGGGACACGGAACAGACATCATTGCTGCCGCTGCTGGCTCAAGATAAACCCCAAACTGAGGGCATGGTTCCTGAGGCACCTGCACCTCCACTACCTCCACTACCTCTGCTACCTCCAGGAGCTGGCTCTCCACAAAGAAGAGAACCGGGAGAGATCCTGAAAAGGAGAGCAGCATTTTCTTCATGCCCACTCCAGAACCTCAATATCTTTCTTGTATTCAAGTGCTCAGTACTGAACACAGTACTCAAGGTGTGGCCTCACCAGTGCTGAGTACAGGGGGCAATCAATCACTTCCCTACTCCTGCTGGTCACACTATTTGTAATAGAAGCCAGGATGCCATTTGCCTTCTTGTTCATCTGGGTACACTGCTCCCTTATATTCAGCCAGGTGTGGACCAATACCTCTATGTCCTCTTCTGCCAGCCTGCTTTCCAGCCACTCTCCCCAAGCCTGTAGCATTGCATGGGCTTGCAGGACCCAGCACTTGGCCCTGTTGTACCTCACACAGCTGGCCTCAGCCCATTGATCCAGCCTGTTCAGATACCTCTGTAGAGCTTCCCCACCTTCAAGCAGATCAACACCCCACCTAACTTGTTGTCCTCTGCAAACTTACTAAGAGTGCATTCAATCCCCTCATCCAGATCATTTGATAAAATATTAAAGGCTACAGGCCCAAATAGCAAGTTTCTACATAACTTGTTTCTTCCCTCCAAGTAAGCCTGATTTCAGAAGATCAGGCATTAGCAGCAATTTGCTCTTGCAGCATGGTGCCATTGTTCCTGTGTTAACTCTGAAATTGCAGGCGTATATTTGCATGGAGCTAGCATGAGCAAGCTTGTTATTCTCATACTGCTAATTCCTTTACAGTGTTTGGTGCCAAAGCTCTCAACCAATGCTCACACTCAGTAATACACTCTTGCCAGTATGTCACCTGGGTATGAATTTCAAAGCATCTGATACGAGCAAAGGAGAAAAAGCTGTGCGCTTCTTTCCAAGGAATTTTGCTGAATGTATTCTGTGGTGAAGCAGCAAGATACTTCTGGGAGTAGCAAACGATGAGCAGGACAAGAGGAAATGACTATGCACTATGCATGATCAGAGAAGCAGTCAAGCCATGAGGAAAAGGTATGTTTGTGTTACATGCCTAGGAAGTCAGTAAAGAGATTCCTTGTCTGAAGTCAGGGAAGAAATACACATTGGCAGCTGATGCAAGTGACACAGTGCTTTCCCAACACAAGAGTGAAATACCCATGGGCAGTGTTCACAGATTGCCTGGTAGAAGATGATGGATAAATCAAATACTTGCCCTTCAGAGGTCAAATTCTGCCCCCATGGATCCACAGAACAGCTTTGACCTCTTGCCATGTCAGCAAGCTGAACTGAAAAGATACCTTGCCCCTAAAGGGGGCTATTTTGTTCAAGGATTTCCTCCTGGCAGCAAAACAAACAATGTGGGTAGGATTCAGACTGTTGGAACTGCTGTTGACTCAGTGTAATGGCATAAACAGGCTGCCCCCACTGCACCGGGACTGGTGGAGGTTTCCTGCTTTTAAAGCCAGGAAGAACTCAGTGGTAGTAAAAGATTCTGTTTGCCTGCATATGTGTGGGTAGGCAGGGATGTGTTTGTCCAAAACCACACATAAACTTTGTTTACTTAAGAAGTGATGCTGCAAGGATGCAGGGCCTGATGCTGTTTCTTCCCAAAAAAGCACTTCCCTGGGACCTTGTTCTGGGGTCCCAATGTGCAACCCGAACCAGATTCCCAGAGATACTGTCAAGCAGACAGGAGCAGCAGAGTGGTGGAGTCTGTGTCTCAGCAAGCAGAACTGTAGCATGATGCGCAGTCCCCTGTGGCTTACAAAACAGACTAGACAAATCAGCAGCTTTTCAAAACTCACAGTATCTCCATGAACAGGCATCTTGCTCAGTGTGACAGTATTTTTCTTTACTTGAAATTCTTGTCTTGAAAAATCTCTCCTAATTTCCATGTTTGTTTTGTACAAAGACAAGGGAGCAGATTCTCTCTTGCTTTCAGTGCTTTGCTCCTTTGCCATGATGTGTGTTGCTGCAGAGCTCTGAAAAAGCACTGAAAGAAGTAGAGGCAGAAGTGCCACAGATAAATGGTGAGCCTGTCACTCCTAAATCCTTTGGCAGAAACTAAAAAAACTGCCCAGGATTAATACAGATCCTAAACACTCAAAACATGACTGCACTGGGAAGTTGTGCTAGTGCATCTGCGTTGTATAAAACCCCAGCCAAAATGACAACCTGATCCACTTCACTGAGACAAAAGGAAAACACAGCCTGTGCAAAACTCTCATCTCCTGGACTCTGGCACAAATCAGAGCCTATGCAATGTACTCATGAGCTAGGATTGCTGGAGATGGTGAAGCTTATGCTTGTAGTAAAGTCAATGACAGCAGAAGCACCCCACCAGCGAGCTTATGCATGGGCTAAGCACTGTTCCAAGCAAGTACTTTACTTAAGCATTATGTGGAAGCAATTAGGAGCTGTCAACCACAGAAGGATCTGATTTGGGGACCTTAAAGGATTCTTGAAATACATTCTACATATGTTACACTTTAACTATCTGCCATAAAGTTGTTGCACAGCTCTGGCAGTTTGAGAGCCCTGCTTGCTAGGACACACCTGACACCACCACAAAAACTGCAGCCAGCCATTTCTGCATTCCTGAAAAGATACCGGAAAGTTGAAGAGGAAGCATAATTTTGCTGTTTAAGGAGGAAAAACATCCCCTTGCATCAAGAGGTTCAGGTAGTGCACTCTTCTTAAATTAGAAAAACAAAGATTAAAAAGTGGCTTAAGAATGGAAAATCAGATTGTGGATAAAAGTCTGGATATTGAAGGTACATTTAACTACTGGAGAAAGATGCAAAATGCACCTGCTGAGGGTAAAATGGGTAGAGATTCAAATGAAAGTGAAGGAGCTTAATTACTGCAATGAAATACTGGGGCAGGGGGGTTGAGTCACTAAATCAGGTCAAAATTGCATGTCTTGCTGAGGAAATACCCGGGGATTACTGTTTCCTGTGTAGAAAGGCTGCATGTTACTGTAAAGTCTTGTGATACACTGGGGTGCAGACTATGTTCCAAAGTCAAATGCCTGCACTGAGGATCCTTGCTAGGCTCAACAAGATCCCTAGATGCCATGACCTAAATCTTCCTAAATGTTTGCTTGTATTAATTCCTCAAGTATTCTGTCCCTGAGTTGACTGACAACTATCTACATCAAACTGCTGCTTAGAGAGGGGTTCCTCACTAGAAGGGCTAACCTGACTCTGGCAACAGGCACAATACAGTCACCTGTCTGCAAGGTAGAAGGCTGTTTTTCAGCTGAAATGATTGCTTCATATCTCTTGAGACAATTCCTTGTATCACTAGTTTGCTAACAGCATCAAATACCACAAATAAAAACCTTGAGTTTTGAGTTGCATGTTTGGGAGTCTGGCTGTCTCAGGTTACTTCAGCAAACACCAGCCTGAATTGTGTAAATCCACTGACCAGGCAAGTCTCACACTCTGAAACTGGGGTCCTATGTCTGTCCTTCCTAACTACATCCTGTTGTAGTGACACAACTTCTGCTCTGTGGCAGGGAATCTGTTTCCCTTAATTGGAGTGGTTAGGGTTGGAAGGGACCTTTAAAGGTCATCTAATCCAACCAATCTGCAGTGAGCAGATACCTCTTTCAATAGAACAGGTTGCTTAGAGCTCCATCCAGCCTGACCCAGAGTGTTTCCAGAGATGGAGCTTCTCCCATCTCTCTGGGCAACCTGGGCCAGAGTCTCACCACTTTTGTAGAATATTTCCTTCTTATAGCTACTCTGAATCTCCTCTCTTTTAGTTTAAAACAATCACACTCTGTCCTGTACTACAAGCCACAAGCCCCACCAAAAAGTCCAGCCCCTTCTTTCTAATAGGCCCCAAAATGATGGCATCCACCCCCTTCAGCCAGCCAGTGTTTTACACTTTGGACTGTGCAGCTTCAGGCTGGGCTCAGCTGGCTGGGTACTTTCCTGGCTGTGGTGTGGGAGGTGTGCCAAAGGACTAGAAAATTCAGCATGCTTCTGGCCATGAAATCCCTCTGTGCTTAGCACTAGCTCTCCGCTAGGCAGAGCTGGAGACTGGGGCTGCAGGGGGTCAAGGTAGGTCCCTTACCAAGGGAACTTAGGACCATGGATTATGGAGTCACTACTGGGAGAATGCTTTCATCTGCAGTAGCTCTGAGGTTAGTATCACTCACAAAAAGTGTGGAATGCCCTGGGTAGGCAGGGCTTTTTGCTGGGCTGTGATATCTGACAGCAACCCTATCTAATTGCTAGGTCAAAGATCCCAAAGCCTTTAGTGCTGCATTGCAACAGGTTAGCCTGTCCCCATGTTGTAGCTGTAAATGTGGCTGTACTGGACCACAATCCTTACTGGAAAATTTGTCTTCCACACCAACATGAACAAGAGATCTTAACTGCCCACCCCTTTCCCATCTGTTACAGGTGGAGCAGGATGGGACTTGCTGGGACCAAGTGGGATTTCTCACCCTGCTCCCTGCTGGTGATGGGACCAGGGATCTCTCAAGGGACCCTGGGCAGCAAGTAGTTATATGGTGATGAGAAGGCACAGAGACCTCACAGAGACCTGTTATCTGGGGGTAACCATTTCTCTCTGCTTCTGTTTCTCCTTTCATCTCTCCTGTCCTGCAGTTTCTACATGTTATCCTGTGCAGGGCCTGATTTACCAGGCAGGTAGTGCCTGATATGGGGGGACCCTTGGGCTGCTCCTGTGACCTGAATTGCCCATCTCCATCCAAACTACCTTCCCTGGGCTTGCAACAATGCTCAGCACCAAGACCAGCCAAAGCAGCAGATCCTTCCCCATTTTGCGTATTTGCCAAGCCTGTGGGGAGAGAAGTTGGGGCAAAAATTGTATTGACGTTGGAATTGCTGCTTAGAGTGGGGGGAATGACAACAGGGATGGTTGATGGGACCCTCCTGGGCTCCTGGCTCCAAGTTGTACAAGAGTTTATTTTGGCAGGGAGCCATTGTTCTTCTCTGCCTAAGTCCCAGTGTATCATGGTTCCAGTGTGAGATGAACATAAACAACAGATTCATTTGCTGCTCAGCAGCTATTGCACCACATTCTGAATTTACCATATTCATTTAAGCAACATGCAGTGAGGGATGCAAGTCCTTCATGTATCACATCACATCTTTTTTATCAGTCAAATCCAGTATCGATGATTTTTCGAGGTCCCTAATGTTCTGTGATTCTGTGATCAGCAAAACAAGCTTTTTGTGATATTTTCCCCTATATCTAGTGTTTAGGTATTGAATTTGAACAAATGGGAAGAGTTCCCTAAAGATGATCTCCAAATTACTGCAAGCTGAAAGCATAATTAGGTTCATCTTTTGGAGTAGCTTGAAATCATCTGCATGTATTTAAGAGTTCAGCAAGGCTTAAATACTTCACTGAATGAAGATTGATGGATAAGCCAGATCTGAAATGAATCTGTCTTTCAGACTGCTACACCCTTGGCACATCAGCACTTTGGTCCCCATTTGTTAGCTTTACTGGCTGCATTCATGCACTAGATCCTTTTTCCACTGTGTGTATGGAACAGTGCAAAGGAGGATGAGTCCTGCTGGCTAATTTTAGTGTAACAGGATCTAGTGAGTGGAGTTTCACCAGAAAATCAAATGCTTGAAGAGACTGTAGTACTTAAGCATTCAGAAATTTCTCCTGGAGGCTGATCAGCCTCATAGGCATCCAAAACACTTCCAAGTAACAAATAATATAAGACAAATATTTGCACATCAGTCCAATTAACAGTACATGCAGATGTGGCTGAAGTTTGTATTAGAATATGTTAAGCAAGAGCTTAACAGCCATTACACAAGCCAAGCCATTTAAAGATGATATTCTTCCTTGGTGCTGCCTGCTGCAGAAAAACACAGCAAATGTGTTCTATTTTATTTTTTCCCTAAAGGCTTGCAACAAATAAACCAAGATAAGGTTATCTTGTGATCCTAGGAAAATTGTTTGGAAGGGACTTCAAGAGACCATTTACTGCTCATATGATTCCCTTGTAACTACGATTTCACTGTAGTAGCAAGCGAAAATAGGTGGTCTATTTGTCTGAGTATACTGGGTCAAATATTGGGTTTACTATGATCTAGAGATAGGTACCAGAAGACTGCTGCTTTGGGATTCAATACTGCTGCTGTGCAGCTTTGTGCAACCCTATCTTCTGTTTATCCCTTTTGCTGCTTAATTGCACAGGAAGGTCTTGGAGGAAGAGGCTTTTTGTTTCAGGATATCTGCTGTGTGTAGCATGACATGGCTCCAATTTCAGTCAGGGTTTGCAGATGCAGCCATAAAAAACCCAAAACATTAGCATGATAGTGAAGTGATAGCAGCATTACATGAAATCTGTAGTAGACACTGGAAGTGTAACCCAGTTCCCTGAATCTTATTCTCCATTTAATGATATAATCTCCTGCAGCATTTGCCTATTTCCATCAATAAAACACCAAGATTCTTACAATCGTTCACTCATTACTCAGTCTCTCTTTTTATAAGACTCACGGCACCAGTAGCAGGTGTCTGAGGTGACTGAATTATTTAAAGATCCTGGTTATTATTTTTTTTTTTAATTCTTCATTTCTTTTTTGCTTCATTGCAAAGTTAAAAGGCATCAATTTAAGTCTCTGCAATGAACCACTCCAAATTATTTCTTTGAAGCACCATCTCATAATTGGATTCATCTTCCTATTGAGTTTAAAACTGCAGCAGGTTAATGATTTCAGGAGTTGTTTAGCAAAAACCCCATTGGTTTGACAAGGCAGTAAGGACTTCTTGCTAATGCTCATCTCTTTTCTACCTCCCAATGTGTCATCAGAATGTTCAAAATGTAAGCCACGTACAAAGCCTGCAAATTGGTGTCTTCTGACAACTTGGGCCACGTAGTCACCTGCTTTATGTCACAGCGCCATTCAGACATGCAGAAAGTCTCTCCACACAGAACACAGCTTTTAGTGGAGTCAGATTAGACATTCTGCAAAATAGAGCTTTTTTATGGTGCTAATGGACAGTGCATCTCATTGTAGAGAGTGTGTGGGTTACTTACCCCAGATGCTATATGAAATGACAATTAATTTGTCTCCTGGCTTCAGTTAATTTTGAAAATTTCTTTGTATATACAAATTCACTTTACAATTTAAAAAAGTAAAGTTTAGCATGCGGACACAAGCCAGGTCCTGCAATTGGGAAAAAGGAGCTTTAAATTAATATAGAGTGATCACAGAATCACTCTGGTTGGAAAAGATCCCTGAGATCATGAAGTCCAACCATCAATCCTACCCTACAAGTTCACCCCTAAATCATATCCTTGAACATCTCATCCAAACAACCTTTAAACACATCCAGGTATAGTGACTCAACCACCTCCCTAGGAAGCTCATTCCAGTGCCTGACCACCCTTTCTGTGAAACAAATTTGCCTAATATCAAATATGAACCTACTCTGTTGTCACTTGAACCCATTCCCTCTTGTTCTACCACTAATTGCTTGTGAGACCAGCACCAGCCTCTCTACAACGTCCTTTCAGGTAGCTGTAGAGAGTCATGAGGTCTCCTCTCAGCCTCCTCTTCCTCAAACTAAAGAGCCCCAGCTCTTTCAGTCTTTCCTCACAAGATTTATTCTCCAGGCCCTTCACTAGCTTCTCTGCCCTCCTCTGCACCTGCTCCAGCACCTCCACTTCTCTCTTGTATTGAGGTTTGGCTTCAGCTGGAATACCTGGAGTTCAGCTCATCCCAGCATCAAAGCCAGACTCAGCACCTTGCCTGGGGACCGGCTGCATGAGCTCCTTGGCCTCCTCCAGACAGCCAGCAGCAGGGCTGGTATCAGAAGCAGAGCCGTGCAGCTGCAGCGTGGTGACGTCGAACACGAAGGGAGGCTGCGCTTTGTTTTGATCTACTACAACGGAGCAGTGTGAGTTTGTGCAGCTCCAACAGCCTGTGATTCAGACCTTGTCTAGACCTCACGGTGTGTGTTCAGTGGACGTGGAGAAACAGCTACCGGGTTTAGGTTTGGTTTTTCAGAGCGACAGTATCACAGGACATTGGGGGTTGGAGGGGACCTCGAAAGATCATCCAGTCCAATCCCCACTGATAGCCTTCAATACAAACGAATCGCAGCCGTAGGAGTACTAATCACAGCCTTGCCACCCCTGAGTGCTGGCTTACCTTGTTAGATGCCTGCTTAGTTCATGAACTTCCATCTCAGAGCTCTTGAATTCATTGAGCTCTTTGCGAATGGCTGCCTGCGAACGACAAATACACCGCTGAGTGTAGAAGGAGAGCGAAACTAACCTCACTCTGTTCTCTAAGTGGTAAATTGAAAGTGAAGTGGAGAAAGAACATCATCGGAGGGAGACAGGAAAACGTTTAAGAGACTTTACAGCATGAGAAGGAGGAGAGATAACCATGTAAATCGTTGTGATGCTGCAGTGGGGTGGATCTGTTTGAAAACTTATCATAGACAATGGAGGCACAGAACCTGGTTCTGGCTTGTTGGGGCAAACATCCACATTAGCTTAAGCATGGGAAGGAAAACGAGTGAACACAGGGTGCTGGCTCCCTGCCCTCCTCCTCCTCCTGTTTCGCTTAGCAGAGGTTCCTTTGGCGAACTCAAGCCCTTTGCTCTGTGGGTTGACTTTGCACAAGCATGACAGATGAGAGACAGCGACCTCCGCGTGCTCTGCCTCAACACTGAGATGGTTACTGGGCTCTGTTTAACTGTGGTGTTTCATACTTGTTCCTGTCACGGGATGAGGGAGGACCTCTCTGGACACCCCACCTCCATGTCCAGCTGAGGTGTCCCCACGCCTCTCATCCCACACAGGGATCTCTTGAACTCTGCAGAACCCGTTGGAGATTTCATTGGCCAACCGGGAGATATAACTAAGGCAGTTAAAGCAGATCTTGTCCAGCTGACCCACGCTCCAGCTGGTCAGGTCATGGCTCTCCCCCAGGCTGCTCCACTTACTTTGTCGGCGGCTGTGAGCCGTGTCCAGGGTTTGTCTGCCCTCCTGTCGTAGTCCTGCGCGTCCGCCACTTCCACGTAGTCGCTGAAGCGGATGAGGATCTTCCTCTCACGCAGCTCCTCTACCGTGGGCCTTTGGCTCAGCTGCAGGTTTGAGGAGGGAGTGAAAAAAACCCACATGAGGACCTTGCTTTTGTCTCCTGGGATTGTATTTTGCTGCAAGCATTGCTATGGTACAAGGGTTCAGACATTCCCGGTGCTGTTGTTTCGGTTGCCCTATCACTGAGATAATTTGGGAGCTAATTTCTTGTAGAGCCTGGGACACAGATCCTCCTTGGATGGTGAGCAGTGGCAAAAGCAAAGGCACAGCTGTCTCTGAGAAATCCCTGAGACGCTCTTCTGCAAAGTTGTTTTGGCTCCTGACGTATCTCTTGAGCTAAAGCACCACCTCAGAAAAGCCGGAGGTCACAACTTCTGCAGATGTTGAAATGTTGGGGGGTTTGTTCATTCTAATGGAACAGAGGCAGTCGCCTCTCCACTGACACCTACACATCGAAGTCATCTGTGAGCCACACACACACTGCAGGTGACATCTGGGCTTTCAGCAGAAGCCAGAAAGCCAACATGCTCAGCCATGGATGGAGGAGAACTGCGGTCACACTGTGAGGCCTCGTTAAAATGTTGTGGCTCTTATTGAGGGATGAAATCAAGGTGTAAAACTAGCCCCTAACTAGCAGCTCACACACCCCTTCTCCTGTGCTCCCCACCTTTTGCGGTAAGACAGAGGATGATAAACAAACAGATGTGTCGGGATGAAAACGCCCTGCAGCCCTTTCCTCTCACCGTAAACACAGTTCATCCAAGTTAACCACCAGCCTCTTCTCTTCGCCGACCACTTCCCCATGCTCTGACAAGTCCCTCGTCCATTACAGAATCACAGAATCATCATGGCTGGAAAGGACCTCCAGGGTCCAACCTTTGTCCTAGCCCGTGCCGATCCGAGCCAGCGGAGGTCAGTTAAAGAAAGGGATTGAACAGCAACTTTTGGCTTTTCCCAATTCCCCGGTGAATGGGGAGTTTAACTTGCACTGGGGCAGGAATTTAATGGGAGCAAAGAGGTTTTCTTCAGATTTTAAGAACCAGCCACACCTCCTCGCTTTGGTGTCGATGCTACAGCTACTGGAGTTGTAGTTGTGGAGCTGGGAAAAGTGGGCTACTGGTGATGGGGGAAGAGGAGGCAGTAACCAGCTCTGGGAAATGGGGAGCATGATGCTGTCTGAGAGAAGGGCGGGTAAGGAAAAGGAGTTTTGTGCCTCTTTGCAAGGGCTGTTTGGGGGGGTTGTGTTAATCCAGGTTACAGCTCTCTCCCTTGCTCTGATGGAAGTTCTCAGGGGGAGCTCAGGCTTGTGCTAACTTGGTGTTTCACCAGTCACTGCATGTTGGAGAGGATAAACTTGTAGTAGGAATTCTTGGGGGGGGTCCAGATAACTTGGTGGATGGGACCCACCTACCACACTTTTCCCACAGGGTCTCTGCACATTAATAGTCCTGGCATGGGCTTGTGAGCCAAGAGCAGTGCTCAGAGACAAACCCTTCCCAGTGTCCCTCCAGTCAACGTGTCCAAAGCTGCTGGATGTGCAGAACCCATCCATGAAGACCTCGCAGAACCCATCCATGAAGACCTCAGACAAACATGTTTCACCTGTCCTGCCTTGGGCAGGAGGGACACGAGCCACAGAGAAACTGCACCAAGCAGCATCTATCTGCCTCTGCTTTGCTCTTCGATTGACAGCTCTTCCTCATCCCTATTAGATGAGTCTGGAGACCAGAAAGTGCTTAAAGGGGCAGCTTGCGATAGGACAACTCATTTTTTTGCTTTATTTTATTTTATTTTAGAAATTACCTGTCCAGATGATGAATTCAGCTGAGTATTTATTGCTGACTTTAATACGGTAGCTGGACCTAGCAAGGTAATCTTACCTATTCCAGCATGTCTCGTTCCAACTTATCATCATAACGCTGTAACGCCCACGCTGAAGGGATTTTAAGAACAGCTTTTTAATGGATGAAGTGGGTCATTCCCTCTGAGCTGGAATGATGCCACCAAAAAAATCTATACCTGCAAGGTCAAGTGTCTCGTCCTGCTTCTGTAGAACCCTCTGCCCTTCTCATTGCCATGGCCAGTACAGATTCAGGGAGCCAATGTGGTTTATGTGGGGTAAGGGATGGGTTAGTGGGGACCTGGCAGTGCTGGAGGAATGGCTGGACTTGATGAACCTAAAGTCCTGGTGGACAGCAGGATGACCATGAGCCAGCAATGTGCCCTTGTGGCCAAGAAGGCCAGAAGCATCGTGGAGTGGATCAGAAGAGGGGTGGTTAGTAGATTGAGAGAGGTTCTCCTCCACCTCTACTCTGCCCTGTGAGACCACACCTGGAATATTGTGTCCAGTTCTGGGCCCCTCAGTTCCAGAAGGACACATTGCTGCTGGAGATTGTCCAGCGCAGAGCCACAAAGATGATGAAGGGAGTAGAACACCTCCCTGATGAGGAAAGGCTGAGGGAGCTGGGTCT
>JAOXOE010000405.1:19515476-19564623 GCA_028565055.1 Phoeniculus purpureus | reverse complement strand
TTGGAAGGGACCTTGAAAGATCATCTAGTCCAATCTCCCTGCCACAGCAGGATCACCTAGACCAAGTCACACAGGAATCATAGGCTGTTTTTCTAGTTTCCTTCGCTGGATTGTTTTTTAACTACTTATTGTTTATTTAGAAAACAATAAATCTTAAATTTAAGGAGTCACAGCACAAATAAGATGATAGTAATATGACTTTTTCTAAAAAAGAATTTTGTTGTGCAGACATGGATGCTCATGCAACCAGTCTGGGCTGACAAATGGTTTTTAAATGGAAAATTAATTATTCTCAGTCCAAAGCAGAGACCATATCTTCCAAAGGAATTGTGAGATTGAGATTGCTTAAGACCCTGCACATCATTAAGTCCCTGACAGAAAGAAGAAATGAGTATGGTGAAACTAGAAGTCATCTTTTCCCATGAAAGCTGCCAGCTTGCTTACAGGCCCTGCTCCCATTTGCCCCAGGGGACTCTGTAGGGTAGTAGAGGAGTAACACTCCTCTAACAACAGTGACAGTCCAACAAATTCTAGTCAGACAGTGTCTAACTGTACAGTAGAGGCTCACACTCAGCTCCTGCTCGCTTACCCTGAAATGCTTTAGAGCCCTGAGACCTATCTGCAAAATGATACAACAGGATTGTTCAGAGACACGACTGCTCCTCTCTATGTGATGTCACCAGTAACCTATTTCACTACAGGGCACAGTTTATCCTCTGGTACATCCCCCAACATGCTATAGAGGGGCTGCTTCAGTGAGTGCTACCCGATGGATGCCTAGGAAAAGTAAAACAGTTGTGTGCATGGTGCTGTGCATCCCAAACTCAGCTCCACTGCCTTTCTCCTGCCCCTGCCCAGCAAGGACTACCTCATACACAGCCACTGTACAGCAAAACAGGATCACATAGGATTAAATCCCTGTCAGTATTTGATGAGGTCCTTCATGCTGTATGTACAAAAAGGATACTATACTATACATGTTTGGGGTTTCTTTAGTTTGTGGCCCATGTGTATTTTTAATACTATACTCCAGTTCTCTATTTTTGGAGTGTTTTGATAGCTGAGGCAAGACAAATGGGAACATAGACATTACTTACACAGTTTGTCTTGTTTTTGAATAAATTCAAAGCAGACCTATCCTAACAGATTTGTTGGGACAGCCTTTGACTGAAGCACATCAATGTTGTTCCATGTATTTCCAGACAATTACTTCCATTTATTTCAAAATCTGACCAAATATGTATGTGATCATCTTCAAACCATTTATATTTCTATTGTACAGACACATCTCCACTATCATAGAGCCTGATGTTATTTCCATCATTCCACAGCTCCACAACACAGGAAAGCAGTAGTGAAACGTAGGACAAGCCCTTGAAACTGATCTACAGGCAGCTTGACAGAAGTCACAAAAGAAGCCCCAAGCAGAGCTCGGAAACAAGCATTAGGCACACACGTGCTGAGGTACGTGTACTAACACCAGCTTATACCAGCCCTGACTTCAGTAAAATACTGAGTTTAGCTCGTCTTCAGGCTGTGTGCTTTGCCACAGTGGGATTTTCTCTAGGAAAGGAGACTGTAAGTGCATACACACACACAGGAAGGAGATAAACAGTTGAACACAAACACTTTCAAAAACATAGCTTTAACTTATCACACGCCTGTCACAGACCATGCTGCATGCTCCTGCCAAACTGATGATCTGGATGCAGATCATGGGCTCCGACTGCAGATGTTAGAAGCGCACCATTCCTAACAGATGCATAATCTGATTAAATATGGAATGCAATGATATTGTCAAAATCCATTAATCACTCTTTCGAGATAGATTGATGTAGGCTTTACTGACAGCTGTGATGATTACACGGTCTCTGCGAGTACTCTTGCTCATCAGAGATACCCATTGGGCCTCAAGAGATGTTATTCGGCATGCAGAATATACTTAAATGCACTGTACAAGTTTCTATAATGAAAAGTGTGTTTGCATTGGTTATATTCCTGCGGCTTTCTCTAGATTATTATCTGATTTCTATATAACCTTTCACATCTGCGCCTTGTGCAAAGATAGTGATAACTTATCAAAAATACATGGATTCAGAAACAAACAGCAAGCATGACAAGTCTAGAAATGAAAACACAGCTCCTTGGGGGATAGTCTGTTATCTCCCTGTGTAACTGGGGAAAGCCTACAGGAACCTGGAGCAGAAGGAAAATCAGACCAAGCACCTTTCACTGGTGTGCATTGCCCAGAAACAACTTCCCACAATTAGGGCTATCATAGGCAGAGAGGTTCAGAATTTAACATTTACATTAAAACCCCATGCTGAGGCAACCAAGACTTGATTTTCAAGGCTCTTGGAGCATCTGTTAGCCTCCATGACAAATGCTGGATACTCTCAATAATCACCCAGTACAAAAATCTGAGCTTAGTTCTTACAACTTCTTACAATATACAATGCTTGCTGCGTTCCTGTGCTTCAGTCTGCCGATGCTTCTACGGAAAGAAGAACTGCAACCTGTGTTGCAGGTGCTTAGAACTTCTATAAAACAATATGGATGTGTTCCTGTTTGACTTGGTCTGGTGATCCTGCTGTGGCAGGGGGCTTGGACTAGTTGATCTTTTGAGGTCCCTTCCAATCCCTAATGATTCTATGATTCTTCTTTAACAAAGGCATACAAATATCTGGATTCTTTGTCTGGGAATTAAGTCTGCATGTACTCCCTTATTTTATCTCAGTGGGTTTGAAGGAGACAAGCTGTGAATCACTCTTACAGCCACACAAGTTTGATTTATTCTGTCCTCCTATGCCCTTAGTGGATCTATACTACAAACCAAAGTTACCAGCAAATGTGTTCACATCTGCAATTTATTTCTATGTTGGATTTCAGCTTTTTCTCAGCTTAATTTATTTGATTCCAGCCTTTTTGTATGGCTTTCTAGACCTTTCAAGTACTTATTTTGTCTTTAGTGTAAGAGAAACAGGATGTCCCATATTCAGTAGACGTAAGAAGACCACTAAGAGATAGCATTGAGGAAACAGGTCTAAGTGGAAGGCCCAGTAAGCACATACCCATTTGCTATTCAAGAGTTTGGCCACAAAAAGCAATCTGATGAAGAGAAATGACTCATTTACAGAAGTGACTAATTGTAATGTTGGGGAGTAGGGAACAAAGTTCAGTATATATTCAAGGTGAAAAATGTTTTGCCAAATTTAACAGTAACAGGGTCTAGTGGTTATGAGTAAGTTAAGGTACCCACCTTCTCCAAGATGATGGTGCCAGGAAAAAAAAAAGCACTAAAGGTTAAGGCCATTACATAGGTCACAGCAAGGACTAATGTTCTATTACAGGCAATGGTCAGACATGGGTATCTGCAAATGTAAGAGATTAAAAATGGAAAGCTAAGTTTTACCCTGTGTGCCCTGTGACAGAGGCAACAGCTGTATTACACAGACTGCAAGGCCTTCTTAGTCCTTTAATTTGTCCAGTCACACTTCGAGCCCATACAAGCTTTCAGTGTGTTTAGTAGCCCATGGCAAATAATCCTATGGCAAATGTGTCAACAGCTTAACCACTTGTTTTGTGACAGGTTATTTCCTTTAAGCCATCCTGCACACCTAACAGCCACCAACTAGGCTACCAAAATGCTTTGTAGCTCTTGTGCTTAAGGAGGCAACATCCTACCCTTATTTCCCTTCATGATATCATTCATGAGTATGGACCTGTCATACAACCAGTAATTTGTCCATGTCATTTAGCCATTGCTCCATTACTTACAGAAAATACTCCACTACCTGATGCTTTTATTTCCACCATATTTTTATCCTTCCTTCAGTCTTGGACATTGTGGTCATCTAGGCCTCCATTCTGTAATTTACAGGATAAATTAGAAGACCAACAGTTTCAGAGTGTACCAAGATTGGCACAGCAGTTGGTCGTATATTGTTGTTCAAAATAATATAGTTCATATTGAAAACTCCTTGCAGCAGGGATTTTTATCATGTATTTGCACAGCATTTGTCTGCGTGGGCCTTGCCTTATCAAGGCTTCATGGGTGTTATTCAAACCAATAGTAAACAGCTCTAGTAAGGAAAACAAAACTAAATAGGTATTTAAGGAGAACAAACTCTTGTAGTTGCAGGCTTTCAAGTACGCTAAAACAACCACTAAGACTGCGATCAGGGAACAAGGATCTGGGCAAGAACAACCCCAGATACCAGTATAGGTTGGAGACTGACCTGTTGGAGAGCAGCGTAGCAGAAAGGGACCTGGGGGTCCTGGTGAACAGCAAGATGACCATGAGCCAGCAAAGTGCCCTTGTG
Organism: Phoeniculus purpureus; assembly: GCA_028565055.1. Taxonomy (NCBI): domain Eukaryota; kingdom Metazoa; phylum Chordata; class Aves; order Bucerotiformes; family Phoeniculidae; genus Phoeniculus; species Phoeniculus purpureus. The sequence goes on along the minus strand of JAOXOE010000405.1, from coordinate 19,560,301 downwards.
GCCAAGGCTGATGGCATCCCGGGGTGGATCAGAACGGAGATGGTTAGCAGATCGAGAGAGGTTCTCCTCCCCATCTACTCTGTCCTGGTGAGACGGCATCTGGAGTATTGTGTCCAGTTCTGGGCCCCTCAGTTCAAGGAGGACACAGAACTACGCCAGAGAGTGCAGCACAGAGCCACAAAGACGATGGAGTTGAACATCCCTCTGATGAGGAATGGCTGAGGCAGCTGGGTCTCTTGAGCTTAGAGGAGACTGAGGGGTAACCTCATTGATGTCTATAAAGATGTGAAAGGTGGGTGTCAGGAGGATGGAGCCAGGCTCTTCTCAGTGTCATCTAATGATTCGACAAGGTAATGGGTGTAAGCTGGAACATAGGAGGTTCCACATCAACATGCGAAGGAACAACTTCTCCTCGGTAAGGGTGACAGAGCACCTGTAGGGGACGCTCACTACAAGGAAAAATCACAGAACTCAAGAGCTGTGGTCAGTGGGGCAGAGTCAAGTTCACTGAATCATAAAATGTTAGGGGTTGGAAGGTCCTCTGGGGATCATCTGGTCCAGCCCCCGCTGCTAAAGCACAATCACTCAGAGCAGACCACATCCAGGCCGGTTCTGAGTGTCTCCAGAGCAGGAGACTCCACAGCTCTGTGTTCAGAGTTTTCCGGCCGCAAGGTCCGTTGTTCGGCCCAGCAGCCGCTGTTCTTCCTTCTCTCATGCTCCAGAACCTTGATTTTCAGCAGCGAACACAACAAAACTCAATCCTATCCACAAGCGGGCCCCCGGGCCTGCCACGGCCTGCTGGGACTACGCTGCTAGTGTCCCTCACGGCCTCCCCTTTTCCCGCTCACGGCCACCCCCGGGGCCCCGCCCCTGGGCAGAGCGCGGGCGGGCCCTGGTCCACCGTCTGCCTCTCCGCCCCACGACGGCCCCGGGTCGGGATCATCCGGCCTGCAGTGGGGAAGCCGTCCCGGCACTCGGCCTCTCCTCCAGGGGATCCGACCCCTCTGTTTCACTCTCTGGGGTCCCGAACACCCCCCACTCCGAATCGCTTCTTCCCACCCTCCTCCTAAGCCGGGGTTGGAGGCCTGTGGCTAGCGGTGTTCCTTGGGAGTCAAGAGTCCAGGCCAGGCCTATTCAGTATATTAATCAATGACCTGGACTGAGGGGACAGTACTCTCCAGGTGCGGCCTCACCAGGGCCGAGGATGACCTCTCTAGACCTACTGGGCACACAGTCCCTAATGCACTTTAAAGGACCATTTGCCTTCTCATGGCTGGCTCATTGTCAACGTACTGGGTGCCAGAACTCCACGACCAGTATTGTCAGGTCTACTTTACTTCTGCAAAGGTAAGCTGAGAATATTGAGCTGTCTACGCTAAGAGTTGCTTAGTATCTTAGTTGTTTAAATTAGTGATACTTGTATTTAATGTAGAAACAAGCTAGAACATAACCACTTATCAGCCATTTAGTGCAATCTTTAAAGTTAGTACTGGAATTTGAAGGTTTTTTCCATACCAAGCCAGAAGTCAGTAAGACTTACTGTAATGGTACCAGATCAGCGCTCTGTCAGACTCTGAATTAAGCTCTAACAGTGACATTCATTTGCAAGGCTATTCAAAGGGTTTTTCAACAGTGGTTCAGTATCAAGAATCCCTCAAACACATGTGCTTTGCCCTGCTCCATATTCACCCTTGTAAGAGCACAAACCCTTCCACAGCATGAGATAGGGACACAAACTTAGACTATTGGGATACTGACTTTTCCCTCTGTCAGGTCACTGTAGTGTTGTCAAAGATGAGAAGAAACATCTATGTCCGAGCCCTGGTGATCAGCAGCAAGGCAAGAGAAGTATTACTTGATTGAAAAATAAAGCACAACCCTAGCATGGCTCAGGATAATGGTACTGTAAATAGCATGGGTTGAGAAGGAGCCAAAGCATACTCAGAGTCTGTCAGCCTATTCTCAAGCATCCTTAACAGCCCAGATGTCTGGAAAAGACAATCGTGGAAAAGAGAATATAGGGAAAAACAGTGATAATGCCATCTCTCACTCTTCTCTGTCATGGAAGAGTCATTTCATTATATTAGCAGCTTCCAAGTCATTCTCCAAGAGTGAGTTTCCCCTGTGGAAGATGGTCTTCATTTTCCATATCAGACATTTAACGCGCCTACACACCCAGTTTCAAAAACTGGCATGTAACCATACTTTTTTCACGTGGAAAAATATTCAGGTTCTCAAGTGCTCTTTGCAAAAGGCACTAAGAGGTTTAGCCTGTCAATTTTAACACTGATACTCTGGGCAGGTATCATCTCCTTATGTTACAATAGCCAGTACCCATTTGAGGGATGACTCAAGCACTCACTAATTGGATGTGACTCCCTCACTTACAAGGTAACTCATTCCAGGAGGGATGAGCAGTCTTAAATCCCCCATGAATCTCAAACTCTGAAGCAAGTCTTTAGCAGCTGCGTCCAGCCTGCACAGAACTCACAAGCTTAAAAAAAAAAACAAACACCAAACCAACTCAACCCGAAAAAATAATCACCAGCTTGGTTGGTTTCATTTTCATTTGCTCTCGTGGAGCTCACTAGTAGCTACTGAAATACCAAGGGTCAAGGAATCAAAGTCAGACTGATTAGCTTAATCTTTTCTTACAGAGACAGATCTTTTCTTACAGAGACAGCAAGTTCCCAAATAAAAAACCCCCAGAAACCTCACTGAGGTGAAAACTTCTGAGCACTTGGTAAGAGTTGCCATGCCTTCGTACTGGAAGAAGGGCTGGCAGAGGAGCAGGAACTAGTGTTACACTTTACAAATCTGTTCAGGCTTGCACCATTTCAAAAATCCTCTTTCACAGCAAAAGCAGACTGAAAACTCTGGCAAGTTCAAGACAGAGAGAGCAATGAGAACCAAGTGCTCTTTTCTTCACATCTAGAGAAATTCTGATAGAATCAAAGTGTTCTGCAAATACCTGCATCTCAGTGGAAAGAACAAGAAAAATCCAGGAATAGTTGAAGCTTATATAGCAAATCCCACTGGAAACACTTTTTTCTGACTGTTTTAAACAAAAACCTGCTCAGGGATCAAAGTGAAACAAGCTGAAGAGGTGCTGCCATAGCCACCTGGATACAGAATAGCATGTCTGCTGGTTCTGTATTGTGCCTTACTGAACCATATATGGAAACTTCCATGGACTGACCATCAAATCCCAGGGTTTAGGATAACTTTATGAAAGCATTTTATTGGCTGCATTTGAACATTCCTGAATAAAACATTGCAGGGAATCTGAGTAAACCTTACAGATGCACAGCATGAGCAAATGATTCTATTATTATTCAGCCTGTATCAGGATGAATGCAAGTGAGGTTTATAGCAGGATCTATCCTTCAAATACCAAATTCAACACAACTGTCACAGAACAGATAACCCACAAACCATAACTGCCCTTCATATGTGACAGTTAAAATCCACGTAAAAGCAGGGCAAGAGTTGGAGAAAAACCTGTGCCAAGTGTTGGCATTGGCAGAGCACAGTTCCTGGAATAACACTGCATGAGCAGGAGAATCACTCACAGAGGATAGCATGGTCTGAATTTTTATTATTCTGGAATTTGCTGAAATGCACAGATTGGAGAGGAAAAGTCAGGCTGTTGATGTCTGTGACAGTTGTTGGGAACATTGTCTATATTTCAGAGACAACACACTGTCCCTTTCAATAGCATCAGCTCCAGGTTTCCACATAATAGCTCTAGTTTAAAATTAGAGCAGGAGCCTATAGCCAGAAAGCTTTAACACTCCTGCAGCACTTAAACAGTCAACATTTTGGGGAAAAAAAAAACGATCAGGTGATCTATAGTGCATGCACTTTGCTAGCTGTCAGGAGGTTAATGGTGTGCCTCAAGCACAAGGCTAAATTAGGATGTGAACACCTTAATCTACAGTTGCAAATGCTGACAGCAGTGGCACTTCATCAACTATTTTTGCAGTCTTATTTGCTGCATAGCTCCCTGATTTCTCAAGCCTGTGCCACCAACCCTCACTCACCTCCACATAAATTAGCTAAATGACCTCTCGTAGCATGCTTGAAATGAAAATTGTCATCTGGGGAAAATAGCTGTTCTAAATGTTTGCAGGGAATGGGGAACATTGAGGATTGCAATCTTTCCTGCAATACAAGCCTTCCAAAAAATCACGTGTCAGAAATTCATCTTATCTGGTATTCAGAGCCAAGAACTCAATAATCTTCCTTCAAAAAGCAGATCCATTCTTATTGAATGCAAATATATCTGTAACACATTAGCAACCTATGGATCTGATTTAAGGAAAAAAGTCACTGTAGCAGAGCTGAAATTTACCTGTATTTGTTCCATGTGTCTTACAAACACAGATTCTGTGCTGTATTGCTCAAGAAAACTGATGGATAAAGGTGTTTGAGTGGCCACCGTAGCTGCACTGATACTCTGCTCTTAGATTTACTGCAGGAGCACATTAAACATGAGACCACTTCAGCCTTACACTGGCACTGTCTGAGGCAGAGAGAGATACTGAAATAAGACAGTAGGAATTACAATATTTACCACAACAGCAGTTCTCTGGTTTGTTAGCTGTACTCCTTCCTGCAAATTTTAAGGGCAGTGACAGAAACAAGTCACAGTGAATTGACCTGGGAGTGAATGCTTTCCTCCAGGGTAGCTGCTGCTCTAGACATACATACCTCAGCTGATGTGAAGAAATTTTAGCTAGATATGGAAGTTCTCTGTAACATGGTCACAGGTGTCATGGCCCACCAAGCAGGGAGGAGAAGGGGAAACCAGCATCCTCCAATCTGCTTTTACAGCTCAGGATGCCAGTGCTATTTTCCACCGCCCATGCACAGGACCAGCTCATGCCTAGGTCCAAAACCAGGGACACTAAGGGTCTTTCTAACAGAGCTGGTCAAGTACAGACTGTTGTCATTGCCAGGAACTCATTCTCCATGGAGCAGGACTTGCCATTTATCCTGGCTGAATTACATTAAGTTCTTTGGCAGCCCATTACAGCTTGCACAAGTCCCTCTACATGGTAGTTCTGCCCTCCAGTTAGAGGTCATCTGCAAATTTAATGTGGCTGTTTCATTCCACTTTTCAGGAGATGGGTTGAAGAGCTCAGCAGCAGATGTCGCTGTGCAGACTGTATTGTACCTCACTTGTAAAGCACAATCCATCTCATATTTACAAATTTAAAAGCACCAGTGAAGGGGACAACACTACAAATAATTTACAGTTTATTAGGGTAGGAAGGGGCCTTCAAAGGTCACCGGTTCCAACTCTCCTGGTCAAGCAGGATACAAATTACTGAAAAGCATAATCACCTAAATTACCTAAATCAAGCTACACAAACCCACATCCAGCCAGATCTGAAACATCTCCAGAGAAAGGGACTCCATGAACTCTCTGGGTTACTCATTCCTATATTTAATAACTCTCTCTGTAAAGAAGTTTTTGCTTAGATTGAGATGAAACTTCCTGTGTTCAAGGTTTCAGCCATTACCCCTTGTCCTGTCTGACACCACTGAAAAGAGAAGATTCCTTTCTTCTTGGCAGCCAGCCCTCACGTATTTATAGACAGTGATTAAATCCCCTCATAGCCTTCTTTTGTCTGAGAAGTCCCAATTTCCTTAATCTCTCTTCATAAGGCAGTTGTTCCAGACCACCAGTCATCCTTGTAGCTCTGCGTTGAACTCTTTCAATTAATTCTCTATCTCTCTCAAGTTGGGGAGACCAGAACTGGACACAGGATTCCAGGTCTGTCTTCACTGAAGCAGAATAAAGGAGTAGAAGAACCTCCTTTGGACTGCTAGACATGCTCCTCTTGATCAATCAGCCTATTGGCCTTCTTGACCTCAAGGGCCCATTGCTGATCCATTTTTAGCTTGTTACCCACAAAAACTCCAAGATACCTCTCCCCAGGAGTGCTCTCTAGCTGGTCATTACCCAACCTGTATTGATGCACTAGCCTTTAAGTCTTTGGTACATAAATCACTTGGAAACTTTAAGAAAAAAATATAACTTCTTCCACACCTCTTAATGTCGAGGAGATTAGGATGCCAGTGCTGCTGAAAACTGTTACTTGCTGTAGGAATAAGCTGCCATTTCACCTTCACTCATGGGGCCAAAACTCAAACAGTTGTGGTGGTATTACCAACACCCTTACTAAGTGTCTGTACGTGTAGAAAGGTAAAGAACAGAGAGAAATAGGTGCAAAAAGAGGGGAAGTAGCTCATCCATCCAACTATGCCTCCATCCCCACAGTTAACATACCCATCAACCAACACACCTAATCTGTGACCATAGTATCAGGAAGTCTCATAATAATGCTACCCCCAGTGTGATAGGAACTGAGAAAGGAATGTTTAAGATGCACTAGATCTTTTAAGCAGGCAGAAAGATAACAACATGGTGTGAGAGGATTGTCTCCAAGGGACATCCTCATGAAGGGGATAATGGAGGAAAGCTGGAGAATACAGTATGCCCACTATTTTAGTGAAAACTACTTCATAAGTCCCCAGTCTCCAGGAGCTAATTAAGCCTCTGAGGAAAAGGTCTGACCCTTTAAAGAGTGTGTGATAGAATTGAGACAGAAGAGCAAGAACACAGATACCTAAAGAAAGTCTAATGAGAAGGCTGTGACAACAGGAAATTCATGTGTTGTCTGGCTGTCCATTGTGAAAGGACAAGAAGCATATACCCTGCATCACCTCAGCAGCATGACCTAAGTCCCAGGTGTCCCGCCTCTGATACTCCCTTGGTCAGTTCTCTAACAGGCAAGATTATTGGACAGCTTATTGCAACTGCCAAAACACTCATCTGAGAAACACCCTGAAAGCCTCTCCATGTTAGGTGCATAAGCGGGAGAGCTACTTAAAGCTAAAACAGTCTGAATGAAAAAACCACATACTCCCAATTTCTCAGTAATTCCAACAAATAGAAATCTGGTAAATAGCAAAAACTTTTTGTTTCAGCAAGTTGCCACTTTTCTAGGATATTATTTCTCCTTCCCTAAGAGAGGCTATACATGGCCGCACAGACATGGGGTGTCTTACCAGCGAAAAGATGATGTCTTCTTTGGGGAGACATAAATGGACATGACTGCCCTGAAAATCCAGGGAGAAAATACCTAGAATGGAAAAGCCAGCCTAGTTGTCCAAGCTGATCCCAAAACATGTTCATCCTCTTCGGTAGAGAGACTTCGACCGTAAATATAAATAAACGTATAGATAAATACACCATTTCAAAATTGACAGGGAAATAAATTCTGAGGAAAGTGGCTGAAGCATTTTTGAGGCTTGAGATATTTGTAGTTGTATTTTATATGTTGTGGAGTGCCCCTGTAATCCTCTTACACAATTTTATGTGGGCTTCAACCCTAGCTGAGTGATAATGACCGTAAAGAAAGGAAAATTCATGCTTACTCAAGATTACTTTTGTTCACAGAGGATGTTAATACAAGGTTGTTAGGTGAGACTTATAATTATGCCTGAAGTTTCCCTTCAAACAATGCCTTCCTGAGTTGGACTGAAATAAAACTAGGAGAAAAACAACCTGAAGAAGAGTATTCTTGTCCTGAGGTCTTAAGTGTAGCATGGCCTTGCAAAGGTTAAGGAGTCCTACAAAGGACATCTTTCTAGTGTAGATTCAGAATACTTCTCCATATCTAGACACTCACCACAGGGCTATTGCTAGCAACTTTTGCACCAAGATCCTCTGTACCACAGCAACTCAGCTAAGGTGGCCCTAAGCTTAGCCTTCTGTTATTTTCAGCAAGAGTTCACGCGTCAGTGTATCAGTGTCCCCAGATCCTGTAGGGACGTCTGTGAAGTGAATGTTTTGCACAGTCACCAACTCTGTCCAGTAATTTCAGCACACACCTTGGAGGGACCCATACAGTCTATATAGCACCTGCATCTCTGTCCCACATGATTAGGTGCCTCAAGGCTCACCAAAACCTCAACAGTTTCACACAGAGCGAGCAAGAGGGTAAGGCATCAGGGGGTGAAACATTCAAGTCAGCCTAAGCAGCAAGGAGTGTTGAATCCAATATTTCCCAGTGCAAGGGTGAGGATCTTCTTTAGATTAGTTATTCAGAGTACAAACCACGGGCAAACACCCCACAGCAGGTTTGCTGCGTGCTTTAGCTGCAGGAGAAATTCTCATCTCTTTGATGATTCCAGACCAGCAAGCAGAAGATGTGAAAAGATAACTTTCATTATTACAACAGAATGTTTTTTCATAGCAGTTGTTACCCCATTTGGAAAATACTGCTTGATATCCTGTAATCCCTCTGCATCTGTCATTTCAGTTTATTAGTTCCCTGAGTATATTCAAAGCTGTAAATGGAGAAACTGAGCTGACAGGAGCCAACTGACAAAATACCATGTAGCTGTTTCAGTTTAATAATCCCACATGGATAGGTGATGCGTCTCTTATTCCTTCAGAAGCTTATTTCCCAAACTCAGTTATCACACAGATGGTAAAATCTATTCTTTGAGGGTCAGGATTAAAGCCAATGGAAAGTACCATGTAATTCATTGAGGAAAAACAGCTATTACTGCTACTTGAAAGGTAATATCTACTTCCAATACAAAACACCCTACATTTTATGACACCTAACATTTTCCAAAACCTAAGTACCTAAACTTTAATCTAATTTCACACACTGTGCAGGAAGAGCAAGCCAGTGCAGTTCAATATAACCACAAGCGCTCTCCAGACTATGTAATCCAAGCAATCCAAAGCAGATGCCCTACATGAAACACATTATCTCTCCTTCAAATCCCAAGTGCCCCACTACTCAAAGCAGGACTTAAGCAGCCAGTCTGCCAGCACTGGGAAGTTAATCAAGAATTTCTGCACATACTAAAGCTTCCCCAGCACAAGAAATCTTTCCTACCCAGCCTTCACAATATCAGCTTAGGTGGGGTGATGCCTAAATCCTGTGAAAGGTCCTGGCATCCTTACCATAGTCAGAGAAGTGGACATTTCCCCAGGGCTTGATGACATGAGGTGCAAATCAAGCAATGCTCTTGATCCAACAGCAGCACTAGAAAAGCATGCAGGCACCTTTAAGGTATCTCAGTGGCATGCCAAACAGAGCATATGGAAAAGTTGGCTAATGGGCTACAATCAGAAAAATATTATCCCAGTGTATCTTAGAATAAGTTCATAATATTTATTACTCTGGAAATTATTAATTCATACAGCTGGCACACTTTTCTTTTACTCAGAAGAAAAGGCATTTAATTCAACCCTAGCATTAAAGTATACTTGTTAAATGTAGCAGGAGTGCACTGCTGAAGACAAAATTTAAACACGAGGCTGACTCTGTAAAACATCAGAATCACTTTTTCAAAGCAAAAAAAAAATAAGGACATTTAGGGAACAAAACTAGGCAGTGACTTAAAACATCTTCTTTTGGTCACAATAAAACATGATTATGTGGATCAGTTGCATGTCAGTATTGATGTACCTGCAAAGCAGGCACAGGTCAAATGAAGTTCCACTTCTTGGTGTTCCCTTTGTCTACAGAACTGGCTAACATTTTTACCTGGAGGCACTTGCAGTTTTAAGGAGGAGCATAGTGAGCTGAGAGACTCATGGAAGCAAACTGTGATTTTCAAAGATAAAGCTACAGGGCACTCATCATTAAAAACTGAATTAAGAAGGCATTTTGCATTTCCTCCATAGAAATGTCTTTGAGGGAGATCTAGGTGATCCTGCTGTGGCAGGGGGATTGGACTAGATATTTTGAGGTCCCTTCCAATCCGTAATGATTCTATGATAAAGGAAGCTGTGGATTCAGGAGCTCAATAAATATATTAAACTGCCACAGCAACCCTTCTGAAGCAACTCCTAACCCACATGTTTGTGCAGCACTGCACCAAGGAAGGCAGGTAGCACTTGCCTGTAAGGTACAGTAAAACACAAGACAAAGCTTTGAAGTCCTTCTCAAGGTCTGGACCATGGCCAGTCTGTCTAGATAAACCCAACACTGCTTTGAGCAGCCTGTCAATAAGAGCCTCCGTACTGGCTACCATCAGGCACACTTGCCCTCTGTCCTGTCCCAAGGAGCTGAGACAAAACACCAGTAACTTTGCTAGGTACCAGCACAGAGAGGCAGAGGCCGTGTGAGTTTTTCTTCACATTACAGCATCCATCTGAACACTCATTTCCACCAGCAGGGCTAGCTTACAATCTGCCAGCTTTTCTGTGCATTCTTAGTACAATAGAGCTTTCCCCCCAAAGTTAATGTTCTCCACACAGACCTTTCTGACTAGAAGGTACTGCATTTTTTAATCTGAATTCTCTGTAGAGGCACACATGCTTATCAATACCTCTGAGCAACTCCCCACTGCAGTCAGGAGGGAATTCTGCTAAAGAAAAAGTAAATCAATGGCATAACCAAGCCTATGGCTGTTGAGGCTTTGCTTTGGATATTACGTTATAGCTTTTGAATGAATCCTGACATTGATCCTTAAGAAAAAAAAAGTTAAAAGGAAAGGAGAAGGTGACAAAATACTTGCTGCAGTCAAAAAGCTGGGGAAGGCAAAGACAGTAACATATTGTGCTGTGAGAATATTAGATGTAGAATCTTGATAATGCAATAAACCAACTTTACTTTAAGGCAGGCAGGTGCTAGTGGGATCTGCCTGCATAACTTGATTACTTATTGGAGAAGCAGCCAAAAAAAGCAGCATAGTGCTACCACCATCAGAAGTAAAAGACAACAACAGGGCCAAAAGGAGGAATGTTCAACAGCTAAAAGGAAAGAGACTCCCCCTTCTAAACCCTTTAAACACTTGGACAACCTTATCTTTTGGGTACAAAAATACCCCCAAAAAACCCTGGCAGAGTGCAGAAGCTTTGCCAACATGTACCAGCCCTACTAACTGCAAAAAGAAATACTTCATTTTTACTAGCTAAGAAGCCACTCCCTCTCCTCCAAGCTTTAATGGAGTTGTGATTAATTACACCAAAGTGGATTTGAACCAGTCCTTTCAATGCAACACTATTGATTTACTCCTACAGCACAAGTAGCCCACCAGATTTTGACATTGAAGTATGATCCCCTTTAATAACACCCTCTCTTAGTAAGATCTTCCGGCTTTCTCTGTTACTCATTCTGGGGTTTAGATTTAATTTGGGTGCCATTGCATTGCATATGCTTTCATTGTGCTCTGTTTACAAAATGATTCTTGCAATTAATTACAGTAATGAGATCATGGCTACAAGACTCACAGAACACAGATTAGTTAATTAATGATTGGTTGGCCGTAGCATTTCATTGAATATACTCTTCAGGTTGGTCTCTCCACTTTCTTTTTTTGGGTCTTTCTTGCCTGAATTCTAATAGGTAATGGAATAAAATGATTAGTGGGAAAGAAGATTACATGAATCATATTTAACCCCTTGGCACTTAGTCAGGAATTCAGAGTAATATAATGTGAGAAATATGAGAAATCCATTTCTTTGGTATTTTCATTGTAGCAATTACAGGCTGAAAATAGTTTTAAATCAGACATTAGTTTAAAATTGGCAAACAGGCTGGACATGGCATAAGGAGCCTCTCGGCAGGAGCAAATGAAGTTGGGATAGCTGCCTGCCAGCAAGGACAGGGCTGATCATCCCACAAAGGGGCTGACCAGGACACAGCAGAGCTTAACTATGCAACCTAGTCTCACCTGGAGAAAGACTATGGAAAGAAAACACATTTTCTCTCAGGGCCTGGCATGGAAAGGAGAGATCAAGTCGTTCTTCCCCTGCTCTCAGTAAGCTCCCGTGAAACCCTTCAGCTGAGCTAAAGCCCCATCTCTCTTCAGAACTAAGCCACACCACAGACATCATCATACTGACAACCTAAGCTGGACAAAAACTTGTTGCAGTGAAATTGCAGATTGACCAAAAGCCACACATCGTATCATCACAGATTGAAACCTGAATTCAAAAGATTAGAAATGAAGGCATAAAGCATTTTGTGCAAGTATGGTACAGTACAGTCTAATTAAGAGACCTCTGACTGATTTAAACCTCAACATCTGAGTCAGACCTCCACATTTGCAGTAGGCATACAGAAAATGCAGAATGTCTTCCCTTGACCAAGCCACAGGGATCTCCATTCTGTAACTTAACACAAGTAGAGACCTCATGGCAAAAATCAACCCGTACTTCAGTAATTGATCCAACTTCATATACAGATTTGGTCAAATGGAAGTTGCTGGGCATTCTTAACTACTACCTTCTTGGAAGAGCATTAGCAACTCTTCCCCAGTTATTTGAATTGTTTCTTTCCTTAGGTCTGACAGCTCCTTCCCAATGTATTCAATTAAAAAAGCTTTTTCTTCCTTCCTTTTCTTAAGAGCTTTGTTGAAGTGTTTAAGTTCTTTTAACTAGCAAGTAGAGAGTGAGCGAGAAATCTAGCAGAGTCTACTTGCAGCTTCTGATGATGCAAACCAGATGAGAAACAGAATTAAGTTGCGTGAGGAACTGATAGGTTACATTTATTCATGAGGAATCAAGGTAATTAACAAAAAACTATTGTTAGAGAAGGAATTATGGTCATTTCCAACCATTCTGCAGAACAAAAATAAAAAACAAGCCACGTTCAACCTTTAACTGTTCTACAATGACTTCCACATCCTTTTTACCCCCATAAAGTAACTGAGCATTGCTGACTAAATAAGATGCACAAGGGCAGATACAACATTGCAGTTTGGTCCTGCAGCGTCAGGCAGTTTTAACACTCTTTTGGTGCATAGAGCAGGCATCTTTCTCTTAAAAAAAAAAGGCCTTTGTCCCATCCCTAATCTCAAAACAGGCTGATTTCGGTTCTGAAAACACAGACCCAGCAAGGAGAGAAGTGGGCAAGATTTCTCTCCATCCACCATCCAAAAGAAACATTACCAAGGGACAGTGATAGTGATACATTTAAAGAAAGTTCCATACTGGGCACAATTTTCTTCTAACACACAGCATGATGATAAATAATTAACATAAATGTTTGCTAAGAAGACAATAAGCCCCCAGCTAGAACCTGACTTTGCAAGAATCCCATTCAAAACAAGGGGTAGGAGGGTCACAATCTGTTCTGATTGTATCACACATTATAGATGCTGACAATATGTTTAAGACAAGGAACAGGCTTGCTACTAATACAACACAAGCTTTTTCATGAACTTCACAAGCTGGCTGTCTTGGAGGAAAATCAAAGCCTAGAATGCTGCTAGTTTGTGTGAGCACAGTTAAAGTTGCTAAAGATGCTCTTTGTTAACATGTGTTTAGGACGTAGCACCTATCTGTCATCCTGTTCAGATTGTAAGGAATTAGGATCCACAGTGAATGAGACCAAGTACAGGAAGGATTTTACTTACTTTTATTAACAAGCATTTATTGCAGTTACACTTACCCACCAGGCTGCTGGCAGCTTACTTGCAAGCTAACTGCAGTTCCTCTTTTAATTGTGCAAAGTAGATGTTTCTGCATACAAGTTTTTTAAATACCTTCAAAGCTTCATTATCAAGAGACAGAGCCCTGCAACTTAAATCACCTTTCTGTGGCCAAAGTCTGAATGAACTGCACAGCCAGAAAGAACTCAGTAGTGTTATTTTTGCAGTTTGCCTATTCCTCATTTCATTCAATACCTGCTTGCACACTACAAGGGAAGCCACTGCTGCTTTGCAGAAGGAAGAAGTGAGATTGATTATTTAGAGTGCTCCACCTCTGGCCCCTCATTCACACAACATTCTTTTCAAGAGGGCCATTGTCAAAAATACAGCACCTTCCTACAAGGTACAGGATGGACACCAAATTAACAGAGGTGTTTGGCGCCACAGAACACAGCGTGTGCTGCAAGTAGCACAAAGCTTGCTTGTAGCACATATCTAGGGCTAAAGCACGGCAGTTGGTCCATCATCTGATGATGACTCCTATTCTACCCAAGAAGGGGGATCAGGAATAGAACAGGAGACTGACAGATTGAAAAGAACATAGGTTTAAAGAAGCACACAAACTAATAATAGGGCAAGGGGCAACGGGTTTAAGGTGGAACATAAGAGGTTCCACATCAATACAAAAAGGAACTTCTTCACAGCAAGGATGACACAGCACTGAAATGGACTGCCCAGGGAGGTTGTGGAGTCTCCCTCTCTGGAGACATTTAAAACCTACCTGGACATGTTCCTGTGTGACTTCATCTAGAGGATCCTGCTGTGGCAGGGGGATTGGACTAGATGATCTTTCAAAGTCCCTTCCAATCCCTAACGTTCTGTGATTCTGTGTAACACCAAATGCCAATATAAAATACAGAGCATTATACTCACATCTGTGACTGTATGGTGGCCCCAACAGCGAAAGCAGTGCAGAGGAAACTAAAAGAAGTTCTGAGTCCAAGCAGGAGGCTCCCCTCTCCCCAGCAAGCCTCTCCCTTTTGACTGAGCATGGCATTTATACTATGGGAACCACCTGCGAGCCAACTCAGATCAGCTGAAGTCACACCAGGATACACAAATACTGTTGACTCTCACAACAGGACAAAGGAGCTCAGTATCTCCAAGAAAGGAGCACCTTTCATCTATACTCTTTCCCAAAAGTCAGCTCAGCATGTACCACCAATTATTTCCCAACGTGTTACTGATCTACAGAATAAATCCTGTATATGCTAGTATGATAGTTTGAGGCAGCCTTTAGAAATCACTATGTCAATAATGGACAGACATTAGGTTGTTGTACATATTAAAACATTACATTAATACTTTTGAATAGTGAGGAAAAAGGTTTTGTCATAACATTGCTCTTGTCAGCGCTGACCACCTTACAAGAGAGACAAGAGAGGAGATCCTTCATTGCTCCAAACAGAGCAAATAAGATAGGTCAGAAATCCCCTTGCAGGGGGTCTACAGGGAAACCTGGAGAGGGATTTTTAATGAGGGGTTCTAGTGAAAGGACAAAGGGGAGATTTAGATTAGACCTTTGGAAGAAGTTCCTCAACATGAGGGTGCTGAGGCACTGAACAGATTGTCTAGAGAAGTTGTGGATGCCCCTTCCCTTGACGTGTTCAAGGCCAGGTTGGACCAGGCTCTGGGCAACATGGTCTAGTGAGAGGTGTCCCTACCCATAGCAGGGGGGTTGGAACTAAATGATCTGAGGCCCCTTCCAGCATAAATTGTTCTGTGAGTCTATGATGATTCTATGACTGTGTAAAGTAGAATGTATGCTCTTGTACAGTTACCACTAGCTCTGCAATTTCCTTCAAGTTGGAGTATGTCTTTTGGGGAAAACACATGAGCATTCCAACTATCTGAGATGAAAGTTTCTGAATATTTTGCCCTGAAGCCAGACTGCAAAGTGCTATAGTAGCAAAAGAAGAAACAGAAGCTTGACAGGAGGAAATACTTGCAACTAGCTCTTTTACAGAGCCCAGTACATCACAGACTCCATGATAGCAACTTCTGTTTTTCCTGGCCACAAAGCAAGAAATCCAATACCACCCAAATATTCATCCCACTTCCAAAAAGCATTGAAAACATACATAGACATAAACACAACCTTAATCATGCTTCTGTGTGATTACCTGATCTCTCCCAAGGAGCTGCCATGCAACTTTGGTCCCATAATGGGAAGTTAAATGTAAAATAAGCAGACATTGTACTAAATCGAAAACCAGGATTTCAGTTAAAGGAAGTTATTCCACTTCCACCTATGACAAGTGGGTGTGCCGACTGCGCTTAACAAATACCACCCGATGCATTTTTTACTACTGGGCATCTGTGATGAAAATCATACTTCTTTCTTCTGTCCATTATATGCCCAGTTCTAAACAGAACAGATTAAGTTAGGTGGTTGTTTGTTACTTAACTTAGACTTCGCAATCCTAGGCCATGAGGAATTTTCCAGGGCTGTGTTCAGTTATGTGATAAGCTAACTCTCAAATCAGTATTTCTTAAGTTGATTAAAAAGACACAAGTCAGACCATAACAGCATACCACAATAACTAAAGACTTTTTTTTAATTATTAGCCTGTTGACAGAATTACACTGTCAGATACAGCACCAGTATAAGGAAGAAAAAAAAAAAACCTATAGTCCCTAGAATGAATTAAAAAATGGTGAGACCATACGAATCAAGTGACCCTTACAGCTCTGTGTTAAAGGAACGTTAATCAGGCAATTATTTGTTCATTAAAGTAGCTTCTATAAATTACTGTCTGACCCAGTTCTTTTGCAAGGAAGACTATGGAAACATTACCAGCATGGAAAGTGAAATTATAAGAAACATAAAGCAAAAAAATATGTATAACTCAGGCATGACTTCAGTTTCCCGACGTTAAATTTGCAAAGGGCCTGTTTTTTTCCAGCATGAACAAGCACTTCCAGTGAAGTGAAGATTTCCTCAGATGCTGCACATCAGACAGCTAAAGGCACCAATATCCACTTTTAAGCATTCTTACATACGTTGTAACCTTACCATATGTCAAGTTCCCATATGGTGCCTTTCCACATCCTTCAGGTACATTCGTACGTGTCTTCTGCAAGCTTCAGAGAAGCTTGCATTAAGAAGCCTTAATTTCAACCCTAAACTCAATTGTTAGGGGTTTAGTAATGCTTTAGAAGCATGTGAAGGTGCTTCCTGTTCTCATTTCTTCTATAGGTAAACAGAAATCGTCCAAGCTTACCAAGGTACAATGCCCACGCATCCTATAGTACCATTCACAGAATCACAGAACATTAGCGATTAGAAGGGACCTTGAAAGATCATCTAGTCCAGTCCCCCTGCCAGAGCAGAATCACCTAGGCCAAGTCTCACAGGATCATATCCAGGTGGGTTTTGGTACCTGCGTTTGGCCAAGTAAAAGCTTTTCCTATTTCTTTCTTGTGTACACACCCCTCATCCAGGAACATATAACTCATGGAGCAGTTTTAAACACTTACCCCTATCAGTTACTGCTAACATGACATAAGTGCTTAGGGATTCTAGCAAGGAAGTACTTCATGACACATACACACACTGCATCAAAAAAAGTAAGGAACCACTCTCTAGAGAATCTATAAGCTAAATACCTCTGTAGACAGTGGGTGTGTGATGGAACATAGGAGGTTCCACATAAATAGAGAAGGAACTTCTTCACAGTGAGGATGATGGAGCATTAGAACAGGCTGCCCAGGGGGTTGTGGAGTCTCCTTCTCTGGAGATGTTTAAAACCTGCCTGGATATGTTCCTGTGTGACTTGGTCTAGGTGATCCTGCTGTGGCAGGGGGATTGAACTAGATGATCTTTCTAGGTCCCTTCCAATCCCTAATGATTCTATGATTCTATGACATCTAGGTGGAGAATTCAACAAATACAGCTTAAAATAATAGAATAAAATGAAATGAAAGGGTTACGCGTTACTAAATAGGCTTCAAAAATAGCACATCAATAGCAAAAGGCAGGTCCTCCTGTTGAGCTGCATGCATTGGTGCTATCTTCTTTAAGAAAGGCCATATATGACATTTGTGTGGCAGCTCTTGCTTTATACATAATAAAACAACAGGAAAGTTAAAGCTAACATTCAGACCATCAAGGATTTAAACAGGAATCCCCAAGTGATTATTATCTCTCCACCTCAAAGGTCTCAAAGAAAGAAAACTACTTCTTATTAAAAAATACATATGACAAATGGCTCAGAAAAGAAAAGTTACACTGCCACGTAACAGGGATAAACAGGAGAGAAAGAAATCTCTTCTTCTTACTGGAGTGTGAAACAAAGGTCTCTTCAGCTCGGGGAACTGAGAATCCTTACTTTCCACATGATGCTTTAAAAATGCTCTAGTTACAGAAAAACAGAGCTCACCTACACAGCTAAGAAGCCCCAAGGTACTCATGAACTTACAGAATAGGCATAATTAGTGAGTTGACAAGAGAAGAAACCAGAGGGCTCAGTTACGTGATTGCCACTTACAAGAGACCTCACCTAAAGATCTCCACACTGCCTAAGCAAACAAAAAGATACTAACTGCAGCTCATATGCATCTCTGTCGGCTTTCAGACCTTGGGCTCACTGCTCTTTAGACTACTATTTTTAATAAAACAAATCTTTCTTACCACAGATCTTGAGTTGAAAGCTTCTCTCCAAAATAAAGTAGAACTTGCCGTCCTAATTCCCCCATAGTGGGCAAAGGGCCTCCACTGTATGGCACTCATGCCCACCTACTGCTTGGCTACAGCTGGGGGGAAGTCTCAGACACTCTATTGCTTGAGTGCATAATGGGTCTTGTCACAGAGTCACAGAACATTAAGGATTGGAAGGGACCTTGAAAGATCATCCAGTCCAATCCTCCTGCCACAGCAGGATCTCTTAGATCAAGTTGCACAGGAACATATCCAGGTGGGTTTTAAACGTCTCCAAAGAATGAGACTCCACAACCTCCCTGGGCAGCCCCTTCCAGTGATGTCACCTTCACTGTGAAGAAGTTCCTTCTGATATTTATGTGGAACCTCCTATGTTCCAGCTTACACTCACTGCCCCTTGTCCTATCATTAGATGACACTGAGATGAGCCTGGCTCCATCCTCCTGACACCCACCCTTCACATATTTATAAGCATTAAATAAGGTCACCCCTCAGCCTCCTTTTCTCCAAGCTAAACATTTCCAGCACCCTCAGACTTTCCTCCTAAGGGAGGTGGTCTACTCCTTTAAGAAAATTGGAGAGTGAGAAGTGGTTTGTTTCAATTATTTTAGGTAAGCATAGGGCTGTGTCCTGTTTATCCAGCAGTGGGCTTGGTAGAGTTGGGTTGCTGGGGACTAGAACACTGGTCTTAATAGTCTTTTAAATGGTTGAGGATTAATCACAATTAATTGGGGAAAATTAAGGTACTATTTTAACCTTCTTAAAAAATCTGTCTGAGCATCTCCAAATCTACAGGGGCCATCTGTAGACAACAATTCAGTAAAAATCAGGATTTGAATTTCTTTTAATTACATTTGTACAGTTACAAAAAGTACTGAAGGGACTTCAAGGATCAGCTTCCTGCTCTGTAATGTACTTGCTGTATGCATGATGTCAGCTTCTTGTTTGACCATAACAGGATAAAATAATTGGTAGCTAATGACATGTTTGCTTTCTCAGTTGCAGTATTTCTGGTTCTTTCACATTCTCACATTAAATAGGATTCCTCTGGAATGCAAAAGTGAGAAGAACTGACACCATGGAGCAGCTCTTGGCTGACTCTCTTCTACTTGAGTACGAATCCCACTTCTGGTAGCCTTGAGATGATGATGCTTTGCCAAATGCTGTATCCCTAACCTGGTGTGTCAGTGCAATGTGATTTCCAGTTTACTGGTAGCCCATCTTGCTCAGAGTAGTTGTAAACGGTGATGCTAGTATTTTTATGGGGTAATTTTACAAGCTGACATCTGCTGTCAGCAGCTTCATGTAAACATACTCCTGCCACAGCATCTGTTCTGCTGTATATTGCCCTTACCCTAGCACTCGCATGTCGCTGGGGAGGCAGTGATAAAGCTCTCTTCTGAAAGGAGGTATGTGTGACAGAACAGTCGCTAAATAAGGGGCTCAGCCACCCTCTTGGGACTGAACTTCTGGAAGTGGACTACTTGAGTCAGTTCAAGGACACTGTTTCCTAGATGGCTTTGAAGCCTCTACTTAGAGGTCAACCTTGCAAGGTGTGTGACCAAGTACACACTTTCTTAATGTGAAGTCAGGAAATGTGACAGTGATCAGAAGAGTGGACGTGGATATAGAATTTGAGATATTTTCCTTAATAAAACTGGACTTAAATGGCAGGACTGTGTTGCTAGCTAAACTCAATTAAGTTAAGATTGATCTTGTAGAACCTAGATAGAACCTAGGTGGGTATGAGTATCAGGAGAGAACAGATGTCAGTGAAAGCAGGGTCTGTTGCGTAAGAAGATAGGTACATGCGCGGAGACAAACCTTTGGTCTCAGCCAGATAAATGGCAACTGTGATCAGGAATTTGCCAACTGATTATGAAGCTAGCTGTGTATATATTGAGGTCAGAGCAAATCAGTGACAATGCCACAGTAAGTCCAGCTTGCTTTGGTGTCAGGACAAAGAAAGAACAGACCTAGGCAAAAGCTGAATACTGCATCCAACGATGTTTAAGTGATGATCAGAAGGGGGGTGGTTAGCAGATTGAGAGAGGTTCTCCTCCCCCTCTACTCTGCCCTGGTGAGACCACATCTGGAGTATTGTGTCCAGAAGGACACAACTGCTGGAAAGAGTCCAGCACAGAGCCACAAACACGATGAAGGGAGTGGAACACCTCCCTGATGAGGAAAGGCTGAGTGAGCTGGGTCTTTTTCGCTTGGAAGAAAGGAGACTGAGGGGTGACCTTATTAATGATGATAAATATGGAAAGGGCGAGTGTCAGGAGAATGGAACCAGGCTCTGCTCAGTGTCATCTAGTGAAAGGACAGGAGGCAACAGGTGTCAGCTGGAACATAGTTGGGTCCCACATCAATCTGGAACTTCTTCATAGTGAGGGTGATGGAGCACTGGAACGGGCTGCCCATGGAAGGTTGTGGAGTCTCCTTGTCTGGAGATGTTTAAAACTCTCCTGGACATGTTCCTGTGCAACTTGATCTAGGTGATCCTGCTGTGGTGAGGGCGATTGGACTAGATGATCTTCTGAGGTCTCTTCCAACCCCTAATGTTCTGTGATAATGCTGCTGTATGTGGGGTGTGTTTGGAGTCCCTGTGGGACCTCATGTAATCATACAGTTATGCAAAAGAAAAATGGAAATCAATTGTGGCTTCTTTTACAAAGAACATAAAAGAAGACAAAGATTTAAAATAAATGGTTCCAGAATACTTAGCAATAGAAATTTTCCTGTGGACATGGATTAAAATTTCTACTTGTCTGGATTTGGAACAGAGAGCAGTAATGGTAAAATAAGTGTCCTACTGCTGGCTGTAGTTACTGAGTTACTTTTGGATTCTTCTAATGTCTTCTAAAATTTCTTTTAGAAGCTTTAGATTTTCTGTCATTCTGAACTGTTGTCTCATTTGGTGCTCCGTGTGCTCTGCTTGGCAAGTGCAAGCTTGTGCCATGTATCAGTAGGCCATTCTGTTTAGCTAATATCAGTGTCTGTAAGCTTCAGCACATTTGAGTGATTGAGCTTGTCGACGTTTACATGACCCTTGTATAGCACAACAATACCTGAGGAGCTCATTTCAAACAGTGTATGACATGAAAAAACCATTTGTATGTCAGAAAAATCTTATATTAGTACCTGGTCTGTATTACAGGGTTCTATTAATGGCCTCAGGTTGCATCAGGAGAGGTTTAGATTGGACCTTAGGAAGATGTTCTTTCCTGAGAGAGTGACTGGGCACTGGAACAGGCTGCCCAAGGAAGTAGTGGAGTCACCATCCCTGGAGGTGTTTCAAAACTGAGTAGCTAGAGCAGGGCCATGGTCTAGGCATTAGGGAGCTGTTGGGATGAGGGCTGAATTTGGTGATCCTTTCCAGCCATGATGATTCCATGATTCTATGACTCCTGCATTTCACCACTGCTGTAGTTTTTCACTGAAGCCATTTTTCTGAGAACAGCATTGAAGCCAGACCACAAAAGTTGTCAAAGTGACATTTTCAAGGGGCTGCAATGAGGAGGACACATGAGACAAAGGTCTGCAAGCCTGCTTTACAGAAATCCTGCAATGTGGCCTGGATTCCCCGCTGTGTGCTGATGGAGATGAGTACAGTATAGGGGTTTTTTCCAACTGTCCTAAGTTGCAGCTGTTAAGACTGCAGCCTGACTGCCAGATGGCTGAGCTACAAGCCTCAACAGGGTGTCACTTGGGTTCTCTAAGCAAATAATTTTTTTTTGACTCTGATTCTGTGGAACTCAATGCAGTAAGGTGTGAAGGTTTCTTGGTTTAGAGGTATGTGTCCCTTTTTAATTGCAGTATGCTCTAAGGACCTGTAAACTAGATTTATAGAACGGATTATAAATCCTCTTGCAGCAAAAGGAGAGTAGTAGATTATAGAGGTTAGCGGGAACAAATCCTGTCACTACCTATGATTGATGTCTGCTGCTGGGGTATTCTGAATTAGGAGAAGTGCTGGTGTGCTCTGCTGCAGTGACTTTTCTCAACCAGTATTTGCTTTCTTTTTGTGTCTTAACGTGGGGGGGCTACTCCTCACTGGTCCATTACACTGCTGGCTGTTTTGGCCGGTCTGTCAGTCTTTCAGTTGAAAGCCAGCTTGTTTTCTCCTGGAAATGGTGCAGTTCCACATTTCTCTGCTGTCTCCCCTTCAGCAGTGTCAATAGTTTTTGCAGGAAGGAACGGATTACCTAGTATTGATCATGACCCAGCTAAGAAGTTGGTTCTGTAGACATCTCCACAACTTTCCATTGTTCTCCAAAGGTTTTGTTTAAGTGTTTCAAGTTTGTATTTGGACACATAGGAATGATGGATAACTAGAAATGACATTACTAAACGCGATAAATTGGGCACTTAGTCTCAGTTACTAATAAAAGTAAAACTTCCTGTCAAATTCCTGATAGACTTTGGCTGCAGTTTGAAGTGTAGCTGCTATGGAAAATTCTGGGAAAAGGTGTAAAATGATGAGAGTTAAAAATGACAAAGGTAATATTTGTTTAGTGTTATTTCATTCATACGTTTATAGCCAAGAATGTCCTTCTAGGCCATCTGGGAGCTGTACTGTTGAGTCATGTTAGCCTTTTCATTTTTCACATTTGCTCCATTTTGTTTGTACTTCCCAAATCTATTCTATTTTTCTCATTTTCTTTTACCCTGCTGGTTTGTTCTTTCTTGGCTTCATTTTTAATTAGTTAAACATAAGTGGCCTTTGACATAGCAAAGATTATGAAAACAGTGGGACACTGGTTGCTGCTTTGAAAGAGTAAGGCAAATGTTTTTGTGTTTGTTCTCCTTTTTCTATTATCTCTCTCTTGGGATTGTATCGTCAGTGAGTGAATTAAAAGAGGCACTTGAAGGGAGGAAAGGGAGTTTATTTAGAATCTCACTTAATTTTCTGTGTATTATGGCTAGAGGAGCCATACTGATTTGTTATCAACACCCTTCTAGCTACCACTACAAAACACAGCGCTATGAGAGTTGTTGTGGGGACAATCAGATCCATCTCAGACCATACCTGGCAGGGAAATGAAAACAACAGCCAGCATCTAATCATGTTCAAAATCTCTTGAACATCTGCCTTCTTATAATGACAACTTCTGTAGGGAGGCTAGGCTGCTGAAAATCTTGCCTTATAGTCATTTCAAGGTCACAGGGGCAGATGCTGACACGAGGTCTGAAAGTGTTTCCCAGCTATGGTGCCAGGTCAGCAATTTAAGCTTGAGAAAATACTCTGTCACGCACTTCTAACCTTTTCATATCCAAGATCAGATGTGGTCAGACTGTGCATGTTTGGTCTCCATTTGAGGCTTTTGTTGCATGTAATTTGAAACGGAAAGGTTTCATGATAACCGGAAGCAGTGGCAACTGAGAAGTCTGATTCTGTTGCAAATGGCCAACAGAGCTGCCTAAGCAATGAAGGCACATGACCTGTTCCTTTGCTTGACTTCAAACAAAAGTTGTTACTGAGATTTTGCTAGTCAAGTAAAGCTTGAATTTTGTCAAGAGGTACAGGCCAAACAGTCTCAGAACCCTGCACGTATCCCTACATGTCTCTGTATCGGGGACCAGTTAGCCTCAAACAGGTTGAAGGGTGTGCCCTTAAAGATTCATCAAAAGGTAGAAGAGCTGTACTTGTGTTGCCTTGCTAGAAAAAGCTGTTTGGGAAACAGCCTTTGCTGCTTGTCACAAGGGGAGAAGTATTGAGAGGAAGAGCTTTAATGCGGTCAGCCACCGCTGAATTTCGTGGCACTGCAGATCTGTTGTAGATGCACTTCAGCACTCCCAGAAAACTGTATTACCGTCATGTAAGAAGTGTGGGTCGTGTCTTTTTCTGGTAATTGTTTTTAAGGTAAACAGAACACTGATTTTGGCTTACATTATGTGTAGTTTGAGCAGTCTTCTCCTTGGGGACCTATGGACTTCCTCCTATTCCATAGAAATTCAAGGAAAGCTGCCCTTGAATTTCTGGCTACAGCTGGTGTGACTGTAAGAAATAATTTGTCTAGTATTTCCAAAGAAGGGCAACAAGGCTGGAGGACGGTCTGGAGAACAGGGCTTATAAGGAGCAGCTGATGGAGCTGGGGCTGATGAGTCTGAAGAGGAGGCTCTCTACAGTGGCCTGAAAGGAAGCTGTAGAGAAGTTGGTATTGGTCTCTTCTCGCAGGTAACAAGCGATAGGACAAGAGGAAATGGCCTCAAGTTGCACCAAAAGAAGTTTAGGTTGGACATTAGGACAAGCTTTATTGAAAGGCTCTTCAGGCATTGAAACAGGCTGCCCAGGTGTTGAATCAACATCCCTGGATGTGTTTAAAAGGTATGCAAATCTGGAGCTTAGTTAGGAACGTGGTTTAGTGATGGCCTTG
Source organism: Phoeniculus purpureus (assembly GCA_028565055.1). NCBI lineage: Eukaryota > Metazoa > Chordata > Aves > Bucerotiformes > Phoeniculidae > Phoeniculus > Phoeniculus purpureus. The sequence goes on along the minus strand of JAOXOE010000405.1, from coordinate 19,535,785 downwards.
GTATAGTTAGGTTAATGGTTGGACTTGACGAACTTAAAAGCCTTTTCCAACCTAAATGGTTTTATCATTCTAAGAGCTATGTGGTGTTATGTCCCAAATCACTAACTTCAGACTGATGCAGCTGGCAAGCATGGTCAATATAATCCTGTTTCTCTCACTGTAATGAACTGAAGGCAAAGAGGCTGCATTTAGAATGAATCCTTTTGGAAAAACCACTGCTGCACAGCACTGATGGTGGTGAGATTATTTACAGCTTGGCATAAGTCATGCGCAGCTGTAATTCTGCTCTTTACTAATAATGTGCTCTAGACAAAAGGAGGACAAGTAATGACTCTAATAGAAGGTATCAGAAGGTACCTCTAGTCTTGATTTGTTCTGTTCTGCCTACCGTAAAAGGGGAAGTGCAGTTATCTGCGTTTGGGATAGAGGCACATGCATTAAATTGTGCATGATGTTTTCTTGAATGAATTGATGCAAATTAAAGAAATTCTCCAAATATGAAGTTTAAAATAATAGTGCCTTTTAAACGACAAAGGGCTTCTGCTACAGTGAAATAGTTGACATTTAAAATGTCAGTAGTTTCTGAAATCACAGAATCACAGAATGGAATGCTGACATTTTAATACTTGTTTTAAATGACTCATTTAAGTCATTTTCACAAATCATAGTCAGTCTGGTCATCTTCTGGGGAAACAGATCTGGGTATTGTATGTAGTGGCACAGTAGTAGTTGTGTGTGGAGTGTGTAGGTCTCTCTCTGGATTCTCACATATCCCACCTATAGTCGCCATCAACTTTGTGAGTCAGAGATCCTGACTGAATTTCAACCAAGAGCTTTTAGCTAAAGCATCAGACACAAAGGGAGGGCATAAAAACCCACCGATGGATCTGCAGGCAGTGGAACAACTAACTCAACCTATGAAACAAAGGGACCAAGGTATTTTGATTCACTCCCTCCACTACACATCAGAGAAAAAACCCCACAAGATACAGACACAGAAACACAGTTTTGTCACACTTCTCTTAGAGTAACTAAAATGAAATATTTGAGATGTCTGTTGTAGACGGTTCCTACTTCTCTCTTAAATCACAGCAGTCATCTGACTTCAGTCTCAATCCTCATTAATCAAGGTTCAGAATTCTCTCAGTCTCTGCAGATCCAGGTGAATCTTCCCGCTTGGTATAGCGACTGATAAATGCAAATGACCCCTCAGAATTCGGTCCTTGAGCAAGAAAACCTCTGATGTATGCAGGGAACAGTCAGACCGAAGTTTCTTGTTGAATTTCAAGGGTATTTGTGCAAGGTGTTTCCCTGTATTTCCTCTCCCCTGCATTCTAGTTGCCTTTGAACATTTCAAAGAGATCAGCTGTTTGGTGAATGCAGAATCTTCTGCAGACCTGAAAGCCTCTCACTGGACAGCTGTGGGTGCATTCACAGGTGAGGGTAAGTCTGGACATTTTCCGGAGTGACAAACAGATGCTACTGTGGAAATGTAATAGTGAAAGCCCCCTCGCTGGGGATTATGCTGCTGTGGTCAGTGGATTTCATCTACAATGAGAATTGTCACTTGGAGTAAGCATGCATTGATCTAGTGGCCACTTGTTGGCAACATGAAAACACAAAGTATGTAAACAAGTAAGGAGGAATCTATTATGTTGCATATTTGAAGTGTTATATGGACAGGAGTAAAATTAAGTATTTTCTGAGGTTTGGTGAAAGCTGAAACAGCAGCTGAGAGCTCAGAGGTGTTTTGGGGTTTTTTGTTGATTTTTTTATTTTTCCAAAGATTTTCTGTGGAAGTCTTCTTGTAAGAAGCTTTCTACAAATTGGCACATTGTTTTGCTTGATTACAGGTTGTTGCATCTTGTATGTTGTATAATTATGTAATCATGCGGTGAGACCGCACCTGGAATATTGTTCTGGGCCCCTCAGCTCCAGAAGGACACAGAGCTGCTTGAGAGAGTCCAGTGCAAAGCCACAAAGATGACGAAGGGAGTAGAGCATCTTCCTGGTGAAGACAGGCTGAGGGAGCTGGGTCTCTTCAGCTTGGAAGAAAGGAGACTGAGGGGTGATGTCATTAATATTTATAAATGTGGAAAGGGCAGGTGGCAGGAGGATGGAGCCAGGCTCTGCTCAGGGCATCCCATGATAGGACAAGGGGCAACAGGTGTGAGCTGGAACAGAGAAGGTTCCACATCAATATCAGAAGGAACTTCTTCACAGTGAGGGTGACAGAGCACTGGAATGGGCTGCCCAGTGGGCTTGTGGAGCCTCCTTCTCTGGAGATGTTTAAAACTCTGCTGGACATGTTTCTGTGCCACTGGATCTAGTGTATCTTGCTTGTGGCGGGGCAATTGGACTAGATGGCCTTTTGAGGTCCATTGCAATCCCTAATGTTCTGTGATTCTGTGAACTATATTAATGATTATTAATGATACTTATGTATAAACCACACTGTAGAAATTAACGTTCGTGTCAGGAATTACTTTGGCTTCTTACATATTTCTTAAATTGGGGATGACAATAATCACAGAGTCACACAGCTTTAGGGATTGGACCTCAAAAGATCATCTAGTCCAATCCCTTGCCAGAGCAGGATCACCTAGACCAAGCTGCACAGGAACACGTCCAGGTGGATTTTAAACATCTCCAGAGGAGACTCCACCACCCCCTGGGCAGCCCAATGTTCAGTAACTGATGGAAAGGGCTTTTATGGAGGCTTGTACCAAAACCACCGCAGTGCACATATGCTTTCCTGCAGGAAGATGTTTGACAGGTGTTTATACAGCTTGATAAGGTTCAGAGAAGATCAGGTACAAGCTCTTGAGACGTGTAGCTGTTAGATCAGGAACCAGACAGATTAATGTTTTGTGAATTAGATTAGGGTTAAAATTGTCTCAATGAGTTTGATACCAGACAGTCAAGCAACAATCTTTTTTCTTCTTGAATTGGGTTAAACTGTTGCTATCACAGCAATTATGCTGCAGTTTGTGGGCAGTTTACTGACTTTTAATTGAATAAATCTTAAAGAATTTTGTAAGTTTGACCTTTTGTAACATCAGATAGCAGCAGGGTTTTGGAAAGAAACCAACTGGCTAAAGAACTGTTAAAAAGCTACGTTTTCTTGGGCATCCCAATATGGAAACTTCAGAAGCAATTTGAAAACTCTTGAATATCCCCTAGCAATGTTTTTCTGATTTTTAGTATCTAGTTCACATTGTTTTTTCTATATTTCTGTTTTTGAAATGAAGCCTTGGAAATTAATGACTACTGAGAGGTAATTGGTGTTTGAAATAGTTTGGTACCCCCCCTAATGCGTTTGTTCTAGCTGAGCAATAGCTGTTTATTCCACTTGCATTCAAATCCTGTTAAATACCATCCTACCGAAGAAAAGGAAGAAAATCCCTGGGAACGTCTGACAGTCTCTGTAGAACTCTTATTTATCATTTGGACTCAAAGGGGAAATACAGCAGGTGAAGATTTAAATAGGGATTATGCAAAACTGAATTGTGAGTACAGAGGCTTTTTCCAAACCAAATACAAATAGCAGGCAAATCAGCAACGTTAACAGCATTGATAGGTTCTGACTCTCTATGGGACACTTTTCCTATGTGCAGACCAATATCCTTGGGGGCTACCTTCTCATATTTGGCCCAGCAACGAATGTAGCACCTTTTAACTGAGTTAAAGGAACTCAGGATCCCATCAATCATCGAAGTTTATCATCTGTAGTTATTCTGGGTAGCACACTCTGGTCTTACTGGATGCGTGAGCAGAGGTTAGCTATTCGCTTCACGTAAAGGGACAGTTTTTGCTGAAACGGTTGCAAAATGTTGTGAAGAACAAAGTGGTGAAGAAGTCTTTCCCCTGATTTGTAAAACAGAATTTTCTGAAACAAAGTTTTGGGAGGAGTAGCTTAGCTTTCCTGCCTAAAATTACAGACTATGTTACAAAAACATTTAGCTCATAAAAAGTTTTTTCTTAGTCCGGTGCCCTCATTTGGTCAGTTTTGGTCGTGTTAATGATTAGTGTTGCCAACAGAGCGGTCCCAAAGTACTATTCTGGTGTAGCGACAAGCTCTGTAGGTGGATTGAGGGTACTCCTGAGAATCAATCTGGTGAACGAAACACAGCAGAGGTAACTCAGTTGTCATGGACTGTAACTCAAAACCCAGGGAAATGTGAAACATGCCTCTTTTGAAATACGAAAGTCAAATATCCCGGAAGTCTTTGGCACAGGCCCTGTGTAACCTCTTAAAAGATGCTTCAAGAGCTATTGCTTAAAGCAAAACGCCTAGAAGAGGTGGTAGGGTGTATCTGAAGTTTGTCGTATAGGGGACTCCTGTGTCTGGAAAAAACCCCAAACCAACCCACAGAATGGAGCCTGAACTGAACTGTCTGTGACCTGAGCTTGCTTGAGCTGTGTTGTGAGAAATGTCAGAGCTGATATATCTCCCACAGGGCTCTGCACTGCAGAGGTGATTGAGAGCAGAAAGGTTTGGTCGTTATTCTGGTTTTCTTTTGAGTTGCTTAATTGTATTTTAGCTTTGTATACAGTGACTTTTGTGGGCTACTTCTTTCTTGATGACACCAGCCTCAGGTACTGAAAGGTAATGCCATTTAGGCTTCAGAAAGCATTGAAAAGTCAGTGGAAAATGTGAACTAGTGAACTGGTATATTGCAAGGACAAATTAGGGGAGTAGAGAACAGTTCATTCTGTTCTTGGATAACAAAGAATATTCTCTCTGCCTGGGAGGGACATTACTCTTTCAGATTTAATTTTTAAAGAAAATAGATTTAAAACCAAAGAACAAGAGGTTTGGGGTCAGTTCAGTAGATGAATTCAGTTACTTGTGCTGTAACAGGCTTAATGAAAAACAAAAGAACAAAATAGTAATTTAAAGATTTGAAATTCCTAGGGTACTTCAGTGTTTCATGCTGGAGCAAGGCTCGTGTGGGCTTCTGGCTGTTCTAGGTAGGTGCACTGGCAGTCCATCAGTGGCAAGCTTTTCTTGCCATTCTTTTGGATTAGACAACTAGAAATGGATTTATCTTTTTTTTAGAGAAGAAAAAACTGATTTTCAAAGTTGTTGCCCAATAGGAATGGGGCCACTGAAGCTCATGAACAGGAAGACAAATATTCACATAATAAATAAAATCAGTCCTTTCTAACATTTAAACTTCTTTGCTTACAAATGCAGACCATGACCTACGTTTTCTTAGATCATGGAATGTTTTATGGAAAATTTAATGCCTCATTCTCTTTGAAAGGGATGACTAGTTGCCTTTCTCTTGTACGCGTGCTCTATTGTTTGTCTGGAGTAAATGAGCTACAAGAGGTTTGAATGGCATGGCTGACTGGAGTCCATTTGCTAAAGAAGTTTAGGAAACCCATACCCAGGGTGCCAAGCTGGCAAACCTGAGCGACAGGATAGACATGGCAGTAACCTGTGTCAATGTGCAGTGCAGCTGGAGGACAGCAAGAGTGCCAGACAGCAGAACTGGTGCCAGTCTGTGTGTGCCATGGCCTTACATCCTTAATAGCCTGTCTTAATTTAGAGGGGTTTCCTTCACCATGCAAAACTCTTGGTGAGCTGTGATTCTGTGAATGTTTTTCAGTGCTGGGGACCAAAGGTCTGATGAAGACAGTAGGTGGCAGAAAGACCAGTGAGTTCCAGGACCTAAAACCAGGAGAAGATCCATTATCTTGTAGTCAGTGTCTGCTTCACCTCAGGCTTAAAATGTCCTGTCTGTGGCTCCTCTAATGAGTGTTCTGGAAAGAGGTCAGGAAATGGTTTAGATACTTGTGTATTTGGTTGCAAGCAAATCACCCACATTTAAGCCTTGACACAAGATAAGCTTCCCTTTCAGGGAGGAGCTGGCCTTAGTTAAGCAGGTATGAAGCAGATATTACTTGTTTGACCCTTATATTGCACTTAGAGAAAGAACGTAGTCTTTCTTTATAACTGAGTTACCTGCCCTCGGAATATTCTTTGAGTCAGGAGTTCCTAGAGACCCACTTCAATTCTGTCTGTCTTGGTGGCTCTTGTCCCATAAACAGTAAGGTTATTTTCGTTGGTAACTTGTCAGTCTCCCAGGACTGACTCACAAGCAGTGGTTACTAGTCAGAAGGAAATCTTTGATCTTTTGCTATAGATTTGCTGGTTTTCCCCCAAATAAGAACAAGCATGAAGCAGCATTCGTTTTTCATCTATCAAAGAAGAAAATCAGTATTCGTAGGAAACTCCTCCGATTTTTCAGAAAGAAAAATAATTCTTAAACTCTACTGCATTTATACTTGGCCACCGCCTATTAGGACTTCTGTGGCAAAAGATCAGAAACAGAATGCCCAGGGCTGTGATGGTCACGCGTAGAAGGATGTATAGGATATCTTTCCTAGCAGTAATATTTTATTCATTTAAAGATAGATGTTTTCATGTCTTCCAAAAGCAACTGCTACTCAGCTCCAAGCACTAATAAGAAAAGATGGACACTTGGGAATGAAAAAGAATGCTCTTGGTACATCCGTAGGCAGATTAGGTGCTTCAGCTGCTCTAGTAGAGGCTTGATATGCAGATAAACGGTAAGTATGAGGCAATTTATAAGAACTGCGCTCAGTGGGAATCAGCTTTGCCTGTCAAGGTCAGCTGCTTCAGGGCTTTTAAAAGGCTGGGACAATGTGTTTGCATTTTTATTCTTTGTTATTAAAACTTGCTTGACATTCCCATTGCTGGAATAGACTTGCTAGGTGTAGTAATGGTATGTGGGTTACTGCTGGTTAAGGTTATGTTAGTGACACCACCACATGGCTTGTGGTGCTTCAACAAGATTGTCTCTTCTGGCTGCGTTGTTGGAATTTGTTTAGTGGGGCATCCAGGATGCTTCCATTGGGAGGGAGAGGACAATTTTGACAGGGCTAGCGCAGGAGTGTGTGGCTCCTGCTCCTATAATATGCTTATTAATAAAAATGCCGCATGGCTTGCTTGGCTGAACAGTTCTTACTTGTGGGTAGATAGGGAATTTTTACTGAAGGTTGCAAGAGAGAAGAGAGGGAACCATGAAAATATGGTGAAATTTAGTCCACATTTTATTCACTGTATCTTTGAATCCTTGGAAAGTTGTCTTCCTATTGAAGGTTTGAATCCTTGGAAAGTTGTCTTCCTTTCGAAGGATGGTATCTGATCCTCTCTGCAGGAGTTTTCAGACGAGCAGCTTTCTCTAAGAAGAGTTGGAGAATTCTGCTATTGCAGGGGTAGATGTTATTTTTTTGATTAGTAAATTATTTCCTGTCTGAGCTTTTTCCATTTTGCTATTGAATATCTGTAACTGTGATTGATGCCAATCACCTTCAACGTCAAAACCTGTAAATTTCTCATGATGAGCTTCTATGGGAATCAGAGAACGAAGCACCAAGCACCTCTTCTTTGAGAGGTAGAGGTACTGTTTCTCTGCCAGAGAAGTGTCCTCGTTTGGATCTTCCATGGTCTTCAACCACAAGGAAAAATTTATAATAAAGAACCGTTGTAAGTTTTATTAACAAAGAACAACAAGAGGGATAAAGCCCTGCAAGTGGCAGTTGGCAACATGCAGCAACCTGCCCAAGAAAACCAACCAAAGCAGCCTTCCCAACCCCTTCCTGCCCTAAGGAGCAGGGAGAAAAAAAAGAAAAAAAACCAAAAGAAACCCCAACCTGATACCCTGCTCCCCCATAAAAAGCAGAGAGGGAAATGAAGAGAAGATAATAAGGAGAAAAAGGTTTCACCCAGTTTCTGAGCAGCAGCCACGTGCTGTGGGTGAAGCTGCCAGTCAAGGGACTGCAAGCTCTTTGCTGGCCTAAGCCCACCAGCAGAACCACTCCTGCAGCAGCTCAGGCCATGGTGACAGCTGTTCCCTATGTGACACGGAAGGGACGATCGGCTCCCTAAGATGTCTGTCACGTCAAGGGTTATTCACCCAGAAAATTGCCCCATGACAACATGTGCTCTAATTCTGCTGTAGTCGTCTAGGAAAGTTCAGGTTAAAAGGGTAATAAATCTTGAAAACCGAAATTTAATATATTGGAAATTTAATATCTTGATAGAGGTGAAACTTTCAAAGGGAATGAGATTTCTGCTAAATGTTGGACAGGTGACAGTTACCGATAACAAAAACTGCGTAGTCACTGCCAGATCCAGGGTCAGGAACAGCTCATAATATTTGGGCTGACCCAAAATGCCCACAGTTCTGCAGATTGTCAAGCCACATAAGAGTGAGATTAAAGGCAGATCTGCTTGGATTAGAACAGGAATCTAACCTAGATCTCTTGCAATCCATACAAGTACCTGCTTACCCGTTTCGTACAACGAGTGATGAATACAGCAGCCCTCCTAGTGTGGTGAGAGTAGGAGTAGGGAGGTGATGGTGCCCCTGTACCCTTGCGCTTGTGAGACTGCACCTTGAATACTAGGTCCAGTTTTGGGCACCACAGTATCAGAAGGACATTGAGGGGCTTGGCTGGCCTTAAACACCTCCAGGGATGGGGACTCCATCACTGTCCTGGGAAGTCCATTCCAGGGTCTGATCACCATTTCCATGAGGAAGGGCTTCCTAACATCCAACCTAACCCTCTCCTGGCAGCTTCAGACCCTGCCCTCTCATCCTGGCACTGGCTGCCTGAGAGAAGAGCCCAATCTGCACCTGATCACAATCTCCCTTCAGGGAGTTGGAGAGAGGGAGAAGGTCTCCTCTTCTCCAGGTAAACACCTCCAGCTACCGCTCATCAGACTTTCCCTCCAGTCCCTTCTGCAGCCTTGTTGTTCCTCTGGAGCTGCTCCAGCCCCTCAATCTCTTTCTTGAAGTGAGGGGCCCAGAAATGCCCCCAGTAATCAAGGGGAGGACGCCCCAGTGCCCAGTACAGGGGGAGAATGACATCCCTTGTCCTGCTGGCCACACTATTGCTGATACAAGCCAGGATACCGTTGGCCTTCTGGGCCACCTGAGCATCCTGCTGGCTCCTGTTCAGCTGGTTGTCAACCAGTACTGCCAGGTCCCTCTCTGCCAGGCTGCTCTCCAGCCACTCATCCCCCAGTCTGTAGCTGCAGGGGGTTGTTGTGGCCATAGTGTAGGACCCTGCCCTTGGCCCTGTTAAACCTCATCCCGTTGGCCTCAGCCCCCTGACCCAGCCTGTCCGGATCTCTCTGTGGCATCTTCTTCCCCTCCAGCAGATCAACACTCCCCTCTAGCTTGGTATCATCTGCAGATTTACTAAGAGTAAAGACTCTCATCCAGGTCATCAGTAAAGATGTTGAATAGGACTGGGCCCAGCACTGGTCCCTGGGGGACACCACTGCTCACTGGACACCAACTGGATGCAGCACCATTCACAACCACTCTCTGTGCCTTGTCACCCACCCAGTTTTTAACCTAGCAGGGGGAGCATGTTCTAGGAGTCTGTGAATTCTAGACAACTGGTGAAAAAAATTAGAATCTTAAAATAACCTCCATCTATACCTGTCCTGATCCAAACTAACCCATATTTACATCTTTGAGGGTAGAAAATCTATTATTTGTTTTTATTTCACATAAAAAGTATCATGAGGTGTATTTATGGCCCGAATTCTATAGTTTGGAATAAATGACAAATATTCTTGGTGTTGGAGCTGGAGCTGAGCTGCATAATAAGGCATTAAAGTGCACTTTTTGCCCGTTGACATCTCATTTTAAGGACAGAAATTAAAGCGTTGAAAATAGAAAGCATCAATATTCTTGAAGGTTATATCCAAGGGGCTCAGGAGTGGGATGTAAATAGAGAATTAATGTCATAATGTAGATAAAACCCCCTCACATTTCTAGGGGAAGAAAAGTAAATGTGATGTGTGTGCGCGTGGCTTTTCCTATCTCAACTTAATTAGCAGAGCACAATATTAAGGAGCGACTGTACTGCTGGTGTTTGTGGGTTTCTCTGTACTTTCCCTGTATCGAGAGTAATTGCCAAGAGGATAAGTGTTAAAATAAAGGCTCTGTTGAAAGGCTGCTGGGATTTCAATGAAGCGCCAACATCGCCGTTCAAAACCTCCCGCAGAAACCTCTTTCGCTACTTCTGAGAAAGAAAAATGAGAAGTCTGAAGATAAAAGTTCAATTTCAATTTTGCCTCAGATTTCCAATTTGTCTTTACTGAGCTGGGGTGGGGGGAGGAAGAGAAGGAAGAAGGGACCTTTTCTGGAAGTTTCTAGATTTCTCCCTTGTATTTGTGAAGTGTGTTTGGCACCACACACAGTACAGATTCATTTCATAGATTCATAGAATCATTAAGGTTGGAAGAGACCTCTAAGAACATCCAGTCATCAATTCAACCCCACCCTGCCCACTAAACCACGTTTTCAAGTGCTAAAACTTGTGTTTTCAAGCGTCTTTTAATGCAGGGGATGTTTCATGGACTGTAAGAGGGAGCTGACACAGATGTGAGGGCAGGGAACATTCCATGTCAGATCTCTAACCCACACAAGATTGTGCTGGTGCCTCATCAGCTGCAACTTCACTCTGATGGACCTTCAGCATTGCAGACACTGCACTACATAGAATCATAGACTGGTTTGGCTTGGAAGGGACCTGAGAGATCACTGAGTTCCAATCTCCTGCCATGGGCAGTGACACCTCTTACCAGACCAGGTTGTCCAGAGCCCTATCCAACCTGGCCTTGAACACTTCTGGGGATGGAGCAGCCACAACCTCTCTGGGCAACCTGTTCCAGGGCCTCAACACCCTCACAGGAAGGAATTTCTTCCTCAGATCTCCTTTAAGTCTCCTCTCTTTCAGCTTCAACCTTGCATAATATCCTTTTGGTATTTGTCTGTTAAAACACTAACTAAAAATGATGGTCAAAGACTCAAGAACCTCCTTCTCATGCCCCAGGACAGACCATTATTTTCACCCCCTCCACACAGCTGATTGACTTTGCTTGCCACCACAGGGTGTTTCAACATTTATTTCAACCTTTCACTACTGCTGCCAGTCAAATCTTTCTAGCACCAAGTGATCTCAGAGGCAGCGATGGACAAAGCAGAGAAATAAAGAATATTTTGGGCTTGGAGAAGTTAAGCGATAGAGTCTGTGGCAGAGTGATGCTGATCATACTTCAGCGAGGAAGATTAGAGCACCATGATACATGGCTACAAACTCATCCAAGAATGATCCATCATGCTGTCTTTGGCTGCTTTACATGCAAGAGATAATTTGCTTTAATCTCCCTGCTCTCCAGATCCACACGGAGCATCATGCATTATGCAGGAAGGATCTCTGGGTGGTGGCACTGCTTTCACTGCTGTGGCAGCACTCCTCAGGGGGTTGGGTGATGTGGTGGGGTTTTTCCCACACACACGCCAAGTCTGTAGTAAATATCCCCTTTCAGAAAAATGTTTTAGAAGTCTTTGTCTCAAAAGAAAGATTTTTGTTTCTCATCTCACACACAGGAATGTTCATCCTTCCCCCACCCCCCAATCGCCCTGGTCCATCCCTGCTGTCCCCATCAAGCTCCTTCAGTGCAGAGAAGCAACCAGCAGGATGCAGAGCTTTTCCTTCCCTCGTCGGGGAAAGATTTAATCCATTCACCCTGGATGGCACTGGATTTTTTATTTAAAAAAACCCCAGCAATCTCTGCTGGACATGGTGCATGTGTGACAGAGGAAAGAACAGGGTCCTTCAGCACAGTTCAGGGGGGTTGCACCACTGGGCCAAATAGACTTTCTGCACTGACAACTGAAAGGAGGGGCTGGGAGGAGAAGACAGTCAGGGGCTCATTTACAGGCTCTCAGGTTGGGAAATGTCTGTCTGTCTGTGCCCAGCAGACTTGGGGACAGACCCTCACATGGAGTAATGGGACCCAGTTCCCTGGCAGTGCCAGGCACTGCACCTGCTGAGGAGCTGGCCTCGGCTTTTGCTGCTTTTTCTTCCCAGCCACATACATTTACTTGATGTATCCCAAAAACTGCTTGTGAGAGCCGAGTGTGGCTTCATTTATCTCCACAGAGCTGCCCCAGAATTTCAAGATGAGGAGAGGAATGGGTACCTGACTCCTCACTAACATGGATCCTTTTCTGCCTCTGTCAGGTACCTACTTGCCTTCTGTGAAAAGGACAGCTGCACCCAGGAGCTGGGGAGGGGGGTTTGGGGTTTTCTTATTGCTGTTGTTTTATTAGCAGGGAGCTAAAGGCTCCTGGGAGGCTGTTTACAGAAAGTGCCTTTGAAAGTGCGCTGCAGTGCAGAGAGCTCCCATTTAAAACTGGAGATGGACCTTTTATCAAAAGATGTGACAGGCTATCTTAAGGGTAACTGTCACAGGTGTAGGTATAAAAAGAATGAAAAAAAAAACCCCTTTCTCTATTGTTTCAGTTTTCTTGTAATTTTACCAAGCATTTAGAGGCAGAGATAATGTCACCTACATCTTTCTTTGGCATTTTGAGGTATGTATCACTGTGGAATCTAAAGTGCTCAGGCAGTACGTGATAACTCTCTGAAATACATCCATCTCCTCCAGTTTCTCTCTCCTCTGTCTTTTATTTAATCTCAAATGAGTTCAAGTAACTTCTGATTCCGATCTGAGCTACAGAAGAAAGAGGTGATTTAGCAGTTGGTAATAAGTTGACAAGCACTGCTCAAATCCCCAAGCCAGTAACCAGGGAATAAATGCTCATCATTCTGAGCATGAGAAAATACCACCAACAGTCACATCAGTGTTTCTTGTCTGTCCTCTGTCCATAGTAGGGAGTATCTGGAAAACTAGCTGTCCTTACACAGAGCAGTAGGTTCACCCACACGTAACAATAAACAATCAGCATAAATCACTACTGGAAGGAACCATCAGACTCCTACACCCCAATGAAAATTAACAGGCCCCCCAAGCAAATTCATTCCCAGCTTGCTCTAACACACCCAAAGCTCAGCAGTGCTACTGCGGGAGAAGAACATCTAGTAGAAGATTAAGTTCCCTGGAGCTGAAAGAGTTGGAGAACTGTGACACTGCAAAGCTGAGAGTCACCCTGTAGAAGCTCAGAGCACGCTCAACTGCTCCTTTCCTGGTGAACTTGCTTGAGGTCTTCTGAACTACTGGAAGCTGTGTGGAAAAGCAGTTGGATAGATCATTTTAAATGTGGTGCTTTGCTGATACGACAGCACAGCTGCCAGCTAGCTCTGAGCATGGGTCAAGTCTGCTCACATCAAACACAAATCAAATGGTTTAAAGCAGACAAGAACCAAATGGTTGAGATAGGAACTCGCCTTTGAAAATCTGCAGTGCTTAAGTTTTACACCTGAACTTGGCCATATCAAATAATAAATAACACTTGGCATGTTTGGTTTGGATCCAAACCATCCTAAAGCAGACAGATTTTGAGCAGGAATTTGAAAGAGAAGTCTCCTTTAGCAAGGAAGGTAGATATACAGGGACAGGGCACTACAAGGTGACTCCCATAGGTCCTTTCCAGACAGATCTACTTCTCTATTGAATTCTGCACTCCTCACTTTTTTAATTAGTTCACCTGTTAGTGCACAATCATAGAACCGTCTAGGCTGGAAAAGACCTTTAAGATCATCAAGTCCAACCATGAACCCAGCTGTCTCAAGGCCACTGCTAAACCCTGTCCCTGAGCTCCAGATCTACACAACTTTGAAACATATCCAGAGGCTGCCTCCCTGGGCAGCCTGTTCCAAGGTCTGATGGCCTTTTTCATGAAGAAATTTTTCCTCATGTTCAACTAAACTTCCCCTGGCACAGCTTGCAGCCATTTCCTCATCCTACCACTTGTGTCCAGCTCTACCTTCTCTCCCATGTTTAGCAGAATCGCTCAGAGAATAAAAAAAAAATCACAGATCTGTTGTGCTGCTGACACCTTTATTTGAAGAGAAGCCCCTAGTCAAAGAACTGCCAGGCTACTAGTAAGTTTCAGCTTCATGTAATATCCTCAAGTTGCACCAGGGGAGGTTTAGATTGGATCTTAGGAGAAGTTCTTTACTGAGAGAGTGGTTGGGCACTGGAACAGAATGCCTAGGGAGGTGGTAGAGTCCCCATCCCTGGAGGTGTTTAAAAAACAAATAGCTAGAGCACTTGAGGCCATGGTCTAGGGGTTAGGGAGATGTTGGGATGAGGGCTTGGCTTGATGATCCTGGAGGTCCTTTCCAGCCAGGATGATTCTATGATTTATTTCTGTCTGTTGCCTAAAGCATTCAGACCTTGAATTATTTGCAGGACAAATGCTTCAGTAGACCCTAAGGCGTACCCTGGGGGAGGAAATGAGAAGAAACTCACTTCTTCAGAATGTCCTGCTCATGTCCCAGAGACCACATCTGCTCCCAAGCTGACTTGTCTGCTGCTTTCTGGGCAGAGCATTCAGCTGAGTCACACCTGCATCACAACAGCTTGCAAACACAACCCTCATCTTCGTATAAAAGAAAATAATTATATTATCTAACAATACTTTCTGCACCTCAAGATCTCCATCTTCAACACCCAATGCCATAGAGAGCTGCAAAGTACTGGGGAACTGCAGTCAGAGAGCTTTAACCCCTCAAACCCACCACAGATGTCACTTTCTGCCACTAAACTCAGTAACAACGTGAACAGCCAAAGCTTGGGATCATCCTAGGTCAGTGATGAATATAGCATGAAACAGGAGTACATTTGGATGTACTGTACAAATGGGAAAATAGAGATACTTCAGAGGGTTGGGCTGGTCTCTCCCTGTGTGAATGATGCATCAGAAGATTCAAGTTTCAATGTTCAAAAAGAAAGAGGTAATTCTTGTAAAGGATGTTAGACAACACTAAACCAGGAGCCTGAAACAGCTCAAAACTTCTACGCATTTCTCCCCAGAAAAGGCTGAGAAGGCAAATGGCATCCTGGCCTGGATCAGGAACAGTGTCACCAGCAGCAGTACGGAGGTGATGGTGCCCCTGTACTCTGCACTCATGGGACCACACCTTGAGTACTGGGTCCAGTTTTGGGTGCCACAGTATCAGAAAGACATTGAGGTGTTGGAATGGGGCCAGAGAAGGGCAACAAGGCTGGAGAGAGGGCTGGAAAACAGGCCCTATGGAAAGTGGCTGAGGGAACTGGGGTTATTTAGTCTAGAGAAGACGAGGCTGAGAGGAGACGTTATGGTTCTCTACAGCTATCTCAAAACAAGAGATGTAGTGAGTTGTAGCGAGGTTGGTGCTAAATTACTTCTCCCAAATTACGAATGACAGGACAAGGGCAAATGGCCTGTATTAGGGGGCATTTAGATTGGATCTTAGAAAGAACCTCTTTCCTGAGAGAATGGTTGGGCACTGGAACAGGCTGCCCAGGGAGGTGGTGGAGTCCCTGTCCCTGGAGGTGTTTAAAAAATGAGTAGATCTAGGACTTGAGGCCGTGGTCTAGGGGTTGGGGAGCTGTTGAGATGAGAGCTGCACTTGATGATCCTGGAGTTCCTTTCCTGTCATGATAATTCTATGATTCTAAGGAGACAATAAAGACACCTCGAGGAGAGTTTTGTAAACACCCCTGAAAACACGCAAAAACTCCCCCCCACCAAATCCCGACAAAGGGTTCCTTCAGTAATGGGCATGTTTGGATATACCTAGCTTAATACAGCTATTTCCTCCAGCTTGGAGAAAAGAACTAGCAGATTAAAATATGCAAGTGATGAAGCGCTTCGTTTACCCAAAGCCTCGCTGTATTCACTCAAGGTCTAGACTTGCCCCCTTTCAATCAGTTCTCATCACTGGATGTATTCGGTCCAAGGTCCATACTTAGATATTTCATTAATGTGTAACTAGGAAAACACTTCCATCATGATATCAAAAATGAAAAGGTGAATGCTGTTCAAAATTCTGGTCTAGGTGGAGCACATGTCAGTACACCCAGTATCAGAGAAAGTCCATTCTCCCTAGTGTCCAGTGATAGGATGGGGGGAAATGGCCTTAAGCTGTGCCAGGCCAGGTTCAGCTGCATTCAGGTTGGATGTCAGGAGGAATTTCTTTCCTGAAAGGTTTGTCAGGCATTGGAACAGCCTGCCCAGGGAGGGGTTTGAGTAACCATCCCTGAAGGTGTTTAAGAGAAGGGTAGATGCTGTGTTGCGGGACAACAGAGGGCTACGAGCTCCAGCAGAGGGCTATGAGGATGATTAAAGGACTGGAGCAGCTACCTTATGAGGGAAAACTGACAGGCCTGGGACGTTTTAGTCTGGAGAGAAGGTTATGAAGGCACTTAATCACTGTCTATAAATCCACGAGGGCTAGGTGTCAAGAAGAAAGAGAATCTCTTTTCACTTGTGCTCTGGGACAGGACAAGGGGTAGTTGGTGTAAGCTGGAGCACCTCAACATGAGGAAAATCTTCTTTACTGTAAGAGCACCGGATTGGGCTGCCCAGGGAGGGTGTGTAGCTTCCGTCTTTGGAGGCTTTCCAGACCCATCTGAATGCGCTCCTGTGTGACCTGCTCTAGGTTCTACGGTCCTGCTCGAGCAGGTGGTTTGGAGTCTGTGACCTCTGGAGGTCCCTTCCAACCTGTAATGCTCTGTGTATCTGTGTGTGTGGTTTAGTGGTGATGATAGGGCTAGGAAAATGTTGGACTTTATCTTAAGGGTATCTTCCAGACAAAACTATTCTATGATTCTAGTCTATTCTAAGTGTGTGTTTCATGTCTGAAGCCTGGTACTGGCCTTCATTTTACTATTCCATACATTTCTCGCTGAATTAAGGTCCTCCTCATTTGGACATTAGGGTAAGTTAGATCGTAATGACCCTGGACAATACCAAGAGATGGGTAACCTCTGTATCAGTTTGGGTCATACAGTGAAACCCTACCAAAACAATCAGGAAAACCTGTTGTGTTCATCTAAAAGGACTGCATCTGTTCTTCTCCTGGTGCTTATCCAGCTGTATCACACATATATGGGGCATTTTCCTCACTATCTGCTGCGCCAGTTGGAAGCTGCTCTTCTCTAGGAAAAAAAAGTCCAGTTTCTTCTCTGCCTTACACACTATGTGTGCTGAAGGGGTCAGATGTTAAACAGTCGTTCTGGAGTACTGGCTGCTTGAAGCACATCCATTATGGATATCATCATCTTGCCAATGGCCAGGGCTCAATAAAGGTCAGTTGACTTTCCTGAGGCTACTTGAAGCGCAGAGGTAGCAAGGAGGAAAACCCACACAGATCCACTAATCTTCACTGGAGTCATTTGTCAGGAAATAACAATTGGGGGACAGGGCAGGAACGAGGTGGGAATGGGGATGAGTTTTTGCCTCTGCAAAAACTTGGAGTCAAAGCTCTGGGAAAGTCCCGCTGTGGTACAGGAAGGTTGTTTGTAAGTTTCTTTGTTCTGCAAATTCAGACTCACATGCCCACGTGCACAAAGACCCAACTGCATTATGAATGGGAATGTAAAACGTCTTCCCTATTAGAGACATCGGTCCATTATCTCCATCATCTTTCTAGAGGCTTTGGTGGAAGCATGGAACTGCAGTTTGGTCACTAGAGGATGATGGAGACCCCAAGTATCATTAGGCAAACTCCATAATGATTGTTACTGCTATCATTATCACACAAAGCTGAATGGTCCACCAGGATGGCAACAGAATATATGTTTTTATGGGGCATCCTGTATGAAGTCCTCACCATGTTCCCCTTTTTCCAATAGAAACTCATAAAGGGTTTAAATTTGGCTACTTGATTTGGGAGAGCAAGCCTCAAAACCCTTTCCCAGTTTGGCCATGTCCGCTGGGACTTGGTTTCTCTCCCAATGTAGCACAACACAGCATTTGTAAAACCACTCTATCTTCTGTAAATAAATCTGGCAGCATTTGAGATAAATCCAGGGTCCCTCGAGGGTGAGAGCCGCGTGCAGTTTCATGCCTATATGAGGGTACACCCACCATTAGTCTGGGAAATTGGAACCCACTGACATAACCGGTAGTTGTGATCAAGGCAGAATAAAGCTTTCTACCCAGTTCCTAAATTTTTCCTGTCACCATTAATCATCTCTGCTTGGAACAATGTTCCTTGTTTTCTAGCAAACAGCTGCCTGTAGACAGGCTAAATATTTCTTTATCAGCACTACAGGATGCTCATACTGGGATTTGAACCTTGAGTCCAGAGAGATGCTCTTTCTCCCTTTTCTCTCCCCCAAGCTTGACACAGACTTGTTGGTCTCATCTAAGAACCCTATCCTCAGGGTCATAGAATCATAGAAGGGTTTAGGTTGGAAGGGACCTTGAAGATCATCTATTTGCAACACCTCTCACCAGACCAGGTGGCGCAGAGCCCCATCCAACCTGGTCTTGAACACTTCCAGGGATGGAGCATCCATAACCTCCCCGGGCAACCCGATCCAGTGCCTCAGCACCCTCAAAGTGAAGAACGTTACATCCAATCTAAATCTACCCTCTTTCAGTTGCAGGTCATTGCCTCTTGTCCTATCACTACAGGCCCTTGTTAGCACCCTGGAATTAACGAACAGTTGCCTGAGCACTGGCTAAGCACAATTAAGGAGCCTCACCAGAGCTGGCCAAAACATGCCACAGTCACAGCCTTTCTGCCCATCCCCATGGGAAGAGTAGAACACACAGGCTGCTGCCTCAGTGAAATCTGGAAGTCCAAACCCCTTCCACCTGAAGGTATCTAGCTATCTTCTTGCTCTCACTGGACCCCACACTTCAGCACTTGGAAGACTTAAACCAACCCAGCCGTCAGGATAGTAGCAGCTCTGGCAGCTGCCTTGGGAGGTTAATTACTGCCCTAAAGAAACATGATTCATCTTTTCCCCCATACCCTGCAAAGCTAATTCTCATCATGAAGACAGGAAAACTAATGACAGAGACAAGGTTTAATACGTACAACTCAAAAGAAAGAATAAATTTGCCTTAATGGGGTCCTTGACTCCATCAATAGAATCTCACACCAGAAGATCACAACTGGGAGTATTCCCAGAACATAAATATTTTCCAGAATACACCATCATTAGCAAAACTCATCAAGCTTTTCTTTCAACAAACAGCATCTGCCAGGAGCATCTTCTCTGAAACAGAGAATATTAAACCAAATTTGGTGTCTCATTTATTAAAGGAGCAGATTTCTGGGCTGTTGTCTCAAGAGTCTTCCAAAAGCATTAACAAAATGAAGCCTTTTGAGTGAGGCTAATCTCATCTGACACAAAACTTTCCATCTTGGAGGAGTTACAAAAGCTCTGATGTTCTGGACCTGCTGAATATCATCTGTCCTGACTGGATCCCTCAGCCATGCTGAGCCCCAGCACGGGCACCTTCCCACCACAGCAAAAGAACACAATGCTCATTTTATTGCTCTTCAAGAAAATAAAGACTGATGCTGCACCTCGGGAGGGTTAGGGTGGATGTTAGGAAGCCCTTCCTCATGGAAAGGGTGATCAGACACTGGAATGGACTTCCCAGGGCAGTGGTGGAGTTCCCATCCCTGGAGGTGTTTCAGAACAGACCAGATGTGGCCCTTAGAGCCCTGGTCTGGCTGATGTGGTGATGTTAGGACATGGGCTGGGCTGGATGAGCTCAGAGGGCTTTTTTGACCTCAATAGTTCTGTGATTCTGTGAGCAAAAATCACTGGCTGGTGAAGACTGAGGCAAAAAAAAGCACTGAGTATCTCAGTCTTCACCAGATCTTGGGTCACTGGGTCTTCTGTTTCTTTTCTGAGAGGGCCCTATAGTTCCTTTTATCTTTAAAACACCTAAGAAAATACTTCTTTGCGAATATTTTCTTACCCCTTCTGCCAAACAGTCACTGTCACAGGCTGTCCCATGATACCAGCTTCCAGAAAGCAAGACCCAGCGTGTCGTGGGCAACGCTCTGCCAACTGGAAAAGTTTGTGTCAAATAGTCCCACTAGAAATATATTTCAAATTAAATGTGCTTCTTATAAAGAAGCTGGAAAGACCTAATGAAATTTACAAGCATGTTCCTGGGCTTTCAGACCTGTACCACCATGAAAACTGCGAGCAGAGAGACTAAAAAGCCCCAAAACCCAACAATTCCAGTGGTGTTCCTTGATTTTCCTCTGCCCTAGGATTTTCTGGTTCCTACCAGCAGGGCCGCTGATTGCTAGACCTCAGTGAACAGATCACAGAATGACAGAATGACAGAATGACAGACTCACAGAATCATTAGGGATTGGAAGGGACCTCAAAAGATCATCCAGTGCAATCCCCCTGCCACAGCAGGATCACCTAGACCAAGTCGCACAGGAACACATCCAGGAGGGTCTTAAATGTCTCCAGTGAAGGAGACTCCACAACCCCCCTGGGCAGCCTGTTCCAGTGCTCTGTCACCCTCACT
>JAOXOE010000405.1:19499878-19515376 GCA_028565055.1 Phoeniculus purpureus | reverse complement strand
AAGGGGAAGGGGAGGAGGAAGCAGCATTGCTCCTTCTGGCAGCGGCACTGGTTTGAAACACTTGTGAACAGCAGCATCAGATGGAAGTGCTGCAGATGGAGAGCACTCTGAGCTGGGAAACTTGGGGTTCTGCACAGGATTTCACCCTGAAAAAGGGTTTCCATCTTCCCACTGTCTTCAGGACATATCCGTATGACTGTCCTGGAGGGTGTTTTTATTCCAGAAGTCCCTGGTACTCGCCTCCACCACAAGCTCTCGCCTTCCTCCCCCACGTCCCCTGTTCCCAAGTCATGCGATGCAGCCTCTCGGAGCAGCAAAACTTCTCTCAGGATTTTTCTCTCCTTTATCTGCCATCAGCACCAGCTCCATCTGTTTGTCTTTGGTTGCTGTGGGCTCTTGTCTACCAGAGCTCGGCTGCCTCTGCGGGAACTTAGGATTCTGATGTTCTGTGCTGGCAGTGCCATAGATGCCCCTGGGACCATGAGGCGAGTGGGGGGACCCTCTCTGTTTCCTGTCTTTTCCTTATGCCCCATGTGGGAGTTAAGGGAGGAGTTAGTGGATAACGTGGAGCTGTCAGTGGCCATTTGTTGGGAGAAATTTCCACCAGACAATCTGCACTGATGTTTTGGCCAAGCAAGGGGGTGAAGGAGGAATGAAAGGCATCCCCACCAACCCCAACATCAACCCAGCAGATGCTGGAGAGGCTGTGCAGAGGATGCTGGGGCCCACTGGCCATGTCAGCACAGAGCCCAGCCGGGTGCTGTAGTGCCTTTTCTGGGGCAGCTCTGTGCAGGAGATGACCCTTGTACTGGGACCAGAGGAAGGTGATGGTGTGGAGGGAGCTGTGAGCACTTGCAGTGTCTTGGGGGTGCAGGAAGGAGTCTTCACCAGGAGAGCAGGACCCTGTGTGACTGGGAGATGTGCAGCTGTGAGACAGTCTATATGAGATCAGCCAAAGCAGTCAGAGGCCACGAGCTCCTGGTTCCCAAGGAAAGTTTGGGAGCTTGTGGTTGGTGCAGATGGGAAAGGAGATGATGGGGAGGGCTCTGCATGGATTGAAATATGGAGAAACCAAGGAAAAGGAGGAGGGGAAAATCTAGCAATGAAAAAGAATCATCTGCTGAAGCTCCAGAAGTGGGATGGAGCAAGTGGGAGAGGCACAGGGCTGAGTTCAGTGATGGCTATGGGCTGGGCTGGTGGTGTTGTGCAGCCCCTGTGGAGTCTGGGATGAGGATTGGGATGTGGTTTGGAATGCAGTTTGGGATGACATTTGGGGTGAGGTTTGGGATGAGCTTTCAGTGCATCCTCAGGCAAAGCTGCTTGAGGAGCCATGACTGGGAAGTTCCATGTCACAAACATGTTGTATTGAGGCCATAGCACTGTTCCTTCATGGTTTTCTTCTTGGAGATCCTGGAGAGAGGCCACTTGGTGATGTGGACTTGTCCTTGACCTTGTTGTGGGATGCCCCTGATGTGGCAAAGTGGGAGGAAGAGGAGGAATGTAGTGAGTGGGGGCAAGCAGAGCCCTGGGCACGTGTTGGCCACAAGGAGGTGGTGAAGTGTTGGAGAAGCAGAGCCAGGTCCATCCTGGAGCTGAAATGAGATTTCTGCTTTGTTTGGACAAAACTTACCCTCCAGACAAGTTCTGTTTGGGTACCGAGGGTGTTCTGGTAGCAAATCCTCCTCAGCCACCACTGAGCAGATGTTTCACTGCTTATTTTTGTTGGCAGTGTTTCCACAGCAGCCAGCAGTTCCCCGTATTTTCTCCCTCGAATGTGCTTGTTGGCCATAATTGCCACTTCTCAAACCTTCCTGACAGGCTGCGCACACATTCATTTTTCAGTCATGAGCTGAAAGTCCTTTTCCAGCCCCATGGTGTCAGAGCTGGAGGTGCTGAGTTGGTGCAGAACTCCCTCACACCCTCCTCAAAACCCTTGGGGGCAGTTTTGCACCATCTTCAGTGCAAGTGTGACCCCTGAATCCTTCTTGGACTTTTTTGTTCCTTGAGCAAAGACCTTGCTTCTTCAGCCTGGGGCTACAGTTTTTATTAGCAGGGAGGTGGTTATTTCTGATGATTTAAATATAAATTATCTGAGTGGGACTAGCTTGCCAAGTTCATGCAGCCTCTCTGTCTCTGCTCTGTAGTTACGGTTTCTCCTCCTTTTTTCACTGATTTTGTCAGCATTGACCTCAGGGTCACTCCCAGATGATGTTTTGCCAGACACAATCTTAAGACAAACAGAAATCATCTCCCACCTTGTGTGCTGAGGGTGAGAAGCCTCCTGTGAGGCATGAAAGAGCAGCAAGGGTCAGGATATGCTGAGGTAACAGGGTTCCCCAGCTGCTGTCACCAGTTCCGGGCTCCTGCTCTGCTGTGCCAGGATTTTGCACAAGAAATGCAGCCCACGGGCTGGGTGGTGTTCCCTGCCACAGGCTCAGAGCTCACAAGAAATGGAGCCCATGGGTTGGGTCCCTCGGCATGATTATATCGGTTCCTCAATCCCTCCCATTGTCTATGGGGTTATTCTGCTCCTGCATCGCCCTGTGTCACTGCACTTGAGCAGGGTCTGACAGCTCAAACACTGGGGATCCTTTGGCACTGGATTGACCTCTGACCAGTGCTGCACTGGAATTGGGCAGCCTCAGCACAGCTCTGTGTCCTGGTACTGCACATCCCTGCAATCTGTGGCTGAGCAGGGGGATAAATGATTCAGTTTCAATGGAGGAGATGATGTGAGCGGTGTCAGTGAAACAGAGTGATTTCCATGTGCAGAAGGGAAAGGTGGCTGCTCAGAGAGTCATGAAATCGTGGAATCACAGAGTTGTTTGGGCTGGAAAGGCCCTGTGAGCTCCTTGAAGCCAAGCATTGCCCCAGCACTACCAGGTCCCTACTAACCTCTGTCCCTCACCCCACATCTCCAAGGCTTTGCAACCCCTCTAGGGACAGGGACTCCCCCACTACCCTGGGCAGCCTGAGCCAGGCCTGGACAACGCTTGTGGGGCAGAAATTGTTCCTCAGGGCCAACCTCAACCTCCCCTGGGGCACCCTGAGGCTGGTTCATCTTGTCCTGTCACTTAGGACACAAGATCTTACCCTCCACCCTGCTCCAACCTCTTGAAGTTCAGGGATTTGTGGAGAACAAGAAAGGTCTCCCTTGAGCCTCCTTTTCTCCAGTTGAACCTCCATAGTTCCCTCAGCCTCTCCTAGAGCACAGGTGCTCCAGACTCTGTTGGTGGCCACTGGGAAGACCCCAGCAGCTAAAAGCATAGGACAAGGCGGCATGCTGGGGATCCCTAGTCCTCTGTGAGTGGAGAGAGCAGGTTACAAGGTCTGTCTGGCTCATGCTGAGGAGCGGGTGCACAAGATGTTGCTGTGGGCTGGTGGCACCTCTGTGGCACCACTGTGCCCAGCACCTCTCTCCATGCACATCTACACCCCCCTGGCACAGCACACAGCCGTGGCTGTTACAGAGTCTGTGCTGGCAGATGCTTTGTCCTGTGAACATCTGGTCAGATGCAGAAAATGGTTTATGGAGTAGCTGGGAGGTTCTGAGCAGGAGGTGGGGGCAGAGTCCCATGAAGCTTCATCAGCCCCTGGGCATGGGCTGGGGTCTGCAGCATCCAGCCCAGAGATGTGTCTTCTGCTTAATTCTGCAGTGAAAGCACAAGATGTCTTCTGCAATGACATGAAACAATGGGAAACTGCTGGGTCTCTCTTTAAGGCTGGTTACTTGCTCACTGGGTGTTTTGGATTTACATCTTAGAAAAGGACTTTAGTTTTTCCATCAGGCTGTAGAAAGGTTCTGAAGCCATCTGCTCTTTTCAGGTGCTGTAGGACCTTTTTCTTCAGTGGAGCCTGCTCTGGCAAGGCTGGTCCATCAGATCTGTCTTTAGGGACCTGCCTGCCCCACAGCCCAGGAACCAGCCTTTGTAGAGCAGGAGGATCTGGACCCTGTGGAGGAGCCACACAGGTGAAGCTGCTGTGAAAACTCCCCCGAACGTGAGTTGGAGGCTTGTTACAGCTTTGTTAGAGGCAGAGGTTTGGATAATCCCCACTGCAGAGTGGGTACTCTATTTCATTAGGAACTTGGGACACAAAGCAGAGCGAGGTGGAGCAGTTCATAGGGAACAGAAATCACGGTAAAGCGGTTTGTGGCAAGTGGAGCATAAGAGGGGCAATGTGAGGCACTAGGGAAAAGCGGGATCGAGTGCTGCCAAGGACAGTGGGTAGAGGGAGCAAGAATGTGTTTGAACGTGTTAGCTGTCTGTGGAAGTGTGTCACCTCTTCCGTGAAGTGGCAATGGCAGCACTGGAGGAGCTGCTGGTGGGTAATGGCTGATTCTCCAGCAGATGGGTGCTGCTGGGAATGTGGGTACCTGCATGGCAGGCAGCTGCCCCCACTGGGGCTGGTGGTGATGTTGAAGTGTCATGAACAGGTGAAGCTGTGGAGCAGTAGAGAAGCAGGAGTCGGTGTCCATGACCCCCAAGACATGCATGTGCAAGGCAGAGGTGTCCATGACCCCCCCTAGAGACATGTGTGCATGGCAGAGGTGACCATGACAGAGTCTAGTTGGAGGCCTGTATCTAGTGGAGTCCCCCAAGGGTTGGTACTGGGATCAGTCCTGTTCAATCTATTCATTGATGACTTGGATGAGGGATTAGGGTGCACTGTCAGCAAGTCTGCTGATCACACGAAGTGGGGTGATGTCGCCAACACCCCGGCAGACTGTGCTGCCATTCAGCAGGACCTGGACAGGCCGGAGAGCTGGGCAGAGAGAAATGTAATGAAGTATAACAAGCGTAAGTGTAGAGTCTTGCATCTGGGCAAGAAAAACCTCCAGGTACTTGTATAGGTTGGGGACTGACCTGTTGGAGAGCAGTGTAGGAGAAAGGGACCTGGGGGTCCTAGTGGACATCAGGATGACTATGAGCCAGCAATGTGCTCTTGTGGCCAAGAGGGCCAACAGCATCCTGCAGTGGATCAGAAAGGGTTGGTTAGCAGATCGTGAGAGGTTCTTCTCCCCCTCTACTCTGCCCTGGTGAGACCACATCTGGAGTATTGTGTCCAGCTCTGGGCCCCTCAGTTCAAGAAGGATGCAGAGCTGCTGGAGGGAGTCCAGCGTAGAGCAACGAGGATGATGAAGGAAGTAGAACATCTCCCTGATGAGGAAAGGCTGAGGGAGCTGGGTCTCTTTACCTTGGAGAAAAGGAGACTGAGGAGTGACCTCATTAATGTTTATAAATATGTGAAGGGTGAGTGTCAGGAGGATGGAGCCAGACTCATCTCAGTGTCATCCAGTGATAGAAGGGGCAGTGGGTGTAAGCTGGAACGTAGGAGGTTCCATATAAATATCAGAAGGAGCTTCTTCACAGTGAGGGTGACATCACTGGAAGGGGCTGCCCAGGGCGGTTGTGGAGTCTTCTTCTCTGGAGACGTTTCAAACCCACCTGGATATGTTCCTTTGCAACTTGGTCTAGGTGATCCTACTGTGGTGGAGGGATTGGACTGGATGATCTTTTGAGGTCCCTTCCAATCCCTAGTCTTCTATAATTCTGTGATTCTGTGATTCTGCATCTCTTACTGCTTCTGGTGTAAACAGTTTCTTTGTTTGAGTGTCTAGGATATTTTTTGTGCTTGTCGCCAATAGCTTTTCTTTCAACAGAGCACTGAGGGCTGATTCAGATAGAGATGATGAAGAAAGAAATGACAGAAGTTGGTCTTGTCTATTTATTGGGAGATATTGAGGCTTCTTTTGGTTCAGAAGTTCATGTGAGGTCTTCGATCACAGAATCACAGAATATTCAAGGTTGGAAAGGACCTCCCAGATCACCAAGTCCAACTGTACACAAGACAACAACAAAACTAAAACCTTGATCAGACCCTGATCAGTCCTAGGGAAAAGGTCAGATGCAGAGTGGAGAGAGCTGCCTTGCTTTGTACACATGACCCAGGAAGTCTTTTTCTCCCATGTGCAGCAGTACCCAAATGATCTTACAGCTGGTCAATTTTTTTACATTCATTATGTTTTTCTGCCTTCAGTGTTTCTCCATGGATGATATCCAAATACTGAGAAAGCAGCTAATAGTCTGTAAGCCAAGCCTGCTCCATTCTCCTGGCAGTGGGAGCATACCTCTTATGTGTGGATGCTGATATGATGTGATTCTGCTCCCATCTTCCAGATTAGGGGTTAACTCAAACCCAGAACAGGTTCCTGGGGTGGTGGTTACAAAGAGAGTTAATGGGATGCAGTTTCCTGTAAACAGATTGGGGAGAGCATGATATGAAGGAAATTAATTCACAAACCCACCAGCAACAAAGGAGCAGAGAACAGAAGTGTCAGCTGCTACCCTGTGCGATGATCAACCCCTTTGCACAGCATTTTAGTAAATACCCATCCCTGGTGTAGATGTTTCTAGTGACAAGGGGATAGTGCCTGGTAGAAAACCCAGTCGCTCTCACAAATGCATATCTGGAGCTCTGAGGTGCTCAAATTCTCATTGCCCTTAGTTAGGGAACTTGTTCAGGAGGGGTGAACTGTGGATTTGATGATTTTCACAGACACAGAGGAAAGCTTATTTAGTGTTTAAATGTTTTTTTGGCATGGAATCATTCTGAACTGGTCCAGAAAGATGAAACATGTAAATGACTGGTCACCTAGTTAGGGTGGCAAGACAGAGGTAGATTTGCACCTCCTCCTGACTGCGCTTTTGCCTCCCTTGTAAATGCTTTTCACTCCTATAAATTCTATAGAATTATCTATAGAATTTCACTCTATAGAGTCATGTTTGTCACTTGAAATATGACAAGCTAACTTATCGCAGAATCACAGAACACTAGGGATTGGAAGTGACCTTGAAAGATCATCTAGTCCAATCCCCCTGCCAGAGCAGGATCACCTAGATCAAGGCGCACAGGAACATGTCCAGGGTTCTCAGCACGTGCGGTACAATGTGTGGCCCCTCAAATATATGATGCTATGTTTTAGTTTAATGTTACATTAGGTGTGTAAGGCATCTAGGTTCTGTGAATGTGGAAGGAGAGTGGAAGCACTGGTTCTTGATTTAATGTCTTTAAATACACTGATCTGCAGAGGACAGTGTCTAAAATGGGAGAGTTTGGAGCTGGTTTAGTGACTAGCTCTTGGATATGGATATGCGATGACCAAGAGCCTTACTAAAGGGTGCATTTCCAGTAAGTCTTTATGTAAATTGCCTGATAAGGACTTCTCTTCACCTCGCTTATTTTATTATTGACATCTCCATGTCTAAAAGAGCTATGCAATCAGTGCATCTGTAATGGTTTTATTAAAGTTTAAATGTTTATACCAGGCATTTCCTGAAGTAAATGTCTTTGGGTGACTACTGCACTCTGGGTAAAATGTTTATTATGTGCCCCTAGACCAGAGACCCATTATAAATTCACATTGCAAAGTATTCTGCTCTAGGCTATAGCTGTAATCTGATTGCCACTCCTTTCTTGACTTGCTGTGCATGTGTCCCCATCTCCTTCACCTCATGATTGAATGAAATTGTAATCACCTAGTCTTCTGTTTAGCTGGGGGCAAAATTAAAGACAGAAAACAGAGGCAGCCAGAAGTGTCTGGGAGTGCACATGTGGGAAGGCAGAATCAACCACAGGGTGAATTGAGTGGAGATTAAGCAAAGGTGCCACAACTGAGAAGATCCTACAGAGACAGAAAGGGGAATGAAGTTTAGAGAGCGAACTGGAGAAGCTACAAAAGCAATGAGCTGCCAGTTCCCATTTATAGACATGTCAATGCTTGGTGTGCTCACATCCCAGTACTGTCCAGTACAAGGGTAATACTTCATTGATATTAGTCAGCAATACATAAACACTGTATGAGCATGCAGAGATGCGGTTAGCAAAGCCAATGTCCAACTGGAATTGGATCTGGCAAGGGATGTCAAAGATAACAAGAAAGACTTCTGTGAGGAGCTGTGTGACATGTAGGCATGGCCAATGGTTACGTTAAAAGGCAGCCCTTCTGGAAAGCATATCTGCCAAGGAAAGGGGAAGACTGAAAACAGAGAGGTGCAATAAGGCATGCCAGTGGTTGCAAGCACTGGATTTGTCTTGTCTGGTTCCTGGGATACTGCTTGGGTGGTTAAACCACACTGCCATTGAACACTAATGCAAAAACTACAGTGATTTATATAT
Source organism: Phoeniculus purpureus (assembly GCA_028565055.1). Taxonomy (NCBI): domain Eukaryota; kingdom Metazoa; phylum Chordata; class Aves; order Bucerotiformes; family Phoeniculidae; genus Phoeniculus; species Phoeniculus purpureus. Next base: position 19,507,198 of record JAOXOE010000405.1, on the reverse strand, counting down.
GCCATAATGCTAATGGCCTCAAGCGGTGCCTGGGGAGGTTTAGATTAGACATCAGGAAAAATTTCTCCACTGAAAGAGTGATCAGGGATTGGAACAGGCTGTCCAGGGAGATGGTGCAGTCAGCATCCCTGGAGGTGTTCAAAAAACATGTAGATGTGACACTTGAAAACATGGTGCTGTTGGGTTGATGGTTGGACTTGATGATATTGGAGGTGTCTTCTATGATTCTGTAAAGAAGAGCTGAACAATGCAGGTGATAATGACCCATAATCCAGGTTTGTGAATAAGTTATGTGAGTTAAGATGTGGCCTTTGAAAACATGGTTTAGAGTGGGCATGGTGCTGTTGGGTTGATGGTTGGATTGGTGAACTTGGAGGCCTCTTCCAACTTCAGTGCTTCTGTGATAATCATGGGGCAAGAGCCAGGCTAGATGGTGATTCTCTTCAGCCTCACCTCAACTGTCATGCTGACCCTTTAAAGCACAACTTTATTAACAGGGTGTTACTTGCACCTGTCATTAAACCTTTCTTAAAGGAATGTTCTCATCGGTGGATCGCTCATGGTGAAGTCAAACTTACATCAACATACCTGAGTCTTGTGTCTTGATTGCAGTACCACCTCATTGTTCCAGCTGTTCTGATATGGAAGGAACAGTTTTTCATAGTAGTGAGCAGAAGTGTCTGGAAGTCCTTTCTTTGCCTCTTTATGGGAGCTTGTCCCTCCATTTGGGGGGTTTGCATATAAAAGGTGGCTGCTGGATTTTTGCCTAGCACAGGCAAGCTCTTCTGAGTAGCATTTTGATTTTGCTTGTAACTCTTGGGTGGAACAGGGGGAAGAAACACTGAAAGCTGAGTGATGGTGCGCACATGGATCCATGTCACTGGGCAATACTTGTGTCAGAATTGTCACATGAGGCAGCCTGTCCCAGAAAGCTGGCCCTGATCCTATGTTGTCACTGCTGTTTAAAAATTTCTTGCCAGAGCACATGCCAAAAATGTAGACTTGCAGAAGCACTTGTGTGAGTAGACACTGGAGTTTTGCAAGCTAGCTATTTCTGAGTTTGGAACACGAGCCTGCCTGCAGGCACAACTTGGACATTCCAAAGGAAGGAGAGAAATAAATATGCTCCTGCATTTCAGGAACAGTTGCAATTAGTGGATGGAAAGGACTCAAAGACTATAGCTGTGATCCAGATGCCATCTCACAAGAATATAAATGAATGTGTTGGCAGCTGAAATTGCTAAGCATTTGAAAGTATTTGAGATCCGGAGTGACTGACAATGATGTGATTTATTTAGGAAATCATTAGGGGTAGGTTGAAATAGAGAAGTCTGTATGAAACAGCCCTGCTTGGTGGAGTGAAGCTAGATGAAATGGGTTTGCTTCCCTCAAATGAGAGAAGAATAGACGCTGGCCTCAGTGTGAAATACAGGGCAGTAGCTCGAGCTAATGAAACTACTCTGCCTATAATCAAAGAAATTCAGGATAGCCATCCAGCCTGCCCTTAGAAATTAAAGAAGGCATTATTGACCTTATGAAACATAGTTCAGAAAGGCATTGAGTGCAGGACAGTACTGTATGCAGGAGATGAATGTACTTGAGTAATAGATGATACCCTAATATAGTGGTTTTCATCACTGTATCTATCACTGTGTTTGTACCTTGGAAGAATCTGCATTTAATGAGTGAAGTGCCGAATGTGAACCCTTGAACCCTTCCAACCCAGAGTGATTCTGATTCTGTAACTTCTCCAGTAAAGTGATCCTGCTGTGGCAGGGGGATTGGACTAGATGATCTTTCGGGGTCTCTTCCAATCCCTAATGATTCTATGATTCTAATGTCTACATTTGCTACTGTAGGTCCTGATCCAGAATGACATGATGGAAAATTAAAAGAGAGAACGAAAAGCAAATGGATGCTCTAATCGCTTTTGAGCTTGATTCAGGCCTGCTACACACCTTCTGCATGACCTTGACTAAATTACTCAAGGGCTAGGTTTTCATGGAGCATTCTGGTACTTGCAGATATACTCACGTCACTTGCTCAAGCTTGTGCAGTGTCTGCTAAAGCTCCTGACTGACCGTCTTGAGGAGATAACTTAATTCCTCTTAACATCTGCTGATTCTTACTCTGATATATGAATAAAATAATTTCATTAATATTTTAAGAACGTTGTCCCTCATCTAGAGGAGGCATAATCAATTCAGTGATTTTTATCTGGATCTTTAACGTATCCTCTGCTTCTGTCTGTGTGGGAGTAGCAAAGCTCCTCTGCCTCACAGGGGTGGGGTGCAAAGACCAAGAGTGTGAGATGCTGAGCTATTGCAGTTAGTGGATGCATGTAAATAGCTTTCAATGAGAAATGTGAAAGCGAGTTCATTATTAAATTTATACAGGGCTAACAGTGTAATCAAATTAGCCTTTGCACTTTCTCCTGTGCTCCACTTTCTGCATTAGAAAATCTCCATAAATCTCTGCAAAGCCATTTTGTTTATTCTCTTTAATGCAGCCCTCTGGTGCGACGCAAAGAAACACCTCAATACTCGCTAAGTAGCAGGTGAGCTGCATCCACTGCTGCTCTTGATGCTCACAAGTGGGTACTTCTGTGACTGACCCTGATTGTTTTGCTCATCAGTGTAATCCAGACTGGTATGTGAAGTGATACACACTGAGCCCTCTGGGCCAGGAACCTTTCCTTTGGTTGCTGATGGACAGTGCATTTCATGCACCTGGGACCTGGCTCTGTGGAGTACAGTACAGGGCGGTGGGAGAGAGAATTAGTATCACAGCATCTACAGATGGGAAAATGTGCTTCCAGGTCAGGGGCCTTTGGGAGAACCAAGGGCTGGTGACGAAGCACTCCAAAGTAAAACACCAGGCTGAAATGTCATGTTTTCTCTGAGACTTTTCTGACTGAAACAAATATTCACATGTTTTTCCCACGGATTTTCACAGCTTTGGATCTAATTTCAGGCTGTAAATGAAGTGAGCAGATTTTCCCTAAGTATGCAGTTGCCAGGAGCTCCCGTGCTGTGTGGGGGTGGCAAAAGACAAATCAGTGCTCAGACCATACTGGCGGCTGGGCTGTGAACTTGCACAGGCGATGCTTTATTTACCCCTTGCTCATTTTTCTTCACGCAAATAGCAGTTTGTTTGTTAGCACCTTTCTCAGCGCTGAAGTATGACCGTTCCAGCAGCGACCAAGGAGCACACTCACTAATGTGCCACGGGTGGCCCACCTGTACTTGATACTTAACCCATTGGCTCTTGATACAGATTTTTGTGGTGCCTCCCAGGGCTCTGACTATTCCTTCCTGCAGTCCTGCAGAGGCTGCTGTGGTGTTTGCTGAGCACAGCCATTTGGTGTTCAAACCGTAGCTGCATTCATGGTACAAATCCAAATATATCTACTATGCAAAGCTGCTTAGCTGCTCCCAGATTGCTTTTGCTTTTAATATGTGTTTAGTTTTAGAATAGAAGGTAATTCTCCTGTTTCAAAGGGGCTTCTGTGGAAATAAACAAATGAATTACCCAATTTCACGAGGATATTCCTTGAAGGTGTCGTCTTCTCTGACTCTTTTGAAAGAAGAGGACTTTTTGAAGCAAGATGGAAATGCTCCTGTGCCGAACTAATTAAACAGCTTGTTGCATTACAGCGGGGCTTCTACTTCATTAGTGTGATGGAGACGTGGGTACAGTGGGACTGCTTACACTTCAAGGATGAAATTGCATCTTTTCTCAGATGGTGGTCTTACTGAACACAGGGACATGGTTAGTGTGTGGCCCTTATACTTCAGTAAAGGGTAATGGCACAGAGAATGGATTTGGTTGGCGATGGTTTATTCCTGAAACAATCTGAAGTATTTATTGTTTATTGTGTTTACGTATTTGTTGTTCAATGTATTTAGCTGATGATACAACAAACAGCACCCTAACAAAGTGAATCAGCAATGCAGAGCTAGGAGCCAGTCAGCACTCAGAAATTATATGAAGGGATCTACGTACACGGGAGAGAAATTAAATTAAACTTGGGAAAATGAGGTTTTGCATATCTAAGCGACACCATCTAAAATGCACGAACTGAAAAGACGTTTGGTTTTTAAAATCACTTAAAATATGCGTAACGCATAACGGCAAATTGAATATGAAGTGGCTAGTTACACAGGGCAAGGCTGTCATTTCCATTTTAGACACCATGTTAAAAAGCATCTTCAAGATAGTTGTTTGCGATGGCTTTAGTGTGATCACACTTTCTAGGCAAACTCTTAGGAGGGAAGTGTTGGGAAAACTATGGGTGGTTTGGAGTATAACAGCATTTTACTAACACCCTGTAGGAATTATTCACGGGAAAGAGATAGAAAGAACAAAATACAGACATTATCACACAGATGATTAAAAGGGGACACTGACAGCATAGGTGAAAATGCTGAAATATAAGGGGCAGAGATGAATTGATGAGATGCAGGAAGAAAACTTGGAAACACAGCGTGCAGATTGGCACCAGCCTGAGATGGTTTAGCTTTCGGAACAGTTTGCAATCCACACCTTGTGATTTTTACAGTGAGTTTACTCAAAGGAATAGAAGGTCCATGTTTGGTGGGAGCTAGGAAGAGATCCTATCAGATTGTCCAGCTTCAATCTCATTTCCCTTCAAGGCTAGTAGGTATGCTGCAGCTCTTTGCTAAAAATTTCTGTCCTCTCTTTATGGGCCTGCTGGGTGCACTGACAGGACAAAAGGCGAGAGAATAACCTGCTGTAGATTACTAGCAAGTGTGATACCAAAACCAAGAGAAGAGTTGTAGAATCATAGAATCATAAAACAGTTTAAGCTGCAAGAGACCTTCAAGATGATGAAGTCCAATCTTTTCCTAGCCCTGTCAGCACCACTAAACCATGTTCCTCAATGCAACATCTACCCTTTTTTTAAACACCTTCAGGGATGGTGACTCAACCCCCTCCCTGGGCAGGTTATTCCGATGCCTGACAACCCTTTCATTAAAGAAATTCCTCCTAATATCCAACCTGAAGATCCCCTAGTGCAGCTTAAGGCCATTTCCTCTTGTCCTATCACTGGCCACTAGGAAGAACAAACTAACCCCTGCCTCTCTACAACCTCCTTTCAAGTAATTCTAGAGAGCAATAAGGTTTCCTCTCAGTCTCCTCCAAGCTAAACAGCCCCTGATCCTTGAGCTATTCCTCATATGACACCTGTTCCAAATCCTTTACTGGCTTGGTAGCTGCCTCAGTCTCCTCTTCAGCCCTTCGATGTCACTCTTGTAGCCAGGGCCCCAAAACTGGACACAGGACTCAAGGTGTGGCCTCACCAAAGCTGAATAGAGTGAAATGATCACCTCCCTGCCAGCAACACTATTCCTGATAATAGGCCACGATGCCATTAGCCTTCTTAGCCAGAAGATTTAGCCCCCCACCAAACAGTGCATAAAGTTGGAAGACTCTCCACTTGGGATAAGGCAATAACCTTTGAATAAGGCTGTATTTAGTTTATTATCAGTACTCGCTGGTGTCCTGGGGGATGAAGCTGAGACAGTCTTCCTGTGCCACAGACAGGGTGAAGGACAAACCAAGTGTGGAATAAGAGCTGGTTTCCTGTGGGAAAAAAAGGCAGTTAGGATGAAAAGTGGAGCACAGTGGCTATTCTTAAACAGTTTAGGAAGCTCTTCTCAGTGTTTCTTAGAAAATTAAGATGTCACTAACATATCATCTGAAATGCCTCCAAATTATAAGCCTGACAGTCCAAACAGCAGTTAATGACTGTCAAATAGCAGCTGAAAATCAGGAGCAAACAACGGCTTGACAGGAGTTTGTGATAAGAGACTTGTCTAGCTGCAGCAGCCTTGCCCCTGAGCCAGCTGAGGTTTCCATCCAGCGTGGTGTTTTACTGGTTTGTGCTTGATCCTTTTTGCAATGCTAGCGTGGTGCTGTTTCTGATGTTTTCCTGCATTGCCCTGATTTCTGAGTGGCATCACTTACCACAGCTCCTGCAGATGGCAAATCCCTATAGATGAGTATACTGCATGGTGCTGCTCCCATCCTAAAACTGGTGCAGGGGGCTGGAGGCAGATACTGTGCTGTGATTTACCCCAGCTGAGGATCTGGTCATGTGGCTTTATGCAGAGGTGGTCTGATGCCAAACCCTACAGCCATTTGAATTACAGACCAGTAGGAGATTTGAATAACAAAGATCTGATGCCCTGCTCTAAACAGACACATGCCATCCTTTTCATTTGGCTGGTAACTTTACTGCTGTACCTCATGTTGTAAAGCAAAGCCCCTTCCTTGTCCTCCTGGTGGCAGTAAAAATGTTGAATAGCTCGAGGTAGCAAATCCTCTTGCAAAAGGAGCAAAGGCTTTTGAAAATAATAAGCACGCACAGGTCGGGACTGTGCTTATCGTTTGGCAGTACCTGATGTTTCTATATGGTACCAGGGCACAGAGAAGTGCATTGTCCAAGCCCTTATGAATAAAAGATTAGCATTGGCAGCATAGAGAGCTGTGTTATCGGCAGTTCCCCTGTTGAAGACTGCTTGCCCTCTTAAAAGTGGCTTTAGGGATTTCATCATTTTAATTGCAGCTTGATTGGAGTCCTGATGCTGAACCTTGCCCCTCAGAGAGACAGCCTAGACAGCCTTTGGCAGGTGCTCAACCTTTGGTTACTGCTTTTGTAATATAAATGAACAGGGCAAAATCGTGGTGGTGGGTGAAATGAAGGAGGCAGCACCAAGTGAAAAGGGTTTTGGTCAACCTTGACTTGCTGCCAGCACATCTGCAAGGTGGGGCTTTTGTCTTTACTGGCTTATCTGGAGGTAGTCTCCTCAGGGGAGGGGCCTATGTGAGTGAATTCACCTCCAATAATTAATTTATCATACTTTTGTTCTTTATTTTTTTCAGAAAGACAAAGTGGGTGGCAGCTAGGGCTCTGAGGAGTAAAAACACCTCTGTGAAAACTTATATGAAACTAGCTGGCAGCGCTGGATCCGAAGCTGTGCTCTGGTGGTGAGCTGAGGTAAAATACACCTGAAAATCATCTTTCTAGTGGCTCCATTATGGAGTTTCAGTCACTTTTGCTTTCCTGGCGGGGGACGAGCCTTCCTGTCAGGCATGCCCGCCATGGGTGGCAGCTTTGGGGACCGGGACCGACAGCTGAGGTGGAAGGAGCTGAGGCTCCCCATGATTTGAGGAGTCCGTGTCAGGGACAACGCAAGTCTGGGGGAGGTGGGTGGGTGGGCTCCCCGCAGGGCAGCCATTTTAACTGCGGTCCCCCTGCACCCCCGAGGCTCCCCAGGGCGCGGCGATCTCCGT
>JAOXOE010000405.1:19476525-19491273 GCA_028565055.1 Phoeniculus purpureus | reverse complement strand
ACATTAATGAGGTCACTCCTTAGTCTCCTTTTCTCCAATCTAAAGAGATCCAGGTCCTTCAGCCTTTCCTCATAAGGGAGATGTTCCTCTTCCTTCATCATCCTCGTTGCTCTACGCTGGACTCCTTCCAGCAGCTCTGCGTCCTTCTTGAACTGAAGGGCCCAGAACTGGACACAATACTCCAGATGTAGTCTCACCAGTGCAGAATAGAGGGAGAGAAGAACCTCTCTCTCTCGATCTGCTAACCACCTCCTTCTGATCCACCCCAGGGTGCTGCTGGATGTATTAAATGGATGTATTAAAGCACAGTTTGGGTTGTTTAAACCAAAATATTTTAATTCAGAAGTAATTGTTTCAAGATATACTGCTTTGGGAATCAAGTGATGTTTTGAAATACTTATGGAGGCTTGAAAGGAAGGTTTCTTTACTCCTGTTTGTTTTGTGATGGAAACTGTACTTACAAGTTCCTGATTTGGCCAAAGGGGGATGTTGTTTTCCTCCTGCTTTGGATGTATTTCAGTGAGGTGAAACAGATATTCTTGTGACTTTACAGCTTCATGTCGTAAACTCTATCAGGTTTTGCTGTCCTGATCATTTTGCCTGTTCTAGAGTGATTTGTCAGGGTAAGCTTTGGTAAGCTTTAGCTTGCCAACAGTGCTACTGAAAAGCAGGACTATCTCCAGCGTGTAAGGATTTATTTGGAATCAGGTTCTTGAGTTAAGCCTTTTGTATGGTTGCAGAGACTTTGTTCCAGTGTGACCAATAAAGGTTTTTCTGGAAGATGCTGAGATACTGGAAGATGCTTAGACACTGGAATGGCAGGAGGACATGTGACTGATCATGATGCTGTGTGAGCATCATGATAAGAAGTGCTCACTCAGCATTTTGACCTATTGGCAGAGAGTTACCGGGTTTTTTCAGCTTGTTTCAGCTTGAAATTCGGTTAAGAAAACAAAGCTGCTCTGCTGATCCTGCACCAGAGTGGAGGCAGAGGAGCCATGTTGCTTCACTAGTGTGGATCTGTGGCGTGTACTTCAGGCACCGTACCATTACAACAGACCTGTCCTGCTTATATCTGGACAAGCTAATGCTGCTGCTCTGCTCTGTAGGTGTGTATGGCAGATGGAGTCTGTTGTGTGGGCAATAATGTTGGTTCAGGTCACTGCTGAAAGCCATCAGCCCTTCCATGTCTTGTGCTTCCTGCCAGCCACAATCCCTGTGTAGCCATGGTGAAGCTGCTACATGCCAGCTGTATGAATGTGATGGGGATGTTTGAGTAAAAAGCCATATCCAGTCTCCTCATTGGAGATTCCAAAGTGAAAAAGCCCTATTAATTCACCAGCTAGAGTTCAGGGCAAAGGTTTAGATCACTCCTGGTTTTATTCTGACTTGTTTGTTCACCTGTGGTAACCAGCTTGTCTGGGAACAAGAGTGTGTGCAAATTCCCTGGGCTGCTATTCCATATTAAAAAACGAAAGGAAAAAAAAAGGCTGTGGTATGACTTTAGACTTAATCATCATTTATCCTACCCTGAAGGCATGGAAGTTAATGATGATATAGATCTGTGCGGTTTTGTGTTCTCCTCGACTGAACATTAGAAATAATTAGGGCTTGTGGGATGGATGCACCGATAGTGGAGATGAGCAGAAAGACTTTATGAATGCGTGTGTGCCTCTTCCAAGTTTGCTGGCAAAGACACGGTTGCTAAGTGTGTGCTTATGGTCTGTGAGGTTTCTTGCTTGTTGGTTGAAACATAGCTAGTCAGTGCTGAGAAGGGAAGTGGGAATAAATGAGTTCTGTTATTTTGGAGGCTTTTAAGGTTATGAGCCAAGCCAGAGCTGCTAGTGATTTCTGGAGAGATTTCTTCAGCAGGGTAAGCTCTTCTGCATCTGTAGTGCTGCTGACTGCAGCTCTGGGTTATGGCTGTAGAGTATCCACAGCACTGGGACTAGTCCAGGAGTCCCAAGCTGTACAGGAGCTAGACCTCTTGAAGTGTCCCTTAAGCATAGAGTTGGAGGTTATCCTGAGTTACATCCTTAAGTGACTCAAGTGTTTGGCCATGGCTGCCTAACAATCAACGAAACCAAATGCATGCTGATGATTGTCACAGGTTGGATGGGGAGAAGTGGTTCTGCTGTTCTGGAGAAGACCTCTAGTCTGTTTTCTGTCTTGCTGTGGGTTGAACCCAAGAGGTTCAGGAGTCTTTATTCAGGTGCAGAAAAGCTTAATCTTTTTCCAGGTTGCCACATGGTGAGTTATGGAATCATAGACTAATAGAATGGTTTGGCTTGGAAGTGACCTTGAAGATCATCTGGTTCCAATCCCCCCCTGCCATGGACAGGGACACCTCCCACTGGAACAGGTTGCTCAAAGCCCTGGCCAACCTGGCCTTGAACACTTCCAGAGGGGGCATCCACAACTTCTCTGGGCAGTCTGTTTCAGTGTGTTGTCTCATCATTCTCATAGTGAAGAACTTCCTCCTTATAGCTAATCTAAATCTGCCCTCTTTCAGCTTAAGCCATTGCCCTTTGTCATATTACTACGAGCCCTTGTGCAAATTCCTTCCCCAGCTTTCTTGTAGTCCCCCTTCAGATGCTGGAAGGCTGTAATGAAGTCTTCCCAAAGTCCCCTTTTCTCCCAGCTGAACAATGCCAACTCCATCAGCCTGTACTTATAAGAGAGGTGCTCTAGTCTGCTGATCTTCATGGCCCTTCTTTGGATCCACTCCAACAGCTCCATGTCTTTGTGATGGGGGCTCCAGAAGCATCTCTTTGGGATCTTTACAGTCAGGGTGACGGAGCATGGGAACAGGCTGCCCAGGGGGGTTGTGGAGTCTCCTTCTCTGGGGATGTTTAAAACCTGCCTGGATGTGTTCCTGTGCAACTGGATCTAGGTGATCCTGCTGTGTCAGGGGGATTGGACTAGATGATCTTTTGAGGTCCCTTCCAACCCCTAATGATTCTATGATTCTTCTCAATGTAATCTAGTGGTAATATAAGGGGCAATGGGTGTGAGTTGGAACAGAGGAGGTTCCATATAAATATCAGAAGGAACTTCTTCACAGTGAGGGTGGTGGAGCATTGGAACAGGCTGCCCAGGGAGGTTGTGGAGTCTCCTTCTCTGGAGACATTTAAAACCCTCCTGGATGTGTTCCTGTGTGACTTGGTCTAGGTGATCCTGCTGTGTCAGGGGGATTGGGCTGGGTGATCTTTCGAGGTCCCTTCCAGTCCCTAATGATTCTATGATTCTATGAAACGAGCTGGCTCAACACCCTGTCAAGCTGACCCTGAAAACTGCCTAAAGCTGAGGAACCCAGCCCTTCCCTGCGAAGCCCATCCCAGTGTCTGATTGCTCTCATGGTGAAAAATTTCCCTCTGGAGTCCAGTCATAATCTCCCCAGGAGCAACTTCTATCCATCCTCCTTTGTCTTTTCTGTGACTCCTTGTGAAAAGGGTGTCTCCATCTTCCCGGCAGCCACCCTTCAGGTGCTGGGACCTGGGTATAGGGTCCCCCCGAGCCTTCTCTTCTCAAGGCTGAACACACCCATCTCTCTCAGAATGTGGCAGCAATACAAACGCTGCCTGGCTTTGCGAAGACAATATTTTGTCTGAATTAAATGAAGAGGTATCTGTGGCACAGCTCCCGACTTTACTGCAGGCAGTCCTCTCTACAGGCTACACTGACCCTTCAGTTTCCCAAACCATGTTTTCCCTTCTAACTGTGAGCGTTCACAGCAGCAAACCCAGATCTGAGTTTGTTCTTCATCATTTCAGGGAGGAAACAGAAGACGAGACGCGAATTCCCACTGGTGCAGAGCAAAGGTTTTCCTCTGCACTTGCAAAACCAAAGTCATTGTCTAGAAATGTTGAGCACAGGATTTGGAGGAGGAAAAGCCGTGTCCTGTGTATCCCCTGAATTCTACCACTGATGACAGGAGCTTGGGCTAAATTGCTCCTTGCTCACAGTTGTCAGGGCAAAAATAATTCGACCTTGCCTCACTATTTTATTTATGAAATGAAAATCGAACAGCAAAAGGGGAATTTGTGTTACAGCTGTGGGTGTAGCTAAACGCATTCGAAAAGCAAACAGGGTTTGATTGATCAGTGTTATTTTCCCCTATTGTTATTCACGGTGCATCCTCCTCTTCTGGGTTTGACCAGGATTCGTTTCTTCATGCCCTACATCCTTAAAGGGAAAAGATGCTCTGCCCCATACCCAGTGAGCTACTCTCTGCAGATAAATGGAAGAGAACAGAGTTCCCTTCCAGTGAAGTCTGATGATCCCCTCAAACCTATGCTCTGCCCTAGTGAGACCACATCTGGAGTGTTGTGTCCAGTTCTGGGCACCTCGGTTCAAGAAGGACACAGAGCTGCTGGAAGGAGTCCAGTGTAGAGCATGAGGATGATGAAGGAAGAGGAGCACCTCCTTTATGAGGATAGGCTGAGGGAGCTGGATCTCTTGAGCTTGGCGAAACAGTGACTGAGGGGTGACCTTATTAATGTCTATAAATATGTGAAGGGGGGGTGTCAGGAGGGTGGAGCCAGGCTCTGCTCAATCTAGTGATAGGACAATGGACAATGGGTATAAGTAGGAACATAGGAGATTCCATATAAATAGCAGAAGGAACTTCTTCCCAGTGAGGGTGACGGAGCCCTGGAAGGGGCTGTCCAGGGGGGTGTGTGGAGTCTCTTTCTCTGGAGGCATTGAAAACCCACCTGGATGTGTTCCTGTGCAACTTGGTCTAGGTGATCCTGCTGTGGCAGGGGGATTGGACTGGATGATCTTTCGAGGCCCTTTCCAATCCCTGATGTTCTGTGATTCTGTGATTCACTTGGGCTGGACTTTTCCAACACCTTTACCCTTTCAACCCCTGAAAGAGGCCTCTAAGGCTGTTTAGGAAGACTATTCTCTAAGGGTGGAAACAATAGGATGAGGGGTCATGGTTGGAAGCTGGAAAAGGGCAGAGTGAGGCTGGACAGCAGGAACAAGGTCTGGAATCTGAGTGTGGGGGATCCCTGGAACAGGCTGCCCAGAGAACCGGTGGAAGCCCCATCCCTGGAGCCATTCAAGGTCAAGCTGTCTGAGGCTGTGGGCAACCTGGTCTGGTGAGTGCTGGCCCTGCTCAGTGTATGGAGATTGGACTGGATGCCCTTTGCAGGTCCCATCCAACCCAACACAGTCTATGATTCTGTGATTCTGCTTCTGGCAGACACTCAGATGTGAATTTTGACCCGGCTGTCAAGCACCAGAGCAAGCGCCGTGCTTGGACCCAGCCCGCTGAGGTACCTGCAGAAAGGGAATTTGTCATGAAGAGGGCTGGGGTGACTCCGTGCTACTGCCTTAAAAATAGAAATGCTGTTCTCCGAAGCACTTTATCGAGTTTTTTTGGTGGCACAGAGCTGGAACAGGAAAAGCACAGCACTAGCTATCAGTCATACGGCTCTCAACCTTTTGGAGCAGCACATGTTGTGCACTATGTATATTTACCCATTAAAAAAAACGTCGGCGGGCTCATTTTTTCTCTCTGACATGAAAAATGTCGATGGAGAGCACTGAAGGATTAGACTGTCTCTGTGCTTTGCTTGAGCAAGTACACACGAGCCAACCCTGTAACCACATCACATACTTGTGGTGGAGCAAAGCGACTAACTCCACGTTCAGCCGCGCTGAGGAGAAGCAGAAAGTGCACCAGGAAATAGCCGGAGCTTTCTTTAGTGTGGGAATGAAAACACATCAGGCACATGGGGGGTCTGGCAGGGAGGGACCTGGGAGTGCTGGTTGGCAACCAGATGAATGGGAGCCAGTAGGGTGTCCAGGTGGCTTGGAAGGCCAGTGGCATCCTGGCATGGATAAGCATGGTGTGGCCAGCAGGGCTTGAGACGTCGTTGTCCCCCTGTACTGGGCACTGGGGAGGTTTGCTCTTGAGTGCTGGGGGCAGGGCTGGGTCCCTCACTTCAAGAAAGAGATGGAGGGGTTGGAGTGGGTCCAGAGGAGCAGCGAGGCCGGGGAAGGGGCTGGAGGGAAAGGCTGATGAGGAGAGGCTGGGGGAGATGGGGGTGTTTAGCCTGGAGAAGAGGAGACTCGGGGGGACCTTCTCCCTCTCTCCAACTCCCTGAAGGGGAGGTCAGGTGGGGGTCAGGTCATCTTCTCCCAGGCAACCAGTGCTAGGATGGGAGGGCAGGGCTTGAAGCTGCTGAGGGAGGGTTAGGTTGGATGTTAGGAAGCTCTTCCTCACAAAATCAGACCCTGGACTGGACTGCCCAGGGCACTGGTGGAGTCCTCATCCCTGAAGGTGCTGAAGGCCAGCCTGGCTGTGGCTCTTAGTGCCCTGGTCTGACTGATGGGGTGATGTTAGGTGCTGGGCTGGATGAGCTCAGAGGGCTTTTCCACTCAATGATTCTGGGATTTTGAGACAAATCACCCTGATGGGGATTTTGCCCTCATTTTACCTGTCCTGGCCCTTGGGATACATCAAGGAGGAGAGTTAGAATGGGATTGTGAGGATTCTGCAGACAAGAATACAATGGGTTTCTATTTCTTCCTCTTTGAGAAGTTCAGGGGAGCCCAGTCACCAGATAACTGTGGGTGAGGTGGGTTCAGCTCAGTTTCCAGGGTTTTCCTTTGCTCACTGTCACTGACTAGGCTCTTTCCTCTCAGACATGGAATTCAGCAAAGAAAAGGAGCAAGTCCCTGAACTGCAGTGCTTTGACAGGCTGGATCCAGCCTCCTCACAACTCATCTGAACAGGGAATCAGAGGTTTGACAGCTGTGGCCTTATCCACCTCCTCTTGTGTTTGGTTCAAGACAGATCAGATTTTCTGGGGTTGCTTTTGTGGTCAATTCGATGTTTGGATTTGGCTTTAACCCAGCTGCCAGAGATGGGAGAAAGGGGATGAGTCAGGAGGCTTCCAAGTCATCCTCCCACAAATTAAACCAGTAACAAGATGGTCTGGTGCTGGAACAGACTGGAGCAGTGGGGTCCCACACGCTTTCCACGAGGGAAGTGCCATTTCAGACTCCAGTCCCATCCCAAGGAACGAGGCACAAAGTGCCTCCTTCCTTGGGCCCTGCTGCATGAGGAGGTGACGAGCAGTCTGGAAAGACATCGTTTGCTTGAGGTGATTAGAAGGCAGCAGCAAGCACTAGTGCTGTGTGCTATGCCCTGCTTTACAATGCAGATGACTCCTTCACTCAACCGTGAGCAGCAAATTGGATTTTGAGGGAGGTTTTTGGTAAGAATCTGGTCAGATTTTGCTAACTAATCTCCCATCGTTTCCATTTTAAATGGCTCTTGAGATCTATTTTTACCGTGGCAACATCTGAGCAAACAGAATAGCCAACCACCCTGCTCTTGTGTGAAATCACAGGAGCATCAAGGTTGGAAAAGACCTTCCAGCTCATCAAGTCCAACCACCCGCCCTGCAATCCTCAACCAGTAACCCTCCCTGGGCAGCCTCCCCACTCTCTCTTTCTGGGAAGAATTTTTTCCTCAGATCCAACCTGACTCTCCCCTGGCACAACCTGACCCCATTTTCTCTGGTCCTATCGCTAGTCCCTAGGGAGAAGAGGTCAACCCACTCCCCACTGCAACCTCCCTTCAGGTAGTTATAGAGAGCAGTGAGGTCTCCCTTCAGCCTCCTCTTCTGAGCAAAACCCACTGTCCTGCTCAGGCACCCTCTGCAGCTTCACCACAAGGGCTCAAGTGTGGCACTTGCAGGCAGGGCTGGGGCTCCTTTCTGTGCAAACCCACAGCAAGAGACCTTTCCACTCCAAAACAGCCTCAATAGTTCAAGCGCAGGAAGGAAGAAGAACAGCCCTGTCATCCCGTTGCCCTGCCTGAAGTGTGAAGAGCAGTGGTGTCACGTATCTTGGCTAAGGCAACCCAGGAAGCTTTCAGCAGATGTGTCCCTCGAGTCCCAACATTTTTCTTCAAAGTCACAGGAGGTCAAGTTATAAAATCTGCGATTTTTTTCCTCACCAGCAGCCCATTCCTTCCTTCAAGCGTGTTTCTGTGCCTACACTGAAGAGGACGTAACTGTAAAAGGCAGAAAAGGGCTGAGGATGGCAGAGACCAGCTCTGTGTGAAGACAAACAACCCACAGTGGGATCTTCCTGCTTCATCAGAACCACCCTGTTCACCAGGCACAGGCGTAAGAGACCACCGGGGCACCCTGCTGGCCCATGTTTAACGTCAAGGTGCCAAATACGAGCCACCTAGGAAACTGGCCAGTCTGCTCAAAGCTCTAGGTGAAAAATTCCTTCCAAGAATCATAGAATCATTCAGGTTGGAGAAGACCATGGGGATCATCGAGTCCAACCATCAACCCTACTCTACAACTTCACCCCTAAACCAGATCTTCCAACACCACATCTAAGTGACTTCTAAACACATCCAGGGATGGGGACTCCACCACCACCCTGGGCAGCCCGTCCCAGTGCCTGACCACTCTCTCCAGGAAGAATTTCTTCCTGATGTCCAGTCTAACCCTCCCGTGTTGAAGCTTGAAGCCCTTCCTTCTTCTGTTGCTAATGACCTGTGAGAAGAGTCCAGCACCAACATCTCTACAGTGTCCTTTCAGATAGTTGTTGAGAGCGATGAGATCTTCCCTTAACCTCCTCTTCCTCAAAATCATGGCACGCTGGGCTCTGGGTACTGTGGCCCTTGTTTGTTTTACAGTGGAGAAACCAAGCCGGCATCTCTGCTGCCTGTTCTCACACAAGGCGACTGCTCTCCAAACTCCTTTAATGACTTCCCAGGGGTGGCATCAGCTGGTATGTTCTGATCTCCTAAAGCACAGAGACTTCCCTCAGAAAGGATGATTTACTTTAATTGGCTTTAAATTAGTCAAAGGAAAGCCTCGTCTTACTGCAGTCACATCAGCTTGAGACCTGCAAGAAGTTAAGTGTGATAACTGGGAAACCAAACCAAAGTGTCCTTCCTGGGAGAACATCAGTTTGTGCTTCCAAATATAGAACCACAGATGGTCTTGGGTTGGGAGGGACCTCCAAGGGACATCTAGTCCAACCCCTCTGCAATGAGCAGGGCCATCTTTACCCAGACTAGGTTGCCTACAGCCCCAGCCAGCCTGACCTTGAATGGCTCCAGGAATGGGACCTCCACCCCCTCTCTGGGCAGCCTGTTCCAGGGATCCCCCACCCCCAGATTTCACAACTTGTTCCTCCTGTCCAGCCTCACTCTGCCCTTTTCCAGCTTCAAACCATGACCTCTCGTCCTGTCACTGCCTGCCCTATTGAGGTCCTCCCTTTGGTAGCTCACAGAGATGTCATCACTGCTGGCTCATGGTCATCCTGCTGGCCACCAGAACCCCCAGGTCCCTTTCTCCTACACTGCTCTCCAACAGGTCAGTTCCGTGCTTATGTCTCGCATCCAGCTCACCAGACAGAGGGTTTCCAGACGGAGCTCATTATGAAGTTTAGAGATTCTTAGCTCCAGAAACTCAATTTCTCCTGCTAAAGCTGCACAGATGCCACCTGTGAAGCAATAAAGGGGAACAAATCTGCTCAGTCATCAGTGCAGGAGTCTCTGTTCCCACTCGTGACTGCCTAAGCTGCTATTTGTTACCAGTCTGAAGTAGTGCTGAGCAGCTTCTCATCTGATTTGGTTTGAAAATACTATTAGCTGTTCGGAAAGCTCTCTCCTGAGAGCCCTGCGGGCGTAGATCGAAGCCTGGGGATGCTGCTGCTGCAGCAGCGACGGCAGCACGATCGACATCTGCTGGCTTTCACTGTAATAGCTTCCGAGTTGAGGGGAGTTCCGAAGTGTGGCTAGGAGATCGAGAGAGGCTCTCCTCCCCCTCTGCTCTGCCCTGGTGAGACCACAACTGGAATGTTGTGCCCTGTTCTGGGACTCTCAGTGCCAGAAGGACATGGAGCTGCTGGAGAGAGTCCAGTACAGAGCCACAGAGATGCTGAAGGGAGGGGAGCATCTCCCTGCTGAGGAAGGGCTGAGGGAGCTGGGGCTCTTGAGCTTGGAATAAAGGAGACTGAGGGGTGACCCTGTGATTATTGATAAATATGTGAAGGGTGGGTGTCAGGAGGATGGAGCCAGGCTCTGCTCAGGGGCACCCAACGATACGACAAGGGACAATGAGCATGACCTGGAACAGAGCAGGTTCTCCATCAATATGAGAAGGACCTTCTTCCCAGTGAGGCTGCCAGAGCCCTGGAAGGGACTGCCCAGGGGGGTTGTGGAGTCTCCTTCTCTGGAGACATTCCAAACCCTCCTGGCCGTGTTCCTGTGCGAATGGATGTAGGGGATCCTGATATGTTGGGGGACCTAGATGATCTTTCAAGGTCCCTTCCTATCTCGAATGTTCTGTGATTCCTCCCCACCGTTACCTCACAACAGGTGAGAAATCAGATTTTTGTAGAAGTCAGGTTTTGTCACCTGCCACCAATGTGAAAAGCACTGCTGGGCTCTAGAAGGGGAATCATAGAATCATTAGGATCATGTTTGGATTCTGTCCATTAAGCTCGAAGGCTTAAAGATGATCAGGTGTGAGGGAGGTTGTCCCCCGGGTACTTGGAGCAGATCCTCCCCAGCTAGACTCCTCTCCACCTCCCAGTCCCGCTCTGGAGCGGCTCCTGGGCTCCCTCTCGTGGCTCTAACACTGAGCACGGATTGAGTTCCCTGCTCTTGCTCCTCCGCAGCTTTTCTTGCTCATCAGTCAGGTCTGTCCCTGTGTGGTTGAACCCCCCCCTCACATCACTCTAGAGCTGGAATTCAGTACTGCAGACCAGGCAGCTCCCTGCTGTCTTTGCCTGCCTCCCACCCTCAAACTCAGGACATGGTCCATCCATCCTACTTTAGCTTGGAGAATTGGAAACTGAGGAGTGGCCTCATTAATGTCTATAAATGTGTGAGGGGTGGGTGTCAGGAGGATGGGGTCAGGCTCTGCTCAGTGTTGTTTAGTGATAGGACAAGGGGCAGTGGGTGTGAGCTGGAACACAGGAGGTTTCACATCAATATGAGAAGGAACTTCTTCATGATGAGGGTGACAGAGCCCTGGAAGGGGCTGCCCAGGGGGTTGTGGAGTCTCCTTCTCTGGAGATGTTTAAAACCCACCTGGATGTGGTCCTGTGTGACTTGGTCTAGGTGATCCTGCTGTGGCAGGGGGATTGGACCAGAAGGTCCTTTGAGGTCGCTTCCAATCCCTATAGATTCTATGATTCTATGATTCTTCCCCACCCCATCCATCCTACTCCTCCTTCCATCCTACCCCCCAACAAGTCCCCAGATGTCCTACTCACCCATCTGATCTTAACCAAATAGTTGTTTAGGGTTTCTGAGGGTTTTAGAGTTTTTGTTTACATCTCCATGCTTGATAAAGAGTGAACCGCACCCAGAAGCTTTCTTGCTTCTCGAGCATCTCTCAAAACTCTTGGTTCTGGTTTGCTTTATAATATGGAATAAATAATTTAGAAGCAGGAATTGACTACCACAGGTTTCTGTTGTTGACCTGATTCACTACATGTTGAATCCCCAGAGGGGTTCTAAAGTAAATCTAGAGCTCAGGGACAGGGTTTAGCGGTGGGTTGGGACAGTTGGGTTCATGGTTGGGCTTGATGAGCTTGAAAGACTTTTCCAGCCTGAATGGTTCTAGGAATCTTCTGATCTGTCCAGCACTCAGTCCCTGAGGCCCAGAATTTGGGTGACCTCTACCTTCTTAGCTCTAAGCCACTACTCACAATTTACATCGTCTTTACAACACCCCCCACAGAACCACAGAGAATCACAGAACATTAGGGATTGGAAGGGACCTCGATCATCTAGTTCAATCCCCCTGCCACAGCAGGATGTCTTAGATCCAGTCACACAGGAACATGTCCAAGTGGGCTTTAAAGATCTCCAGAGAAGGAGGCTCCACAACCCTCCTGGGCAGCCCCTTCCAGTGCTCCATCACCCTCACCACAGCACAGAAGTACTGGCCCATGACAGTAAGTCAGGTGTTAAAGACTCTGAGATGTTCTACACCTTATTTTAGACAAGAAACCTTCCCCAAAAGCTACAAAGCAATGCCCGAAGCTTTTTGTGATGAGGTTGTTTTCTTTCCTTCTTTGCATCTGAATGGTAGAAGTCTCCATAAACAGGATGCTCAGGTCTATAAATACGGAAGATTCAGATCTGCCAGCGGCACATATCGCTCCCCTCCACCCCCCGAACTAATTGGCAGATGTTTTACTGTCCCTAGGTTTTATTAATGAACAATATTTCATTCAGAGCTAATTAAAATCTCGAGGCAGCCCACCCTCAGCAAGAGAGATGCCAGCTATCAAAGCAGAGGAGAACCGGTGAGCAGGCAGCCTAATGACGGTAATTATTTCAGTGGGAAGGGGGAGGAAGGGCCAGTGCAGCCCCCACGGTGGAGACTCATAAATACAAAACGCTTAAGGAAGGTGTCAGGTGTGAGGAGCCACCATCAATAATTCACTGATGCTGCTTTAAAAGCCTCGTCTGAAAGCTCATACCCTGCAAAAGATGTTCAGACCCTGTTCCCTCAGGGGTCTGTACTGGGACCAGTGTTTAATAAATTCTTTAATGACACTGACAGGGGCACTGAGGGCACCCTCAGTAGGTTTGTTGATCATAGAATCATAGAATCATTAGGAATTGGAAGGGACCTTGGAAGATCATCCAGTCCAATCCCCTTGCCAGAGCAGGATCACCTAGACCAAGTCATACAGGAACACATACAGGTGGGTCTTAAACATCTCCTGTGAAGGAGACTCCACAAGTCCCCTGGGCAGCCTGTTCCATGATGATGGCAAGCTGGGTGGTGCAGCCAGAGGGATGGGAGGCCATCCAGAAGAACATAGACAGGCTGGAGAAGTGGACCCAGGGGAACCTCATGAGGTTCAACAAGACTGAGTGCAGAGTCCTGTACCTGGGCTGGGGTCACCAGCATCATCAGTATTGGCTGGGAGAGGATCTACTGGAGGGCAGCCCTATGGAAAAAGACCTGAGGGTACTGATGGATGAAAAGCTGGACATGAACCAGCAGCGCAGAGGGCTAACTGCATCCTGGGCTGCATCAGGAGAAGGGGGGCAGAGATGGAGCAAGGGGATTCTACTTCTCTGCTCTGCCCTACTAAGACCCTAGCTGTAGTCCTTCATCCAGCTCTGGATTTTCCAATACTAGAAGGACCTGGAGCTGGTGGTGTGAATCCAGAGGAGACCACAGGGAGGATCAGAGGGCTGGAGCCCCTCTGCTCTGGCAACAGGCTGAGTGAGTTGGAGCTGCTCAGTCTAGAGAAGAGAAGTCTCTGGGAGGACCTTCTAGCAACCTTCCAGCCTCTGACAGGGGCCTCTAAGGTGGCTGGGGAAGGCTGTTCCCAAGGGCAGGGAATGTTAGGATGAGGGGTCATGGTTTGAAGCTGGAAAAGGGCAGTGTGAGGCTGGACAAGAGGAACAAGGTCTGGAATCTTCTAGAATATGCAGCTGGGAAACAGAAGGCAGGAACAAAAAAAATGCATCAAGATGTTTTTGGACACTCTTGGAGGCTGTAAGAGCTCTCAAGAATTTACTGCACCTCTGGAACATCTTCTGCTGCTTCTGAAGCCACGTAGGGAAATGGGGAGTGTAAAATTCATCGCCACTTCCACAGGGGTCATCTCCATGAGGAATGTGCTGAGGTGGCCAAGAAGCCATGGCAGTGGGGATGGGACCTCCATCTGTGGTCTGTCTCTTCAAGAAGGCTCCTCCACTCTTCCCCAGTCTCATCCTGGAAGTCTCCTTGTGCTTTTCTGAGTTATTTCTAATCTTCCTTGGCAGAGGTTCCTGATCTGCGAGTTCCCCTCAGGCTTTTCCATCATGCAGAACTTGACTTTGTTCTAGCTGCTCCTTACCTGCTGCTGGAGTTAACCCCTGCTTCGAGTTTGTAAAGCTCAAGCTCAACTGCATCTAGAGCGACTCAAAGCCGTTCTCCAGCTTGGTCCACACCACCTCTCTAATTACTGCCCTCAGACTGCTGAGAATTAGCCAGCACCAGAGCATCAGCTGCTATCAGAGTGCCTGTGACTAATCTGACACTGGACTTGTATGGGAATGGGCCCGTTAACCAAGGATTTACATTGCTCCTCTGAAGTGATGGGCAGGGCTGGTCGGTTAGGGACATCTCTCTGAGCTGGAGGCTGCCATCCAGGGAAGCAATGCACATTTGCCCTTACATTTCATCTCTTATTGCCTTTATCTTTACTTACCGCAAGTAAAGTCAGATGCACTGGGTGTGTTTAGCTGGATATTCTCTGCACACACTGACATTTCATACAGGTGATGGGAAGTTAGAGCTCAGCTTGCCTTGACAGACCCATCTCTCCTTTGCAGGGCTCATTTCCAGAAGCAGTATTGCTTTTTCCTTGCCAAATGAAACCTCAGTGTCTGCTGTGTCAAGCATCTGGCAGGAGCCGTTTAGCCTCACACAGGGTGATTTGCACTGTCCGTGGGTTGGAATTTCCCGTGCTCTGCCTGCATGGATTCGCATCACCCAACGAGTGCAAGGACTGAGCCTCTCAGTGTCAGGCAGTCGTTGTGTTCTCAAACCTGATGGGGGGGTTATCCACTTGGAATGAAAACACCTACTCTCTTCAAGTCTTGGCTGCTTGCAAGAGGGATCCTTTCTGGAAAGCACTGGAATGTTCACTTAGACTCATTAGGGATTGGGAGGGACCTCGAAAGATCATCTAGTCCAATCCCCCTGCCACAGCAGGATCACCTAGACCAGGTCACAC
>JAOXOE010000405.1:19438545-19456712 GCA_028565055.1 Phoeniculus purpureus | reverse complement strand
CCTGAAGGCTGGCCAGGAGTGGGGGGACAGGCTCTTTTCACTTGCTCCCTGTGATAGGACAAGGAGCAATGGGTGTATGTTGCAGCAGAGGAGGTTCCGCCTCAACACAAGGGGGAACTTCTTTGCTGTGAGGGTCACAGAGCACTGGAACAGTCTTCCAAGGGTGGGTCGTGGAGTCTCCTTCTCTGGGGACTTTCCAGGCCCGCCTGGATATGTTCCTCTGTGATCTGTGTTAGATAGTTTTGTCCTGCTTCGTCAGAGGGGTTGGACTCGACGATCTCTTTGGGTCCCTTCCAACCCCTAACATCCTATGATCCTATGATCAAATTAGCCAGGAGTCCTGAGAGCTGGAAATGATGGAAGAGATTAACTACTCTGAGTAGAACTGCCAGCAATGCTTTCCCTGACCACAAACAAAAGTTTGGGAGACACGAGCCGTCTCAGCCCAGGAAGCTGCTTTATTTCACACCCCATTCCGGTTGGGCAGTGTTGGTTACCAGCAGTAGGCACAAATCGATAGTGAATGCTTAGGATATGCTGGTCTGTCATTACCAACCTAGCTCTTATGTAGACCTGATGTGCTCCACAAAACTTAGCAGGGCCTCCTCCACCCCAAAGAAAATGTCATTCCCAGACTTTCAACCATTTCATGGTCTGTGAACAAAGCATTTGCTTATACTGATACAAAAGGTGACATTTTCAACAGTTTCCTTGGTCATGCCTGGATGCACTTGGTCAGTGTAATGGAGAACGGTGGTCCCACCACACATCTCTAGTTACTAAGAATCTATATGTGACAATGGGTAGTGCAGCATGTGACCCACTGCCAGCATGCTTGATCATAAGAAGTTACGAACACAACAGAGGGTAAGCTCCCAGCTATATTTGCACTGTATAGACAATTTGCAGACAACGGGCATCAGGCAGCCAAAAGCCTCCGTTACAACAATGCCTAATCCACCCACCACTGCAGTAACAAAAAGAACTACTAGCTTTGCATCAGCCTGCTGGATCCCTTCCCTGCCAAACGATAGCAGGGAAAAACTGCTTGTTGTCCCTTCCACAGCAGCAGCAGCACCAGCATCGGGCAGCCTCTCTAATCTAACTCTGTACACATGAAAGAAATAGAATAACCTTCTATACAATCCAAACTGTCAGGCAATCTTGGGAAGAGAACCAAGTTAAAAGGAACTGGCAGAATGTTATGACAATACCAGTCAGAGAGGATATCAAAATAACCACCCATTCAAGGCCTTCCCTCAGCCTGGGCTGAATGCTGAAGCAAACTGGTGTTGAAACGCCACAGAGGAGTCAGTGACCTACTTTCACTCTCTACAAGCTGGGACACAAACTAGTCCCTATTAATAATACACACACTTCAGCTTAAATCATGTGCTATAATCTGAATATTGCTTTAGTCCTCAGAGTAATAAAAAAACCCAAAAACCTAGTTTACAGGAACATCTTTAATACATGACTGTTTCAGATGCTTGCCACAGATTCACAAGGTAAGGTTTGATCCCAAGGAATGCATTCATTCCCTGTTGAGTCCTTACTGAAGTTAAATCTCCTCTACTTCAGTGAGTCTGCAAATTACGGCACCAGGACCTCCCTTCTGCTCTCCCAGGTTATGAATTTTGTAGATCAAGTATTGTTAGAGCCAGAAAACAATCCTCTGTGTTCCAGTAAGGTCTTCACAAACTTTAAGAAACTCTTTTCCTATTCCAATATTCAAAGGATATATGGCAGGGGAATAAATGTGATGGCTTTATCCTATCCTATCAAATCACTGTCTGACCCTGGCTCCCAGGAACCTCACACACAGAGAGAACATCTTTTAGCCTGAAGAATTCCAAAATCACTTCAAAGCTGATGTTTCAACTGCCAGAATTTACATTCAGGGTAGAAGCATGATGTAAAAGGGATTTACAGGAATAAATGGAGATTACCTCTCACCAGCCAGAGAGGTTACTAGGGACACACATCTATGTGCAAACTGTCATTAGGAGAATAGGTAACCTCTCACCCTGTAACCCCAAAATTGCTTCGGAACCTCCTGGGCAGCCCACAAAAGAACAGTTCTGACTCCTTCTGTGTGTCTCCATTCTGTAAAATAATCCAGGAAAAACTGATCAGGCACATTTCATTTTCCAAAGCAAAATAGGGACCAGTTGAGGTTATCTAGGCAAAAGATCAAGAAAAATTCAAGTACCAAACAATGTACTTCCAAGGCAAACAACAAATGAGGTTCACACAGCCTCTCTGCAAAGCTCTCTGAGAGCCTGCCAGGGGAAGAAACTCCCTACTTAGTAGAAAGGGGCCTGTCGACTCAGCACCATGAAAATGAATCAAACCTCTCTTTGTGGCAGCATCCAGGGGAGAAGGACAAAAGGCCTCTGCCACCACAGTGCCGCTGAATGACAGAGGCCTCCAGCACCTCCAGCCCTCCTCCCACCCATAGCAGAATCCCAGGAAACTGAGTGCTTATTCATGGCTGGGGCTCTGCCCATTTTCTGAGTCTCCCCCCCTGCATCCTCAATGCAGGGGCTAACAATATCTTCTTTTAGCCTCCCTCTTGTCTGCCACTTCCGCATTTAATTGCAAGTTCATGGGTATTAAGTGCCCTGCACAGCTGAACTAAGTCATCCCAATCTGAAGGCTCCCTTTCCTCTTTTATAAAAGGGGAAAGACTTCTTTCTCTGTCTTGCTGTCTCCATTTCCCTTTCCTTGGCCACTTCTCCCCTTTCCCCTCCCTCTTCTCTAGCTTTTGTCTTTCCTATTCCTTTTCCCATCCTACACTTCTCTTTCTGTGCACCTAGAAATCAAATTCACACTTCTCAGAGATGTGGATGTGTGCAGGGAAGGGGAGAGAGAGCTCCTCAAACACTGGCACCTGCTCTCAGCCTTCCACAGGAATTTCTAGTCAGTGTCAGAGTCTGAGGTGGAACACAATGAGTAAACCCACTGCCATCCCTCATGCTAAACGTGCGGGCAGATTCTCTGTGTTACTGTACCTGAGCAGCAGCCCACAGATGACTAAACTCCTGCGAAGGATATCCCTACTCTCTGTTTTGTACTGCAAGTTTCAAAGGAAAACATGAACTGAGGTTGTAGTTCTGCAACAGCTAGCTGTGGAGGAGCAGGAGTGAGGATAAACACTACACTCCAATTTCCTCATTGCAACACAAATTCTGACCACATTACATCACTTTCTGCTCTTACTGGGCCAAACAAGTTTATTAACACTGTCTGCGCTGTGTTAAGAAAAAAAGGCAAAAGGTTGTCAGCAGGACAGGACCTGGAGTTC
The DNA here is from genome assembly GCA_028565055.1 of Phoeniculus purpureus. Classification (NCBI taxonomy): domain Eukaryota; kingdom Metazoa; phylum Chordata; class Aves; order Bucerotiformes; family Phoeniculidae; genus Phoeniculus; species Phoeniculus purpureus. The sequence continues at coordinate 19,453,405 of JAOXOE010000405.1, read as the reverse complement.
ACATTGGCCTTTTTCTCCATTTTGACATGGCAACTGTCAGAAACTGTGGTGCCGAAAGCAAGAGCCACAGTAAAACAACCACTGCCCAGAGAAACCCCACATAATCCCTCAAAGTTAATTGTTAATTGTGCTGTTAACCAAAATTTCACCTCTTACTTTCAGCTCTCCTCTTTCCAAGCCCTCCAGACATAAAAAAAAGTCAAGACTTCAGGCAAAAATTGAAACCTTACCAAAGAATCCAACCTAAACCATCATCAAAGGCAATTTATGTTTACATACTTTTACCATGGTGCTGTTGTCATTCTGCTCGGATGCTCTCTGGCTCACAACACTCACTCATGTCAAAGCCTACCCTCCTGCAGAGCCTCCAAAGACGTATTACCAGCAATCATTTAATCATTAGAGTTCGCAGCCTTTCTGCTAACAGTTACTGTCCTGTTTCATAGGAGCACATGAGAGTAAACTGCTCAGTCTAACTCATCTGCTGAACCACTGTGAGGATGGGAAAAGATCCTGATCTTGAAACTCAGAATCCACTATCTAAATGACAAAACTGCTTTTAACCTAACTCTGGGAGTAGCAGCCCTCCCTCCATGTGAGACTCTGAGCTCCTGCTCAGCCACTGCTGACAGGACATTCAAGATGCAGAGCCAGCACTTAGAAAGGGCTCCTCGATCATCACCAGCCCGAGTTAGTGTGGTGGGTTCAAGACTACAATTAAACAGAAGGAAAAGCAGCTAGGTCTTGACAAGATCTCAGATAGAATTTGCCAGACAATGGGTAGCTTAGGGGAAATGAAAGAGGTTTATCGAATCTAACACTATATACAGAAAGAAGAAAAACGTTAAGCAAGTTAATGCATACAAAACAGAAACTCCGTCACAAATGCCATCACATATTCTGAGAAAAATACAATGGTAAATTACTACCATACTGGTCTTTGGGTTTTTACCTTAGAGACCTAGGGAAACCATGCCAGTCAAGCAGAGAGGGGTACAACCACCTTTTCTTCTATTCATTCTGAGAGACTTTCCAGGTCCCTCATGAGTCACATGCCATGTTCTGCAGATGCTGAACCCTTGGCCATTCCAGAGCAACGAACTTTTCAATTCTTCATCATAACTTGTCCAGCAAAACACTGATTGGACAGGCCTGATTCCTCAGAGTCTGAACCGCATCCCTTGATGCAGGAAACACGCCTTTTAAAAAGAACACAGTCTCTTTTCCTGTCAAAGGTTTAAGGATTCTCAAGTCCTTCTGCTTTCAGAACAGACAGTTCAGCTAAGCATGAAGGAATTCCCAGATGCCTCTCCCAAGGCTTCCTCTCTCCCCAATACTCAAGCATCCCCAGCTTTTGTCAGCAGCAGAAATGACATTTATCTTCCTGCTGATCACTGCCTTGAAGGTGGCAGCGGCCACATGGCTGGCTACGTGATGAGCACACTATGGCGAGGACTGCATGGTTGGTGTCAGCAAGTGCCTTCCCTATGCCGCAAACATGGTCAAGAGTTTTGTTCGCCTCTTCTCTCTTTCTCCCCTCCTCCCGCTTCAGTTACAGAGGAAAGGGAAGTATTTTTCAGCTCACCACATGTTGCTAGATGCAGCTTTGGTTCACTCCATGCAGGGAGGAATCAGCACTGGTGGTTCTTGCTAACCATTGGCATGCACAGATAAGCTCTGCTGGCACCAGACCCCGCCGTTCCAACTCATTGGGCTGGGGCTGGCTTCTCGACCCACCGTTCCAGCTTGGGAGCTGGGGCTGAACCAGACTGGGTCAGGGCCTGCTTCTCAGCCCACCTCCCCCAGGCAGAAAGGAGCTTGGGGTGGGAAGCAGCCACTGCGCCCCCCCTCCAGGAGGGCAGGGGGTCCATGGCAGGCCACTGCATTGCCTCCCGTCTCCTTCCCCCACCTGGAAGTTGGGGGGGGGGCGGGGAGATGGAGCCCCATATTGATGTGCTGGGGCAAAGCTCCTAGAAGGAAAAAAAGGGCTGGGCTGGGTCTTGAGCCCTCTCTTACAGTGTCACCTAGTGCCTGCCCCTCCCAGGACAGGTCACTGGAAGAATTCTCTTAAAGCAAAATGCACATTTTTCTTCAAGAAACCACAACTATACATCTGAAAATGTTGGTAATTGTCAAACTGTAATAGTTAATCACCTGGCATGAATGTCACCTCACAAATCTGCAGCTAAATACGTCTCTACTGTAAGTGTGGAATTTAATGAAGTTTAAAAATTCATAAGGAAAATGCTGTCTTTTAACTCACAATATAATCCAACACTAACATGTAAAAAACCAAAGCTTTGACCCAGCAGTCTAAAATTAAACCAATTGTGTTGTAAGAAATTCCTAGGGTTTGGTTGAAAATTTTTATGTGGAGAAAGGAATGCTATGATCTGCAGAAAAACAAATAATACCCATCAGGAAACATCTTCGTTTGCAAGGAAACTGTATAGCTGATGGCAGAATGCTTCAGCCCATGTTGTACCTGGAAGGAGCAATTGAAGCAACTGAATAATATGGGCAGATATTTGCCCAAAATAAAATCCAAAGGGAAGCAGAGCAAAGTAATCCTTGTTTCTTCCAGGACCTTCAGAAAGTTTCCCAGAATATTAATGGAATCAAGACAACTTATTTATTCAGACCTGTTAAAACAGAGCAAAGCAGGCACCTCTCACTGAACCACTTCTTTCTTTCACATCCTCAAGACTAAACTGATCAGACGGCTGGAGCACTCCCGCTGTGAGGACAGGATGAGCAAGTTGGGGTTGTTCAGCCTGGAGAAGAAGAGGCTCCAATCTGACCTTCAAGCAGATTTCCAGTCTCTGAAGGGGGATACAAGAAAGCTGGGGTAGGGCTTTTTACATGGGTGTGTAGCGAGCGGACAAGGGGAAAGGGTTACAGACTTGAAAAGGAGAGATTGAGGTTGGACATTAGGAACAAATTCTTTCCTATGAGGGTGGTGAGATGCTGGAACAGGTTGCCCAAGGAAATGGTGGCTGCCCCATCCCTGTTAGTGTTGAAGGCCAAATTGGATGGGACCCTGAGTAACCTAATCTAGGGAAGGTGTCCCTGCCTATGCAGGGGGGTTCAAACTAGATCATCTTTAAGGTCCCTTCCAACCCTGGCCATTCTATGATCCTATAAGACACCAACAGTTCAGCCCTTGTCCCAGAAGCTCAGTAAGACACAGCATGTGGAAACTAATCATGTCTTGTTTGATAATAACAACAAAACTACATCAAGTTACTTAAAAACCAGTGCAGAAGGGATGAGGCATTCCCAGCAAGGGTTAGCATAATACTGAGTGTTCTACTGTGAGTAAATAGAGTTGTCTGTATTTTTAATGTGGCTGTTGGAGCCAAAATGGTCATGGGATCAGAACATCCTCCCCAGTTTTGGAGATCCCTGTGATTTAAAACAAACTCTGCTCAGCAGTACACTGCACAAGCAGTATTCTGAACATCCTGCCACAGCTCTCCACTGACATAAAGATAACCTGGAGAAGCAGAGACATCTCTTTGCAGTGTTAGACAGTATGACACCAGAAGGCAGCCTCACCAGTTTGCTTGTTCTCTGTGCTGTGTACTGCTCTCTTCTATGATTGTTCATGAGGACTCTTGGTAAGAGAGATAAGGCAGGATTAAGCCTCTCCTCAGGCCTACATACCAATTCTGCCAAATAATCAAATAGTGGTCCATAAATACCAAAGGATTTTGGTGTCTCAACTTCTTCGAGAGGCTAGTCACAGAATCACAGAACATTAGAGATTGGAAGGGACATCAAAAGATCTAGTCCAATCCCCCTGCTACAGGAGGATCACCTAGACCAAGTCACACATCCAGGAGCGTTTTAAATGTCTCCAGAGAAGAAGACTCCACAACCCCCCTGGGCAGCCTGTTCCAGTGCTCACTGGGAAGAAGTTCCTTCTAGTATTTATATGGAAGCTCTGATGTTCCAGCTTACACCCACTGCCCCTTGTCCCATTACGAGATGACACTGAGAAGAGCCTGGCTCCATCTACCTGACACCCACCCTTCACATATTTATAGACATTAATGAGGTCACCCCTCAGTGTCCTCTTTTCCAAGCTAAAGAGACCCAGCTCCCTCAGCCTCAGCATTGCTATGTTCTTCCCCTCTGTGCCCTCAAGGACCTGGGACCAGAACTGACCCTTGTTGTACCTTGTTGTAACCTGGTGAAAGGAACACATGTATATGTAATCTCTACAATTTAAAATCTATATATCAGTCTTTACTCTCACAAGGCATAGAGGTGTGTTGTGTTAGCTTTCAGCTGCCTTACTTAAGTAACGGACACGCGTGGTTCTCCCTGGGCTAGGCTGCCTGAGCAGGTTATTTTTTTCTGGAACTTCTCCAGATCCCCCTCGATGGTTTCAAATGATCTTTCTGTTAAGTTGCTTACCCCCACCCCCTAGGAAGCTGTCCTAGCTTCTCTACAGAAGTGTTTAATTTCAGCTCTTGGATCTTTAGTTGGTTAGATGAAAAGCAGTCTAATAACAGAAGCTTTCTGCTCATGGAGGTGTTGCAGTGTTACTGTCAAGTTAACTTGTGGCTTACTTTTGGTTGGAGTAAATAATTTGAGATTTCTCAGTTTCTTCGGAAAACTTCAGTAGCTTCCCTAGACTTTGCATTATCATCACAACTGGTTGCTGAAGCAGCACTTATATTTGCATTGCAGACATCTCAGCTCAGTATTTAGGACATGATTGTATTTGCTTTCCTAGCCATGGCATATTGACGTTCAGTTGGTTCTTCAGTGGTGGTCAGGTGCCAGAAGAGAGCATGGAGTAGCAGAAGGTTGCAGGTGAGAAAAAATTAGCTGATGAAGCATGGAACCTCTCCAGAAATCTGTCCTATTTGAAGTAGTTAGGGTATAGGACATCCATCATCCGTGAACACATCCATGCTTATTCAATTCCAGATTTAAAGAAATAACCCACTGAAGAAACATGTTCAGGTTGCACCTCTGTCCAACAGACAGACATCCTTGTAATTCTGGTGCCACATTTAAATGGCAGCATCGGTCTGATGCGGAAGGAATCGAATCCCATAGAATAGAAATTAACTAAAAGGTTCGTTATGATGTGAAATAAGCCCAACAAGCAGCCACACGTGCAGTGGGTAAGTAATTAGCCATAGCCATAATAAACTCACTCTGTTGGCTCATTTCTAGACGTTGGCATACTGACTCAGACCCTAACTGAAAGTGAGTGTACAATCAATGTGAAGCTTTTTCTGCTGGTCTAATAACGGAGGCCTGCTGAGGATCTTTAATTAAATAATTATTCTTTGCTCAATCAGGATAGATTGCCTCAGTAGAGGGATCGCAGGCAAGAACATGCAAAATCCACCCTGAACTGGTCGTGTTTTAGCTGTTTACCGCAATCCCGCGTAAGTGATAAGTCTCTGTCATGCAGAGTGGTGAAAGCAGAGAGAACTCAGAGTCAGATTTGGGAAATGCAATGCTTACTTCTGAGGCGATCAAAGAGAAGCGTGCTCGTCCTCAGTTCGGTGGTGCTGGGACAAATGGGAGGACTGGATTTCCTGCAGGGTTCAGCTGCAGTCGTTTTGGAGACAGTTGCAGGTGAAGCAGGAAATCTAGGTTTGGGTTTTCTTACTGGTAACAGCAGGTATTCAAGAGGCAGCAGACAGACGGAGCTGTTAGGAGGAGATGCAATAAATGGGATGGGTATGAGCCTGCTGCGTGTACCAGTTCCCATTAGAGGCTTCTATCTGTGTGTATGGGATATGCAAAACATCTGCTTGGTGTGGGGGGCTGCTGCTTCTAGCATCCCACCAGGCTGACTTCAGATGACCCCTGCTGCCTGACAGGTCATTAATGCAGTCACAGAGAGGCTGGACTAAGAGGACCCCAATGTTTATTAGAGGAATATAATCATTTAAGCCTGAATAAGCGTCAAAGCTCTAATGTGGCTGTTTGGCTAACAGAAATGAGATGCAAATTTGTACTGAATAGCCACTGATTACAGAAAGATGATTAATGCAAGGTTTAAAATTGATTTATGGGCGCAGTTGTCAAGTCCTAAGCCATGAATGTAGTATTATCTGTATGAAAAGCTTTGGGTAGATTAGAGACCAGAGAACAGGCATGAAATAATGGCTTTGCTAGAGGGTCTGGTGTGGCATGTGAGCCATCTACAATCTAGGCCCATTTGCTGTATCCCTGAGAGGTTAGGCACTGCAACCACAGCACCTGGGTAATTGTCTGACTTTGCATGGAATACCAGAAAAACAGAGTTCAGTCTGGTTTATACTCAATAAATGCACTTTTTGATCGGTTGGGTTTTTCCCTCTTTTACTGTGCACTCATTAAAGATGTTTCCTCACTTAAATCATAGATAGCTGGTAGCAGTGATAAAGATTAAGAATTTAATTTAGTTTTTGCAAATTTCTACAGTCACACACATTAAAAAATAAGCCAAATGCTTTTTGTTGTCCCAGTTGTATTAAAGAGTTGGGAGTCCCAGATAAGTTTGTATTTACTGAAATGTTGGGACAACGTTAAAGTGACATAAAAGAAAACTTCCTTTCCTTTCTTACTGCTTGAGAATTATTCTGTGAGCATCTTGGTATCATCAGGTGATAAGCAACACGAAGCTTTGAAAACCTGAGTGCTTGACAGTATGACCTGTATTTTAGGTTTATAACCAATGTTTCTGAAAGTCTGGCTCCAGCAGTCTTTTGAGTGTGGTGTCAGTAGTGTTTGTTAGGTCACTCGTGAACTTGTGCGATGATACCGTTACTTCATTACCTCTTCTGTGCTCATCCCCCTTTGCCCTACCCTCTGTTGCTGGACTGGGCTTTGAAGTGGATGTTGTAATTCAGATGTACAGAGAAGTTAAAACCTTTGAAAAAAAGAACTGGAAGGGGAAGAAGGGCTTGCAAATAACGCGTTGCTTTGTTCTGGGAAGGGGTCGGAGCAGCTTCTGATTAGGCATGCTGGAGACAGCCTGATGCTCCTTTTCATTTCAGTTGCACTGACCTCCAGCTGGGTTCTCCTTCCATTCAGATTCTGCTTCTGACATCTTTCATTGATCATGCAAATGATCAAAGTCTGAGCAAAACTTCTGTCCATTTTCTTTTTCCCCTCACATTTAACTATGCAGCACTGAACAGTCTTGATGGCTTTGTCCTGATGTCTCTTCATTTTTCAACAGCTCGAATCATGCAGGTCTCTGAGCTGATAATATCGTACACATGATAAGCTTGTACTCCAACTAATTGTTAAGGTTTTAATTGCTCTTCATTCTTACAGACTTCCATGGGTGGCAGTTGGTTTAGCAAACTACTGCTTGTGTTTTGAGATGCTATCTCAGCTTTCCAGCAGGCTGCTTTGTTTCTTATCTTGTCAGCAGGGCAGAGCAATTTTGGAATCGTCAAAACTTGTGCATTATATTACCCCCCACCAGGGATTTTTGTTGAGGAGTCTCCTGCACAGCCCACAAGTGTGCAGCAGACTTTATGTGTCTATTATATGTGCAAATATAAACTGTATATGTCCCATACAAAAGGATATTGACAAAATGACTTCAAAGGTTTAAACTCTAGGAAGTGATGGTTATGAAGTTCTCAGGTGACTCTTTACATCGAGCAGTCATGTTTTGTCTCACAGTTTTATCATAAGTCTCTCCTGATGTTTTCCCACAGCTCTGAGAAGTGTATCTGAGAAGAGTATGAGAATCTTACTGCATGGGCACTCAATAGGCCATTATGGGCATGCCCTTGCCTTAGACAGCCAGAGAACGATAGGGTTGAGGGGTCATGGTTTTAAACTAGAAAAGGGTAGATTGAGGCTGGATGTTAGGAAAAAGTTCTTGAATCTGAGGGTGGTGGATCCCTGGAACATGTTGCCTGGAGAGTTGTTGGAGGCTCCAGCGTCATCCAACACGACACATTCAAGGTCAGGGTTGAATGGGGCTCTGAGCAATCTGTTCTAGTTAGAGTTGTCCCTGCTTGTTGTAAGGGGGTTGAACTTGATGACCTTTGAAGGTCCTTTCCAACTGAATATGCTCTGTAGTTCTATGATTCTAGCATTAGTTTGTGATGGAGGAGGATGTCTAGCAGTCCTGATTGTCCACAGAATTTTGAAAGCTTGACCCGGGGATAACTAAGAAGATCCAAACCATTATAATACACACCAGGTACCCAGACGGGTGGTTGAGTCCTCACTTGTGAAGGTTGCTTTTATTTTTTAAGGTAATTGCTGTCCATACGTTGCTCAGAGTATTGGAGTGTGCAGTCGGCAGCCGAGCAGTTAGGATGGAGCATGATGGTGCCGTGAGCGTTCACTCAACTCATTTTCAGTGTAGTTTTCATGATGTAGATGAAGCATTAATCATTCCTCCTTCTTTCCTAATCTCTATCCTATTCTCTGACATGGTGCAAAGCAGGACAGGAATTGAGAGAAATCAAGCTTTTTTAACTCTCCTTGCAGTGGTGAGTAGCCTTCAACATAAAGCAAGACCCTTTCTCTCGGCAGCTGTGCTGCCCACATGTTGAAGGATCGCTCAGAAGCCCATGTATGGCTGTTCCTTCACTGCTACTGCAGTGGGAATTGGCTCCTTAATTTTTATCATTCTTTTGCAGTGGGTACTTAATGGAAGTGATCTAGCAGGCACCGTTGGGCTGTCAGGGAATATGTGTTTGGTTGTGCAGAGATGGTTTCAGAAGTTCCTGGTCACATGTGGCAAGTCTTCAAAAGATGCTTTAAACTTCTAGGTTGGACCTCCTTCCAATTTAGTTCCCCTACTTTTGTTTTAGTTTATGAGAAATGATCTTTAGTTTCTGGCTGGGGCAGCTCCTGTAATGAGTGAGGAAATTCACATTCTCTTCAGGTAATTAACTTCAGGATATTGTGGGGCTGTCTGTTAATGGGACTGGGCAGCTTGGTGGCCAGAGTAAGTGGCATTGTAAGATGCTGGACAAAATGCCATCCAGTAGTACAAGATGTGTAGCCCAGAAATGGATATTTGTATTTTTTGGTAGTTATTCTTCTAGTTGGACAAATTGAGGGGAAAGTGCTAAGCCACAAGAAAACATTCAATTCCTTCTTTGGAAGCTCAGATTTTAATTTTATTAGACTGGATTTCTGCCTGAGTAGGGGGATTAATCAGATCCCCTCTATCCTCTGTGTCTGTTAGCCGTTATGTTTTTTGCTTGACTAGTAACTGCTGTTGGTAGAAACACTTGTCTGTAAGTAGAAATGTCTGGGTTATGAAGTAGCAATCCAGATGAGGCTGGAGTCCTGGGTGGGAGGAGGAGTACAAAGTGAATGGAAGTGGTAAGATCCTGGGTGGTTACAACTGCTTCTGGTAGTTAAAGGTTTTGATAAGCACTGGGCTCAATATTAGGAGGCTCTTCCTCATCGAAAGGGTGATCAGACCTTGGAATGGACTGTCCAGGGCAGTGATGGAGTCCCCATCCCTGGAGGTGTTTAAGGACAGACTGGATGTGGCCCTTAGTGCCCTGGTCTGGCCAATTTGGTGATGTTAGGTCCTGGGCTGGGCTAGATGAGCTCTGAGGGCTTTTCCAGCCTCAGTAATTCTGTGATTCAGAGTATTTTTTTATACTGGACTCACTGCAGCTTCCTTGTGACTCCAACTCCTGTACTTAAAACGAACTCCAGCCCCACCTCCACCCTGCCCAAAACCAGGCTGAAGCTGTGAGTGATCTCTCCACACTGGCATTGTAAAAGTGAATGTTAGTATTGCCAAAGAGAAAATAGTCTGTGCAACCAATGAGGTTTGGTTTTGGGGTTTTTTGTTATGGTTGTGGTATCTGAAATTAAGAAAGTGTGTGTTTGAGGTTGAAAGAACTAATCAGGGTGACTCTAGGACCACTCTCTTGTTTCATTCAGGGAGAGATGATGATAAAACGCAGGTTTGAGAGACTGTCAGAATCACTGTTTTCCCCTTTACTGATTTCCGCCCCCACCCTTTTCTATCTTGCTCCAAGTACACAAATTGCTTTTGTTTCCTCACTGTTTTTACTTCAGATTTTTGATGTACAGGGAAAAGTCACCCAGCTGTGGTTGACATCCTTCCACTGTCTGGTTGGTGCAGTGCAGGAGCGAGGATGCCTAGGGGCTGTCAGTATGCTGAGCCCCGAGCTGAATTTGAACCTTTAAGCCTGATTTGTCAAACTGGCACGAATCCTTAACCATTCTTGCCCAAGAGGTCTATTAAACCAGGATCCAGTGGCCTGGCAATGGTGGAAGAATGCTGAGCAAAGTCATGCTGCCTTCTGCTTGGAGGCTGGGTTGATGGTTGGACTTGATCTTGGAGATCTCTTCCAACCTTAATGTCTGTGTTTCTGTGAGGTACTGTTTATCCTGTAGATCTTCACCTGCTTGCCATGGCTCTCCTCTGCTCCTGACGCTGCTCCTCTTCTGGGAAGCACAGGCTTACTGACTTTCAGCATTGTGCCAGGTTATTGCTCGAACTTTTATTCTGCTTGAGAGTGGTTTGGATCATTGTCTTGTCACTGTGAGAGGGCACCAAGCTTCCCAAAGTGCTCCATCAGGTGCTGGCAGACCCAGTTGGTGTGGGTTGCACAGGCTGCACGTACAACTCTTGCCAATGCTAGTGTTCAAAATGAAGCTGTTCTGCTCCTGGGAACCCTGAGGTTAGCATCACGTTAGAATGGGCTACAAATAACATGACTTTGGGGTACTTCCTGCTTTGTCTTGTTGCTCTTTGAGCAAGCAAAACTTTCTTTTAATACAATTATTAGAATGATTGGAAGAGACATCCAAGAATCACTGGAAGGGACCTCTAAGATCATCCATTCCAACCATAAACCCAACACCACCTTGCCCACTAAACCATGTTTCCAAGTGCCACATTTTTGCCTGTTCCAACACCTCACCACTCTTTCATGGAATAAATTTCTCCTAATGTCTAACCTAAACCTCTGCTGGCATTTTAATGAATATTGGAGTAGCCCAGGCAAAAGTAAAGGCTCTCCTTTAGTCATAGGGCTCCGGAGCTGAAAGTCTGGGCAATGCTGTGCATCTTTGGTGAAAGCAATAATATTGGTGGCAGGCTTTAAAGCAGATTTTTGGGACTGGTGTCTCTATAGGTGGGGTTTTGCAATGGGCAAGATGGTGACATGGTCAGACTTGCATGCAGTGCAGGGGGAAAAAAAGATGTGTGGTCCTCTGCCTGGCTTTCACTAGAGATTTAGCCTTATGTGACCTCGTGAAGACACTGAAGCTGCCCAGAGGAAAGCCTGCTTATTATTTGCTTTAACTTTTTAAAATGATAGTGGGTGGAAAGCTGACAGACAAGTAAAAATCAGAAACCAAGCAAATGCTGGGGTTTTGTGATGGGAGGGGAGTGGCAGAATGGGGGAAGGAGCTGGCTCTGAGATGGACATTGAGTAGCAGGAGGGAAGGGGTTTGTGGGAGCTGAGCTGGAGGCTATTGATTTGCAACCAGATCTTAATGTCAGCTGCGTAAAAGGAAATTGAAGAGACTGCCCAAATATTACCAGGATGAAAAGCAGGATAAATAGGGCAGAACTGAACGCTAGGCTGCTCTGCCCTTCTGGAAGGGCGACAGGTCTCCCCTTTCAACTCGGTGTAGGGATTGCGCAGTCCCCTGCCATTCTCGCCTCTGCACCGGTGTCTGGGTTTGACAGCAGGATTTGGGGTACAATTACCCACCTTTGTCTGTGGGCAAAGCATGTGTGGTATCTCACGTGCTTGGGATCTGAGGTCTGTGCCAGCCTTGGCTGTTCTCCAAATGAAGCAAAGGTGAAAATGCATAAATCCTTTTGCAGTTTTATGTCTTTGTGACAGCAGATACCTGAATTAGCCTGCGTGAGCTGCAGAGCTCCACACTCTGGAATGTGGAACATTAAATGGGAGAGACTGAGTTTTCTTGTGCCCAGGGAACATGTGAAATAAGCGGTAGGACCAGAGGCAGGTTGCACAGCTCTTGAAGGGAGGCAGGGACTCCGGGGAAGATTTCAGGTAAGTCTTAGAGCCCCTTTGTTTAATGCCCTTAAGCTCCCTTTCCCTCCTAAGACTTCCAGGATTTTGCTGAATGCCTGATTTACTTCAGCAGTGCCAGGATGTGCAGGATTAGGAGTGATGCTGGGTATTTCCCCAGCACCTTTAGTGGCTGCTGAGGAGAGTGTGTTACAGAAGACCAGTAACAGCAGTTCTCTTTGCAAAAAGAAATCCAAACTCAAGTCAGCACAAGCTCTGATTATTTTTTTTTTTTTTATTTTTTTTTTTTTTTTTGTTGTCCCTGCTGTCAGTATTTGGGTTTGAGGCAGCAGACTTCTGCCCTGCTGTGGCAGCACACTGCAGCCCTGGAATCCTTGAACAAGCCTGAGTAGCAGACAGCTGGTGAGTGTGTTTTAAAGTTGTCCACCTAACCCAGCGCTGCTCCCTTAAATGCTTTTTTGGCTCTAGTATTTTTAGTTAAATGTGTTCTCTCTTTTGGCCTTTCTATAGGCAGACAGGCTGCATGAATTGCCTGCTTCCTATTGATGGAGCCTGGAACCATCCTCAGCTTCTGTTAACTCGCCAGCAGTAGTGTACTGGAAATTTCTGATTCAGAAATAGGTCTTCTATAAATAATTTAACATCAGGCCATTGAAAAGCATTTGTGTTTTCCTTCTTAGGGCTATTAAAGGCATAGAGAAAACATTTAGCGCCAAATTAATGGTTGCATTTTTGTTTTAATCCTGCAGATGGGGTTGATTTATATCTCAAAAATAAGTGCTGCAGAGAGGAATTATAGTATCGCCCAATATTTCAGTTGTACTTAATTTTTTCATGCCAATACTTTCAGCTGGATGCTTTTCTCTTTAACGCGGTGAATTTTCTTCTTTGTGAACTGTAGGACGCTGCATTTAATCATCTAGTTTGTGCTCCTTTGTTGGCTGAAACGTTTGTCTGAGGTCTGATGATTGAAACACTGGGACCAGGCGGGGGCTTTTACTCCATCTCTTTCTGGTGGAAGGATGTACCAGCAGAGGGGTGGCAGGCTTGGCTGAAGGGAAAGGAGTAGTGCATTCCTGCATGCAGATAGGAGAGTAGGAAATGGGATTACATGATGGAGCAGAGATTGAGCACAATAGTGGCTGCTCTGATAAAATCTCCTTGGCTTTCCCTTTGAGGATTTTATAGAGAGGAGTAGCCCTAGCTCTTTAGAATCCCCCTTTCCTCTTGTTCTCTGATGGTGGCTTTAGGTTTGGTGGCTGGTAGTGATGACAGGACTTGCTGTGATCCGAGATGTGGTGCTGGCAATGTAGCACATCCCAAAACCTGAGATGTTTTGTCGTGCAGCTTTTCTTGCAGCTGAGTTAGGCTCTACCTCAGCTGAAGTTCCTCCTTGCAGTGTTTAGTGCTCTCAGAGCATGAAAGCAACCACTGGATTTAGTTTTTGAACAAATTAGCTTTCTTACACTCACTCTCACTAACTCCTGGAGCAGCGATGACAATGATCTTGATGTTGTAACTGGAGAGCGTGATGTTTGGGTCTTTGAAGATTGATCTGTCAAGTATTGGATGTGCCTTCAAGTTAGGTCACTAATGATATTACTGCAGCATCACAGTCACTGCAAATGTCAGTACTCTGAAAGAAATGCACATTAGATGTTCCCTAAATGCTGTAATAGAGTTATACCGTGTACCTTGTGGCCATCCATACTCATCCCCATGCTACTGTGAGCAATTCCCAGCCCTCTAATGCTTTTCACCACCATCTGCTGGAGGTTAACACTTCTCCATTTCAGCTGCTTGATGAGTGTGATTGAGGTGGTCCTGTGATGTTCTGCCAGAAAAAGCAAAGGTTTAAAGTTATTAAGGTCTTTCCTGTCATGTGGTAAGGTCTATATTGCCCCTCTAGAGTAGAGACCTCACCTGGACTATTGCATCCAGTTCTAAAGTCCTCAACACAAGAAGGATGTGGACCTGTTGGAGCGAGTCCAGAGGAGGCCATGAAAATGATCAGGGGGCTGGAGCAACTCTCTTATGGAGGCAGTCTGAGAGAGTTGGAGTTGTTCAGCCTGGAGAGGAAGAGGCTCCATGGGGACCGTGCAGCAACCTTCCAATACTGATAGGGGCCTGTAAGGCTGGGGAAGAACTGGTCACAAGGGCAGAGAACGATAGAACCAAGGGGCCATGCTTTCAAGCTGGAAAAGGGTAGATTCAGGCTGCACATTAGGAAAAAGTTCTTGAATTTGTGGGTGGTGGATCACTGGAACAGGTTACCTGGAGAGGTGCTGGAGGCCTTGGCATCATCCAACAGGAGGTATTCAAGGTCAAGCTGTATGGGGCTCTGAGGCTAGAGAGCTGGGCAGGGAGAAATTTAATGACATGTAACAAGGGCAAGTGTAGACTCTGGCATCAAAGCAAGAACAACCCAGGTACCAGTATAGGTTGGGGACTGAACTGTTGGAGAGCAGTGTAGGAGAAAGGGACCTGAGGGTCCTGGTGGACAACAGGATGACTATGAGCCAGCAGTGTGTTCTTGTGGCCAAGAAGGCCAACAGCATCCTGGAGTGGATCACAAGGGGGTTGGTTAGCAGATCGAGAGAGGTTCTTCTCTCCTTCTACTCTGCCCTGGTGAGACCACATCTGGAGTGTTGTGTCCAATTCTGGGCCACTCAGTTCCAGAGGGCTGTGGAGTTGCTGGAGGGAGTCCAGTGTAGAGCCACAATGAGGATGATGAAGGAAGTAGGACACCTCCCTTATGAGGAGAGGCTGAGGAAGCTGGGTCTCTTCAGCTTGGAGGAGACTGAGGGATGACCTCATTAATGTCTATAAATATGTGAGGGGTGGGTGTCAGGAGGATGGAGCCAGGC
>JAOXOE010000405.1:19421981-19438445 GCA_028565055.1 Phoeniculus purpureus | reverse complement strand
TAATGTCTATAAATATGTGAGGGGTGGGTGTCAGGAGGATGGAGCCAGGCTCTGCTCAGTGTCATCTAGTGATAGGAGAAGAGGCAGTGGGTGTCATCTGGAACATAGGAGGTTTCATATAAATATGAGAAAGAACTTCACAGTGAAGCTGACAGAGCACTGGAACAGGCTGCACAGGGAGATTGTGGAGTCTCCTCTGGAGACGTTTAAGACCTGCCTGGCTGTGTTCCTGTGTGACTTGGTCTAGGTGAGACCTAGACTCTGACAGGGGGATTGGACTAGATGATCTTTCAAGGTCCCTTCCAATCCCTAATGATTCTATGTCCCTGCATGTTGTAGGACAGTTGGACTTGATGACTTTTTAGAGATCACTTCCAACCCAACACGTTCTGTGACTCTATGGTTCTGTATTGGGATGTTCCTACCTGTCCATCAGGCTGATTTGGCAAGAACCTCTCCCTGGGTCAGGGGAAGTGGAAGAACACACTCCCTTTTCACCAAAGGATGAGTAATCTATAAAAACAAGACTTCACATGTCATAGCATCATGTCAAACAAATTCACTTGCAAACATTGATGCACAGCATGCGTAGTGTTGGCATTAACTACGATAGTTGGTTTTCTGGTGCTTTTGTGCTTTTTTATTTCATGTCTCTAAACTACTGGAACGTTGAAACTAGCTGCAGCTTTGTGCTGTGCTGCATGCTTTATCTTGTATGGTCTTGCTATTATTTTTTCCTATGGATTCTGTCTTCGTAACTATTAACTGACTCTCTTCACTGTGCAGGTCAGCACAGACCTGCATGACTTTTGCTGCAGCTGACTCTCCACCAGAAAGGAGAAAAGCAACAAATCCATGACACAAAATGGGGTTAGAAATGAAAATACTGCTTAGTGTAACACAAGTGTCCTCAGGTGTGAGGTTCCTCGCTTGGAAGGCTGGTGGTGTGTGTGAACTCTGCTGAAGCTGCAGAAGTGTCCACTTTCACATCCCTTTTCTGCTGGTGGCATTTATAACTGATTTTGGGCTGGAGCATCATGTCATGTTTTCGTGCCACTCGTTGCTGTCATTTTAATTGAAAATTTAAAAACAGCTTTTCCCTTCAGTAAAAGTCATTGTTATGTTGACTCTGAGGGTGATCCCTATCAGCTCTGTAGTAATGGCATTTGAGTTGAGGAGGCTCTCAAAATCATTTCAGGTTGTATTTCCAGTAAAAAAAGGTTATTTGCCCTAGAAGACAGGCAGCTGCTAACAGAGCTGTTACCTTGTCTACCAGAGTACCTTCAAATTGTGCTCTGGGCATCTGCTGTGTGCTGTGTCCGCAGATATGACCAGATGCAGGCAGAGGATGGGAAGAGGCTCTGGGAGTTAAGCCTTTGCAGATGAGCAGGTCAGAAGTAGGTGGGAACAAAACTGAAACCATCATTTGGTCTCTTGTTTCTTGCTTGTACTTGTGTGGCTGATCTAATCGCTTAGTTGCCAAAAACAGAAAGGAAGAATTAATGTTGTGTCTTCTGCTGTAGGCACTTTTGGGGAGTTAATGGTTGTGGTGGGTTGTATCAGGAGAGAGGATTTCTTCCAAATGATGAATGTCAGAGTGTCCCCAAACCAAAAAAAGACAGAAAAAGTTGCAAGAAGTTACCTGAAGCTCTGCTTAAAACCCTGGGTAGCACACAGACAGCTCAGGGTGCAGATACTTGTCACCTTTATTAGAAGTAGTCTTCATAGAATCATTAGGGATTGGAAGGGACCTCGAAAGATCATCTAGTCCAATCCGCCTGCCAGAGTCTAGGTCTCACCTAGACCAAGTCACACAGGAACACATCCAGGCGAGTTTTAAATGTCTCCAGGGAAGGAGACTGTACAACCCCCCTTGGCAGCCTTTTCCAGTGTTCTGTCACCCTCACTGTGAAGAAGTTCCTCCTGATATTTATATGGAACCGCCTATGTTCCAGCTTACACTCATTGCCCTTTGTCCTGTCACTAGATGACACTGAGCATGAGCAAGATCTCCTCTGACTGTCACACTGGGGCATGCAAAGGTCCATTTGTTTCATACACCACTCCACTGATTTTCTGGCAGCCTGCTTGGTGAGAGAGAAAACTTGGGAACACCCTCATGGGCAGTGATTTGAGGATGTACTAGAAAAAAATCATAGAATCATTAGGGATTGGAAGGGACCTTGAAAGATCATCTAGTCCAATCCCCCTGCTACAGCAGGATCACCTAGACCAAATTGCACAGGAACAAGAATCTTGGAGAAGTGGGGACAAACCATAAGCAGCTTTGTTTTTTTTCTTCCACTGGATGCACTGGAAAAGGCCAACTCATGGCCCACAGAGTTCTAGTGAACAAACCTCAGCCATGTGTTTTCCCACTTTTGAATTGTCTGAAATGACATGTTTTTAACTATCAGTTGTTTTCCTTGTCTAAAGGGTCTCTTATGCGGCTTTATCAGGAATATAATGAAGCCTCCAATATGGGAACCTTGGCCATTTAAAATGTACTTTCCCTTCCTGAACCTCTGAAGCCTATGTGCTCTTAGATGGGGAAGCTTAAGATTTAGTGGGATCATCTCTAACTTTTAAAGAGAGTAATACTTTTCCTTTTTATGCAGTGGGAAGAAATCGGTGAGGTGGATGAGAACTATGCTCCCATACACACATACCAAGTATGCAAGGTAATGGAACAGAATCAGAACAACTGGCTTCTGACCAGCTGGATCTCTAATGAAGGGGCATCCCGCATCTTCATTGAACTCAAATTCACCCTGAGGGACTGTAACAGCCTTCCAGGAGGACTTGGGACTTGCAAAGAGACTTTTAACATGTATTACTTTGAATCAGATGGTGAAGATGGGAGGAATATCAAAGAAAACCAGTACATCAAGATCGATACCATCGCTGCTGATGAAAGCTTCACAGAGTTAGACCTCGGCGACAGAGTTATGAAGCTAAACACGGAGGTGAGAGATGTTGGGCCCCTGACGAAAAAGGGATTTTACCTTGCTTTCCAGGATGTGGGTGCCTGCATTGCCTTGGTCTCCGTGCGTGTGTATTACAAGAAATGCCCATCGGTGATCCGTAACTTGGCCCGATTTCCTGACACTATCACAGGAGCAGATTCCTCACAGCTGCTAGAGGTTTCGGGTGTCTGCGTCAACCACTCGGTGACTGATGAGGCACCGAAGATGCACTGCAGTGCTGAAGGGGAATGGCTGGTGCCCATCGGGAAGTGCTTGTGCAAGGCAGGGTATGAGGAGAAGAACAACACCTGCCAAGGTAAGGGTCTGTAGGGAGGGTGCTGTGCTGGGGTTGCCAAGTTATGTGTGGTCTTGACTTTCTTCTCTTCCATGTTGAGCTGACAATGGTGAGTTGGGTTCTCATGTCCACTGAGGTCTTTTGAATGACGGTAACAGCATGAAGAGAGAGGCCTTGGCCGGATATAGTGGGACTTGGCACCTGTGTTTGTGTCCTTACAGGGCTGTTGAGACACCCATGTATGTGTTCTTCCAGTGCTTAGGGGGCTGTTGACACGGAGACTCTGGCGTGCCCCTGTTACCTTCGTAGCACTGCACTGTTGGGTTCACAAGGCAAGTGCAGTCTTACCCACAGTTTAAAGCTGTGCATTATTTATCCCTCAATATTGGGGCTTCCTTATGAATTTTAGAAGCTTGTTTTCTTTTTCCTGGTCTGTACCAGAGAGTGTTTGAAGTTAATCTTCCTATGCAACCCGCATTTTGGTTTTGTATTTAAAGACATACCTTTTTTTTCCTCTCTTTATCATTCTGTGGGGTGGGGACGGAAATTTGGTGTGGTGAGTTGATGGATTTTTCTTTTTTTGGTGAATAATTTCACACAAAGCTGCTCAGATGTTCAGTGTTAAACCTAAGGCTCCACTGACCAAAGTACATCCCTATATGCTGAACTGTGCACACAAATAGCTGACTGAGGTTGAGGTTCCTGAGTTGCTGGGGCCTTTGCAAGAGATTGAGGGTCTCTGAAGCTCAAGACCTCAAACCAGAATCCCTTTAAAGAAGCGCAGCACAGTCCATTCAGACATATTGAGTGTCATGTTGTGGTGTGCTCTGTTACCTGCCTGTGTATGAAACCTGCCCTTCTGTTGTAAATATGTCAAAGACAGCTTAAAACCTATTTGGACATAAAAGAGAAAGGGAAAGGAAAAAACCCATTTCAATGCAGTTTGCTTTTTGTAAAATTATCACAGGTTGGTCATCAGTCCTATCTT
Source organism: Phoeniculus purpureus (assembly GCA_028565055.1). Classification (NCBI taxonomy): domain Eukaryota; kingdom Metazoa; phylum Chordata; class Aves; order Bucerotiformes; family Phoeniculidae; genus Phoeniculus; species Phoeniculus purpureus. Next base: position 19,434,196 of record JAOXOE010000405.1, on the reverse strand, counting down.
AATTACCTTGTACTTGCAGCCAATTAGTAGTAGATAACCTGTGGAGAAGGCTAAGGGAGTCTGCTCTAAGTGAATTCAGTATTGCAATTTCTCTTCACCTCACTCCAGACCCCTTTTTTTCCTGATGTTTGGGGTGTTGTAGCGAAAGATTGATCAGTGCATGTCCAAAGCAAACTGTGGCCTTGGTCACACCTTGGTTGCCCAAAGATTAGAGAACCTAGGTCTCGTCAAGGGTTGACTTGGAGAGTAAAGGTAAGTGTGTTTATTTTTGAAGAAACCTATTAAATGGCACGTGGAGTGTGCTTTTTCACCAGGACGGTCTTCTTTTTCTGCAGGTGTAGTTAATACAGCAAAATCTGACTTGATTTTGCTTTTCTTGTACCAATGAAGATACTTCTCCCATTTAGCGGGGAAGAAGGGTTGCGCTTGATGTCTGATACTGCCCAAAGGGATCTAAAATCAGCATTAGCCCAAGCTGACGAAACATAGACTGGCACAGGTGAGGGATGCAGATCAGGCAGATCAGCAGGAGGAAAGGTCGACGTCTGTTAGGTACCTTTCAAATCCAGCTCTCCCATGCTTCAGCAGCAGCATGGGGTATCTTAAAGCACACTGAAATATCTCGAAAACAGACAAAACCCAAAACACATAATAACACTCAAACAAAAATATTGAACTGGTTTAAGCTTGCAACCTGAGACTATCTTTGAAGAGTTTCTTGTGCATGTAGAGCCGTTGGGTCTCCAACAGTGCTGAGGTAGCAGTCTGGGTTGTGCATTCGGATGCCCTTAGTAATTTGAGGTTTTTCCAGTTTGGGGGGTGATACATGGATTTTCTACGTCAATTGACATCATCATCAGGGGGATTGGACTAGATGATCTTTCTAGGTCCCTTCCAATCCCTGATGATGCTATGATTCTATGATCACCTATTTTTCGCCATTGTTTTACTAGGACAGTGAAGCTAAACATTGCAGCCCCATAAGAAGAATAAGTAACATCAAGAAAAGGACCTGTTCTCATGCTTTTTTTGGGTGTGTTGTTTGTTTGTTGCTTTTTTACATTCTGACTGGTGTTTAGGAGGTGCATTCCCTACTCCTGGCTGATAGAATGGCCTTGGTACTAGTGATTGTAGATTTGACAAACACCTGACTATCTTTTGACCTTTGGCTTGTAAATCACTTGGGTGTATCTCACGAAAGATCTCCCTACTTGCTGTCATTTATGCTGTCAGGCATAAGCAGGTTATTTAGTGACTATGTTTTGGGGAGCATTTTCAAGCTAGAAGAGGCTGTCTTTGCTTATTAAAATGTCTCCTGCACAGGGTCCATTTTCCAAGCTCTAGTGTCGTGCCTAGACAGAGCAGCCTGAACTCTCCTATTGAAGGCAGTGTAAATCCCAGCCACCCTAACAAACATGTGGGAACTATTGAAATCCCTTCTGCCTACAAATCATTAATTGCTGTTGATGTTTTGAATTCATCATCTTGTCAGCAGGGCTCCCTTTTGTAGAAAGCTCCAGCAGCAACAGCTGAACAATTTCTGTAGCTAGGGACACTGAGGTGGTAAATACCTCAGGGTCTAATCTCCTCGCGTGATGTGCTCCTGCTCTTGATATAGGCAGCTAGGTGGTAGTTACTGTAAAGAACCCAATCGACTTGTATTTTCACACCTCCTTTAGCCACATGGCCCATTTATCAGTAACTGCTGTGGGACAGCTAGAGGTAAATTGTGACTGCTTCGGGATGTCTTTATGAAGGACCAGTGTTAGGCTTCATTATTCGCAAGAATAAGTAGCTGTACTGGTCAATAAGAGAAATGAAAGCAGTTGCTCTGTAGATTTCACTGTTGCTTTTCCAAGCAGTGCTTTGGTGTCACGAAAGGACTGGTGGTTATTGGCTTTGCCTGTGCTCAGCTGGGGCTGTTTGAATGGGTCCTAGGGGAAAATGTCAACTTCCAAGTCTGGTTGGCCAATTTCAAGTCTCTTAATGGTGGTCTCCTCGGATTCAGCCTGAGTTGAGGGCCAGATCTTAAAAGTGCTGGGAAGCTATTGTAGTGACACTGAAGTCTCTTTATTACTCATGGAGGAGTTTGGCTGGATGATTTCTTATCTGCCCCAGTTAATGCTTTCCTCCTTCCCATGCTGGCTTAGGTGAGCGTTATTGTAACTTCAGGTATACAGCAGGGCTCATCACTGGGGTTTGCATAGGGAATCAATATGTGCAAAGGGCACCTTCTGGCACTTCTCTTTATATTCATCCTCACCTTCAGCTGAAAATGTTCTCAGCGAGAAGCAAAAAGGGCATCTTTTTGTTCCTTTAAAGGCTCTGGAGCCCAGGCCGCTGGACGGGAGGCAATGTTGACATGTTAAGCTAATGAGACCCAAATACATTAGCAGTGGTGAGGTCCTGCTAGTGACCAGGGGGCTGCAGAGCGGTCACTGTGGATGTAATTGATTTGCAGAGCCTGGTATTTTTTTTTCAACTGCTTTTAGAGCTGAATCAGAAATTAATTAAATATTTGAGAAAAAAAATTTACAACTACCCTGAGTGAGAGGCAGACTGAAAAGGCAAGTAATGAGTTCAGGAGACCACAAGGCTCTCCTTTCCAGGAATTGGTGTGTGCAGCTTTTTGAGGAGACATTACAGAATCACAGAATTAAAAGGAGTGCTGCTGGTTTTAGAGTGCTGCAAGGCGTGGACGAGATTATATAGGCTAGAGGTGGAGGAAATAACGGAGGAAAACTCTGGACTCTTTCTTCACCTCTGTTGCCATCTAAGGGAAGAACTTTCAGGGCTGGAAGGAGGATGGGTTGCTGCTAAAGGAAATACCTTGATTTTGTTATTATTTATTTTTGTTTGTTAAAAGAATTCCAGAATGTTCAAGCCCTTCTGCTGTCTTAAATATTCATGCTTATTTGATTGTTCTTTCTTTAATCACCTTTGTTGAACGTATCTTCATGCATTTACAGAGCAGTCTCTGTTTTTGCTGATTGTTCTTTACTTGTGCTGGAATTCAGCTGAGCTGCCGCCCCAAGAAATGAGAATTTCTATACATCAAACAAAAAGCTGCAGAAAAGCCTTTTAGTCTAGCTATAATTAAATGCAGTTGATGTGTGTGGCTAGCTTACGTAGATCAGGCTACCTGCCCAATCAGTTCTTGGGTGATTTTGTTGATGGCTTGATTGGGAGTGGAGCAGAGTTACTAATCTTCTGAGAGTGGTGCAGTGGTGCAATCAGTGCAGGTATTTGAAGACAATTGCCTGGAGCCATGGTTGTCCCCAGGTTGATTAGTTGTTGGAAGGATATTTGGAGGCAGTTGGGTTTTTTTGGAACTGTGCAGGAGCAGGCAAGCAGAGAGAGGTGACCCTCAGCTTAGCAGAAGGCATGTAGGATGCAGCTGAGGGCTTGCACAGGCAGTGATGGCAGAGCTGACACTCATGTTTCTGTGTCTGCACAGCGGCTGTCCCAGAGGCCTGCCTTGTGAAGGAAACACATAGCTGATACCACAACAAAACCCTCTCTATTTTTAACAGATTCACTGTGTGTGATCTCCTCAGGTAATGCAGTGCTGCAGTTCAGCAACTGCCTTCCCTGTCCCCTTGTTTCTAGGAAGTGGAAATGCTGCTGCTCAGGTAACCTTGAAAGCATGCTTTAGTGGGCATGGTGCCACTGGGGTGACGATTGGACTCAATCGTCTTGGATGTCTCTTCCAACAATTTATGATTTTGGAGCTTGGGCTTTTGTGCTGAAGCGGTGGATGTTTCTGGTTTGGCATCTGATACAGGCTCGGGAAGGGGGCAACTTGTCTTCAGCCTTCCCACAACTTGTTTACCTGCCTCAGGTCAGCTGAATTCTCACTCTATGCTCCTTGCTTACAAATGCTAGGCAAAGAGCAGACTGCTAAATCGTGCATGCCTTTGGGAGGCTTCTCAGCTGGGACTCAGGTGGATAAGGCAAACGTGCTTTTACCCTTTTGGTGGAGTGGAAATAATGCAAAGTCCAGGGATTACAAAAAAAAAACCAAACCCAAATCTCTTCTTAATTGTTCTACTGGGACCAGAATCCATGGCAAGAAAAACTTTGATGGAAATAGTCAGTATATGGAGAATAATGAATTTGGAACTGTAGTTGCTCCTCCAGGGGATTCTTTGCCCATCATTCCTATTTATCATGTGTTCTTCTGATTTGAACTGAATTGGCTACAAGTACAGCATGACAGGCTTTCTTATAATGACAAACTGAAGTGGCTAGTTAATTTTAATTAGGCATAAAACCAAGCAGCGTCAGAATAGCTGGATTTTTGGCTATACGGTGTGTATTATCTTTTCAAATGTAAAGAAAATCACTGGAATGCTACACTGCAGCAAAAGGCAGCTGTTACCAGAGGGGAATGGGGTTTGTTCTGCAGAGAGATGTGCACGTGTGTATTTTTAGGAGTTTTGCTCTGCAGCTCAAATTAACAAGAGCGGGAAAGTGTTTTCCACAGATCAAAACTGTTGCAGCAGGAGGGATTAAATATGACTCTCTTGTTTTATTTTGCATGGGTATCTTGCCTTTGTTGCAGGGGCGGGGGCACGTATCCAAGAGTGCACTGATGAGTTGTAACCTTCTGCTCTACCTGGTGTGCTTGGACAACCTTGATGACTCTGACGATCTTCCCTCATTATGAGGCCATTTCTTTGGCCAGCTTAACCTTCCTGATCTTTGTAGTGTTGCTGCTGTGCAGTCACCTTCCAGAAGGACAGTTAAGGAGCATTTTATTCCACCCACAAAGTATAGATGGAGCAGTGCAAATGCCGTTATGTTTGGAAGTGGCTACAAAAGTGTAAACTGTGAAGGTCAGATTGGCTTCTTAGCTGTAAGATCTGTTGGGATAGATCTTAGGGTATGTTTACTAGCCTTGTCTTTCATAACTAACTGTTACTTCCTCAAATATTGACTTTGTTTGGTTTTAGCATTTTTTGAGTATAAGGTATCCACTGGTACCTTAGGGAATATCTTAAATTATGGGTTAGAAGAGCTGTTGCAGGAGAAAAGGGGTGTAAGTCACAGGGCCATTGGGTTTTTTTGGTTGCCACCTTCAACAAGAGCTTGCAAATTAATTGTGGATTTTGGAAACAATTAAGGGCCCTGGAGAAATATTAAGGGACAGATTACATGGATGCTGGCTGGAAATGCACTGAATTTAATTGCCTTGATTTAAGATTTGGCTGTCCCTAGCTGCCCACTCTGGAAGCTGCTGCTGGCTCTGCAGAACTGGACTGTTTGCCTGTGACTTGATGTGACCAGTGGAGGCCTTGTCTTAATGCCCAGTTGGGAGGCAAATAAGATGTGGGCGCTATCCCTGGGTGATGGTGATCTTTAGCAGAAGGGTGGCTGCAACCTCTTGAGCTGCCAAGGGTCTGCCAGAGCTTGTTTGTCAGAGCCTTCATTCCACCTAATCTATGTGGAGTATTAAAATGTTGTACTACTGTGTTTTGCTCATAATTTGGGTTTTCAGTTTTGTGTTTCTCATTTAGAAACACTTACCCGTAGTTAATGTGTTGACATTTCAATAATAAGATTTTCTCTGTGCATGCTTTACATCTTGACTGTTTTAGCTTATTTTGGGCTAATGTAGAGGTCAAAATTCAGGCTCCATGGGATGAGGCTGAATTGTGGTTTGTATGAATAGATTCACAGCTTACTTTGGATTTAATTTCTTTAGGTGGATAAAGTTGTATCCCATATGAGGTGAGTGTTCAGTGGAGTGCAGTAAGAGAAATGAGACCACAACACGGATACCTGTAGAAGGAGGTGAATCTACTTTTCATGTAAACAGAGACACCCATATATTGTGCTGCATATATATTGCAATAATATATATATAGTATTATTGTTCACTTTCTGTCACTAGAGAAATGAACAGTGTAGATGGGATGGTATCACCAGTAACACATGATTAAGGTTGTACTGAGCACTGTATTAATGTGCTTCCATTTTTTTTTATTTCCCTCAGGGTGACTAGAAGATCATTAATGCTGGAATGTACTTAAAGAGTTCATGTGTAGATCTCTGCCTATAAACTAGGGTTTCTATAAACATCAAGCCATATACCCAAAACTGACTGAAGGAAAACAAAATACAAAACAATGCCAGACTTCTGGATGTCTCTCGTTACTGTCTTATCTGTATAAATGCATGTCCTTAAAGAAAACAGCTGAGGTTTGAAGAATGGAGGTTTAAAATGACAACTTTCGTCATACTGTAAATGACAGTCAATCAAGTTAAGGCCGAGGGAGTATTTTTTTTTTTAATACTCCTGAGAATATAAGCTCTAAGAGCTGCAGTTCTCTGGGTTTAGCAGAACCAACCTACTGGCTGAACAGGCAGAAGAAGCTGGCCCTGACACCCCGTGCCACCCAAGGTTCTTTTCATGGGAGCAGGGTGGGTGGGAGAGTGTATCCATCAGCAGAACATCATCTGCATCTTCAGCCTGGCACTGTGGTGACAGTGGTGGTGGGCTCAGCTCCCATGTCAGGATTCCGGACTGGTGTGGCAGAGGGGGCAGGGCCAGCTTGGTACATGACCCATTCTTGTGACGACACCCAGTGTCGTGCCCCAGCTCGAGTCCTCATGGGAGGCTTTGAGTGGTTTTGCTGTTACTTCAGACATGACTGAGTGTGAGAAAAGAAGCAGTTAATACAGACTATTAAAAACATTTCCAGGTCATGCAAAGGGCTTTTCTCTGTTGGACCATGAAGTAGGTCAGAGCCGCTATTACCCGTTCAAGAAATTACAGCCTTTGGCCAGAACCTGAGTTGTTCAGTGTCAGCCAGAGGCTAGAGCTTGAACCAAGGCTCTGGGTGTCCGTGCTCTACTTGATCCTTTGTGCTCTTTTTATGGACTTAGACTGATCTAAAATCCTTGTCAGGTCATTCATCTCCAGGTAGGTTCATTGGGAAGTAATGACAAACCATACTTGTAGAGCTGGAATTCAAACAGAAATTGTCTTTGCAAAATGTTTGTACCTCAGTTAGGTGCTTTCTTAAAAGAATGTTAAACCACAACTCTTCTCCCAAGTCACTAGTGATAGAGTGAGAGGAAATAGCCTCAAGTTGTGCTGGGGAGGTTTACATTGGACATCTTCACTGAAAGAGTGGTCAGGTATCAGAACAGACTGCCCAGGGAGGTGCTGGGGTTGCTGCCCCTGGAGGTGTTAAAAAAATGTGTAGATGTGGTGCTTAGAAATGTGGTTTAGTGGGCAGGGTAGTGTTGAGTTGGTGGTTGGACTTGAACTTGGAGGAACAACTTAATGATAACATTTTGCTTGGAGATGTATTTTCTGAACGAGACTCTCATAGAATCATAAGGGATCGGAAGGGATCTCGAAACATCATCTAGCGCAATCCCCCTGCCACAGCAGGATCACCTAGACCAAGTTGCACAGGAACATGTCCGGTCTAGTTTTAAATGTCTGCAGAGAAGGAGGCGTCACAACCCCCCTGGGCAGCCTGTTCCAGTGCTCTGTTAACCTCACTGTGAAGAAGTTCCTTGTCATATTTTTATGGAACTTCCTATATTTCAGCTTGCACCCATTGCCCCTTGTCCTATCACCAGATGACATTGAGAAGAGCCTGGCTGCATCCTCCTGACACCCACCCCTTACATATTTATAGACATCATCAGTTGGAGCCTCTACCTAGGGGAACCCAGCTCTCCAGGAAGGTTCTTTTTGCTGCCAAAGCCCAGACCCTCTGTGTTGAGACCCTCTGCACCTGCGTTCCTAGTGTTACCTGAACAAAGGGATCCTGCCTAGGGCACTGGTGAGATCTTTTCTGAACTCCAGAGTCATGGTTACCATCCAGCGAGTGAAATGGCTGCCTCCTGCGTGATCATAAGGGTCACTGCCATGGCACTAATTCCCCAAATAACGTATTAAAGTTCTTACGCTGAGTCGGAAAGTCTGTCATCCCATTGCAACAGTGCTAGAGGTCACAGAGCTGCCTTTGCAAGCTGCCTGGAAAAGAAGCTTTTTAATTACTGCAGAGCCAAAGGAAAAGTTGCTCCCTACCAGCACGCAGAATGTGCTAATTTCGTATTCAGCAGAAGCAGCCTGTGGGTTGCAGCTTCCCAGCTCCAAGCCACTTTGCAGATAGCCTCAACCCAGGCAGTGACTGAGCCAGGATTGTGGACTTCATTACTGATGGGGATCTGTGTGGGTTTGAGAAGCGCCAGTGATGATGAGGTCTTGGGGCAAGAGCCAGAGTTTTGTTAGTATAAATCCAAGGCAATCTGGCATTTTAATTATGGGAAGAAATCCACAGCAGGGAGGTAAAGGTTCAGGATTATGGGGAGGTGCCATGGTTAATTGCCAAGGACCACGGATGCTCTGTGACTCTGTGTTGGTGAGATTTCCTGCGCTGCAGTGGTTGATTTGCAGCAGATTATTGTCTCTCCAGGAAGAAGCCTCTAGAGCAAAGAGACTGCAGAGGGAATTTGAGGTAAACAAGGCTAAAGGCTCACAGAGTACTGTGCAAAACCAGCCAAAGGACCCTCCAGTACCATGTCAGGTGTTAGTCAAGGCTCTGCATCCTTATGAGCCTGATGGTAAGGGTTAAGCGCACAGATAATGGGATTTCACTCTTCCCATCCTACGTGGCTTTGAGAGGGCTTTTTGCCTGAGCACTTGTGCTTTCAGTGCCAAAGCCAGTGATTGGCAAGAGACTTGTCCTAGAACTGAAATGAACGGAAATGGCTACAAACCTGTGCTGGAAAAGGCAAGTGTTTGTCTTGTGAAATAATCTTTCCTTCTGCCTACCCGAAGTCCTCGGTCAGATTCAGATAAAAGCCTTTTTCCCACCTCCCCTGCACGAGGCTGGCCCGCATTATTTATTTATCTGTACAGCCTTTTTTCTCAGAGCTTTTACATTATTTTTCTTTGCTCTCACAGTTCAAGCATGATTTAATATGTCAAAACTAGTTTGCTTAGCCAGCCTTGATTGTCTTGCATACTTCCACTACAACAAGGCAGTCATCCTTCCAGGCATGCTGCTGCCCAGACAAATGAAGTGTCATGGCAGCTAGGACCTGCTCTCCTGTTGTGACAGTGGTAGCATCCTCTGAGAGAGCCAGCAGCAGGGAATGTAGGTGGGGTAATGCCTCCGGGCATGGCTTGGGTCAGAGCAGCAGGGACCCACAGCGGCAGATGCAGAGACAAGCTTATGCTCGAGAGACTCAATTGATCATTCATGTGCAAAGGCATTTTGGTCCAGATTGAGAGTATAGCTAGTACCAGAGAGAGGAAAAACTGGTGCCTGCACTGGTAAGCCTGGCAGAAATAGCACCTGGAGCCCTTGCTGCAGAGTAGTGCTGCTGGAATGATACCTCTGTGCAGGTTTTCTGACAGAAGTGAGAAAGTGTGGTGTGATCTTTCCGTAATCAGCAGGGATTTTACTATTGGTTTCAGTGGAAGGAAGATGATAATCCTTCATAATATATTCGTAATAACTAACTGATTTCCCAACATAGATTTTTATTAAGTGTTGCACTGCCTGCCAGCTGAGCACAGCCTGTTGGTTAGAAATGTAGTTGATAATAATTGATGTAACTCAGACGAGACCTTAGCAAATGCTCTGATACCCATCTCCTCCAAACCTCTCAGATACCAGTTTCTGGCTCTTTGTGGTTGTCTTTTTCTCACCTCATGCAGAGGAACACAGGCTAAAGTTCATCCATGTGCTTCTGCACTTTGCGCCGTTGAAGACTGTAGGGAAGAAATAGAATCACTCCTCATGCAGAGTAAAACTGCAGGTCGACTTGGTCTAGATGATCCTGCTGTGGCAGGAGATTGGACTAGATGATCTTTTGAGGTCCCTTCCAATCACTAGTGATTCTATGTCAGCCCTCTGGTCCTGTTTCCAGGACCTGGTGCATCAAGGAAGCCTTCTTTAAGCTGCTGCGGGGCTGTGTGCTCAGCTGACTCTTGCTCTGCACTTGCATCTCATTGATGACGTCTTGAGACCCTTGCCTGCTGGATGGGTCAGCAATGCAACGCTCAGTGGTCAGGCCAGACATCTCCTAGTGACTGTTGTGCGGGTGCGTGAGGTAGAGTTTTCACTCTGGTGGGTGGGACAACTGGCAGCAGGAAATCTGGTGCTTGGGGGCCAGTGGAATGATTGTGTGAGTCTGTTATTGACTGAGCTCTGAGCGTGGCTAATGGCATTGACAAGAGCCGTGTCATCCCAATGATGAGGGCGACAGGTCACGCACTGGCTCTGAAATGTAGTGGATGGGGTGCACTGGTGGATGGGGGCGGTGCCCCTGCCAGACACTGTTCTTCCACAGTACTGTAGGGCACAGTGTGGTTCGGTGGTCTCCCAGCAATTCTCAGGGCAGAAGGGTGCTTGGAGAGAGACAAAAAATCTTTTCCCTCTTCAGGGTTGGTTGTTGTTGGGAGGTTTTTTTCGGATATAAGAGTATGTTAGTTCAGACTTTGATACATAAACCAGCTGACCAGTGTCACCTACAAAATTGCTCCCATTACTTTTCTCATGGGAAAACTTGATCCCATGAGGAACGAGCAGGAGCATCTCTCCTATGAAGACAGGCTGAGGCCCTTGGGGCCTGGAGAAGAGAAGGCTCTGGGGGGAACATCATGGCAGCCTTCCAGTACCTGCAGGGGACCTACAGGAAAGCTGGAGAGGGACTCCAATGACAGGACAAGTGGGGATGGTTTCAGGGCAAATTTAGATTAGATCTTTGGAAAAAAATGCCCCCTTTTAAGGGTGCTGAGACACTGGAACAGGTTGCCCAGGGAGGTTGTGGATGCTTCTTCCGTGGAAGCGTTCAAGGGGCTCTGGACAACCTGATCTAGTGAGAGGTGTCGCTGCCCACGGCAGAGGGGTTGGAATTAGATGATCTCTGAGGTCCCTTCCAACATAAATAGTTCTGTGATTCTATGAAGGTTCTGTGACTGTGTAAACACACAGTTGAAAGTGTTTATCAAGGTGTTTATCAAGATGCCTGTGTGTGGTGGTGCCTTCTGTCTTCAGTCATGCGGGTGTGTGCGGGTAGTTGGCTGTACTTGCACAAGTAAGAACACAACTCTTCTCATGTGGCTTGTGCGGTCAGTACCAGTTTAGGTTTGGTCTAACAGGAACATGAGTGTTTTACAAGAAAAACTAGAAGCAGGGGTTTCATTCGGAGGGATTTACTTTTAGGTTGGGATTTAACTTTTTAAGCTGATGATTGAATTATCAGCTTCAAGTTCTGTTACATGTTCAGCGAGCTTTTGCAACGCTGGTGGAGTAGAAGCCAAGACTGTGTAACAGCCATGCTGCCATTGTGTCTGTGGGACATGGGATTCTGCAGAGACATCATAGAATCATTAGGGACTGGAAGGGACTTCGAAGGGTCATCTAGTCCAATCCCCCTGGCAGAGCAGGACCACCTAGACCAAGTCACACAGGAACATATCCAGGCAGGTGTAGTCGAAGTCACATTGTCACTGTGTGTGTGCTGCTGGCAGCTGGGTGAAGGTCCTTGGAAAGCCAAGCAAGACAATTCCTGGCTGTGGATTGCTTTGCATTGTACGCGTGCGTGAACGTATAGAAACAGAAATACTCTTTCTGAAATTCTGTTGAGTAGAGCCTTCTGGTTTAACAAATTCAAATTTTGTGTGTTCCAAAGACTGATTTCCAGATGCCATTGGGAATAGTGTTGGGCCACATTCAAATTAGCCTTATTGTTCCATAATATCTTACTGGAGTACAAGGTTAATTAGTACCATAGGCAATATGCATTATTCATTGCAGCAAACGGGCTTTTCTTCTGGTGGGCTGTTGTACGCTGCAAATGTTTCCCTTTCAATAACACTTTAATATATTATTTATATATTTTATATATAAAAATCCCTGATATATTATTTTCATATTGAATGCTGCCAATATTTACGTATGAATTAGCGTTACTTCTCCCCCCTCTTCTCTGCCCTGGTGAGACCATATCTGGAATATTGTGTCCAGTTCTGGGCCCCTCAGTTCAAGAAGGGCTCAGAACTGCTGGAGAGTGTCCAGTGCAGAGCCACAAAGACGATGAAGGGAGTGGAACACCTCCCTTATGAGGAAAGACTGAGAGAGCTGGGTCTCTCTTGAGCTTGGAGGAGACTGAGGGGTGACCTTATTAATGTTGATAAATATGTGAAGGGTGGGTGTCAGGAGGATGGAGCCAGGCTC
>JAOXOE010000405.1:19376700-19412218 GCA_028565055.1 Phoeniculus purpureus | reverse complement strand
TAGAAATTCTTGGTGTTCCCTTTGACCTCCCTGGCTAGGTCCAATTCAAAGTGTGCCTTGGCTTTCCTAACCAGATCCCTAGCTGTTCGGGCAGCTTCCTTCTATACCCCCCATTCCAGCTGTCCTCCTTTCCACTCCTTGTGGAGTTTCTTTTTGTGGGACAGTGTGTCCAGGAGCTGCTTGCTCAGCCAGGCAGGCCTCCTAGCAGTCTTCCCTGCTTTCCTCTTTGTTGGTATGCATTGCTCCCGGACACAGAGGAGATGATCCTTGAATACAAACCAGCTGTCCTGGGCCACTCTTCCCTCCAGGGCTTCATCCCATGATACTTTGGCAGCAGATCCCTGAAGTGATCAAAGTCTGCACGCCTAAAGTCCAGGGTCATAAGCTTAGAATACGTCCTCTTGGTTGCCCTGAGGATCTTAAATTCAACTGCTTCATGGTCACTACAGCCAAGGCTGTCCCTGAGCCTCACACTGGTCAGCACTAAGAAGTTAACTTCCAGCACTAAGATGTGGTAGGAGACTGTTGAAAGCACATCAAGGTTCTCAGGAGGTCCTGGCATGTAAAGCCTTCTCCTTTCTTCCTTGGAGGAAAAAGACCTGGTGTCCAGGCTAGACACTCTGCTTGTAGGCAGCAAGGCCAGTGAGAGGTGCAGCACCCATCTCATCAGAGATGGAGGGATATGTGCTCAGACGACTGGTCTCTTACCCAAGAAACCTGACCTTAAGACTTGTTTGTGGAATACAGCTTGGATAGACCCTGCTGACAGCTTGCTCAATGACGACTTAGGCTTTGGACAAGATTTCTCTCACAGGTTGCCCCAAAACTGCGTCCAGGCTACCCCCTACCTGAACCGCAGGAGACTTCTGTGCCCTGCAGGCAGCAGGACAGATGGCCATCACAGGGGCTACACTTGCCTGCAAGAGATCCTTGGTCGCCATCATGCAGTGAGACAATCATAACTGTGTGTAGGTGGGTGACACATCTGTGACCTGTGAGTCACTGCTTAGCCCCATCCTGCCTCACATGTAGGGCTCCGTCCCTTCCACTGCTGTCATGATGCCATCTGTGAGGTCCCCTGCCCAGCACCCTGCCCAAGAGGACCATGCTGGCAGCCCATCAGACTGGGCTGACACCTTGCCCAGCCCCACAGCAGTGCCCAATTCTGATGCTTTTACCAGCCCAGTGCTGTTAGAATCTCAGGATCATTTAGGCTGGAGAATTCTGCCATCTTTCATGCCTTCATGCTCTGAGCCCCAAGTTCAAGCCAGTCAGCTTCTCTTCTCTCACTACTTGTACAGCCAGTATCCATTCACACTAGTTTATGAGCAGCCACCCACCAGTAGCATCCCTAAAAGGTCAGTGAGATGATTCCCCACTAGTGACATCACATCCATTACAAAGCCCATCACAGAGCTTCTGGGGGTTACGTCTCTTTTCTCCCACCTTCACTTTTGTCAATGCAGTGACTGATAATTGAGACTCTTGGCAACCCATATGAGATGCCAAGGCCTTGGTTCAGCTCTTGAGTGCTTTGGTTGTACCTATGCTCAAGCAGGAGTGAGTGCACACTGGAAATCTGGCACTGGCACCACCAAGGCCATTTCCTGTTCCATCCCTGCCCCAGGCAGCAGGCCTGTCCCAAGGCTGTTTGCGTGCAGCAGCCTCCATCTGAGAAGGCTGGAGAGAATTAGAGGGAATCTATGCTCTGTGGCAAGCATCTCGCTGTGCTCACCTTCCTCCCTCAGAGCTGTGCAAGCATGACTCAGTTCAGCAAGTGAGATCTACCACCAGCCATGGCAGCTCCCTCACCTTGCTTAGTTTGTGCTTCAGCACAGCATTTCAGGCACACAGCTGCTGGGTACCACTGCCAGATGCTGTAGTTAGCACCATCTTAGAAAGCACTGAGTAGTGAGGGACTAGACCTCACTGGAAAGTACTGCCACCATGTATTGAGTGAGCAGATTGACACTCAAGACCAAACTGACACAGAATCTTCTCTGCACAGGAAGATGAGGTGCTGTAGAAACCCTCAAGTACCAGTGAGATGTTGGTATTGGGCATCTGCCCATTCTCCAGCCCAATCGTGTCTCCCAGATGTGTGGCTACACAGCCACCCCATGTCCTGCTGCTGGCCTTGTAGCCTTCTACAGGCTTCTACAGGTAAGAGCACTTGGTTTTGTTCTCCCTTGCTCTCTGCGATCTGCTACTTGGGGTCCTGCAGAGGAGGCTCAGCCATCTCTGAGGTCCATGCAGTGGAGTTCAATCCCTGAGCCTTTCCATCTTCTAAGCTCTCTGTTAAGGGTCTGGAAGAAGCCTGCTACTTCTAGAGCTGCTAAAGGAAATGAGCCCAGCCCTGGTCTTCCCCTGCAGCTGATCAGTAGCTTCTATGATGGAGGACATCTGCTGAGCAGCTATTCCTAGTCTATGGTGGGAAGGAAAGCAAGACACACTGCACCTTGTCCAACAAGCCACAGCCAATTCTTGGTCCCCCAACAGCAGCAAGATTCTGTCTTACAGCCATCGCCATCCTTTTCTGCCAGCCGTAGGTCACTGCCTATCTCCCCTGATGCTGCAGCTGCTTCATTTACCCTATGTTAAGCATTTCCAGCAGCCACAGGATATACTGCCTTATCAACTTGCATCTCCTTGAAGATATCTTGTGCTCAGCCGTACCTAGTTTGTGCCACTTGCCCTGCGTTAAAACTCTCTGCTCACTTCCTCCCTCCTCCCCAAAGCCTCTGGGCACTTACAAGTTCTGCTGAGAACTGCAGTTGGGTCTCAGTAACGTGTGCTCATCACACACAGCCACTCTGAACAGGATGAGGTCTATGGAAGCTGATTGTTATCAGCTCTTCACACAACTAGCAACTTCTATCAGCCAGTGTGACAGAGGCTCAGCACTACTCACATCTCATGGATGTCCCAGTGTGGCAGGATATCTTCCTTGAAAAGGAACCATCCAGTGAAGCCCATAATGGCAAGGCCCTTGTTTTGGACCAGTGTTTCCTCTTAAAGGAGTGTCTTTCTGCTTTATATCTGCAGACTTGCACCCTCTCCTGAAACTAAAGGGCTTACAATTAGGTTAAGCCTTTCACTTCCCTCCAGCTCTCCTCTCAAGGAGGTGAAGAGCATTATTCCTCACCTAGGGTTCCAAGTACGCTTTTGGGATGCAGGAGTTCAGATTCAGCTTCCTTCTACTCAGCAGGAGCCCCAGATCTGAAAGGTGCTCTTTAACCTTCCCAATTAGAGCCAGACCATAGGAAGGTCTACCGAGTTACTTCTGCTGGCCCCTTGCAGCCCTTCACCCTCCTAGTCTGTGTCCCAAGACAGCAGAACAAGTACAAGACCTTTTGCTCATGGGTTGTGTTGGGCTTTAGCTTTGGCTGCTGTAATCCCTGCCTAAATCAAACCCAAGCAAAGGGTAATCTTATCTCACTAGCAAAGCCTGGCTTCAGGAATTAGTGTTCAGATTGTCATAGGATGGCCCTGCTATCACTGGGGGTTCTGTTAAGTGCTATTCTACTTCTCCATTCAAGAACCCCCATTTAATAAAGGCTGCCTGACATGTTCTGTTGTAAGTGCATCTTGCTGTATTGACTCATGAACTGAATAACCATAAACAAAGCTTGACAAAGTGTGATGCATCTCTACCATGGACTGAGGAGGACAATGTTGAGGGAAATATTGACTTTAACAGCCTTTTTAGTAGGAGCCATGCATCTGTTAAGAAGTAGGACTGAAGTCTTACTATGTCCTTTTCCTATTTCAGTTCTGAGAACATCATGCATCATCTACCCATCAAGACAAGGAAAGCATCTAACAACTGCAGTGTTGTAAATCTAGAACTGTATCACCATGGTCATCTCATTCAATTTGCTCTGTATAACCCCCTTTTCTTTTCTGGAGCACTGTTTAATGCTCCTGCTTTATGGGTATTCTGCAAGATGAAGAAGTGGACAGCAACCAGAGTGCATGTACGTAAGCAACTTAGTCTTTGCAGCCTTCTTCATCATCTGCATCTCGCCTTCTATGGCTTATTCACTCTGAACTAAGTCACCCCAAAAATGAACTCTGCTGATTTGTAGACGTGATGTATTTTATCAACATGGTAACGAGCATCTACATAATTTCATGCATCTCCATTGATAGCTACAGTGCCATAATGCGTTCCTTGAAAGCCAGGACCCTCAGGTGTTGGGTTATGCTGGCTGGCAGTGACCGTCTTCACCAGTTTGGGCGCTCCAGTGATGCTGATGAGGAGTGCTGGACACTTAAGTGGCCTCTAACTTCTGTTGACTTTCTTGTAAAGGCACCAAGAGAAGCATGCTGCCTCTGCTTGCCCTGGGCTCACTGTCCCAGCACAGCTGTGCCCCCTCCAGAAGGCTACCAGTGCCCACATTGCTGCCTGTCTGGGCACTGCACCAGAGACTGTACAGGCTGCTGGGCTCCCTGGGGAACCTTCTGCTGCCAGAAGGGCAATTTGCAACCATTATGGGTTTCATTTCAGACATTATTTGTTTTTCCACGACTGAAAATATTAAATGTTAATGACTGGGTTTGTGTGGGGCAAGGGAGTGGAACAGCTGGTGGTGAAGCATTGAGCTGAACAACAGAGGGCACCAGACATGCGTCCGTCCTCCAAAAATGCGTGACACATCAAGCTCTTTTGAGGAACTGCTCCCCAGCTGTTGACAGCAGGCTCTGAAGCAGCTGAGCTCCATGCAAAGCAGCACCCGTGGCCCAAACACATCTTCTCCCCCGACAGAACTCCTGCTCTAACCTGCAACCCTTCTGAGGACCAAACCCACCTGACGGCCCCACAAGAAGCAGGTAATGCCTTTAAGTTCTTCCTATGCTGTTGTGTGGCTTTGTGCTCTGCTCACTGCTTCAGAGGGAGCCTTCTCACCTCTTAACCAATGCACTGCCAGAGCTGCCCAACCGCTCACAAATGGGTTAAGCCCCAGCTCTACAGATGCTGCAGCATCCTTCTGCTTTCCCAGCTGCTGAGCCTCGCTGTTTTGCAGCCACTGGTGTCATTCAGGGGGTCTTCACACCTCATGGCAGTTTAACACCAGGACTTCTTACCATGCGTCTTCCACAAGTTTGGAGCTATTCGGCTCCAGATACAAGACCTTGGAACCACCACAGGTACTGTGCTTGGGGGTTTTGCTGGGGCTGGGGTTCCCAGCCCAGATAATGCTCTGCTGCTCCACAGGGCAGAGCTCTGCCTACACGGAGTGCCTTTTCTACTGCCAGACTCTGGCAGGGAACAACTGCCAGGGACGTGGCACCACAGCACAACCACAGCTGGAAGCCCGAGAGAGCTAAGACACTGGCTATACGTTAACTCCTCCAGAATTACAGTGTCCCTGTGGTTCAGTAATGCCACACCAGCCCTGGTGCTGGGGCAGGTGCCGTGCTTCCCTCGCTGGCTGCCTGATCTCTGCTCTGGTTTCAGACACTAAAAACAGTTCTCTCAGTTTACAAAATTGGACACTTTCACTACAATTAGATGCTGAGTGTCCAACACCCCAGCAGACTGTGCTGCCATTCACCAGGACCTGGACAGGCTGGAGAGCTGGGCAGAGAGAAATTTAATGAACTATAACAAGGGTAATTGTAGAGTCTTGCATCTGGGCAAGAACAACTCCAGGTACCAGTACAGTTTGGGGACTGACCTGTTGGAGAGCAGTGTAGGAGAAAGGGACCTGGGGATGCTAGTGGACAGCAGGATGACCATGAGCCAGCAATGTGCTCTTGTGGCCGAGAGGGCCAACAGCATCCTGGGGTGGATCAGAATGGGGGTGGTTAGCAGATCGAGAGAGTTTCTTCTCCCTTTCTGCTCTGCCCTGGTGAGACCACACCTGGAGTATTGTGTCCAGTTCTGGGCTCCTCAGTTCAAGAAGAACACAGAACTGCTGGAGTGAGTCCAGCACAGAGCCACAAAGATGATGAAGGAAGTGGTGCACCTCCCTTATGAGGAGAGGCTGAGGGAGCTGGGTCTCTTTAGCTTGGAGGAAACTGAGGGGTGACCTCATTAATGTCTATAAATATTTCAAGGGTGGGTGTCGGGATGATGGAGCCAAGCTCTTCTCAATGTCATCTGGTGATGGGACGAGGGGCAGTGGGTGCAGGCTGGAACAGAGGAGGTTCCACATAAATATGAGAAGGAACTTCTTCCCAGTGAGGGTGCCAGAGCACTGGAACAGGCTGCCCAGGGGAGTTGTGGAGTCTCCTGCTCTGGAGACGTTTAAAGCCTGCCTGGATGTGTTCCTGTGTGAGTTGGTCTAGGTGATCCTGCTGTGGCAGGGGAATTGGACTAGATAATCTTTTGAGGTCCCTTCCAATCCCTAATGATTCTATGATTCTATCTCATAAAAGTCTAGCAGTTTTATAGAAGTGTTGGAGACTGGTTTTTAGCTGCCTTTTCCCCACATGGAAAACTCTCCTGTGTTAAGCAGGTCCTTTTTTCCACGTTTCTTCATGAAAAGTTGTGAGTCTGGGTTTCTCGTCAGACCCAAGCCAGGAACAAAAACCAAGAGATAAAATCTTATCATCTAGCACAGCCAGATGGAGAAAGCTCTAACTAATGTCTTGGGGGACAGGAATGGTGCATAGTGCCAACGT
Organism: Phoeniculus purpureus; assembly: GCA_028565055.1. NCBI lineage: Eukaryota > Metazoa > Chordata > Aves > Bucerotiformes > Phoeniculidae > Phoeniculus > Phoeniculus purpureus. The sequence continues at coordinate 19,405,588 of JAOXOE010000405.1, read as the reverse complement.
GTCTCTTTGTACACTCCTGTGTCTGTGTAGGTATTCACATTTGTAAAGGGAGGAATCCCAAAGCTGAAATGAACACTGGAGAGAAATAGAGTAGTTTTGGTTTGGGGCTTTTTTCCTCTACCATGGGGCTAGCCAAGCCTATCTTTAGTTAATATGAATCTGTGTTAGGAGGCCACAGGTCTGAAAGCAGTGCTTTTGTTTTGTGGAGTCAGCACACCGCACGCAGTACTCGCTGAAACCTCAGCTGACACCCAACTCCTCCATTCCCAAACAAAAGCAAAGCTAAAACAAAATATTTTTAAATAGTCATTGCAGGAAAATGCTTCAGCAGCTCTCCTTTAGAATCCAAAGATGCAGGATGCATCTTCCTGGTGTTGCAAAGGGCACAGTTTTTCCAGCCCACAGAAGAGAGCAATTACTGCTTTCATGTTCATGGGGACAGTAGCTACTGTCTTTCTGGATCCTGAGAATGTTGAAGGAGCCACGGGGTTATGATGTAGGTGGGATACATGAGTCCTGAAGCTTGGAGATGTGCAGGATGCATGCAAGCTCCAGCATGCCTTGAGATGCCAGCGTGTTGCTTTCTCTTGAAAGGTAAATGTATTTATCTCAAAGGCAGGGTTGTCTTGTAGAGCAGTGTACAGCAGCAGCAAGGGGTCTGAACCATAGGTGGTACAAAAATGGCTGTGATCAGGCTGGGAGCTGAGCTCAGAGCCTCATTTCTCACATGAGCTGTGGTGGGGTTTGGTTTGTTGCTTCTGCTTTGCTGGTGTGCAACTCTTGGTAAGTGCAGCCTTTGAAGCTCCTTTTTGTGGAGAAGTCTATCAGAAATGTGCAGGTAATGTTTTGCACCTGACGTTGTTGTTTGCAGCAAAACAGTGAGCCCAAAACATCTGGTGCTCAGCCAGTGCTGGTAGCAGCTGCTGCCTTGCCGGCTTGGTAGCATCTCCAGATGTTGTGAGCCACCACAGCAAATACAACTTCTTGCAACCGATAATCTTCTTTCATATGTTATGATTTCCATTCCCATGAGTGTCCCTTCCCATTTCTCTCTCCAGAAATGAATTGAGTAGGAAGTTTTGGAAGGGTTTTGGCTTCACTTCCACTGATAGGTGACACAGTGTGAAAATAGCCTTCTGTGTTGTGGAGAAATACGCTCTATATCAGAATGCCGGAGGTTCTGGGCATAAACTGCTCCTCAGCTTGACTCTGCCTGGAAGGCTTATCTGTTAATCAAGTGAGTTTGTCGTGAAAACATTGAGCAAATAGAACAGCTGAGGGTTTTAAATTCCATAAAGCAAATCTGTGCGTCTGCAGGAGGACTCCCCTGCTTCATTCACCTAGAAGCAAGGTTGAAAGTTATTAAAAAGGGTCAGAAATACATTTGACATCTGTGGCACAAATCTTCATCCTGGGGGAGGAAGGGCCTTCAGGTAACAGGGTTTAGGAAATTTCTCTCTCGGTTAAGACCTTGTTAGGTGATGTGATTGCTTTGCCTCCTGGTAACAGGCCAATAACAAGACTTTTGATGGCTGTCACTCAGCAAGGGAAGTGAATGAAGTTAGATGATGGTGATAAATTGCTTGCCATGTTGGCTGCAGAAGGGGTTAGGGCAGGGCAGTTGTCTGCCTGAAGCAATGCAGAGCAGGAGCACTCGCACCTTTGCTCAGCCTTTGCTCAGTAATAGCAGGTTCATTATATTAGAGCTAATCTGTGCATGCGTGTGAGAGCAGATGCTGGAAGGTACTGAGGGGTCATTGTTGTCATAAAATCCTTAAACAGCAAGGAGGGAAAAGCCACCAGGTAGTAGGCAGAAATGCATTTGTTTCCTTGGCAAGGTCAGAACAGCTCCAGACAGCAGCATCGGCACAAGATGCACCAGTGAGGAAGAGCACCAGCCTGGCTGAACAGGGAGCTCCTGCTGAGCCTCAGGGAAAAAAAGGAGAAATTGATCATCTTTAGAAGAAAGGGCAGGCAACTCGAGAAGGGCACAGGCAGGCAGAGAGAAAATCAGAAAGACAAAAGCCCAGTTAGAACTCAGCCTGGCCATTGTCGTGATGGACAACAAAAAACGTTTCTACAAATACAAAAGAGAGTTGGGGAGAATCTCCATCCCTTACTGGATACGGAGGGGAACATCACCACCAAGGATGAGGACAAGGCTGAGGTACTTAATGTGCTTTCTTTGCCCCCATCATTAATGACCAGTCCAGTGATCCTTAGGGTATTCAGCCTCCTGGACTGCAGGACAGAGATGGAGAGCAGGATGCACTTTCCACAATCCTTGAGCAAGCAGACCTGCAGTACCACCTGGGCAGTCACAAATCTGTGGGGCCAGATGGGATCCATCCAGGAGTGCTGAGGGAGTTGGCAGAGAAGCTTGCCAAGTCACTCTCCATCATTTGCAGATAACATGAAATCAGGCAGGTGTGTTACCTGCTTGAGGGTAGGAAAGCTCTGCAGAGGGCCCTGGATTTGCTGGATCAATGGGCCACAGTCAATTGTGTGAGGTTTAGCAAAACCAAGTGCTGGGTCCTAAACTTCTGTCACAACAGCCCTGAGAAACGCTACAGACTTGGGGAAAAGAGACTGGAGAACTGATCAGTGGAGAAGGACCCGGGGGGTGCTGACTGACAGCTGAGTTCATGCTGAATGTGAGCCAGCAGTGTGCCCAGGTGGCCAAGGCAGCCAACGGTATCCTGGCCAGCATCAGAAACACTGTGGCCAGCAGGACTAGAGAAGTGGTCATCCCCTTGTACTCAGCACTAGTGAGGCTTCATCTTGAGTGCTGTGTTCGGTTTTGAGCACCTCAATCTAGGACATTGAGCTGCTGGAGTGTGTCCAGAGAAGAGCAACAGGGCAGGTGAAGGGCCTGGAGGACAGGTCATCTGAGCGAACTAGGGTTGTTTAGCCTGGAGAAGGTTGAGGGGAGTCCTTATCGTTCTTTACAGCTACCTGAAAGGAGGTTGCGGAGAGGTGGGGGTCAGTCTCCTCTCCCAAGTCACTCGCAATAGAAGAGGAAGAAATGTTCTCAAGTTGTGCCACGGGAGGTTTAGGTTGGACATCAGGAAAAAATTCTTCACTGACAGAGTGGTCAGGGATTGGAAGAGGCTGTCTTCAAGCTACTTTCATATGACGTGAGTCTTGCTTAAAGTGGTGTCTGTAATGCAAAGAGTGGAAACACTCGTTTGGTTTTGGCTCAGTTTTGAGCAGACTTAATCCTGGGTCAAACAATTAGAGTGCAAGTCCCAAACCACCAAATCTTCTTTCAGGGGTTTATGCTGACTCCTTAGCACTGGCCCCTCAGCTATTTCTTAAGGAGTGTGAGCTGCTGTGTAGCTATGCAAGTTTGACTAATTTTGGTTTCCTAGCTAAATCCTTGTCGATTGCTTGGAATTGCTTGAGATTTCCAAGAGAAGTTGGGAATAAAACCTCTGTCCCATCGGAGCAAACCGTGAGCCAGCCTTCAGTCAGTCCTGGTTTTCCAGGAGGGCTTGTTGAGTCCCTAGGAGTGGCTGAGAACTGACACTTAAAGCAGAAGACAAAAAGCCCACACTCATTTTTTGCCCCAAGAGTAAGACTTCTCAAAGCAGTCAGTGGCACTGGGAGTGATTTGGACTCAGGTTGCCAAATCATTAAAAGATTTGGAAAGGAGATGACAAATACAGTTCTGCCCTCCCCAGGGTTACTCTTCAGAAATACTGGGTTTTGAGCTAGTGGTAAATAAGTGGAAAAGGGTGGAAGCAGAAGGGGAATGCCAGGAGGGAGGGTTGAGGCACAGTGGAGAATTGAGCTGAAGGCAGCCTCCATTCAAAAGTAATCACAGTACCATGATTAAACAGCCGGTGTCCCGATAACAATTGTTGTCACTGCACAATAAAAACAGGAGGAGTTTGTATGCATGTGCCTTGCTAGGGCTTTCACTTGCCTGCGACCCCTCGTTTCCTCAGTTAATCTGCTTGCTGGCAGGTTGGGTCCTGCTTTCAGGGTGCACCCTGAGGCAGTGGGGTGCAGGGTCTCCATCACTGCTGGGGACTGTGGGTACAGAAGCCTGCTCTAGAATCAGTGCTTTGTGTGCCTGAACATGTGCCTTGTGAATAATCAGTTCTGGGCCCCTCAGTTCAAGAGGGATGTGGAGCTGCTGGAGGGAGTCCAGCATAGAGCAATGAGGATGGTGAAGACAGTGGAGCACCTCACTTATGAGGAGAGGCTGAGGGAGCTGGGTCTCTTTAGCTTGGAGGAAACTGAGGGGTGACCTCATTAATGTCTATAAATATTTCAAGGGTGGGTGTCGGGATGATGGAGCCAAGCTCTTCTCAATGTCATCTGGTGATGGGACGAGGGGCAGTGGGTGCAGGCTGGAACAGAGGAGGTTCCACATAAATATGAGAAGGAACTTCTTCCCAGTGAGGGTGCCAGAGCACTGGAACAGGCTGCCCAGGGGAGTTGTGGAGTCTCCTTCTCTGGAGATGTTTAAGACCCGCCTTAATGTTTTTCTGTGTGACTTGGTCTAGGTGGTCCTGCTGTGTGGCAGGGGGATTGGCCTAGATGATCTTTCGAGGTCCCTTCCAATCCCTAATGATTCTATGATACACCAACACAATCAGTCACATTTTTAGAAATCCTTTGGTTTCTGAATTGCAAATTGCAGCAATTTTTTATTTTTTTTTTTTTTTTTAAGAGCAGACGCTATAGAGCGAGAGAAAAGCTGGCTGGAGGAGCAGCACTAAATCTTGCGGTGCACGTAGATGAGCACAGTTTCCCATGCATACGGGTAAAGAGAGAGGATCTATTTGTATTTCCCCCAATAGGCTCTACTGATGTCTGACATATTACCAGGGCTCTTCCAGCAGAATAACAAAGAAAACAATAGTTTTCCTCCATGGTCTCATCAACTATTTCTGAGAGCTCTGGCTTGGTATTAACAAGCAAACAATGTTGGCTTCTGCTTAGACTGCCTCATGCTACAAAGATAAAATAAAATTACCAGGAAGAGAAGGTTTTATAAACGAGTTACTGGTTTGTTTTGTTTTTTTCCTTTCTGCAAACAGCCCAGACCAAGTATTGCCAGTGGAAAGGAGCAAGGGGAGAAGCCACTGAAGGAGGAGGTTGGATATATATTTATTGCATTTGTGGGAGTACATTATTGCTGATTCAATGAAATAAGAAAATTGTTTAGGCTTGCCTGAACGAGCATTACTTTATCTAATCAACCTTTTCTAAATTGGTCTTAATGTACTTCTATAAATACATTATTTCCAAACCCCAGGTTGTGTGGGCAGCATCAGTTTTGCTGTGGCACTGAAATGTGCCCACCCTTTTATTCTATGTTGGAAAGCATTATGCTTTTGGGTGTTTTCTGCCGATAGACGGGCTAGGATGTTGGTTGGAAGGCTAATGGATCGTGTGGCTGAGTGGGATGGGTGTCAGCTTCACTGTAGGCATGCTGCTGAGTGCAGACTTGAGCTGCTCTATGAGTGGGGCTGATTTAGGTGACCCTCTGGTCGCCTTCTCATGTCCTTCAGGCCAAGAGAACTTGATATCCTTATGCCTGTGTGGTCTGTGGAGTGAGTTGTTTTTCCAGGGGCATAAGAAGCCAAAGTGTTTTGGCATTTCAGTACTAGAAGTCTGTGGCTTGGAACCCTTCAGATTGCTGCTGGGCTAGATTTTGGGGTTTTGAGAAGATAACCTCCAAAATGTGACCCAGCAGGCTGATTTCATGAGGAAGAAGGTTGTGCTGCCGGAGTTTACTGTAACCTCAGGCAAAGGAGCTGCAGTGGTATTGATTCAGCTGTGAGAAAAGGAAGAGCCAGTCAAGCTCTGAGGGGAGCTAGGTGGACTTTGCCCTGAAGAGCTGGGATTAAGGGGTAAGCTCTTCTCCTTGTGCTGTTGGGCAAGGAAGGCTCTGGCTGAGCAAACAGAGGAGGGTTTGACCGCGGGCTGATAGTTTATGCCTTGCTAGCAGAGCGTGAAACTTCTCCTTGCTCCTACAGGAAATTAAGCTGAGATGGTTCCCTTAAACACATTATGTGGTAGTAAGTGTGTTGTTATTAAGATGAGATGATGTATCTAAAAGGTCTTCATGCATGGATCATGGAAAAGCTAAGTAGCATTGCAGAGCTGGCAAGCAACAAACCATGGATTCCTGAAAAAGAAGCCCAAAACTGATCCTCGACAGCTTTGCCTTTGACAAGCAGTTAAATTAGCTCAGAACTTGCAGAATTCCTCGTTTGGGTCGGGATTTTCTAGGTTACACTGTGAACATCAGAGTCATGTCTGGTTACCTGAGACAACTGACAAATGTTGGTGCATTACAGCTATTGGGAAAACAAATTCCAAAGACAGGTTGAATCTGAACACGTTACAGACTGGAGGCTGCTGCCGGTGGGTTACAGCAGAACAAAAAGCAGGATCATTTTAGGCAGTGGTAGCTGAGGCTCTGTCTATGTTAGCAGGTGGGGTGATGCTTTGGGGATAGATTCATAGGGTGAAGCAGCACGCTGCACATCTTGCAAGGCTCCTGCTTTGTGCTGGCTGTGGTTTGGCGCCCCTTAGAAAACCTTTGAGTGTGTTGAAGTGCACTCCCAAGACACACCTCCAAGTTTTACACAGTTAGTTTTGTGTGCTGAGGGATGCTGAGGTGAGATTAATTAGGTTAATTTCAGAAAATACAGTCCTGGGGTAGCAAATGTTCCAGGTAAGTACCTCTACAGCCTTTACTTTGTCCACTCTTGCCTGACTTAAGAAATGTCCCTTTTAGCACCCAGACGTGGTACCATCAGTGCACTTGTGAAGAGTGTCAAGCCGTGACTATTCAGTGTGCTTTTATGAAGTACACAGCACTCCTACAGGACCGTGTTGTGAAGACTGTTGTGTGTGGTTCAGCCATCCAACAGGTCTATAGTCTGTCCAAAGGAGACCCCTTTAGCTAGCAGGAGTACAAATGCTACAAAGAGAGGTAACAAAAACAGCCCCAAATCTCTGCTTCATATGAGGCGTATTCAGGAGACTGGTTTTGTCCTGCCTGTGATGTCCTGATGCTGGTGTGGAGGTGTCCTAATGAAGCAATGTGAAAAGTGATCAATTATTTTGTATAATTTATGTAAATGTATTACGTGGGGGAGAGTGTGTGGGCTGAAACGTGTTTTTGTGATGACAACCAGGATTTTGCTCCAGAACCAGCAGCCTGGCAGGGTGCATTGTACCCAGTTAGAGAACCTCAAGGCACTGTGTCCTAGAGGTGTGCAAGCAATTGTGTTTGATGCTCAGTGGTTGGAAGCAGCCCCACGTAAGACTGTAGGTGACAGCGTGTATTTGCATACAACAGCTCATGCTGCTTGGGTTGCTGAGCCATGAGAAACCCAAAGCTTACACAAAATTAATTCTGTAACTTAGAAACCGTGTCTGAGGAACTCATGGCTATTGATTCTAGGTGTTAAACCATCTGTGGGGTTGGGGATCAGAAGGTGAGATGCTGAAAGGCTTGCAAGGTAAGATCTCTCAGGAGCAAGCTGGCATGTAGGGATGTTGTAGCTGTTCCGTCGGGGCGGGGGGGCTTTGCAAAAGAGCAAGTTTAAGAAAGAAATCTGAAAACAGACAGGCTGTATTCGATATCCACGAGGCGATATGAGAAGCTTAATGTATAGCCTTCTGCAAAAGCAAACAAGTCATCGTTTAGAACCTTTTAAGCAGCAGTATCTTTGGAAGGAAATAACAGATAGCAATCTAGTTATTTATTTATTTATTTTACATGCTCTGAAAGAGATGAGAGCTAGTTTCTGCATTTGTTCATCTTCAGAGTGACATACAGCTCTCCGAGGAAGCCACGCATCAGTTTCATAGACCGTGGTGGTATGTTTTGGTTTTCTAAGAGCTAGCGGGTAAATCCAGAGACTAGCAGATAATAGACTCAGCTGAAAATGATAAGCACAGACGTATGAAAGCCTTTCCTTTCCCTGCTGTTGAAATGAGAAGATTGGTGGAAACGTCATGGCTTAGAATTCATGAAGCAATGTTTCCCTAATCAGCCATCAGACTAAATTGCCATCATACAGTATATTCGTATTTATTTTTCTATGAAAATACTCTGTCTAAAGGCGTGCTGAAGCGGGTGTTAGGAATATATGGAGAAACCCTTACACATAATGTTCTGCACTATGAGGCTTATCGTCTAACTGTGGTATGTCTGTGCTTAGCTACTATATAATAGGTCGGCTTTCAGCTTCATAAATTCTTACCATAATGTGCTCTGCAGGAGAGGTCTGCCAAAATGCAGTGTTTCTTGATGCCCATTTACCTTGCTGGGGTTATTGCCCATGATGGAAGCAAATAAACTGTTCCCCCATTAGAGCCAGGTACAGGAGAGGAAATGGGTGCCCTTGGCTCTTCCTGGGACGGGATGATCTTTTTCTTCCCTGTTCTGCAAAGGGAGAAGCCTGCAAATAGTCCGGTTACTCCAGAAGATGCTGTGTGAGCAGACAGAATACGATGCTCCCTGGTGAAGGGAGCCTGTGAGGTGAGGAGAAGATGAGGGACATAAAGCAGAAAAAGCACAAAACCTTACGGGACAACACGGGATACCTCCCCAGTTGCTGACCTTATACTAGGAAGCCCATGGGGGCAATAAATGTGCCAAAAAATACTGCATGCTTTTTTGAGGTTATATTACCTTTCTTTATCCAGGTCTGACAGAATTCATGCTCTCTGGTCTGGACTAAGATTTATAGCAGTGAGGACATCATTACTTTTCTGATTACAGCTCCGGCAGACCCTTCTTGCTGCTAGCAGACTGACAGCATGTACTTACGCCTGCACGTGTGTTACAAGGGTTACTAATTTCTTTTGGATGCAAAACTAAAACTGGTATCTCTTGCCTTTTTCCTAACTGGAAATGGCTCTTAAAATATTTAAGAAACGGATTTTTTTTTTTAAATTATTTTTTTTTAATACCTGGGTCCTTTCCCAAGGCTGTCATTCACATGATTGTTTTTCATTAGGCACAGGGGCCAGGAGGTTAATTGTAATTGCACGGTCGCCTGGGCTGTTGTGTGATTTGAAGCAGAGTTTCTCTGCTGTGTCAGGTCCAACAGTATATTATTTAAAAGTGTTAGTGCCGGGTTGCTCTTTAAATCTGCCAGAGAACTGAGGAAGAAGTGATTTAAGCCTTCGATTTAGTGATCTCTTCTTGCCGTCCGCTTCGGGCCACTTTACTAGCGATAGCAGAATGTGAGCAGAATTCAAAGACAGAATTTTTAAATAAAATAAAATGAAAAGTAGCAGCCGAGAAGGTGGAACCCTTCATCTTGGTAACTTAATACCATGTATCTTTGTTGACAACTTTATATGTAAATCAATAATTATTCTAAACTACTCAGTTCCCCTCCAGGAAATCCAGATTTCAACATTAAAGGCTCGCTATAAGGAATGAAAGCCTTGTGCCAATTCCCCACAGGTTTTATTAAGCTGCAGAGAAAAACCCAAGAGGGTTTTTTTTTTTTGCCTCATGAATAACATTGATAGAGAGGTCAGCAATTTACCTACGTCCGTGGAGATTACTGGGTTTGGGGCGATAATTGTGAGCACTTTATGGCTTCAGGAATACATATTTTCTACCTCAATGGAGCAGCAAGGGAAGGAGGGCGCAACTGGCTTTGCTTGGCTGAGGTCTCCTTTCATCACTTTACTCCGGAGATGATGTCCATGAATAGTGTGAAGTTGCACAACTGGTTGAGGATATCGGTCTTGATGGGTTTTGACCCCAGCCTTCTCTTTTTTGGCATGGTACATCATTTGCAGACCTGCTTGGAGACTGGTACTGGGCTTAGTGGCTTCAGAGCTGTCTGGTCCAGCTCTTGGGTTTGCAGTTCAGTAGCACCCAGACTGATCTGTAGGTTGCTTGGTCTGTGTATGTGGTGGTGACACCCTCCTATAGCTATAGGGATGTCCAGCTCTCTTGTCAGCTGATGCATTTGAACAGCACCTGGGTAGTCCTTTGTGAACTGGGGGATGTCTGGATGCAGGATGAAGATTGTGGTTGTGTCTTTTGAATCACGAAAGCTCTGCTTTGGGCTGCATAGCCTTTGACAGAACAGGGCAGGAAGAAGACACCTGTCTGCAGCTTGGTTTAGATGCGTCGTGCACACCAGAGGAGGTAAATCACAAAACATTATGGATTGGAAGGGACCTTGAAAAATCATCTAATCACAGGAAGTTGGGAGGGGAAACAGTCAGTATAGCTGACTTGGACAACATCTTTGGGAGCATCCACTGCCATCTGAACATGAGCCAGCAGTGTCGCCAGGTGGCTAACAGCATTCTGGCCTGCATCAGAAACAGTGTGGCTAGCAGAACTAGGGAAGTGATTGTCCTCCTGTACTCAGCACTGGTGAGGCCTCATCTCAAGTGCTGTGTTCAGTTTTGGGCACCTCAGTGCAAGGGGCATTGAGGTGCTTAAATGTGTCCAGAGAAGGGCGGTGAAGCCGGTGAAAGGTCTAGAGCACTTGTGTGATGAGGAGCAGCTGAATGAACTGGTGGTGTTTAGTGTGGGGAGAAGGAGGTTGAGGAGAGACCTTATTGCTCTTTACAACAACCTGAAAGGAGGTTGTAGCAAGGTAGAGATCAGTCTCTTCTCCCAAGTAATTAGAGATAGGATGAGAGGAAATGTCTTCAGGTTGTGTCAGGGGAGATTTAGACTGGACAAATTTCTTCACTGAAGGGGTTACCAAATGTTGGAAAAGGCTGTGCAGGAAAGTGGTGGAGTCACCATCCCTGAACATGTTTAGAAAACGTGTGGTGCTGAGGGACTTGGTTTAGTGATGATGTGGCTGTGCTGGGTTAGTGGTTGGGCTCAGTGTTTGGACAAAGTGTTTGTGTGATTCTGTGGACTAGTGAAGGGGATAATTCAATGCCATATACTGTCATGCTCAGTGTCTAACTGGGAGAGCTGTCTGGAGAGCAGGAGGGATTGCAGCTCAGGAATAGGTTGAGCATCAGGTTCTGGGTGGTGAGCAGTTGCATTGTGCATCACTTGCTTTATGCATTGCTGGCTTAGTATCACTGTTGTTATTACTTATTCTCTCCCAGTGTTGTCCTTTTAAATTGTCCTTATCTCAACCTACCAGATTTCACGTTTTAATTCCTGTTGTCCTCCCCATCCCATGGAATATGGTTGGGAGCGAGTGGGCACGTGCTTGATTGCCAGCTGGGCCTGCACCATGACCTTGCTGTATTGATTTTCTGCTGGTTCATCTTTGTAGCTAGTCCTTACTGTATTGTTGTAGCCTGTCCTCGTGCCTCTGGTGCAAAGATCTTTGCAGGGAGAGACAAGCTGAAGGCTTCTAAATTTGGGCTCCATAAGCAGATCATGTTCCTACATTATTCCTGGAATAATTCCAGTTTCATCACGTTCTGCTTTTTTTCTCAGCTTGTAAAAGTCTTGGAAAGAAAAACCTCTATTTAGATTTCTTCTTAAATCTAATTTCTTGGGAGCAAAGTAGAGCTTTCTTTTTTTCCCCTCTCTCATTTTAAACAAGAAATAAATCCAACCAAAAGTCTTCCTGTGGATGAGCGTGCAGTGATCCTGATGCCATCTTCAGTGCTGGCCTTTTGTCTCCTTTCTCCTCTGCCTTCTATTTACATTATTTTTGGCCACCTTCCTTGAAGGAGCTATTGATTAAAGGATGCAAACTGCCTCAGATCCTGCATATCAAGCTGCTCTTTTTTCAAGCAGCTCAGCACGTGAAGAGCTGTTTTCGCACTGCAATGCAGCTTTGCCCAGATTCCTGGTCTCTCCAGCTTTCTCTTCTCTTTTCTTCCCTTTGCCCTCCCATCCTGCTAAACGGACATCTTGTCAAATCCTGTTTGTACAGACTGACAGCTGTGACAGTCGTGGAGAAAAAGCCAGATCCATGCACATCCACCCTAACAGAATCAAAATGTCAAGGCACAAGTGAAATATATCGCTGTGCTTCCCTGTCAGAGTTTGCTAATATCACCTGGGTAAATTGACAGCGCAACACCTGCAGCAAGATAACCGATTTCTATTAGCACTTGCCTCACATATTTATATTGGGTTAGGAATATAGGGGCTGCTGGAGAGAAAGCTCTCAATTGTTTCCTGGCAGGAAGAAATGCCCCCTGTTCTTTGTGCCACAGGACAGTCAGGGCAGCGAAGTCACTTCCATGAAGCACAGCAATTAATAAAGAAAGAAAGAAAATAGTAGTTTCACAGCCTGTTATTAAATTACCAGCTCTTCTGACTGTCTGGAGTTGCTGGCAGTATTCACGGGGACTTTGAAGCCTTGAGCAGCCTCGATGCCTATCATTTACCCAGCAGTTGGAAGCACAAAAAGCAGAGTGGAAGGGAGGTCCTCAACTGCAAGGGAAATACTGGAATTATCAGTCTCATAATCATTCAGCAGCCTTGTTCACAAATAATCAGAAACATTTGGGTTTGGATTGCTTCCCTTCTACTTTTGGTCTTTAAAAGAACTAGAAACAGCAACTGGAAAATTATGTGTTAAGTAATGGGGGTGGGACAGGGAGTGTAACTTACATTTGAGCAGGGAGGAGAAAGGGTACGATAAAAGTGCAGTAAATCTCCCTTGTATCGAGGAGGGGTATTTTATAGTGACTTTCTGCAAACTGAAGGCACCTGCATAAATAACGTAGCGACGCGTTTAATTGCAGCTATTTGTTTCCAAATTTGGCCGGGTGGCGAGAGAATTTCTGTGCAGAATAATGAACCTGCTGTTGTCGGCCCGTTGCACAACTTTTAAAAGAAATAGTGGAGGGTATTTGTGCTGAGTGTCAGGGCCTCAGAAGTTCCTAGCTGCTGTCTAGTCCATCTGCAAAGTAACTGACCTCCACAAGCGCATCTGTATGGAATGTGCTGTACGAATTGGGGATGCCAGGTGATGGCAGAGAGGAAAATATTACCAGTCCCTATTGGGGGCCTGAAACTTTCATTTGCTCTTTCAGAGTAAAGTTTACCGCTTTAAATAAAGGAATAAATCCTGGGCTTTCTACTTTTACATAGGCTGAGGGAGCGGGGGCTGTTCAGCCTAGAGAAAAGACTCTGGGGGAACCTTAGAGCTGCTTTCTAATGCCTGAAGGGAATGAAGGGAACCTACAGGAAGGCTCTAGAGAGGCTTTTCACAAAGGTCTCTAGCAACAGGACAAGGGGAAGTGGTTTGAAACTGAAGGAGAGGAGGTTTAGACTAGGTCTTAGGAAGAAGCTCTGCAGTGCAAGGGTGGAGACTCTGGAGTAAATCACCCAGAGAGGTTGTGGCTGCCTCCTCCCTGAAGGAAATCATGGTGTTTTGTCTCTGCATGTGACAGGACAACCACTTGATGCTTCTACCCGTTGTTGTGTCTATGGAGCTTGCTAAGCTTTCCTCATTCAATTTCTCAGGGTATGGATGGTTTCCGTGTTCTCCTTGCATACACCCTTAGATTTGTTGCCTCCTAACTAAAGGCAAAACAACCCATGTTAATACATATCAGAGCAGAATTTTTACTTGGCATCTGTAACTCATAGAATCATAGAATTATTGAGGTTGGAAGAGACCTCCAAGATCATCCAGTCCAACCATCAACCCAACCCTACCCTGCCCACTAAACCATGTTTTCAGGTGCCAGATCTACACGTGTTTTGAACACCTCCAGGGACAGTGACTCTCCCACCTCCCTGGGCAGCCTGTTCCAATATTTGACCACTCTGTCAGGGAAGAAACTTTTCCTGAAGTCCAATTTAAACTTCCCCTAACACAACTTGAGGTCATTTCCTCTTGTCCTATGGGTAGTGTCTTGGAAGAAGAGACCCCTCCCACCTCTCTACTACTTCCTGAGCCTACTTTCCTGGACTAATTTTTATGTGCATAAACCCACTTAGCACACTCGCTCCAGGCAACTCTGGGTAAATCCTTCCTATATTTCTTTGGTTAGAAGGACTGTAAAAGATCTGTCTCCATTGCCCTCTGATGGGATTTGAATAGATGTGTCTGGAGTGACATGTTCAGCCACAAATTATAGAGGAACCATTTTAAAATAAATTGTCTGCATCCACTCCCATAAAATTTACCTCCTGAGGCAGATGATCATAAAGCTAGAAGAATACAAGCCCTTAAACATTTGAGGCAAGGTTTGAGAGGATCCTTTTGCACAGGTGTTTGCATCATCATGGGCTGGTGGGATGCTGCCTGTTAATAGAGGAAAGGCTGATTTTACACCACCTAGAAATCTTGTCCACACAACTGAGGTTGTGCAAGGTAGAGCCAACCGAGAGGAAACCATTAGTAATTTTCAGATGACACCAAGTTGGAGGGGAGTCTTGATCGGCTGGAGGGTATGAAGATGCTGCAGAGATCTGGACAGGCTGGGTCAGTGGGCAGAGGCCAATGGGATGAGGTTTAACCAGCCAAGTGCAGGATCCTACACTTTGGCCAGAATAACCCCCCTGCAGCTACAGACTGGGGGATGAGTGGCAGGACAGCAGCCTGGTGGAGAGGAACCTGGCAGCACTGGTTGACAACTGGCTGGAAGGAGCCAGCAGGGTGCCCAGGTGGCATGAAAGGCCAATGGCATCCTGGCTCGTATCAGGAACAGTGTGGCCAACAGGACTAGGGAGGTAATTCTCACCCTGTCTTGGGCACTGGTGAGGTCTCTCCTTGAGTACTGGGGGTAGTTCTGTGTCTCTTACTTCAAGAAAGATGTTGAGGTGCTGGAGCAGGTCCAGAGGAGCAACATGGCTGGGGAAGGGACTAGAGGGAAAGTCTGATGAGGCGAGGCTGAGGGAGCTGGGGTGGTTTCGCCTGGAAAAGAGGAGACTCAGAGGGGACTCTTTAGAACTCTCTGAAGGGAGGTTGTAGTCAGATGGGGTCAGGCTGTTCTCCCAGGCAACTAGCACCAGGACAAGAGAGCAGGGCCTGAAGCTGCACCAGGGGAAGGTTAGTTTGGATGTTAGGAAGCCCTTCCTCATGCAAGGAGCGATCAGACCCTGAAATGGACTGCCCAAGGCAGTGGTGGAATCCCCATCGCTAGAGATGTTTAAGAACAGGCTGGATGTGGCACTTAGTGCCATGGTCTAGGTTGCCGTGATGTTAGGTCCTAGGCTAGGCTTGATGATCTCAGAGGTCTTTTCCAGCCTCAATAATTCTGTGATTCTGTGAAACATTTTAAGCACTTTCACGTCTCTTTGCTGCCAGCATATGTGCAGTCTACCAGTTCATGCTTAAACCTTGACATGTGGGTAAACACG
Organism: Phoeniculus purpureus; assembly: GCA_028565055.1. Lineage (NCBI taxonomy): Eukaryota > Metazoa > Chordata > Aves > Bucerotiformes > Phoeniculidae > Phoeniculus > Phoeniculus purpureus. The sequence goes on along the minus strand of JAOXOE010000405.1, from coordinate 19,390,332 downwards.
TGTGACATAAATCATTAAAATAAATCCTCCCAAACATCATCTTTCTTAACCACAATGGGTTGCAATTGTCCAAACCACAACGTAATTAGACAATCCTTCTTTGTCTGCTGGCTGGGCTCCAGATTCCTATGGCAGCCTGAACAAGAAGACTAAAACCCTTTTATTGTAGTATTGTGCCAACAGTCACGCAGCTTTGAAGAATCCTCTTTTCTAGGAGGTTTTGCTGACTGGTCTTTGTGTTCCTGCCTGTAACAAATGTACACAGACAGACATAGCGGGTTCTTGTCTGCATCATTTTCAGGTTTGATCCTGCTCCCCTATTGTCGTTAGGGACGTGTCTTGTTATTGCTATTCTGTCAACGCCGCTATCAAACTCAAGGGAGTACTGGGGCTTGTCCATCGTTCACCCCCGGCTTAGCATGCAGTGCAGCCTGAATGTTAAATTTAACATTCACAAAACAAAGGAGAGCTAGGCGGGTGTCTTTGCTTGTAGGAACCCCAAAAACTGACTCTTGTGCCTCCTGGTTTATGGATGGAGCCAGGCATCTCAAGTTATGGTTATGAGCGTGCGGAAACAAACATCTCTGCTGCCTTCTCTGTCTTAAATCGTGTTTTTCCCTTAGGTGCAGCATTGTAAATCATCACTTCCTCTCTTTAAAGGGGTAAAATGATTCCAGTTTGTCTTTATTTTTTAAAAAATAAAGGCGGTACTGTAAGCATAATTTAAGTGCATCTTTGTCCCGCCCTTCAGAGGATGAAGATTCACAGATTTTTTACAGACAGAGATTTACAGAGATGGGTGTTTTAGAGCTGTAATAGGAAGAGAGTCTGTACCAATAGGATGTGCACTGCCTTTTCTTTATGGTAAACCAGGTAGTTGGGGCTCAGCGAGAGCAACCTGAACCTGCATCATGTAACCTGAGTGTCAGGAGGACTGGACTGCAGGTGCCAACTGGGCTGAGAACTGAGGCAGCCCTTGTGCTTGTTTGCAAAAGCATGCAGCTGCTAGTCACAGAAGTGTTGGGTTTGCTAGGAAATAATCCTTCATGCCAAGCAGGTTTTCTCTAGAAATGTACCAGTTTCTTCCAATTTTGTGCTTATATGAAAGTTTAGGGAAAACCTCACAAAATCCAAGCATGCCTGGCTAGCCCTGCCGTTGATGCAGCCATCAGGAGTGTGCTCGTGCAGCACTGAGTGCTTCTGAGAAATCTTCTCTTTCCCCTGAGAGCATTTGTTTTGCATAGCTTGCTCTCCTCCTGCAAGGTAGAATCAGAGGATCACAGAACATTAGGGATTGGAACGGACCTTGAAAGTTCATCTAGTCCAATACTCCTGCCACAGCAGGATCCCCTAGATCAAGTCACACAGAAACGTATCCAGAAAGGTTTTAAACATCTCCAGAGAAGGAGACTCCACAACCCTCCTTGGGCAGCCTGTTCCATTGCTCTTTAACCCTCACTGGGGAGAAGTTCCTTCTTGTATTTTTGTGGAACCTCCTATGTTCCAGCTCACACCCCTTGCCCCTTGTCCTATCGTTGGATGACACTGAGAAGAGCCTGGCTCCATCTCCTATGCTGCTCTCCAGCAGGTCAGTCCCCAACCTATACTGGTACCTGGGGTTGTTCTTGCCCAGATGCAAGATTCTACACTCAAGTGGTAGAACCCAAATGATAGCGTGACTTTGTGCATATGCCAGGGTAAATTTCCTTCCCTGCTCCTTCATCACACTGTTGAGACTTTAGGCTTGATTCAGATTTTGCCTCATTGATTGCTTCAAAAACCTTCTTTAGAACAAAGTCAAGATGTGCAGAAAATATAGCCCATTAAGAGCCTAATGGAATCACAAGCGTTTTGAAATGTGTTGTGTCCTAGGTATTTTTATGCCTTATAGATGTAGCTGACTTGGAGACTTGATGAATTTTTCATAGTGATGCCATGTGATGAAGTTTTATACCGTTTAGAAGAAAAATTTTAACGTCATTAGTGGCAGTTGATTCTTAGTTTTCCAGCAACGTTTGTCGAGTCGTAAATCGCCATGTGACGACTTAGTAAGGCACGCGGTAGAAAAACTGGTACTGCAGAGGGAGGAACAGAAAGCACTAATTTATTTATATTCTAGTTTTCAAGGTTGTTTTTGTATTCAGAGCTAGAGATTATGTCAATGCGGAGTGGAGGCAGTTCAGCCTCAGTTAGTGTAGGGTCGAACAGAACAGCATCAAAAGATAGTGTTTTCTTAGAACTAGAAAAAGCTTAAAAAGAGTGTTTCCCACTTGAGATGCATCAATCAGCCTGCATCCACAGTAAGGGATGAGTCTCTTTTTTCAGGATGCAAAGTCCTCAAATGCCCCACTTACCCAGGAACCCATTTAAAAGGACTTTTAGCAAGGATTCATAGAATCATAGAAGGTATTGGGTTGGAAGGGACCTCCAAAGGTCATCTAGTTTAACCACCCTACAACAAGCAGGGACATCTCTGACTAGAACAGAATGCCCACAGCCCCATCCAGCCTGACCTTGAATGGCTTCTGGTGGATGACACCAGGACCTCCACCACCTCTCTAGGCAACCTGTTCCAGTGATCCACCACCCTCAGATTAAAGAACTTCTTCCTAGCGTCCATCCTCAATCTACCCTTTTCCAGCTTGAAAGCATGACCCCTCATCCTATCGTTCCCTTCTCTTGTGAACAGTTGTTCACCAACTTCTTATAGGCTGCTTTCAAGGATTGGAAGGTCACTATAATGTCCTCCTGGAGCCTTCTCCTCTTCAGGCTGAGCAACCCCAACTCTCTCAGCCTGTATTCATAAGGGAGGAGCTCCAGCCCTCTGATCATTTTGGTGACCTCCTCTGGACCAGCTCCAACAGATCCACATCCTTCTTGCGTTGAGGGTTCCAAAGCTGGATACAGGACTCCAGGTGGAGACCTCATTAGGGCAGAGTAGAGGCGCAGAATCCCCTCTCCTGATCCACTGGCCATGCTTTTTGTGATGCAGCCCAGGATGCAGTTGACTTTCTGGGCAGCAACTGCACACTGGTGGCTCATGGCCAGCTTTTCATTCATTTGTACTTCTAGGTCTTTTTCCACAGGGCTGCTCTCCAGCACCCCCAGCCTGTAGTGATACCTCTCATCGCCCTGGACCAGATGTAGGACCCTGCATTTGGCCTTGCTGAACCTCACTTATCCAGAAACTCATTTACAAAGGGCTTTCAGCAAGTCTTGGGCTGCAGCATTGGATGCTGGAGTTGCCAAAGGATGTTGGTGAGTCCTCTGGATTCAACTAAACTGGGAGCTTTGAATTAGTGTTTTATTTGTGGGGATTTATTTAATTTCCTTCAAGTCCCCAAGGTGTGCTGCAGGAAGCAACGTAGCACTATTGCAGATAGAGACCAACCCTAAAGGAGATATAATCAGGGCATTTAACACATTTTTCTATAGCTTTATAGCTTTGGCAGCAGCTTCAGTATTGGCTTGCAGCTCAAGGAGAGCTGTTAGGGAGGGTGGGATTAGCTCTTGGGAGCCTGCTTGTAAATTCTGCAGGAGGATGCTTGATGGTGGGTTGCCATCATTCTTGGAGAGCGTGGAGATCATCTGTTTATATTGGTTGGTAGACAGGAAGACAGCCTAGACGTTCTGCTGCTTTTTCTTCTGTGTAAAAGTGCACGTAAGTAGCACAGGTTGAGGCTTGAAGCTACTCAGCAGTTTAATTGATTCAAAACTGTAAGGACTATACCTCACTAACTCCCTCTTTGGATTTTGAGTGAGTCTAAGAGACAGCTCCCCTCTTCTCCGTGCTAATGCTTCAAAGCTCTGGAGATGAGAAACAGGTTGCTTTGCTTGTAGCTTGGTTCTGCTCAAATCCTAATGCTTCTGTGGCATATTCCCTGTGCCAGGGCCATGTGCTAATGAAGGCAGAGCTGATGAGCTACAGAGCTGCTCTGCTTTCTTCTGAACACACAGACGCACCACGGCCTGCTTGTGTTTTGGCCAAGAACTGCTTGTGCAGATTATGAGTCTGTCCATGGGGCAGAGCTTTACACTGCAGTTACTTCTAAAAGCTGAGATAATTTGGCCTGTGTGTCCCTGCCAGAATAGTTCTGCAGTCTGAAAAGACAAATTTGGACTAGAGGATGGGACGGAGAAGCCGAAGGGGTTTGAATTTTGAGAACGCTCTGTTTCGGCTGGAAAAGCTGTTCTCTCTGTAGACTAAGCATCCTTATCCTCATTAATCTTCGTTACATTTTCTCCGTTAGCTTTATTTAGGGATTAGTGGCACTGCCTTATGAGTGATACTTGTGGTTCATGGTTACTGTGGAGACTAATTTGAGGCTCTGCAAGGGAGACGGTGAAATTCCAGTTTGAGCATTATTTTCTGAGATATGTGAAAGGTCACTTTGCTGATCCTAAGCGCTTAAGTACTATGAGCTTATCCTCCCAGCATCACAAGAGGGTGATGGGAGTAATAGGTTGGACCTTTTTTGGTGTCTCCTGGGGTGTTGAGGCTCACAGAATCGTGTTTCCTAGCTTTTCTCTCCCCGGGCACAAAACTCGAATTCTCACTAATGTTAATTGGGTGGTTTTACTGACATGGCCACGTATGTGGCTGTGGATATGGAGAGCCTGGGAGGTGGTCCTCCCTTCTAGCGATTGTTGCCTGGGGCCAGTGTGCATTGAAGTCCTCAGGCAGCCGGAGAAGGGAGGAGCCCTGCCTGCTGGATGCAGCCTTCAGCTGAAGCTTGGGGATGCAGCTGCAAATTATTTGATGTTAAGGCTTGCAGAAAATAATCTGTCAAGTATCCCCAGCTGTTTGATGTTATTGTCTTGTTCTGCCTGCCTGTTTTTCCCTCTCCCCTCACTGGTACTTGCCTTCTCTAGCACTGATATAACACATAAAGTTTAGCACCTCATTTGAAGAGGCCAGTTTTCGTTAGTGATTTCTCCTCCACCCACCCAGTTTGAAGAGCCAGTTTCAATCAGAGTGGCCCTTATTCCCATCTGCAAGGTATGAAGCCAGTTTCTAATCCTGTTGCTGCTGGTTCAAGGGATGAGCTCACAGTACTGCTGTCCTGAGAGGCTTTTGCTGCTGTCCATTGTCCATCTCTCTCTGGCTTATCCTGAGGTGCGCGAACAGGAGGCTGCACAGATGTTAATGCTCCACGCTCATGATATTTTGTGGTTGCTACTAAAATTAAAGGGTGAAATTAATTTGCTAATAATGGATGTGCTACTAACAGAAACACAGCCCACTTCTACCTGACATCAGTGGGTTGTTTGTGGCATATTTCCTGTGTCTAAAAATACTCCTCTTTTTTATTTTTCCTTTTCTAGCAACCAATTTTGTTTAAAACTATTTTCACACATCAGTGGCTGTTAATCAGTTAAGGAATTATCAGTCCTTAATATTGGAAAGAAAAAAGCAGATCTCATCAACAGCTTAAAACTTCATTTCAACAGGCTTGGAGTCTTAGGCTCATCTCATTTCTCCTCCTTTCCCAACCCGTTATATGCCATTATGCACGTGGTGGTGCTGTATTAGTTCTGCACATCCTTTCAGTATCTGTTGAATTAGTAATACTCAGATAAAAACAAAAGACTAAAATAAGGTCTAATTAGAAATTAACCCCCAGATGCCCATGTAATTTTAAGTATTGTGTATTTCATTAAGGCATTCTAAGGCTGACTGTCAGCAGAGGAATGATAAGATGAAGACTACAAACCAAGGTACATGAAAGATAAGCCACTGGTGGCCTTGTTCTTCTCCGGATCCAATTTCCAAAACATTTGAGATATTGCTACCAGATGCAGAAAAATTACACAGTCCCAGCCTCTGTTTTCAGGGGCTGAGCTCACCCAAGACAGTGCCCATCCTGCTGCCGTGATACCTGGCTCTGAAGTGCGGAGGCGTAAGATATTCTTGGGTCACCTCTCATCTAACAGCATCCATTTCATCGCAGCATCCCTGTTTAGTAGAGGACTGCTGCTTGAACTATGTCACCAGCTGTCCTTGCCTTTGTGTAGGGTACAAAGCAAACACAGAATCACAGAGTTGTCAGAGCTGAAAGGGACCTCAAGAGATCATAAAGTTCAACCACCCCACCAAAGCAGCACTGCCTGAAGCCCATTGCACAGGGCTGCATGCAGGTGGGATTTGAATACCTCCAGAGAAGGAGACACCACAACCTGTCTGGGAAACCTGTTCCAGGACTCACACTGGAAGGAAGTTGTTTGAAATGTCTAAATGAAACTTCTTGTGTCCCAGCTTGTGCCCAGTGCTCCTTGTCCTGTCACTGGGACAGGACGTCCTACCTGTGGCCACCCTTCAGATATTTATAGATGTCTCAACCTTTCCTCTTAAGAGAGATGCTGCAGACCCCCGTCATCTTTGTTGCCCTCCACCATACTCTTTCCAGTAGATCCCTGTCTCTCTTGAACTGTGGAGCCCAGAACAGAATGCAGTACTCCAGATGTGGCCTCACCAGGGCAGAGTGGAGGGGGAGGATGACCTCTCCACACACTTCTTAATGCACTCCAGAATAGCATTGGCCTTCTTGGCAACAAGGACACGCTGTCAGCTCGTGGTCAGCTTGCTGCCTACTGGGACTCCAAGGTCTTTCTCTTCGAGGCTATGGGAGAAAGAGAAAGGCTATAGGAAGGGGCACAGGGTAAAAACCATTGTAATAGATTCTAGTTGTGCCTCAAACACTCATGCAGCTACAGCTGCTTCTGCTCCTGAGCATGGAAGTGCAAGCATGGTTTCCATCAGGAGTGTTTCCCAAGCCACTGGCTGCAAGAGGCTGGAAGGCTGTGCTGGGGGAATGGTGCAAACCCCAATCTGTTCTCCCTAAACCATTTGCTCCAGTGGTGTGGACTCAGCGTGCTGGTACGCATTGAGCTAACTCCTGCATTTGTTTTCTGCCCTCTTTTCTTTTTTTCTTTTTAAAGAGGAAACAGCCTCGAGTTGCATGAGTGTTGTGGGATGTGTTAGATTAGATATTAGGAAAATATTCTTCAGCAAAATGACTGTCAGGCTTTGGAATTGGCTACCCAGGGCAGTGGTGGAGTCACTAAACCTGGAGGTGTTCAAAAGACTTACGGATGTGGTGCTGAGGGACATGGTTTAGTAGTGACCTGGCAGTGGTTGGACTTGAGGATCATAAAAGTCTCTTCCAACAAAAGAGATTCTGTGTGGTTGATTCTGTGGTGTCCTGTGCATGAATTATTCCGTTCTAGCCTCCACAGGAGTGTTTCACTTAGATACGACAGCATACGCTGCCAGCCATTGGTTATGTTGAAACACTCAAGTCCTCCTCTCTAGCTTTTGGATGGAGACAGGACCTGCCTGACTCGTGGCTGCCAGCTGATTGTGCAAAATTGGGTCAGATTCAGTTTTATTTCATGTCTTCCGTTCAAGCACGGGTTATTGGCTGTGATACATCTGTTGGCTTTGTAATTCTCATGGAAACCAAGCGTTCTCTTTGAACTGAGCCACGTGTCAGACCACCATTAACAAGCTGCACCTTGTTGAAAGTCTGTCAAGGAAAACTGACTTATTTTGCATTTTCTGCTTTGCAAAAAAAAGGAGAAGCATGGTAAACTCTTGTGCCATAATGATTTTCTGTCTCTCTTGATGGGACATAATGAGATAAATTCAAGTCCTTTTCTGAAGGCTAATTATATCGAGTACACACTAGACATGGGCTGCCCTCGTTACACACTGTGCATTTCTGTGCTTTCATTTCCCCATCTCTATTGTCTGCGTGTGCCAGGGAGCTTAATTTGTCTTTGAAATGCACACTCTAGGTTAGAGATGAACTGTTTGGTGGTGCCATCTCCCAGAAGACTTTCCAGAGATTGTATAACAAGTCCTTGCTGCACCTAGGGTAGCATTTGAAGGTGGCAGTGAAGTAAATAAAAGAACTTTAACTCTGAGCTGGAAACTGAGGAACATGCTAGAAAGCATGAGGGCAACTTGTGGCAAGCCAGCTAACAGGTATCAAGCCCCACATCTGTTTACCAGTCCTAATGAAACAAGATGAGTTGGGTCTTGCAGAGCTTAGATGTGGAGCACTAGTCAGATGATGGGGCAGTTTTGGAAATAGAGTTTTTTTAAAACTGTGAATCCATCCAGTCCTAGTAGTTGCTGGTCTTACGGGAAGAAAAAGGGAGCTAGTAGGGTGTCTGGTTTAGAATAATGGAGTGTGTTGGATTGGAAGGAACCTCTGAAGCTCTTCTAGTCCAACCCCCCTATAACAAGCAGGGACATCTCTAACTAGAACAGAATGCCCAGAGCCCCATCCAGCCTGACCTTGAATGACTCCAGGGATGCCAGGGCCTCTACCACTTCTCCAGGCAACCCGTTCCAGTGATCCAACACCCTCAGATTAAAGATCTTTTTGCTCGTGTCCAGCCTCAGTCTACCCTTTTCCAGCTTAAAACCATGATCCCTCATCCTCTTGTTCCCTGTCCTTGTGAGCAGTTCTTCTCCAGCCTTCTTGTAGATCCCTTTCAGGTATTGGAAGTTCACTATAATTACCATATATTTTCAGGGGTCGGTGAAGGGACCATGAAGTTCTCCCTCTGCCAGAGTCTTTTCAGGCTTTGGGGACATCAGCAGGGATGCTGGAGATAAGCGTCCCCTACAGGAGAATGGAGTCACTGCAGATGTATGATGGAGACCTGACAGCCCTTGGTGGATTTGGGGAACTGCTTCAGGATTGCATTGTGTGCTGTGAGAGCTTTGTGGTTGGGGCAAGACTGGAAATGGGAGGATGTCTATTGGATGCATTTGGATCACACACCTTTTGATGCATGAATGACTTTCATCAGATTTTTACTGGTTGTCTCTAGGAGTCTGGAGTTGATGTGCAACTGTCTCGCCTTTAGTGAAGAAGCTGGTGATGTAAAGTAGAAGATTTGGAGACAATTTCTCTGGGGCTGTAGGAAGCAGGGCCAGCTTTAGATGCAGTTATCTGAGCTGGTTCTCCAGAGGAAAAGGGATCACTAGTGAAAACCTGTACTTCATCTATTGTGAAGATCAGTTCTGTCATTGCTGAATTTTATCAGATGAGCTTTGTGTGGTGATTTGTCTGGGACATTCCTGATGGGAAACCATTAATGCTTGTGCTGTGAGCTCATTTCCTTTGCAAGCTAATTACAACTAGGGAAGTTTAAATGCAGATGGAAAAGGCTCTGGGATTTCCAGATAACTTCAGTAAGTCTCATAGCACACCTGTGCATCATGGAGATGGTTATCTTAGAGCCATCTCTGCAGGAAAAAGAAATTGGAAGCTCTCTGAGCTGCTTTAACGTGTCTCTATGTCACTGCTTTTTGAGTTAAACAAAAAATCAAGCTTTCCTCTTCTGGTGAACAGGTTTGTTACTCTCTGTACAATTATAAAATTGTGGAGCCAGCTGGTCTTTTCCAGCGTCTGGGGTAGCTTCACGTAAACCTGTGGCTGTCGCAGGTTCTGGCTGTGCTTGCAGGTGAAGTGCTGAGTGCTTGGCTTCGGTGAAGGAGCCCTTGTTTCAGGAGGCTGGAAGCAAGACATTGCTATGTTTATTTCAGATTATCTAGCAACAAACAAGCAAAACTATCCCAAGCTACCCTTAGCCATGTATTATATCTGTGAGAACACAAATAGGTCTTGTATGAACTCTTCATCCCTCTTCATGCATGTCAATTGGAGTCGGAAGGAATGGAAGGCATGCCTGGTTCAGACTGTACCCAGAGCAGCCTCTCTTCTGTGGAGCACTTTAGAATTCATCGCAGCTTTTCAGGGGAAAAGTAGCTTTATCACAGTGTCTTAAAGCTGTCAATTGTGAGATCACCACCATGTTGCTTTTTCTTTACAAGGACGTTGATTTTGAGGTGTAGAACATCTTAGAAGAAAATCTTGAGATGTATTTTACCTGTTTTTCGAAGACTGAGTGGCAACAAACCCAAACACAGTCATGTTTTCTAAAGCAGAGATGTTACTTGTAATGCATTCCACAAGGAAAGTGAATATCCAGCAAGGGAGATGCTAGGGGAAACAAAAATAATCAGTGGCTTCTCATTCTCTTCTCCTGCAGATATTTAGGTATGCACTGTCTGTTCGAGGCAGAGACTGTCCTGAAATATGCAAACCATCTAGCTTGCGAGTGTTTTGTCTGTGTTCTAGCTGAATACTATTTTTTTTAAAGAAATGTGAAAAGATTGATTTTATGATGGAAGAGCTTAGCCTGTGGTTCTTCTCTTCACAGTATGCAGACCTGGGTTCTTCAAAGCTTCACCCCACAGTCCATCCTGCAGCAAATGTCCCCCTCACAGCTACACGCTTGATGAAGCATCCACATCTTGCCTGTGTGAAGAACACTATTTTAGGAAGGAATCAGACCCACCTACAATGGCCTGTACAAGTAAGCATGTGCTTATAGGGTTGTTTTGAATACTTTTAAGCTGTTCTTGCACTGTAAGTAGACATTGTGATCCTAATGAATGTGCTTTTACAGGCTCTGGTCTGAAGTCTGAACTAGTCTTGATGCACTTGTAATGTCACTGGCTTCACCCACTGGACCTCTGGGTCCACAAGAACACTTTTCGAAGCCTTTTGCTTCAAAAGCTGTCATTAAACCCTGGAAATGCTTTAGTAGCAAACGTGTGCTCCATCTCCTGCCATCTGCTTCTGAGTGGGCCTTGCCATGGTGTTCAGCCTCTCACATCAGTGCCCACAGATAGGAAACAGTAGGTGACTTGTCTGCAGTAGGCATGCAGAGAGTCTACATGGTCCTGCTTAGTATCATCTGCTTTTCCAGTTCACCTGGAGATAGTCCTTCTTCAGGGTAGCCTCAAAACTCTGCAGTGGAAACCACTTTTCCAAACCCACAGCAAAAATGTAGAGCTTATGCCCTTGGTCTAGAAGGAGGGTCATATAAGCTGCAGTGTGGGGTATTTGGTGCCCAGGGTGGAGCCGACAGCACCAGAATCACTAATGCTGCCCTTTTCCTGCCATCTTTGAGCTCTCTTGCCAGACGTACCTTGGAAGTTTCTTGCTCTGCTTGTGTTTCAAATGCTTAGTGTCCCAACCTGCATGCCCACAGCTGGTCCCACCACAGACCACTGGTCTCTGCTGAGCTGGGTCTGTCATGGTCTGAACTATGCGATATTTGCAGTGCAGAAGTGGTTAAAAATGACTGAAGAGGAGCTGAACCGCAGGGGCAGGAGCAGGTACCGCTTCCAAGGAGCTTAGTTGATAAAGGAAGATGTAGGTGTACGAGTCCATGCACACTCAGAACCACACCAGTGGTGCAGTGGTGACTTCCATACTTTTTCCTTGCATCATTCAGCATAGCATTGCCTTTTTGTGCCTTCATCGGAGTGAACACAGTTGTCCTTCCCTAGCTTCCTGAGTTTGCACTCCAAAAAGAGAAAGCCTGTTCTTGTTGGAGAGATGCTTGCACAAAGGAAATTGCCCTCAGCAGGTCTTTGCTTGCCCGCAGGAGGCACTCGGAGCAGAATTGGGGCCTTGAACTCTGCATTTGTTTTCACCAGTCAGAGGAGCATGAAGCGTGTAGCTGTTGGAAGCTGTGCTGCAGGGGAGGAGAAGACAGCCTTAGGCAGTGTGTCAGGAGCTGGTGCAGTCTGATGTAAGTGGTCAGGAGGGGTTAAGCACATAAGCACTGCTCAGTTCATTAAATAGGTGTGCGGTTGTCTTTTGGAGCAGCAGCTAGGATGGGTTCCAGCCTGAAAAACTTTGATACCAGAGCTTCTTGATGTCTACTTTACCCCTTGGCCCGACCCAAACCCATAGATAAATGAGAGGAAAGAGGTCCAACGTGGTCTTGGGAAATGGGAAGGGAAAGGAGTACTCTGAGCTCTGGAAACACACATAAAATCAGCCTTCCTGTGCAGGCAGAACCAAAGTCAGCAACTGAGAGATACTTACTCCAGGGCCTCCTGCCCATCATCGATGGTGGTGTTCTGTCTCCCTTCTCAGGATGGAGGGGTACACATCCAGTCTGTCCTGCTCATGAGTTAACGCAAGGAATGAAGGAAGGGGTTTGTTGGTACTTGCTAGCTGAGCACAAGGCAGGGTTTTAAGAGAGGCATGAGGAAGTTTAGTGACCAACTCATGTTGAAAAGAAAACCTGTCTCCCCCAGGTTGCTGATGCAGTTTGAATCCTGTAGGCTGTAATTTCTGATTGTGTAAAACACCATGGGATTTTCTTTTTGTTTGTTTGGGGAGTTTTGTGCTCATTTGTTTTGTGGGCTTTGTGTGTGTTTGTTTGGGTGTGTTAATATTTGGGAGGTTTTGTTTCAGGGAGTTTTTGTTCTGAGAACTTACTGTAAGCTAATGAGAAGTGCCTGAAGCTGCATTAGGATATTGCCCAGGTATGGCTTCTGGATCAGACCAGAGGTTTAATGCTCAGAGTCTCTCACCCACTGCAAACTCCAGTGCAGCACTTGAGGATGTTGCAGCATCTCTGCTGGAGTTGTTACCTCAGAAGCAGGAGTGGATCATCTGAGCCTTCTCCATGTGCTTCAGTCACCCTCCCTGGCCCTGTGCGTCTTTTCTCGGGCTTCTTTCCTAGCCCAGCTGTACTTGTGCTGAAGATGATGAGGAGGACTCCTATGCTATCCCAGCTCAGCTGCAGGAGTAGTACATTTTGGAGGTACAGCAAAGAGCAGGTAGAGACTGTAGTGTTTTAAACCAGTCCAGTTAGATCTGGAACGGAACATCTCACTGTGAACTGAAACAGTGAAACAGGCTTGAGTCATGAGTGGTGGGCAAATACTACCAAGCTTTTTGTATGTCTCTGTTTATTACTGCAGAAGTTAGTAATATTCATAAGATTCCCTCAACTTTAAATCCATTTAGTTGCAGAGATTACACCAATGCCTGTTTTCAGGTCTACACCTGTAAAGTCCCCTTGCTAGTGTAAAGAATCACATTTTCCTGATTTAGAGCAAGCATTTTTTGGTCCCAAGCTGTTTGAGTTCCTCCACCACCACCAGTATCACTAAAGAGAACTACTACACTGCTGCGAGCCACTCGGTGAAGTACAGGGGTAGTGGGGAGGGTATGATATAAATACTTCTTTAATTTAATATTCCCAGGTCCTCAATCATGTGTTATAAGTCGTGATGGTTAATTTTGACATCAGTAGTGCCGTGATGCAGTCTGAAACAAGTATTGTCCCCTGACAAAAAAAAAATACTTGGTCCTGATGGGCACTTGAGAATTCTTTTAGTATTATTATGGATCTTCCAGGAAGGTATTATCACCAAATCACAGAAAGTTAGGGGTTGGAAGAGACTTGGAAAGATCATCTAGTCCAACATCTTCCAGCTTTGTTTCTTCTGAACGAAATAATCTGAGTTTGGTTCCTTGGAAAATATCTCTTTAAAATGAAAACACAGTTGCTGCCCTTTTTAGCCCCCTCCCATCTCTGACTGCTGTCCAGAGCATATTTTTATAATGGAAATATTTTTAATAGTTTGGCAGATGGGGCAAGCTGAAGGTTTTACAGTCTTTATAAATACTAATACTATTAAATTTTATAGTATTCTATATACCCCCCCCCAAATTGCCCTTAAATTTTCATGCACTTAAATATATATATATATCTTAAAGTGCCATTTTCATGCACTTAAAT
>JAOXOE010000405.1:19365508-19376207 GCA_028565055.1 Phoeniculus purpureus | reverse complement strand
ATCAGCAGACAACAGCTTCACTGTCCATCAGGAAAATACCAATATCTTTGTCTTCAGAAAGTATTTTACTCTGGTTGATGAGTTGGGGTGCAGAAGGGGTGAATCTTACCTGCTTAGGGCATAAAGTGGCAAATTCAAAAACATGTTTGGGTATATACATACATATATGTATATAAAATGTTGCCTATCTGTAAACACATATGTACATATACATCAAGAAACTACTGTCTTTATCCTTGTCAAAAGGATGTTGAAAACTAAAACAGACCTTAGCAGACCGAGGCTCCCCCACTTCATCAGGTAAAACAAAGTTTTATCCTCCCAGCTGTGATTTAGCAAAGTTCTACCCAATTGCAGTGTTGAGATTCTTCAAGTAGATCTTGCTAGTCACCTGCAGACTACTAAAGACCTTGCTCTGAGCCCCTGCGAGAATGCTGATTTTATAGGTTATGAAGTCCCACTAGCTTCAAAGCGCTTCCCCTGTTTTTAAGCCTTCAAGAGGAGCAGCTGACTGTTCTGTGCAAAGCAAGTAAAACCCTCTGGTGACTTTACAGAAGTAATAATTTATCCCCCATTAAAGACATGTTGTCCAGTAAGTGTTTTGGGTGCCCGATTCTTTATTTTTTCATAGAGTGCTGGCAGCAGTAAAAGGGCATTCAGCCAGTGGAAGGAAAAATAGGGCAATTTAACCGGTAAAAGACATCCCTGAGTGCGATATATATATAACTGCACACAGCTCCAGCGATGATTTCATAGTTTCCATTACATCTGTATGAGTATGACAGAGCAGAAAATAATCCAGACTTGGGCTGTACCTTGGTGTCATTAGCGAAATAGCTCTGGGTCCCCTCACCACAGGTTCAGAGCAGCTTCCTCCCTGTTCCTGATGATCTGAAGTGATCACAGAACAAAAAAAAAGGCTGATCTGCCATTTTCAAAACTAACTTAGCTTTTGTGTTCAGCTGCTTTTTGCCCAAGGGAAAGAAAATCTATCAGGACTATATATTTCCTCTGGCCGTGAGTTTCTCATGGAATCAGAACAGCTCAGTCGAAATCACAATGATGTTTTATCATTGAGACCAATTTTGTAGACTGAAAAGGGGAATAGGAAAGGGAAATAGAGGACAGTGCTTCTGGTTTGTAAGGGAGTTTCATTTTTGCAGCACTGCCTGTTTGAAGTAATGAATCGAGTTTAATTGTCACAACAAAACGAGATGGAGACAGCGTAAGCCATGCTGTTAATTTCATCTGGGTTTCTAACTGGTGAAACTCTTCTCAAGAAACCGCTCATGGGTTTTGACAGCTTCGTTCAGACTGAAGAGGAGAGTGTTACCTTCCCTCCTCTACCTCCTTTGGAAAAATCCCAGTCTTTGCTGTATTGCTTCTGGTGGTGTCATGACTAAAATCCATCCCAGCTTGCTTCGTTAAATGACTCCTTTCTTCCTTGCTCATTAGTGCTCCCCGAGTTCATGACACGTGGAATCTCTTGCTGAGATTCCTGCTCGTCCCTTCGCTTTGTCCACAGGGTGCATCCTGCAGCCTGCCCTTCATCTCCCACACAAGCCTGTTAAAGACAGAGAGCTTGCAGCACCTTCTGCAAGTAAGCAGTCTTAAAGGTATCTCCAAGTGGTCTTTGCTTGCCCAGCTGTGGCCTTTCCCAGCAGGATGAAGGCAAACAGCTGGCCTTTTGCAGGAGTTCTGGTACCTCTGTAGCAGTTGTTCCTCCTTGAATAGCCTTGCCAGCACCACGCTGGCATCCTGAGTGGGGAGACTTGGCAATAAGCAAGCCCGGTGTGACCAACTGACTATGCTAGATCTTGGCAGGGACCGAGAAGGCTGTGAGTGAGTAGCCAGATAGGACTGTGTTTCTAGTGGGCTGTGTAGATCATCATTTGCCTTGGGCCACACTGAGAGTCTCGCTTGAGTGTCATTTGAATGGCCACACTTAGGTTTCACCTTTGCCAAATAGTTGATGGGGAGAGGAAGGTCTGCACAGAGGAAAGCTTTTGTGTCTGAGGACCCCAGTCACATGAATACCCCAGTGCATCTCATTGTTTAGGACCTTAGGGTTAGTAATTCAAAGGTAGTGGGACAAGGGAGGGGAAATCTTGCCCCTGCTAAAGCAGACAGTGAATTGGACAGAGCAAAGATTTGCAGCTCCTTTTACAGGAAGAACAAGAAGAGCACCAGAGGCAATGCCTTGGCCAGAGTGCTCCTTCTGCTGGGCTTGAGCCAGCCCCATGGCTTGTCCTCCCATGCAGGTGGCTGCATCCCAGCTCAAAGCCAGTGATGCATGCTCACAACAAATCCCCGTTTTCCCAGTTCTTTGGGTGCTGCTGCAAGTGGTCCCTGGGTACTTTCTGGCACGTGAGTAGTAGAGAGCAGGATGACTGATAATACTGTTTTTACCATGTGTTTTTCTCACTTTACAAACCAGGACCCCCCTCTGCTCCTCGGAGTGCCATCTCAAATGTTAACGAGACTAGTGTCTTTCTGGAATGGATTCCCCCTGCTGATACTGGTGGAAGGAAAGATGTGTCTTATTATATTGCATGCAAGAAGTGCAACTCACACTCGGGTCTGTGTGAGGCATGTGGCGGTCATGTCAGGTACCTCCCCCAGCAAACCGGCCTGAAAAACACCTCTGTCATGATGGTGGATCTGCTTGCTCATACAAACTATACCTTTGAAATTGAGGCAGTGAATGGAGTGTCCGACCAGAACCCCGGAGCCCGGCAGTTTGTGTCTGTAAATGTAACCACAAACCAGGCAGGTAAGTGGATCTTCAACCTGGGGAAATATCTGGGGTGGGTGCCCAAGTCAGTCAGACCCGGTGCAGAACTCCCTTGGAAATGGATGGATATCCCCAGCATGGAGGGGTTGGGCTGTGGCCTCTTCAAATACGTGTGTTGTGTGTCGTTGTGTCTCATAGGTTATAACTACTGCAGTCTTCAGCATGTTTCCTTCCAGCAGAATGCACTCTTTTAGGAGCTGTGACTTCCTTTCATACTAAGCTGCTCAGCTATCCCCCCAATTCTTTGCATTTTGATGTACCCACCCACTAAATCAGGACAAAAACAGTTGCATCTCCTGTTAGGAAAGGAAAATTTCTAAGAGTTCACTTCAATTCTAGATCCCAGTGCTTAAAATATCTGAAATTTGCAAACAGTACCTTAAGAAAATTCTTTTGAGTGACTTTATGATGTTTAAGCCCTCTTTTGCACCCTGATGCTAAAGTGACTAGAGTCAGGCTGGTAAGAGGTGGTACCTTGTCACTGCTTCTCCAACAAGGTAGAGCCAAGATGTCATTGCATACTGTGTCCTTTTTGGTTATGCACTGTACAGGCAGAGATCATGGAGACTTGTTTGTTTGTCTGGGGCTCAGATCTGTCTGCCCTTCCTGTGACGAGCAACTGCCTTGAGTGCAGTCAGGCAGTTAATAAAGTCATGTAATGATAGGGGTTGGAAGTGACCTTTGGAGATGATCTAGTCTAACCTTGTTGCTATCTTCTATAGCAGAAACACATCTGGGTGAATTTTGAATGTCTCCACTGAAGAGACTGAACAACCTCTCTGGACAGGTTGTTCCAGTGCTCTGTCACCCTAACCATGAAATAGTTTTACATTATGTCTAAATTGAACCTCCTATGTTCCCATTTACGCCGATTACCCCTTGTTCTATCACTGGGCAGCACCAAGAAGAGTCTGGTCCCATCATCCTGACACTTGTAAACATCTATGAGATCTTCCCTGTGTCTCTCTCTAGGCCAAACAGCCCCAGCTCTCTCAGCCTTGTTTTGTAATGAAGGTTCTCCAGCCCTCTGGTCATCTTGGTGGCTCTGCACTAGACTCTTTCCAGTAGCAATCTGTCCCTTTTGAAATGGAAAGCCCAGAACTGGACACAGTATTCCTGATGTGGCCCAACCAGGGCAGAGTAGAGGGTGAGGAAAACCTCTTTTGATGTATTGGCCACGCTCTCCTTAATGCACCTCAGGAGTCCATTGGCCTCCTTGGCCACAAGGGCACAGTGCTGGCTCATGGTCAGCCTGTGGTCCAGCAGCACCTGCAGACCTTTTTCCCCAGAGCTGTTCTAGAGCGGGTCAGTTCCCAACCTGTACTGATCCATGGGGCTGTTCCTCCTCAGATGCAGCCCTCAATGCTTGCCTTTGTTGAACCTCACCAGGTTTCTCAAGTTTCTCTGACATTGTCCTGTGTCTTTTGGAGGTGTGACGAGAGGCAAAAACCTAATTGCTTCTCCTTCAATACACATGAACCCACCAGGCACATCACATGTCTTCTGTTAGCCCCAGAGACCTTTCTATCCCTCTTTGTATGTCATGGTCTCTCTTTGCCTACCTGACTTGATTCTCTCCATTTAATTCATGGCTCCCTGATGGCACTTGCCCATTCTGGAGCCCTTCCAGGAACATGAAACAGTGGCATTTGGGACTGTGAGGACTGTGATGACAGATCACCAAAGCTACTCCATGCCTTCTCCGGGAGAAGGCTTCTCCAGGAAAACACTGTGTGGTGTGCAGTGTGAAAGCTGTGTGAAGATGGGCAGATCCTTGCTGTGGAGCAGGAAATTGCTTGCTGGAGCAGGGCTGCATTTCATTCCTTCTGCCCAGGTGTACATGCACAGGCTTGTCAGCCAGCAGCAAGAGCTCTTGCATTGCACTTCATCAGATACCTGTCCTGGTAATTAGACTGAGCTGTTAAAGCATGGTAGGAGACCTTTGGGAGTAACATCAGTGGATGGCAGCAGACACCTTTTGAAGGCACCTGTGTAATGCAGACCAGCGGGTGTCACGGTCCTAACGCTGTTTACTCTTCTCCTGTTGTGAAAACTGCTGCTAGGAGCTCTGTTGTTGGAAAAGGTATAGTTTGCTGTTAGTGGGTACTTAATCGCTGACATTGGATTTCCCCTGATGTGTAGAGTTAAATCCACATAAACCTTGGTAAATGTAGCTGCATGGGAGGAGCAAATACATAGCTGATCAGTGCAGCCTGTGAGGAAATAGCCTGGGTGAGTTCTCTCCTACCTTCCCCGTAGCTGCTGCAGGATTTATCCATGTAGCTGCATTCCTGTGCATCAGGCTGAGAATAACCTCCTTGCACCGTTACTGCCTCCAGCCTCGTACTGAAAGATCCGTCATAGGTGATGGTAGACCTGTTACAAGCTTAGCTTCTGGTTCACTTCACTGTTTACCCCTGTGGAGCTGCAGTCAAGGGAGATCCTAATGGCTCAAGCTATGGGTGTTAAATTCACTGTGTGGTGTTGAAATTGCATCTCTCTGCTCTCGTGTTTGACTGAAGAGGATGAATCTGTCTAAAGCAAGGACTGGTGACTAGATTTTGTCTTTGGCAGGTCCTACCAGTTGTTCAGGAGGAGAATCAGGCCTGTCTGCTAGAGTTGGAGCATCAAACATGCTTCCCAGTCATGTGCTCTTTCAGCACTTGCAGGGGTGATGGCTTGTTTGTCCATGCCAGGAACTGGGCAGACATAGAGAGGGACTTGGCCAGTCAGACCAGCTGCTGAGCATGGAAATCCAGTATCTATTTTCTTAAGGTACCTCTGAAAAATGGCCTTTGAGGCAAGTAGGAGAGGTATGCAGGAAGGTTGGTCCATACCCAGAGATGCTGGATGCCTCCCAAAAAGTCTCACCTTCAGCTCTACTCTCTCAAATAAGAGCAAGCAGGCTACATGGGCCTTCAGAGAGTCTCAGCCCACTCATCTTTCCCTGAAATTACCACCAAGAGATGTAGATCTGGGGCCTCATACGTTCCCTCACACAGGTTTTCTGATGGTACGGTTATATTTTCATGAAGGCTGGTGTACTGAAGTTGAGTCATTAAAGGCAGTGACACAAGGCCAGCTGCAGCAGTAGGAGGAATCCTGCTAGAAGAGCTACTGCCTGCAGAAAATGAAAACCTTGCATGCTGCGGTGTAGAGTTGGCTGTTGGAATCTTGCTGGCAGCAAGATTCACTAACCCAGCACTGCAGACAAACACCAGGGTCTGCTTTGTTGGGTGGGTTTTTATCTGCCCCAAAAAGACCCCTGCACAGTGCAGAGGCAGCCTGCACGGTGCTGGGTGCACCGTCTCTTCTGTGCATGGCAGCTTTTGGCAGCAGAAACTACCTCTGCTTTGGGCTCTTGAAGGACAGATTGATTCCTGCAAAAAAAATATTATTTTCCCCCAAAATCATTTGTTCCCCTTCTCTCCACAGTCAAAAATAATGAGAAAAACAATTGGCACCAGGAGCCAGTGGGGCACTTTCAGACTGGTGTAATTTTTCTCTGAACTTTTGAATCACGTTTGGCAATACAGCAAGGAAACAGTGATGTTTTGTGCACGAGAGGAGGCAGACCAGCTCATCTCAGCTGGTGACCCCAGCACGTTTCTGGGGACCTCATCATGCTTGGGATTGGACCCATCTGCACAGGATGCAGTGGCCTTTTGCCCCCGACATGGAACTAGTTTCCCTGTCACCCTCTTGCAATCGTTGTTGTTTCTATGGGATTTTGCAGATGTTTTTTGCTGGAAAATGTGTCTAGAAAGGGTGAACAACCACCTAGCCTAGAGAGATGACTAGCCTAGAGATAGTGCAGGGAGACAAGAGGATCTTGCTCCCTTTGTAGGCACATGGGTTGACTAAAGCATGGTTCTCCCTTGTGGGATTGCTAAAACATGCGTGCCCAAGTGGCCTCCCAGCACAGATGGTAGGGAGCCATCTGTAATGCATTTTCACAGAGCACTAAAAAGTGCTCCTCGTGCACATGGGCTGGAGCCCACTGAATAATAAGCAGCAGTGATTGAGTTGGTCATCTTTTTTTGGTTCGTGGTTTTGCTTAGATTTTCATATATTTGAAGCTGCCACCTCTGTAGATAGTTTCCAGAGAGCAGTCTCCACACTGCCCCCAATGCTGAAATTTGCTTTCCAAGAGTCAACCATGTGACATGTGGTTGGTTTCTTCCTCACTGATTTAACCAAGCTGGATGATTAAGTAACGCTGTCGCTCTAGACAGAGATGGACATCTCTCTTGAGGTCTTTCATCCCCCCACCCCGACCTGTATACTGAAAGCACCTACCATGACACCCTGGTCAGAGATGTGTGTCTCGTAACGAGACTGTGGGGAGCAAGCAGCTGTGATTCATGTGTACCTGTGTGTCTGTTGTAGGAGCACACTGGGAAGATGCAGTGTGAAAAACTTTCCTAGGCTCAAAACCTGCCAAGAGTATTCGCCTTAAGCCAGCCTAAGCAGCTGAACACCGTATTTTTTTGCTTTTCATTTTTAGCATCTCCCATGATGAGCATGGCTTCAGGCACAGAGCTGGCCTGGCACTTGTGGGGCATGAAGGTGGACTGGTTCTCCTGCTGGCATCCTAAATCCCACAGACCCTTTACACTTAAAGACCTGCTCTGTGTGTGCTTTCAAATAAGCCCTCCTGCCTCTTTTCTATTTGAGAATTCTGAGCCAGCGTTCAGTCCCCTTCTGTGACCTGTGTGATATTTTTGAGCCTTTTGCAAGAGAAGGAAAAAAAGGATCTGGACAGGGGAGGGGTTACTGTGCCTAACACCTCAAGGATTCTGCATGCCTGAGGCCAAACCAGGGATAGGAGTTGCACCCTGTGGTGCAGCAACCCTATTTAAACAAAGGTTTTGAAGGACAGGACAGGTCTGGGAGGCTGGGTTAAGTTCCTGCTTGACCAAAAACCTTTGGAGAAGCTAGAGAGCTCTTGGAGCAAGGAGCTGTGCTCAGAGCCATGATCCTCACTCGAATTGTACAGGCTGGGATGCTGCAGTGGTGGGGAGCAAGGGAGAAGGTCTTCTCCCTAGCATGCGGGATGTCTTTGAAAAGCAGCCAAGGGCAATTTAGAAAGGGAAACCTGCAACACAGAGCTTGGTGCATTCTTGTGTCAGCACCTTGAAACCAGTAGATTGCAGCCCTGCACAGTCAGAAAATGATGTGAGACGAAGGCTGTGCTGGGAAGCAGGTTTTCAGAGGTTATCTTTAGGAATGGTTGGACTTAGTAATCTTAGAGGTCTCTTCCAGCTTCAATGATTCTATGATTCAATGAACTTGATCTACTGAAATCCATCATCTTCCCAGCAATGGCCAGTAGTGTATACCATAGAATGGGTATGCACATGGACCAGTGCTTTCTTAGAAGGATCTTCAGCCTCTGAGGGCAACCTCTTTGTGCTTTATACTCCTTAATGGATTTTTCTCCCATGAATTTCTCTCACCATTTTATGAACTCCAAGAAAATTTTAGTAGCTGCAGGGAATCCTGTATAGATTCAGTATGTCTGATAGTTTAAGCTGTGCTTTAGATTCATGTTGGTCAGAGGGAAGCTATTAGTGGCATAAGTAGAGGGTTTAGGGCTTACAATTGTCCATCTATTTGGAAAACACTGTCATTTAGAGTTGCCGCTCTCGGTTCCAGTGTGTTAGCACAGGTATTGCAGCATTTAACTCGGAGTGATGTACTGTTGAAAGCCACGTGTCATCTTTCATACCAAGCTGGGCTAATAATACAGGAGTATTTTAATAAGCAGAAGTAAACTAGTACTGCTCAAAGGCCACGGTCTGCATTGAAATGTGGCTGCACATCACACCAGAGCAGGTAGCAGCATGGCTGTGCCTCATGACAGGATCCTTCTGCCGGCTGTGAGTAACCTTCATGTTCAGGGCAATGTGAAAATTAGTATCGAGCTGCCAGTGAGGCAGGAAAAGATAATAATTCCATTTGCAAAGTCTCATGCATAAGGTGATAATTAGCTGCAAGAAGTATTTTGCTTTATTTTTGAAGCACAGTAGCGTGTAATCATAAAACGCTTTGTGCGGGAAGGGACCTCGAAGATCATAGAGTTCCAACCCCTCTGCCGTAGATTGGGATACCTTTCACAAGACCAGGCTGCTCAAAGACCCATCCAACCTGGCCTTGAACACATACAGTGGTGAAGTTTCCAAAACTTCTCTGAGCATCTTGTTCCAGAGCCTCGCCACCCTCACAGTAAGGAACTCCTTCCTAATTTCTAAAACAGGTCTAACCTCATCCAGTTTGAATCCATTACCCCTCATCCTGTCGCTACAAGCCCTTGTAAAAATTCCCTTCTCAGCTTTCTCATAGGTCCCCCTTCAGATACTGAAAGGACACAGTAAGGTCTCCCCAGAGCCTTCCCTTCTCCAGGCTGAACAACCCCAGTTCTCTCTAACCCATCCTCATAGGAGAGGTGCTCCAGCCCTGTGATCATCCTTGTGGCCCTCCTCTGGACTTGATCCGACAGTCCCATGTCCATCTTGTATTGGGAGCTCCAGAACTGGACACAGTGCTCCAGGTGAGGTCACCTCAGAGCAGAGTAGAGGGGCAGAATCACCTCCCGTGACCTGCTGGTGACACTTCTTTTGATCCAGCCCAGGATGCGATTGGCCCACTGGGCTGCACTCACACATAATCAGAGAATGCATTTGTAGGAATTCAAAAAGTAAGCCTGTTTCACCTTAAAACAAGGTAAACAGAAGCCAGAGTTGCCCAAAATGTTTATTGTTTGATTTTTTTTTTTTTTTTTTTTTTTTTCCTGAGAGCAAAATCTTCATCCACCGCCCTGTTCCAGAGCTCTTAGTTCACCCCAGCCCAGATGGCTGGGTGTCTGCTATCAGATGAATTATGGATCAGCTGAATATTTTACAGTTTTATTTATAACTCCCCAGTTGGTAATTGCTACTTTTTCATGGTTTGTTATAAGCTTTTTTGTTATACTTGCAATATGAGAAGTACATGCTGGAATATTGAGGGAGTTTGCGGGGAATATGGAAAAAGATCCCAACTTACCATACAGCTTTTAGACAGACACTGGTTTTGTTCTCAAGGGACGTGAGAGAACCCCATTGCTGATACATAAGGACATAAAAAGATGAAATAAAAAGCATTTTGGGCATGATGTTAAAATGTATTTATAGATGAAAATAAAAGTAATAAGAGAGAGTCATCCCTATCTACTCTCCTACTAAAAATAGGGAAAGCAAGGTGCTGAGGTTGAACCAATACTGAGATTGAACCAACGGCATCTATTGCGTGTTGTGCAGCAGGGTGCAGTTTGTACCATCTCCCAGTGGCAGTGAGACAAATGTCGTTCTGGTAAAGTGATCAGTCTCCTTCAAAGCAGTCACATGAGCTACACAAAGAAAATGCCTGGTTATGCCCAGAGAGGATTTGTCCTTGATCTGCACCTGGGTACTGTCATGCAGCCGGGTACAAGGGAGCAAAAAGCTGCCCAAAGCAACTTGCTTGAGGTGCTGCAGCCAGTGGAACTAACGCTGCTTCCTCTGCCGCATCCCAGAGGCACTGGCATCACTGCCAGCAGTGTGTAGCTTGACTTGGGGTAAAGCAGCAGATGTTGGGCAGCCTGAATCTGGATTTTGCAGTGTCTGAGGAACAAATACCAGTATTTTTTCAAAACACATGTAGCAGGGTGTGTGGCAGTCAGATGGGTCAGAGGAGGGAGTCCAGCATAGAGCAACGAGGATGGTGAAGGAAGTGGAGCACCTCCCTTATGAGGAAAGGCTGAGGGAGCTGGGTCTCTTGAGCTTGGAGGAGGTTGAGGGGTAACCTCATTAATGTCTATAAATATGTGAGGGGTGGGTGTCAGGAGGATGGAGCCAGGTTCTTCTCAGTGTCATCTAGTGATAG
>JAOXOE010000405.1:19350504-19365408 GCA_028565055.1 Phoeniculus purpureus | reverse complement strand
TATTCATTAATGACTTGGATGAGGGATTAGGGTGCACTGTCAGCAAGTTTGCTGATGACACAAAGCCGGGTGGTGTCACCATCACCCCAGCAGACTGTGCTGTCATTCAATGAGAGCTGGGCAGGGAGAAATTTAATGAAGTATAATAAGGGTAAGTGTAGAGCCTTGCATCTGGGCAAGAACAACACCAGGTACCAGTACAAGTTGGGAACTGACCTGTTGGAGAGTAGTGTAGGAGAAGGGGACCTGGGGGTCCTGGTGAATAGCAGGATGACCATGAGCCAGCAGTGTGCTCTTGTGGCCAAAAGGGCCAATGGCATCTTGGGGTGGATCAGAAGGAGGGTGGTTAGCAGATCCAAAGAGGTTCTCCTCCCCCTTCTACTCTGCCCTGGTGAGACCGCATCTGGAGTATTGTGTCCAGCTCTGGGCCCCTCAGTTTAAGAAGGACATGGAGCTGCTGGAGAGAGTCCAGTGTAGAGCAATGAACATGATGAAGGAAGTGGAGCACCTCTCTTATGAAAAGAGCCTGAGGGAGCTGGGTCTCTTTAGCTTGAAGGAGAGGAGACTGAGGGGTGACCTTATTAATGTCTAGAAATATGTGAAGGGTGGGTGTCAGGAGGCTGGAGCCAGGCTCTTCCCAATGTCATGTAGTGATAGGACAAGGGTCAATGGTTGTAAGCTGGAACATAGGAGATTCCATATAAATATGAGAAGGAAATTCTTCCCAGTGAGGGTGACAGAGCACTGGAACAGGCTGCCCAGGGGAGTGGTGGAGTCTCTCTCTCTGGAGATGTTTAAAACCCACCTGGATTTGTTCCTGTGGGACTTGGTCTAGGTGATCCTGCTGTGGCAGGGGGATTGGACTAGATGATCTTTCGAGGTCCCTTCCAATCCCTAATGATTCTATGGTTCTATGATTTACAAGGTCAGGCTCTAGGGAACCTGTGCTTCTGCCGAGCACCGCTGACATTACAGTGCCAGAGTGACAGACAGTGCTGTTTTAAATTTTTATTTCCTTTTTTTTGCATATTTTTAAAGGATTGCCAAGTAATCTAATATTAATTTAATTCTAATCACCTTAAGACAGCCTTCAGGGCCAAGGAGTTCTCTTTGTATTGTGCTGAGCACAGTACTTGCCAGAGAGTAAAAGTAAAGCATCTGAAATGGTTTCACTGCCCAGATGACATCTATGTATAGATTTTTTTTTTCCCCCATTAATGCAGCTTCTGGATTTTACTGCTAGAGAAATCCTATTCAGCTCCCTAGTCTCGCTCTGCAAGCTGATAATCCTTTTGTCTGATATGTTATTTCTGATTTTAGCATTAGAAATAGCTTTACATTTTTGCCACTCTGCCTCAGTGATGTTTCCAAAAGCGCTCTGAAGGCATCAGGACTCAAAACCAGCCAAATATGAAATGTGAAAAGACTTCCAATGCTGCTAGAGAAACAGCAGGGGACTTGTAGGCATTTAGTAAACATCCCACTTGCTCCTTGGCTCCAGCAGCTTCTTTACCGTACCAAGTAAACGCTTTATAGTAACCTCCCTCTGAAGTAAAATATTGCGGTGGAGGAGCCAGAGCAGTTTGGAACGTCTGTATTTCAGTGACCGTGCGCTGCGTGAGCTGTGCTCAGGGTGCAGTGGTTTCACGGGGCATTTCTCTTTTCCCATGGAACTGCCGTGGTGATAACATGAATTGACACAAACAGGTAAGTGTGCACGAGGCTGTTGGTGTGTGTTGGAGTGTGTGCACGTGCAGAACACATGGGGCAGGCGGTGGAGGTTACCCATCCTTGTTTTATGTGGGTATCTGTGACAGCTTTGCAAAGCTCAGATGGTTCAGATGCATTTCGTTCCTGCCACCCTCACACACATTGTGTGTCACTGGGCCCACGTTCGGAGAGGGTGGCTTTCAGTGCTGCCTGTACTTGGCACTGGTGAGGGTTCAACTCAGCTACTGTGTTCAGTGTTGGGCACTGCAGTACAAGGACATTGAGGTACTGGGGCAGGTCCTAAGAATGGGCAAAAAGGCTAGTGAAGGGCTTGGAGGACAGGTCTTATGACCCTCCTGCAGATTGACACTCCCTCCCAGCTTGGTGTCATCTGCAGACTTACTGAGGGTGCGCTCAATCCCCTCATCAAGGTCATTGATAAAGATGTTGAACAGGAGTGGCCCCAGCACTGAGCCCCAGGGGCACCACTTGTGACTGGCCTCCAAGAGGATTTAGCTCCATTGACCACAATTCCTTGAGCGCAGCCATCCAACTGGTGTTCCACGCAGCAGAGTATGTGCCCATCCAAATCAGGGGCAGCCACCTTATTCATGAGGATGTTGTGGGGGACAGTGTCAAAAGCCCTTACTGAAGTGCAGACAGACTACTTCGACAGGCTTTCCCTCATGCACTAAGCAGGTCTGGTTTGTCAAGCAGGATCTGGCCATTGAAAACATGGTTTAGTGGGCATGGTGATGGGTGTTGAGTTGATGGTTGGACTTGATGATCTTGGAGATCTTTTACAGTCTTAATGACTCTATGATAAGGGCATTTGACAATGTTCTGGCACTCTTTTCCTCCTGCTTGCTTCATTTTGCCATGAGCCTGACCTCTCCCTGATAACAGTTTGCCATTTTTGTATTGATTTGTTCATTTGGCCAGATTTACTCCCCTCATTTCCCCTCACTCACTGGTATTTGTACCCTCATGCTGGTGGTTGCTGCATCTCAGGAAGGATTTTGCTGTATCCAGACTGAGCTCCAGCTTGCAGTGTGCATGAATTATGGGTTCCTAATTAGTATTTCACAGATACAGGCTGAAATCCCCTGGATTGCTGCTTATTGGAGAGGTGCAGTTTAGAAATGCTTGGAAGGGTTTTCTACATTTTTCTACCGTGCACTGAAGCAGCAAACCCCTTGCTTGTCACTCTAAAAGACCTTTGAAATACTACTTCTGGCACCTTGATTTCTTGCAAAGGGTTATTGTAATAGCAGCAATAGGGCTTGTTAGTGCTTTGTCCCACCTTGCAGTCCCTCCTCTCCTCCAAGGGGATGGAGAGTGTATGGGGACCATGGATAGGACAGGGCAGAGAAGCACCAAGGTCACAGAGAGCCCAGCTATCAACTGTATTTCTTCCAGAGCAGCTGGGCCAAAGTTCAGCTACATGCAAATACTGCAAAAAGCTCAAGAGTTGGAAGGCTTTAATTAAAATGCCCTTCAGATGAGCTCATTTGCCAGCACGGTGGAATGCTTTCTGCATCTCCCAGTCCTGAAGGAACGGTCCTGATCAAAGTGAGTAACTAATGGGATTTCCGGCTAGATACGCACAATAGAAATCACCAGAAGGGAAACATCATTATTTATTTATTTCACTGCTTCTTCAGGCTTGATAATTTTTAAGAATATGGGGTCTGATCAAAAGACCTGGTATGAATCGATGCAGGACACCCACTGGCTGTGGTGTGGCATGGTGGCAGCTTTTCTGCTGCGCTGCAAATGCACTGCTCTTTGCTGAGGGGTGCTGATCACACTGGCCTGGTCCTCTAAGCCAAGCCCCTAAGCTTGGGAAGGCCTTGGAGAGACTGCTGCTTCATGGAAATCCATGGAAACGTTTGCAAGGTCTCTTACACCTTTGGCAAATACCATAGAACTGTAAAGGTTGGAAGAGACCTCCGAGATCGCCAAGTCCAACCATCAACCCAACACCACCCTGCCCACTAAACCATGTTTCCAAGGTACAGATCTACACGTTTTTGAACACTTCCAATGATGGTGACTCCACCACCTCCCTGGGCAGCCTGTTCCAATCCCTGACCACTCTTTCAGTGAAGACATTTTTCCTGATGTCCAATCTAAACCTCCCCTGGTACAACTGGAGGTCATTTTCTCTTCTTCTATTACTAGTGACTTGGGAGAAGAAACTGACCCTCACCTCTTTACAACCTCTTTTGAGGTAGTTATAAAGGGCAATAAGGTCTCCCCTCAGCCTCCTTTTCTCCAGGCTAAACAACCAAATTTCCCTCAGCTGCTCCTCATCAGACCTGTCCTCCAGACCCTTTGCTAGCTTCATTGTCCTTCTTTGGACCCCCTCCAGCACTTCAATGTCCTTCTAGTATTGAGGGAGATAAGTTTTGGCCAGGGATGGTGAACTAGTCAATTGGTAGAAGAGACCTTTTGCTCCTGACCCCTTAGCTCTGCAGAGCCTTTGGCAAAGTGAGATGAATGTGCAGTCTTGGGTGGAAAAAGCCGGTGGAGGACGTTAGCAACTGCTCGCTGCCTTCCAAGGAGTACACATGGAAATTGCTCACTGTGATCTTGAATCCTGCTAAGCAAAACTTGAACATCCTTTCTATGCTCTAAATGAGATGAAAGGAAGTAATGTTGAATAGGGTAAAAGCAGCAAAATGGGGTTGTCCTCCCACCGTTGATTTGCAGGGTTTATGGGACCCTCTGCGCAGTTCCTCTGTAGCTTCATCCCAACTTTCTGCTGTCTACCTTGATCCAAGAAGAGAAAGGTGTTGCTAAGCTGAGCAGATTATTGATTGCTCTGTCTCCTGAGTTGTCTTTCACACAGTAGTTCAGCATTACTGTGCGTTATTACAGGGCACTTTTCCCCTGTCGTCTCTGGGGCTCTGACTTTCCTATGGTAGATCTCTGCTTCTCCTGAGAGCTGGCACCAGGAGCATGAATTCTCACACTGACTTTTACCGGACGCTTGCGGCACGAGCCTCTAAATGCCTGGCCATGCAAGGACAGTTTCCACAGAGAGGTGCTCTCGCTCAGTTCAGTAAACTGGCAGACTGTCCCTGCAGGAATGACTGTGTTGTTTAATTGGTTGCACATCTCTCCGTACCAGGTGCGACTGGGTCCCTGCAAGGAGGTGGAAAGATACTGGAGGATGACTGAGCAAGGATTCACATGAGGGCACAGACTCTTCTCAGCTTTTTTCAAAACTGCAGACAGCAAGTGGCAAAGCTAGGTGTGCGTGAAGGACAAAACGCCCTGTGCTTTCTGCAGAGGTGATGCACCAACCCCTCTGCTATGTCTTGGCTGAGGCTTTGAGGGGAACTTCTGCCAGAGCCAGGTAGCCTTCAAGGGCTTCAAATGCTATTTGCAATCTCAGTAGAGCATCTCTATAACCAAAGCAAATCACTATGATGTGGTCAGGCAGTTGACAAAGCTTGCTTGTGCTCAGATAACAGCTGTGCATCTGTCAACGCCTTGCACTGTTCCTGTATCTTATGGTATTAGTCAACAAATGATGACTGCTCCTTCAAAGTCAGCTTGTTCGGTGTCCACTTCATCCTTTAGGACAATATATGGAAGACAGACACACGGTCTTCTCTCAGTAAATGGCTGCCTAGGGGGGTTGTGGAGTCTCCTTCTCTGGAGGCGTTTAAAACCCACCTGGATGCGTTCCTGTGTGATCCTGTTCTGGCAGGGGGAATTGGACTGGATGATCTTTCAAGGTCCCTTCCAATCCCTAATGATTGTATGATTCGATGAAATACATACAAGCTGGCATAGCTTTCTTGGAACCAGACCTGATGCCTAACGTCAGTAATTTGCTATTTCATTGCCTACAACTCAAGTGCTGCCTTTCATCAGAGAGATTGTTCAGGCATCTGGTTTGTTGATAGGGAAACTGAGGCACAGAGGTGGGCTGTGACCATCAGCAGGGCACACAGCAGGCCTGGAACTCTTTTTGCTTCTCCTTTGCTTGTGCTGAGCCTTTCCTGGAGAACTGAAGCCCTAAGCTACATTGGAGATGTTTGCCAAACTGAGCAGAGAAGAGAGGCTGGTCAGAGTTCACCAGAGATGGGCTGGTGGGTGAGTTGCTGAGTTTTAGGTTTGTGGTTTGCTGTTGGTGGGGTTTCTTTCCTGCATCGATTTTAGTATTAATGTGGTTTTGGTTTCACTGCAGCATGGAAACTAGAGCCACCAGTCAGCAGTGTTTTCATCCATACTTTTAGTGATGTGTGTGGAGTATTTGGTGGGAAAATGGTGCTTTGGGGTCTGTTTGCTTTGAGAGTTTAATTGCAATAGTGACAGATCCCTTCTTCCCACTTTCACACCATCACTCCAGAAAGACAGTCTGTGTTGTAAGTGCAGCTGAGCACAAGGCACTACCTGCAGTACCTGGGGTTGGTGAACCTGCTTTGTCTGCTGAAAAGGAAGGTGTTAATGATGTGACAGTGCCCATTCCAAGTGGTTGCAAATTGCAGCGCCCAGGCAATTAGATGTAACTAAAATCCCAATGTTTTTGACTTTCTGCCCAGCAGGAGAACAAATTCTACCTTTCCAGTAAATATGTTGGGTTTTATTTGGCCTGTGGCAGTAACAGTGTTTTGGGTGGCTTGGCAGCTGTTCACTGATGAGGGTCCGAAAAAAGCCCTTTAACAAAATCAAGTGCTAGCAGTAATGAAGCGATGAAGATGCTGACGCTTTGTTTATCCTCTCGAGAGCTTAGCAAAGATTTCAGTGGCTGTTCCTGGTTTCTGTGCCAGTCTTAACTTTCAAACCTGGATTGTGAGACAGCATCTGCCAAGGGCTGGTGAGAGGGTGCCTCCCAGCCAGGGCCATCACCGCACTAGGCTGCACATCTAGTCAGACACTTTTATAGCTGCCATTTGGCTGAGTCCAGGGGTGTTTTCCTCTCTGAAAGAGGCAGCAGCTATTTTTCACAAACAACTGGAGCTACCTGTTGGGTTAATCAGGCTTGGTTCAGTTCCCAAACAGACCTTCAGGTCCCAAAGAAGTTTTTGAAGTACCATTGAATTTCACTGCTAACATCTCAGTCATTTACCCCAAGTGGAAAGAAGGGGGTATTATGTTTTTTTCACTTGAAGGCATGAACCAACTCAAAATTTTCAGGAAATAATGCCACTTAAAGGAAAGTTAGAAGCGCTGCCTTTTTATATCAGATGGACAGAGGAAAGAAAAAGGAAACTTGGTGCCAGGCTGTGCCTAGGACTGCTCCAGCCCTTCTTGAAAGTGTCGTGTTTGGGGCAGCAATTAGAAACAGACTAAATCAGATGAAAGGAAAGGAGCAGATGACAGGGTGATGCATGTGCCAGAGAAGGGGAGGGAGTGGCGAAGGAAAAGCACATAATGTGGGCAACTTTAATTATATGGAAGATGGGAAGATTGACTTCCCCATCCTGAGCAGGGTGTTTGAGAAGATGCATTAGTCTATAGTCTATCAGAGGTTGATGAGGTCTTCTCGAAGATGGTAGTAGTTCCTTGGAAGAAAAAAGATGTACTCACTGGCAGTATTTATGAGAGCTTTAATTACATTTCACAGACTCAGTTCCAATTAGAAGGGAAGGGGAAAAAAAAAAGAGGAAAGATGTACAGCGTGTGTTGAGAGCACAGGGATAAATCTATGGCAAAGGATAGTGGTAAACAAGATCGCTGTACATCATGGCATTGTCTGCACACTTACATTTTTAGGTGCTTATTCCAACTTCCCCCCTCATCAAAAGCAAAGTTCTCATAAAGGGGTCAAACACAGCCCCCAGTTACTCATCCTCCAAGGTGGAAGGCAAGGGTCATCTGCAGTTGCAGTGCTACGAGGCTATTTGGGGTTTTTCACGTTTGTTTTGGGGTGGTTTTCTTTGCCATCGTTAGCTGTGTCATGAAGCACCGCTCCTGAAAAGGCAGGGGGAGATCTCAGCGGTTGTCTTCATGCTCGCACGGACAGTGGAAGAACACTGCTCTGATTAGCGCACCCTTTCTCAGTGCGTTTAATGCTGCAGGTTCCTAAACTTAGCATCGTAGAATCGTTTGGATTGGTGATGCTTGTTAAAATCCCACCTAACTGGCTTCTTTATGTGGATGGCCATGGTGCCTCTTTATTTTAATGTCAGGAGGTCACACAGCAAGGATGGTACCTCTGTAGCCAGGTGGCTATGGCACAACTCTCTCATTACATTCCTCTCAGTGCCTTCAGAAGCAGCTTTGCTGTGCTCCTTACTCGTGGTATAAGCTGTTTGCCAGTGTCTCTGCAGGTGATGCAGGTTAGAGATGTGTTTTGTCTGATGACATGGGCGTTAGACGTGGAGAATACCTTGGATTCGGCAGTACTGTTAATTAAAGCGAAGGCAAGTCTGCAAGCAGTTCATGACAAACACTCACATTTTGGCTGTAGAACAGCAGAAATCAGCTAGCGAGACGGCTTTAATTTTGGATAACATCGTTCCTCCCTCTGATTGCTGAAAGAGCTAACAATATTTCCTAATAGCAATAAACTGGCTGCAGCAGAGCCCTGGTAGCACTTTCAGCAAATGCAAATTTTTGCCTGGCTGTAACTCCAAAATCACACCTGGAAAGTAAAAATGGATCAAAGGGGAACACTCCATTTCCCTTGAAGATGCTGAAACCAAAAATCCTTGTTTATTTAAAAGTACCTCTGTCAGGAGTAAGATATGACAGAGTATAATTACAGAATTCTTATTTGGTGATAAGTATCTTGCAGCTTAGTTAATGCTATTAGGAAACAGGCAGAAGCGCGTGTAGGATGCATGTATTTATCTTGGGAGCTGGCTCTTCAGACCATAGGAGGTATCTGCAGCTTAGCTGTTTGCTGCATGCAGATTAGTCTTGTTTAGGAGACTTAAGAGCCTGTCAAAGATACACTCCCATCATCCAAGTGGTTGTACTGACAGGTGGTACTTAGAGGAGACAACAGATGCTTCCCAAAGCCCTGCTACAAGACCATTGTGGGGCCCTGGTATTTATGCGTTTCCAGACATTGCCCTGTTGCTGTCCATTCCCTGGTTTATTTGCATGTCACTGAAAAACGCTTTGGTAAGGGTCAGCAGGCAGTTGTGTTCATCTCCATCCAATCTCGGTTACACAGGGTATTTCGCAGAATCATTAAGGTTGGAAGAGACTTCCAAGATCTTGGAAGAGAGAAACTTGACCTCCTGGGAGCTGCTTACCTATGAAATAAACCCAGCCACTCATCACAGGCTCTGCAATCTTAAACGAGACATTTCTTGGGGGTTAAACCTGTTCTCTTGTCAGCCCATTAAAGAGACTATAGGGAGGAGCATCCTACTGCAGACATAAGCAAGGCTGGCAGTCGTGGCTAGGAACAAGACAGGAACAACTTGACAAGGGAAGAGGATATTAAATAAAAGAGCATTGTTGGCAGTTTATCATTTAGGGCTTTTTAATTAAATGTGTTTGGGAAGGCATGGACAAGGAGGATCTCAGAGGTGAGTTTGTTTCAGCCACAAGCTTAAAGCTCTATCACCAAACTTGAGGTCGTATGTGCTCCAGCAGAACCCATTAACTGTGAGCCTTGTGCTGCTTTGCAAGAGACATGAACATCCCTCCCATATGTTTTATAGGCGGCAAGAGAGGGTGAAGTTGTTTTTCCTGAAGTCACCCAATGCTTCAGCAGCAGTACTGAGCCCAGACTTCTCCAGGATCTGGTGGCCCTGCACTTTGCCCAGGTGGAGCCAGAAAGTTAATTTAGTTTGTGTGCTGCCCTCCTCTACCGTTTCTCACCTCCTTTTCAGTGCTTTGAGCTAGAATCCAGGGTTAGGAATTGAATCATGATGTGTGTCTGAGGACTGTTGAACTGTGCTAGACCACAGACAGGATCTGCTCTTACATGGAAGAGTCTATTTTTTCTGTGTGAGTCCTCAGCTGTGCATAGGTCTGAGTGCTCTTCTGTTCAGTCATTGCTTTGGCTATTTCAGTACAGGAGGGGTATGCATTTCTGCTTCCCTTAGCGAGTCAAATTCTTGTCTTGGTTGTATGGAAGCCCTTCTGATGCAGTTGGTGAGCAGATGAATATAGGTTCAGTCTGATGCCTCAGGTGGATTTGATCTTCCTGCTTTGTCCTCTGTACGTCTTCACAGCCATGTTTCTGTTTGAGCTCTAGCAATTGTGGGTTTAAACAGTCTTTTCCCCAGAGCGTTGAGAAAGTAAGATTCTCTGGTGCATGAAAATGCGCTGGATTGGTGCATTTTGATTTTCAATTTCTGAACAATTCAGTGCCTTGCAAAACTGCCTCCCCCTCCACTTTTCTGAAAATCCCTTTGCCCAGGTTGTTTAGTATATGGTCGTAACATGTGATTTGACACGCCTTACTGAAGGAAAGATGAAGCAGAAAGCATGAGATTTATTACTGGTTCAGTGGCTGAGATGTTTTTTGAGTTCCCAGAGCTTTATCATAGTGACCATGCCGGGTCTTGTCAGGAAGGAGATGATCTAGAGAATTAGATCACTGAGCTTATAATATACTGCTGTGTTAGACAACATTCATCGCTGAGAGAGGATATGGCATTTAACAGCCCTTTTAAAAGTCACATCCAGGCTTTAAGGGCCATACTCTCAGAATAAACAAAAGAGAGCGCATCTAGCTTCAGCAGCTTTCAAATGAGCATCAGTCCAGTGATGCCAGTGGGAACTCGCAGTACAGATTTATGCAGCAGGTACAAGGCGAAATGGCCACTGGAAACCATGCACAGATAATAGCAGTCCCTTTTTGAGATATGAGGGAAGGTGTGCCTTCGCAGTCAGCCTGTCTTTCATTTAAGCAGGAGAAAGAAGTAAATAGCGTGAAGTTCTTACCAGAGCAACGCACAAGAAGTTAGACAGGTGTTAATGGTTGGACTACAATAAATACGATGATTATGTAATACATGTCCCTGCAAGCAGTTGCTTGGCAGCTATACTGCTGGATGAGATTTGTTTTCTGTTTCTAGCTGTGTAACATTCTGAATGGATGAAATAACACTGAAAAAAATGTATTTCCACTTTTCTCAGATGCATTCGTCAGTGGTAGAAAAAGACCCATGGGAGGGTAATCCATGGAGCGGAGTTCTGTACACTGGAGTGCTCCGTAGTATGAAGTGACTGTAGAGAGTTCACCTTGATCACATGTGATAGTTCAGCATCCGCAGGCTTTTTAAAATCAAGCTGGCATTTTCATTTTAATTTTTACAGACAGATAAATGTTGCTGACTTGCTTGGAAAGTCCCTGTTAATCTTCAAGGAATGTTGAACTTTGAAAAGCACATTTGAAGCATATATCCCTTCTTTCCTTGGCTTATTTTTTCCTGGGTGGCTCACAGACGTGTGCGTGTGTTTCTATGTAAAGTGTCATAGAATCATAGACTCAGTAGGGATTGGAAGGGACCTCGAAAGATCATCTAGTCCAATCCCCCTGCCACAGCAGGATCACCTAGACCAAGTCACACAGGACTTTTACAAGAGCTACTGCTGTAAGATCAGAGACAGCCAGCGCTCTTCCACTCGGGTGCATTGGGTCACTAAACTGAACACCCAGTTCTGCAGACACTTAACAGGATTCCTCGCTGATTTTTAGTGCCAAGGTGATATGTTTGGTGTGACAGCTGCGCCCTTTCACAAGCTGTTTAGCAATGATCCGGTTCAAAAACTTGTCTAATTAATTGCTTCTACTGTAGTGGGGGAAGAAGAAGAAGAAGAATGTAAAAGGCAATGATGAGGATCTTCCGGTTTGGCGCTCTGGTTTCTATTCAGAACGTCGCAAATAAGGTTGTTGGAAAGAAAAAAAATGGAAGTATTATGTTAACAAAAATTCTTGCCTTTCATAACAGTACCCATGGAGCACATTCTTTCTTGACCCTACATGAACTCTCTGATTTTACCCATTTCTCCTCTTTTTTTTTACTTCACATGCTATCGCCTTCTTCCTTTATTTAAGCTGTTACCTCACCTTCACATCAGTAACCTCACAACATAAATATTCTTAAGCAAAGCCTCTCCTAAAACTCACTTGAGGAAATTAATCCTCTGTGCCTGTCCCTGGAATTTCCTTTGTGTACATTGTAGCTCCTCAAGGCAGAGAAGGCGAGTTGCTCTGAGCATGGCACTGCACACACAGAGCTCAGGAACAATGCGACATGATAAATATAGTTTCCGATTCGCCAAGTTCAAGGGCAGTAGTGTGACTCATCCCCTATTCTGAGAACTTTTGCTGCATATTTCAGGCCATCACTCCTCACTCCTACTATGACTAAGCCTGAGATGTTTCACCCTGTGATTCTTCCCTCTCCCAAAGGTGCAGGTATGCTGGGGGAGCCCTTCATTTAAAGACGGAATTGACTTTTAAAACAGGTGATAAAAACCGTCGTGAAGATAACATTAGGGTTATGTCTACTGGGTTGCAAAAAGCATTGGATGTTACACAGACTCTGATTGCTGGTTTGATCCAGACGTTAGACCAGGCTTCCCTGGAGCTCGGAGAAACCCCCTCTAGACTTCTCTCTGTAACAGGGTGATGCTGCTCTTCTTTTTGGAAAGAGAAGACAGGCCATCTGCTCCGCCGCTCTGTGTTTCACACAGTATCCCACGAGAAACAGAAAATCACAAGAACGGCCTCCAACACAGTGCAAAGAAATCTGAAATGAAAATACCCTGTAGCTCTCGTTTTGAGTCGGTTACACAACCGGCGGTACCCGTAAGCCGGCGATACCCTTTTCAATGTCCACGACTGTGCGTGTAGTTCTGTAAGACGGAAGCTGTGAGGATTTAAGACGTGGTTGTTCTGTAAAGAAAAAAGAGGACCTTTTAAATAATCACTAATTTTGAAGCATTTCCCTTAAACTGTGCTGTAGAAAAGTATTCCTGGCACATCCCTCTAAAAATAATCCGCGTTTCAGAGGGTTTTTTTCCTTTCTATAAAGGGCATAACAGAGATAATCTTCCCGGGGAAAGGGCTCTGAAAAGCAGGTGGAAAGAGGTCTTCCCAGTTCAAGCACATACACAGATAGCAGCTTTCAGGAAGGTTAAATCCTCCCATCAGATCGGCAGGGCAGATCTCAGATAAGCAGCAGAAATTAAGGATTATCTTGACTACGCCATGAACTGTTTACTTTGCTGGTTTAACTGGTTATGATGGCTCCGTTTCATTTGTTGCCAGGTAATGCTTTCCAGAAGAGAACTGTGGATCAGACAGTGCAGTTTGCACTTGGCTATTCCTAACAATTTTAACAGCAGTCAGTCCCTGCAAATCTTTTTTCCTTTTCTGAGGCTGACTTGCTGCACATTTTAACGCTGATCCCACGGAAAGGTGCTCAGTCACAGAACACACTTCCTGTTGGATTGTACAGAGGATATGGAGCAGCCTCCTCTGAGCACCGAGGCATAAGTTGTAAATAAAGTCACTGTTTAATCTGAACAACTGAAAATTGAAATGTTTCTGCATTATACTACTGGAGACAGTCCAGCACAGAGCCATGTTCCTGTGTGACTTGGTCTAGGGGACCCTGCTGTGGCAGAGAGATTGAGCTAGATAATCTTTTGAGGTCCCTTCTAATCCCTAATGTTCTGTGACTCTGTAGTAGCTCAGAAATCCATTGAGGAGCAAAATATTCAGAGGAACGACTTCCTTGGAAGAGAACAGTTGAGGAACTGACCTCAAGTGGCAAGCAGTAGCAGAAATTCCAATCATCTTGCCCATGTAGCGCATCAATAAGACCATAACTCATTTCTCACCATTTTCATTCCAGGCACGGAGGGGCAGTGAGGACTTAATTCAAAGGAAAACAACAAAAATATTCAGAGGATTTGCTGAGATTGAGATGAAGAGAGACTGCGGTGATTCAGGACATTCCTAGCATGATTAAAAGGAAATACATTCTGTTTTCCAGTGTATACGACTGAGCAAGCGAATACAGAAGTGGGTTTAGTGAGGGTGATGTGCAAAGAGCGTCCCAGCCCCGGCTCTGAAGCCACTGAGATGGCAGCACACCACAGCCACGCCTCGTCCCAAGCTGGTTGCTTTCTGCTTTGAATTCCAACACCTTGCGAAAAGGCACTTGGAAAGATACAGACTTTCAGGCCGTTTAATGGTCCAGTGCAGGAAGAACCCCCTCTCTCCCAGATCTGGCTGTGCCCATTAACAAAGCAATTTTGAAATCCCTCATGGCGAGGCAGAAGCTTACATGGGCACCCGGGTTAGGACCAGGGTTACCCATCCTGGAGTAAAACAAAACAGAGTAAAATCAATCCAGCAAAACGAGCAGCCAGACTGTAATGGAAACTGTAATACAAGCAGCTGAGGTGTCCAGCCTCCGGAAGGCAGAAGCCTGGACTCCATGGAAACTACTCTGATCAAGCACAGAGAACACGATCACCACCACCAGCAGCACCCCACTGCCTCTGACATCGGCAAACCCACGTGTCTTTCTGCACCAACATTCCTGACACCACCTCGGTTCTGTTGCTGCGCTGAGGGAAGGGGAATGGACACTTCAGGTGATTTAGGGCTCAACCTTCCTTTGCCATCACTGCGATCAGCAAGTGGCAAAACTGTTTAAGCCGTCTGTTGACTCAAAACCAAACGGCCTCCTAAAGACTGTTGGGAAAACATCCAGTGTGTGTTAACTCTCGAAGGAGGTAACCTTGGTGGAAGACTGGTCTTTCCCCTGCCTAATTCTGGTTTTATAAACACCTAACTTCCTTAAGGAGGTGACCGGAAAGAGGCAAGGAAACACGGCAAAGCAGATACTCTTGGTACGACTGGGCATGTCCATGCGCTGCTGGTGACCACAGATGTGCTGCCAGCAGAACTTCCGTACAATATACCGTCACACTCCAAGGGTGGCCAGCACGATGACCATGAGCCAGCAATGTGTCCTTGTGGCCAAGAAGGACAGTGGCATCCTGGGGTAGATCAGAACGGGTGTGCTTAGCAGATCAAGAGAGGTTCTTCTCCCCCTCTGCTCAGCCCTGGTGAGACCACATCTGGAATCTTGTGTCCAGTTCTGGGCCCTTCAGTTCCAGAAGGACACAGAACTGCTGGAGAGAGTCCAGCACAGAGCCACAGAGATGGTGAAGGGAGAGGAACACCTCCCTGGTGAGGAAAGGCTGAGGGAGCTGGGTCTCTTGAGCTTGGAGAAAAGGAGACTG
>JAOXOE010000405.1:19334435-19344784 GCA_028565055.1 Phoeniculus purpureus | reverse complement strand
AAAGATCATCTAGTCCAATCCCCCTGCTATGGGCAGGGACATCCCACCCTAGATAAGGCTGGCCAGAGCCTCATCCAGCCTGGCCTTAAACACCTCCAGGGACGTAGAATCGGTTTGCTGTGGTTTTACTTGCTGATTCGTTTGGTCTCAGGAATCAGAAATGTCTATGAGCGATTTCACACCCTGTGGCATAGCTTGCTTGCTTTGAGCACGTGCATGGCTGTTAGCACGAAGGGCAAACGTTAAGGGATACAATTCCCCTCTTGTCGTTTGAGCGTCTTGCGGAGAAGTTGCTGCATATGTGCTGATTACTGGAAAGCCATGCGAACGATTCACGACGAACCTCCACCCTTTGTAAGTTAAGGGAAGGAACACGCGAGATTATAGCTTTGTGAATCCTTGCACTTACGTGGATTTATTCTTTATGCACTGGGAGTGCTCTGTGGCTCAGTGTCTTTGTATTAAAAGGCTGCTGCCCTTGCAGAAGCAGTGACCTTTGAAAAGCAAGTCTCAAGTAATCCTTTTATTTTCCTGAGATCATATAGCCAGTATCCAGTTGCAGGCTTTTAAGATGGAATGATTGCAGACTCTGTCCGCTTGCCTGGATCCAATTACATTTTGTTTGACAAAGAAAACTCCAAAATACTTATACCTTCCTTCCTTCGGTTCAGAGTGTCGTAATCTCCATGTGGTGAGTATGCAGAGTAGTTGCTGTATCGTCCCCAGCACCGCTGGGATTTATTGGATTTAGTTAATTGGCCTTTATCTCCTGGTTACACTTTAACGCTTCTTTTGAAGGAGATTCAAAAAGGATACAGTTACTCCTTTTCTAATTTACTTTGAGAGTTGGGTTACTCATTTTCTTATCTTTCCTCCTTTTCCCGGTAGAGCAGAGCAGTCTGCAGAGCCCTGATTGAACGTATTAGACATTTCCATGGCAAGAGATGTAAGTCCATGAAGCTGTTCAATAGCCAAGCTTTTTTACACACTGCTTTTTAAAGAGGATGCTCTGGTTTAGGGGAGTAGGGGGCACCTCTGGATGGCTGGTGATGCATTTCATGTTGTACCTTCTTGACATGAGTGAAGGAAAGTTAGTTTCCCTTGAACTTCCCATGGAAAGGCTTTGCAGCAGAGTTCAGGGATCCATTTCGTTGTTCTCTTGTTTTTAAAGTACTTGAGAGCCTCAGCCTTACAAACACTTCAGGAAACCTCAATAAAATGATGAAAAGTCCATTATTTGGTCAAGTAATCTTAACACTGAGAGTTGCATGGTTTTCACCTTCATGAGAGGCATTCAATGCCCGGGAGAGCTGAGGTCTGCCCTCGCTGCGCTTCAGGAGTTTACAAAGGTTTAGTGTTCAGCTCTTGACTTTCTTCGTCCTACCAGACGTCTACTGCCAGTTCTGCAAGGCTGGGATAGGGGTAACAGTGATTTGGGAGCCCTGGAGGACAGTCCAAGAGGAGCGCAAGTCCCTTTTCCATTCATTTCTTTATACCCTAGATATAGGGTCTGAGTGGTCTTGATAAGAGGTGGTCAGTACTGGCTATTTAACCGGGGTTGTAGAATTGCTGGTTGTTTGGCAGCACCACCCCACACTAAGAATTGTTTTCCACTGTCTCTGAAAACCACATAGCTCCCTTTACATTAGAAAGGAAGTTCATCCTATTTCAGTGGAGTTGTTCACTACCCACTCTGTCTGCTCTACGCTAACAGGTCTGACTGTACAAGTGTGCACAGACCGCCTGTGTCGCGTGCACAGCTCAACTTGCTGTGCACACACACGCACACCACGCAGTTAGGCACACGGGTAAGTAGTGAGGAATCCTGTATCAGATAGGCACTTTGAGTCTAGGTTGTTATTTGCCTTCACAGAGCCCAAAAAAATCGTGGAGCACATCAGCAGAAGGTAAGGTGACTTTCTGCAGATGAAGAATTGCTGGTGATCTCCATGTGGTGCCTGCAGAGATAACATGATCATCATTCAAATCAAGGTGCTTTCTCCTTGCTCAGTGGAGCAGTTGTGAGCACAGTAGTGGAGGACAGCAAAACAGGGAGTGATGGCTGTGCAACTTGGTGCCAGCCCTCCAGCAGAAAACAGTATGGAAATGGCTAACACCTTTAAGGATCCTTCAAATGCCGGCTGAGAGAGAGAATAGTAAATGGGAGTGAGAAAAATGGTCTCAAAAGTGGCTAAGATGCAGGAAATTGCTTGAAAAGAGAAGGCTTGATGATAGCCTTCAGTCCAGGGACAATTGTCTGGAGGTCTTCCTTTACTTTTTTTGGCTGAAGAGCAGACCTGACAAAATTAATTTGTTTTATTTGATGAGTTGGATGGGGATTTTTTTAGTGTTACAACAGTTACCTGGTCCTGCATGTAGAAGTCTTTATTTATTGTTCCAAATACTTTTATGTATTGTTTCAAATCCATGTTGGAAGGTAAAATGTGGGCATTGACTACTGCTCTTTGCACTCCGTTCCTCATATGGGCCACAAAGGTGTTTGTTGTGGATCTCCCAGACTTTCTGTAATTCTTGCTGAGACCTGGTCTGTCCCAGAGGGTGAGTCAAAGGCCCTCAGCCAGGCATGAGCTAGTTTTCCTCAGGAGAAGCTCTTGCCGTATAAATCAGAGACTGTGAATCTCTCCTGTACTCTTTTCTTTCCATTCAGTGTTGTTTGCTAATCTTTGGCATGAAATACCTGGGGTGTTAGGGTGGCATTGCCCATAGCAACTTTTGCTAGGGAGCTGGCAGGGGTGGTAACAACCACAGTCTCTGCAGACATTGGACTGAAAACAAAGGATCCAGCCTATTTCTTATGCACATCTGTGCTGCAAAGGGCAGATAACCTTTCAGGGCTGCATCTTAAAATAATAAGCAGAGCTGTTATAGCTGCTTGCATGCTGTGGCTTCCCCGAGCACACCATGAACTTCCGATCTGTGATTGCCATTGAGTCTTTATGATTGCCATTTGCAAGGAATTAGCATTGCTACACAAGCTGTGACACCCCAGGGAGACTTAAGGGAGAGCAATTGAATCGTAAAGATTCTGATGGCTTGGCTGCCCTCTTCTTGCTTCTGAAAGGAGGGGGCTGAAGGATGCCTGGGCTTTAACTACTGTACAAGCCAAAAAACAGTTAAGGAGCCCACGTAATATGAGGAGATCTGAAAAATAGATACCCTCAAAGCGGTTGGAAGGAAGCACTGTGTAATTGATGTGTAGTTCTGATAATACAGCCCCCCCAACACATTTGAGTAGGTGGGATGTGGGGTGCTTGTGTTAGTAAAATGCTTGTAAAGACAAGACTGGTGTGTAAGCTGCTGATGGTAGTTTGTGTTGTTACTTTGCTTCTGTGAGTGATGCTGACCAGATCCTCAGCTGCTGAAAATCTTTGCAGGTGCAGTTGTTAAGAATGGGCAGATACCACTGAGTTGAAAACAGCCCCTGCTGATCCCGAGTAGCTAAGGATCTCCAGGCATTTGAGGATGTTCTGAGGAATTTGACTTCGGCAGGGGCAGACCATCTTACTAACCGTGGGTTTTGTCTGTTCTGTTTTTCTCCTGTCTTGCAGCACCTTCTCCAGTCAGTAGTGTGAAAAAAGGGAAGATAACTAAAAATAGCATCTCCCTTTCCTGGCAGGAGCCAGATCGACCCAACGGCATCATCCTGGAATACGAAATCAAATATTTTGAAAAGGTGTGATGGACTGATTCCTGAGCATCCCAAGTACCTTCTCTTTACTATTCTCTTCATTTAGTTATAATTATTAGAGCCACAGAAGGGAATGGAGCATTTTTCATGCATAAATCAATGTCAGATTGATTTTGCAGTAAATTATTAGGAAGACTCCAAACGAGACCATTGTTTTCTATTAGTGCGCTGCTTCTCTAGAACAAATACATTAAATCTGTGTGTCAGATTCCTCTTCAGCCTTATCACATTGAGACAGGGACTGCTCATTTGTTAATCCTCCAGGAAACATAAGCCTATCCCTTGCCTTTGGTATTTCCATTTTTCATTTGTTTTTGCATCTGTGGTGTAAGGAGAGGAGAGAGGTTTTGCAGAGTGATTGTATCTGTTCTGATGTGAAGAAAGGCATTCTGGTTTAAATGCTTTCCTGGATTTTCCAGCTCTTGCTCTCAGTATAATGGAAAACACTTTCTCTTCCATCAAAACCTGCCTTTTGTAGTCTTAATTTCAAACGGCAACCTGTTCTTTTCCTACTGAACTAATGCAGTTTAAATTAAAACGGTAACAAGTGCTCGTTGTTTAAATAGCATCTTTGGAGTAATGCAGCCTGAGCTCTTTGGAAATCTTAAGATTTCAAAAAATCCTTAGATTTCTAAGAATCAGATTTGCAAGAGGTGACAGAATACCAGCACCTTGCCTTGGCTGGGACTGCAGGGTGTTGTTTTTCTCCTCTGACACAGACAGGCTTCCTATGTGCAAACAATAGGAAAACAGCAAAGCAGAGCCACAATTCACTTTTTGGGGTGTTTGGGTGTCTATGCAGATACTCCATCAGTTCTGCCTGTCATTCAGGAGGACTACCCAGGAGCAGGCCCTTTATTTAAAATAGAAGTGGGGAAGGGGGGATGATGGGTTTTAAACATTGAATTTGTGGTCCAGAACTAGCCTCACATAGTTTCAGTGAGTAGTTCTTCAAGTGCAGATCCTTCATGGGAAGGTAGCTATAGCCAGCTTAGCGTTTTCTGTAGGAAAGCCCAAATGTTTAAACATTTGCAGAAGCCAACAGAAGCTTAATTGGGCTGACAAGCAAGCAAAGATGCGACCTAATGTTCACTCACTGCGTTTTAACTAGTCATTGAGTTAGATTTGGGGTGTAGTCTTTAATCCTTCTCATTGGTTGCTGCTATTTATATTCTCGAGGATTTCAGCCCTTTAAAAGGGTAAAAAATCACAGCATTCATTACCAAGGCATGAGGATGATCTGTATTAAGTGTTTTGGAAAACTGTGTTTGGTCAGACTGCATTCCTTCAAGAGAAATCGCTTCTTCACAAGAAATAAAGAGGCTATTTGTATATCTAGAGAGAGAGCTAAAGAGAGATACCACACTTCTCCAAAACAG
Organism: Phoeniculus purpureus; assembly: GCA_028565055.1. Classification (NCBI taxonomy): domain Eukaryota; kingdom Metazoa; phylum Chordata; class Aves; order Bucerotiformes; family Phoeniculidae; genus Phoeniculus; species Phoeniculus purpureus. The sequence continues at coordinate 19,339,696 of JAOXOE010000405.1, read as the reverse complement.
TCTAGGGGAGAGAAGATCAGTAATCATAACACTTGGAGATCCACAGGTCCTTATTACCTTCTATGCTCATTAAAGAACAAGGAAAAATCAGTTCAGATCCTAAGAGCTACGAAGACATATCAGAAGGGAGTTTCTAAGAACTCCTGTTTACCTCATAATTATTTGGATCTGAGAGGATATCAAAAAGAAAAAGCAGCTTCCAAGATGTAAACCTTAATTTTTGAGCTCTTGTCTAGACTGTGTTTCAGTAAATAATCCTAAGAGTAATTGCAATGCACTTGAGCAAAGCTTTAGTCAAAGAACCGAAACTCCTTCACGTTACAAACACACAAACGAAGATTCATTTTCATTTCATCTCATCAGTTTTTCTTCAAGTTCGTTACTTCAGAAGTAAAATGAGCAAAATCAGGTATTATTTCAGAATATTCCTCAAGGCTTGGATTGTTATTCCCTTCCCGAGGTCTAATTTGTCGTTCTAGCAAAACCAGAATGAAGTCGTACAATGCATCTGATTCTCTTTTAGGACTAATTACATTACTTGGAAGCAATTCTAATAGGAATTAAAATCCCTTTCTGAGGTGGTGGGACATTTTTACTCCTCCTCATGCCTTGGGATTGAACTTGGAAGGCTGAACATTTCATTTGCCCCCAGGCTGTGTAAATGCCAAGCAATGGAAACTTGCTTCTACTGCAAAAATTGATTTGTTTGGTCCCCATGTTGTCATCCGTGGGTGGACTGTCCCTTTGCTCTGTTTCATACCTCCTTTAGTCATTGATTATAAAAGACAAATTCAGATCTCGCGTTTGGGACTGCAGAAAATGCCTTCAGAAGAGTTTTAGGAGTTTTCAGAGTTTTAGGAAATGCCTTCAGAGTTTTAGGAAAAGGTCCTCAAAAATTCATGTTTCATTCATCCTTTGTAACAGTACTGTGGAGGCTGCTAAGAGTCGGTCTGCTCTGAGAGCCTCTATTTGTGTTTGAATTTCATGTTTTTTGGGGGGGCTTGGGAAAAGGACCAGGAGATGAGCTACACCATCATCAAGTCCAAAGAGACGACGATTACGGCAGACGGCTTGAAACCAGGTTCAGTGTACATCTTCCAGATCAGAGCCCGGACAGCTGCTGGCTACGGTGGCTTCAGCCGAAGATTTGAGTTTGAAACCAGCCCAGTGTGTAAGTGTTTTTAAATATTGTCAGCCTGTGTCTCTGGAATGATTGCCAGAAATGAGTCAGGAGGCTGATACCTTTGCAGAGAGCGTTTTCTTGTCCTGACCTCCTTCTTGACCTTTGAAAACATCAGGCATGTCATGACCGTGCACTGGATAAGCCAACACATCTGTCTTTGCTTCCTTGATTCATGTCAAGGGGTAGTAAAGCCAAGAGGACTTCAGGTTCCAGAAATTCTTAGTGTTCCCTGGTTAGAAGAATCCTGAACTCAAGTGAGTTGATGGATCTTAATGGTTGTCTGCAGAGGATGCTGAGCTCTCTTAGATATTCACATATCTGAGGAAAAAACCCTGAAATGGTGCCTCTCTGCAAGGGGAAGAATTAAACCAGGGTTACAGCCCTGTGGTGTAAGTTCCTGTCGAATTGAATGATGGCTTCTGTTGCCTGCCAGTGCCGCAGCCTTGAGGAACAACGTTTGACTCGTGATTGGAAGTGGGAAAAACATGCACTGCGGGTGCAGGAGTTGTGCGGGGCCTCTTACGGATTTGTGGGGCTTGAATTTGCTCGTTGTATGTGTTTCGTTAATCTGATCTTCTGGACCTGGGTTCTGGAGGAGATTCTGCGGCTTGGTGAGCTAACTGCTTAGGCACACAGAGGCTCAGCTGCTCTTCCACCTTTGCCCAGGCACAGCAGTGGGGCAATTTTTTTTTTGCCCGTTTTTGCAGATCTGTAAGATTTTCTTTCTTAAAAAAAAAAAAAAAATCTGTGGCGTTTATCCAACTGTAATTACTTTGGTCATCCTTTGTGACTTTGCTGTGGAGGTCCCTCTGCCATCCAAGATGGAACTGGATAAATGCAACAAGGCCACATTCAAGGTCCTGCACCTGGGTAGGTGCAATCCTCAGTGTCAGCACAGACTTGGGGATGAAGGGATTGAAAGCAGCCCTGTGGAGCAGGGATGAAAAACGGGACGTAGGTTAGCAGTGGGCACTGCCAGTCCAGAAAGCAAACTGTATACCTGTATGCTGGGCTGCATCAAAAGTGTGGCCAGCAAGTCAGGGAGGTGATTCTGCTGCTTTGCTCTGCTCTAATGAGACCTTATCCAGAGTCCTGAGTCCAGCTCTGGAGTCCTCAGCACAAGGGGGACATGAATCTGTTGGAATGGGTCCAGAGGAAGCCCTAAAAATGATGAGAGGGAAGGAATACCTCTGCTCTCAGGACAGGCTGAGAGAGTTGAGATCGTGCAGCCTGGAGAAGAGAAGGTCCCTGGGAGACCTTATTGTGACCTTCCAGTACTTAAAGGGGGCCTACAAGAAAGATGGGAACAATCATTTTAGCCAGGGACTTACGTGGCAGGACATGGAGTCGTGGTTTTAAACTAAAAGAGAAGAGATTTGGACTAGATAGAAGTAAGAAGTTGTTTACAACAGGGTTGATGAAAAACTGGGACAGGTTGCCCAGAGAGTTGGTAGTTAGTTTCCATCCCTGGAAGCCTTCAAGGTAAGGTTGGACAGAGCTCTAAGCAACCTAATCTAGCTGAAGATGTCTCTGCTCACCACAGTGGGGTCCAGCTAGATGACCTTTAAAGGTCTCTTGCAGTCCCAACTACTCTGTGGTTAATTTTTTATGCCATTTGCACAAAAGAGACTTTTTGTGGTGGAAAACACATTTTCTGTGCGTTTTTCTTGGAAATTTGTATTTGTCAATGCTTCGATCACTGTTACTCCGGTTTCAAACTCTTCATCTTTGAGAAGAAGATGCCAAGTTGTCTTTTCAGTGCATGCTACCTTCGTAGCCAAAATAGCTTGTAAATGAATCATTATAGATGTGCAGATCTAGTTGCGGAGCCACTGATTGAACTAATACAGTGCAAATGGCTCGTGATGCAAACATTAATGCAATGAGAAGGGTCTATTTAATGCCTCTCTTATAATATTAACCATTAATTGTGCTCTATAAGTAGCTACAAAATCTTGTTATGATGAAAATTATTCTATATTACACCAAGGGAATTTTGCTTGCAGTTGGACAGCTTCTAGTTTAGAGATATTTAAGTAATAGCGTTCCAGACTATTAATGAATAGTGCATTAAATAGATGCACATTTGATCCAGTGCCGTCAGTACCCGTGATCTTTGTTTGGAGACAATGGCAGCTGCATAAAGCCTATCATGTAATTATCTGTGTTAATCAGGATTTTTATAAGGCTATCACATGGTAAATACCTTTAAGCACTTTAAACCAATTGGGTCATTTAGTCACACCAGCACCCCAGTCTTTTTAGCATTTTAAAAGCAGAGGAGTAGGTACTTCTTTGGTGCTGAAGAGCTGCTGGCTACCTGCTGGAGGAAATCACAGAACGTTAAGGATTGGAAGGGACCTGGAAACATCATCTAGTCCAATCTCCCCGCTAGAGCAGGATCACCTAGATCCAGTAGCACAGGACAAATACCTCATTTAGGGAACTGTTCCTCTGCTGGACTTCAGCTCTGGCTCAAGCAGGACTTAATCAGATGTTTAAACACTTTAGAACTGAACACTGTAGAAATGAAATGCAGCATAAACTTGCAAAATGCAAAACAAAGTTTGGCATTTAAAACCTTTTTATAAGTGAGGTTTTTTTCCCACGGCCCTATATAAAGTTGGGATTAGTGCTGGAGGGTGACCAGACTCCCACTGTTTTCCTGCACATCCCAGAGAGTCAGAGAGCAAGCTTAAATCAGCAAATCGCTGCTACGTCCAGGTTTAGATCTGACACTTGCTGGGGCCAAAGCAAGTTATTTTGATTCGAGCACAAATGAAAACTTTTCAGTGACTGTTGTGAGCATCCAAAATAGTGTGAACTAAAGAACAGATTTTGTTTCCAGTTTACAAGGTTTCTGTGAAGTTATTTTTAATACTCGTGAATGAAATAGGAAACAACATCCTGAGAAATGCAGGGTGAGGAAAGTGGGGGGGGAAGCTGTAACCTGTTTTAGACTTTTTTCCAAATACTGTGGGGTTTTTTACTCACTGCTGCCTGCAAGTGCAATTCTGCATGTGCCTTGGTGCAGCACGAGCTGCATCTTTCAGACAAGTCCTCTGTGTGGAGGCTGTTTCTGCGGGTATCCACTTGCTGTTTTCCTCCTTCCCAAACGCTGCCGGTCTTGTCTGGCCCTGATAAAACTAACTCTGCAAAAGCTGGGTTGTGACTGGATCACTGATCTAATCCAGCTGGTCAGCTGAGCAGGAGCAAGAACATTTCCCCAAGGCAAGAAGGGGTAAGGCAGGTCCCCCTGATTTTAAATGGCAGCAAAGTCCCAGGTGAGCTCATGAATTCATTTTTAGCTGCCATAGATCTCAACAGGTTTTGTCTCATTCCCCCATCCCTCGAGCTGTGCAAAAAGCCCGCTGGTCACAGTTTAATGATCCCCTTTAAATGCTTTTGTTTTTAATTATTTTGTGAAGAAAGCAATAAAATGTAATCTTAAGGAGCCTCCATAAATTTGTGAGGCTAATAAAATCTCTGGTTGATAGCATGGGTTTGGAGCAGTTAACATTAAATATTTAATGTATCGTGGCCAGTCCTTCAGAAGCCGTTTGCACTGCTGTAGCAGGTCTGTGCCACTTGCCGTTGAGCACTAGAGAGCTCCCGTATGAAGAGCTACTCAAAACCCATCGCAGGTCAATGTTTAATGCCGTACCTTTATGCATTTCTTTTAACCATTAATATGGGAGTATATTCACTCATTTTATGGCCTCCATAAAGTTAATCCTGTGCTAAGGACCACTCTTCACTTCCATCACTTAGTTAAAAGGTGCTTCAGCATGCAGTCAGCTCCTGCTGCTCCCTGAGGTGTGTCCTGGTTTAAACCCAGCGCACTCCTACCCTCTGGGGCTGGAGCAGGTACAAGACTTGAGGGTTGAGACGAAGGGCAGGGAGGACTCACTCACCAGTTATGGTTATATGCAAAATACAGACTCAGGAAAACAGAATCAGTTTAATTTAAACAACAAAAACCATCACCGATCGGACAGAGCACTGGAACAGGCTGCCCAGGGGGGTTGTGGAGTCTCCTCCTCTGGAGACATTTAAAACCCACCTGGATGTGTTCCTG
>JAOXOE010000405.1:19302272-19334335 GCA_028565055.1 Phoeniculus purpureus | reverse complement strand
ACTGGAACAGGCTGCCCAGGGGGGTTGTGGAGTCTCCTCCTCTGGAGACATTTAAAACCCACCTGGATGTGTTCCTGTGGGACTTGGTCTAGGTGATCCTGCTGTGGCAGGAGGATTGGACTAGATGATCTTTCGAGGTCCCTTCCAATCCCTAACGATTCTATGACAGTGAGAGATACAGGTGGTTCTCAAATGCACCTTCTCCCACCTCTCCCTTCTTCCCAGGCTCAGCTCTGCAACTTCCTTCCCTCACCCAGTGGTGCAGAGGGAGGGAACAGGGAGCTGTCTGTCTCACAAGAGACAGTCCTCTGTGAGCTTCTCAAAGAAGTATAGGGGCCTCCCAGGGGCTGCGGTTCTCCCAGCAGTGAACTGCTCCTGCACAGCTTTCCATCAGATCTACAGCTTCTTTCAGGATCCATTCTCTGCTCATGTGTACTATCTTCCATGGGCTTCAGAAACTTCTGTGCACCAGGGGTCTCTGAGGACTCCAAAGGCTCAGCCTGTCCTCTCACCGTAAGCCAAAGGGTAATAGCTCTTCCAGTGTGTCTTTTCCCTTTCTTTCTCCTCACTGACCTGGGCAACTGCAGACCCTATCACTCTTTTCTGTCTACTCCTCCTGTCAAACAAAAGAGAGCTTCCAAAACAACTGGTAATTTCCCAGCAGGTTTTCCCCTCTTAAATACTTTTATTGCAGAGGATCTGATTGTCTCAGCCTCAGCCTTAGCCAGAGCTTCATGGAGCTGGGGGAGCTTTCTCAAAACTTAGAGGCCACACCAGCAGCCCCCTCACCCCCTACCAAAACCCTACCAGACACAAGCCCAACACAGAGTAGGTAGATGAAGAAGCTTCTGGGGCTGGTGCAGGAATAAGAGCTATAATGAGGTTTTGCCCGCTCAAAGGAGAATAAACAAAATGCAAGTGGTGTTAACATTTCCAATGTACAGGTTGCAGAAGCTTACTCACCTGCTCTTACTTAACCTGCAAACAGCTTTCCTGAGCTTTCTCCTGGCTCATTCTTATAGGACTCATCAGCCTTTTGGCAGGAGGACTTTTTACCAGGCATGGGCTGGGAGAATTCTGCTTTTCTTGGCCAGTAAAAGACCAACCAGTTTGTCTTAGCAAGTTCCTGTTTTGTAGAGGGCAGCTTCTGGCCATGTGACATAGACACCACGCCACAAGGAGTTAGGTTTAGTTGCTTGTAGGTTCTTGAAGTGCAAGTAACGCTGCTCATTTCTGGTATCTTGCTTGTGTCTCTGAACAGTAATAGCCCATAAATGTTCTATGTGGAACCTGTTGGGTTTCCATCTTTCCTCTCCGTGATTCCTAAGGCAGCTAACCCATGAAGGCAAACCTGAGGCTGCAGACTCCAAGACTGCATCTGCAACACTTTGGTTTCTGAATTCAGTGATCATATGTGATGTTGGGCTTTTGGCTTGATTTTGCATGTGTTTTCCATTTCTTTCCACCCATTCCCTTTCCAAACTAGAAACAGGCAGCAAAAGGAGGAAAACACAAACCATAAAAGAAGAAACAAACTGGTAAGACTCGAAACCTTGCTGGCAGCCTCACTAGAAAGACTCACGCGAGTGCTCGCTATCGTTTTAACCTTAATCTCCATTTTCTGTTTCTCATCTCAGCAGTAGCTGCATCCAGCGACCAGAGCCAGATTCCTATAATTGTTGTGTCTGTAACAGTGGGAGTCATTCTGCTGGCTGTTGTTATCGGTTTCCTTCTCAGCGGAAGGTAAGAGAAGAAGCTGTGTGTTTATACTTCTCCAACTTTTGTAATAACTTTTATCTGAGCAGCTGATTAGCGTGGTTTAGGCGAAAGCAGCATGTGAACAATCGTGCTGTAGAGCAGTAGTAGTGCTCTACAACAGCACGAGGGTGGGCTGATTGATCTGTTTGGACAGGCAGAGATTGCAAAGACTCTCTCATACACATGTAGTTCACTTTCCACCGGTCTTCATCTCTGTGGAGACTGGCCATGATTGTTTGACTTGATTCTCACCCGAGTGTTTTGATGTTCCTTTAAAAATGGCCAAACACCCCAGGTGTTGGTCAGATCTGGATTTCATTTTTCATGTGTAGGACAATAATGTCTTCCCTACATGCTAGTAAATCATACAGAGAGCTCCCTTGACAGCAGGAGATGCTCAGCTTCAAACCATCAGGCGATCCCACTGACTTCTTATGTGCTTAAACATTGGGAAGCGATGAAAGCCTGGGCTATACTGTCCTTGACAGCTCTTAACAGAAGCCAGTGGAACTTGTTGGTGAACGAGAGACTGTGGTATTGAGGGAAGATCTGACTTCTATCAGGATCACTTAGTCTTGCAGCACTAAACTTGTGTAGCAGCCAGCACACCAGGCACTGCTTTTTCATACACTGCACAAAGTATTAGTACAATTTTAGTGGCAGTAGTAAAATGATGAAACATCCTTCATGCAAAGCAATGTGAGGTGCATCTATTGATAAGGCTGCATTTGGTTTCAGTGCCAGGTGAATATATGGTCCCCATTTATGGTCTCCATCAGCTCATGGTTGCTCTCATGAGTGGTCTCTCTTAAGCTTGGATCTAGCAAGGTGGCTGTAAATTACAGGCTGTTGTAAGTGGTAATGGTTGTTAGAAGATACAGAGGAACTGCACTGATATGGAACATATTGGCTGAGGGTCTTATTTCCCAGAGGAGGTAGGGGGTATCTGCCTGCGACCATGGTGCAGTGAAATCCAGCCAGGCTGAGCAGCTCTGTCCCCAGGCATAAGGCATCCACGGAAGGACTCGGTTATTTCCTGTCTTAAAAGGTAAGTGTGCTGCCAAACTCATCTCCACTCAAGGTCAGAGGCTGACAGGCTTTTCCAGCTCAGCCGTTCAAGCTCCTGTTGTCTGTTTTGAGTGGCTTCTTGGGCTTAAAAATGGAAAATAAATGCTCATGTCTGCATGAGAAGCATGTGGTGGCTGGGAGATAGAGGGAGGTGAGTGGCCTGTAGCCAGGGGCTACAGGAAAGCTGTAGCCAGAAAGACTTGGCTCTGAACACTGTAGGCAGAAGTTCAAATCTCTCCTTGAAGGCTGTAGGTTTTGAGTCAAATTCCTCCTCAGACAGATTGAGAGGGGAGAGATGGAGCTGGCCTTCCCCAGCCTGGGTGCATGGTTGTATGAAAGCAAAGAGGAGCAGGCACGCATGGCACTAGGGAAGCTGGGGGTGTATCCTGGCACCTCTGGGAGGAATCACATGTGTGGGGCAACCAGCAACTCTTGCCCTTGTCACAGTGGCTGGCAAGTGCTCGGGATCCTTTTGGGGATGATGTGCCCTTGCAGGTCTCCTTTTTACTGCTACCCTCTATAGTCCAAGCATAAGTCTGAGCTGTTTGTCAGCAGTTCTCAGTAAGTGTATCTGTCCTTTGCCCTAACAGGCTTTCCAAGGCGTGCTTCCTCTTGGCTCTTGTATCTCATGGCATTTTTATAAAAGCCCTTGACTCTTCTGGTTAGAGTTTTATCACCACCTTTGCTACTGCCTTAGTCCTCCTACCTTGTATTCACATCTCTGTTTCTGGGAGCTTCTACATGGTCCCATACTGGATGCATGAGAAGGGACAGGTACAGAGAGCTGATCTCCTGGTCCATTTTTATCTTTTCTAAACTTCCTCTAAATTGGAAAGGATCTGGTCCCTCAGCTGGAGGTGATGGAAAAGTCTCCAGAGCCAAGATTGCTTCCATCATTAGAGAATTCACTTCAAAACCACAGAACTTCTAGGCTGCTTTGAGTTCCCATTAATTTTAGACTCAGTGCGTCCAGTGCATTGAGTGACTTGTGAGAACAGAAAAGTAAATGCTAGGAGCCCAGAAAGCTGACAGCCTGTTTGAAATTAAACAAAGCAAAGCAAAAAATTGCTCCTGTTTGGAAGAAGTAGAGATGCTGCTGAGATGTGTCATCCACGCAGCTTTGCCTTGGACGTGATTTTGAGACAATTTGTGGAATGACTCTCGCTGTGACACTGTGAGGGTGATACAGGCATTCCTAGTCATGGGCTAACCCCTTGCTGAAGTTGTTAACCTGTTTCTGGAGGATTCTTTCCTGCGTCTTTGGAGCAGCTGTGTTGTGGAAGTACCTGGTTTGCAGGGGGTTAATGTCCCTTTACAAAAACCAAGAATTTGAAAGCCAGTAGTTTCTCCAGTTGGAATCACCGATGTTTTCCAAGCCAAGCAAGCTGTGCAAAGCCTGGGTTCTCTCTTTTCTGCTAGTGTAGGAGAGCAGGAGAGCCCAGAACAAAGCTAAGGAGGAAAACCCTCTTGCTCTGCAGCACTGAGGATGGTGTAGACTGGCCAGCTCTTGCAAACGGGCTCCTTGTTGCCATCTCCACACTTTGCCCAGGTTCCCTCAGAATTAAGATATTCCTCCCTAGGGCTCCGTGCAGCATCTCTTTGCACCTATCATCCCAAGTGCTTGGCACAAGTGCAAGGGCTTAAGAGCAGTCCTGTGGTGAGAAGGTAATGTCTCTGCAGCTCAGAGAGTAGCTTCACAGCTGTAGGGCTCAGGATTTCGCTGGCTCTGCAGGCTTTTGATTTTCTGCTAGATCTCTAGAGCCAGAAGTTTCCACACCTATTCCTATTCCCTCTTTTTGTGTGTGTGTGTGCGTTCAAGCATCTCTGCAGTTTTCTTTTGAACGAATATAAGCAACAGCTTGGCATTTCCCTTTGGCAGCTGGCCCTAAACCAAAGGTCAGCTGAACGGTAGTCACGGTGGCATTTCCGCATGCCAGCATCCATCTGTGGAAACACACTTGCTGTTTGAAGTTGGAGGTTCCTGGGAATTTAGAACTAAATGTGTTTTGCCCTAAACAATTAAGCTGCATTTCAGAGCTAATTTACTTGCAGATGCTCCAGAAAACTCTTCCTGTAAATAGTATATGGGAAATCATGCTGCCAGAGGTTGGTGTTCACAATAGGAACAGAGGAGTCCTGTAAAAATTGTCTTTATTTCACTGATTCACTAATGTGAACACAGAATCCACAATGTGTGAACCTGTGATGAATTCAAAGATTGAATTCAGATTTAATGTGATTGGAACATTGATTCCGATCCCTAATGTTCTGTGATTAGGGATTGGAAAGTACCTCGAAAGATCATCCAGTCCAGTCCCCCTGCCACAGCAGGATCACCTAGATCAAGTTACACAGGAACATGTCCAGTTGGATTTTAAACATCTCTAGGGGAGAAGGCTCCACAACCTCTCTGGGCAGCCCCTTCCAGTGTCACCCTCACTCGGAAGAAATTCCTTCTCATATTGATGTGGAACCTCCTTTGTTCCAGCTCACACCCATTGCCTCTCGTCCTGTCATTGGATGCCACTGAGCAGAGCCTGGCTCCATCCTCCTGACACTTGCCCTTTCCAGATTTATAAACACTAATGAGGTCACCTCTCGGTCTCCTTTTTTTCCAAGCTCAAGAGACCCATCTCCCTCAGCCTTTCCTCATCAGAGAGATGTTCCACTCCCTTCATCATCTTTGTGCTCTGCACTGGACTCTCTCAAGCAGTTCTGTGTCCTTTCATTTGAATAAACAGAGAGTTCACTGGACTCTCAGATTGCTGGAGAGTGCAACCTCACTTTATCCTAACTTCCTGGCTGCATGTTATCCTCCCCCTTTCCCCACTGACTGAGGTACTTGGGGTGTAAGGACTTCCCAGTCTACCTCCTACAGATCCCCTTAGATTGTACCCCTTTTACATCGTACATCATACGGATCATTAACTGCGACTTTATGCGGTCCAGGGTGGAGAAGTTGATATTCAAAACTCTATTACACGTGTGGATGTAACTAAAAAGTTCACAAATTTACTTAAGCAGTTCACCTTTCTGGGTTTCAGTCAGGGTACCCATGGCTCTGTACTCTAATTGGCTCCTCTAAGCTATGTTGTCAGATTTACAACACCTAATCCTGATTTAGTGCCTCATCTGCTGTATCCCTTATCTCTTCCAAACCGTATGGCCAAAATTTACAGCACCCATCTGGCCAGAGTTTACAGCACCCATCCTGATTTGTAAAGACACCCTCCTCTATTTTATCAATAATGTGTCCTCTGATCAAGGTCATAAATGCTGAGCAAAATAGCTGCTGACTTTGTAAAGTCATCTCACTCTTTGCATCAAGGGCATATTAATAATATAATGGTCAGGATTACAAATCAAAGAGATTCACTAAATCGGACTGGAGTTGTCTCAGCTAAAAAAGAGAGGCAGATTGAAAATCTATTATTAAACCAGCTACAAGCATTGAATTAAAGAACCTGGAGTTGTTATTGCCCTTTTTTTTTTTTGGTGAGGATTATATGTTCTTCTTGAAAGTGCAGTGTGTGTTACAGACAGAGCCAGGCTGTAAATTTTGCTTTGCCAGCAGTGCTTGAATTAGCTGCTGCTTGGCGTTGTTGTTCCTGATTGAAGTACATATTACTCTGAACTCATTACAGACTTGGGGTTTACAGTCTGGCTCAGACAATGCCGGTGACAAAGGTCTTTGCCCATGGTCATGCAAGGGGCAATAAGGTGCTGCAGTAGTCATTGTGGCATCAGCCCTTTTCTTCCTATGAGCTGAGGTGGAAGGCCAGATTTGCATCAGCCTCGGGAGGAGAGCTGCTGCTTCAGAGCGCTTCCTCCTCTTCTGTCCTTCAAACCAAGCACTGTTCTCAAAACTGGTAGGGTCTTAGGATGAGTGTGACCAGAGACTGCTGGTCCCCTGAGCATTTGGGCTTTGTAGCACTGAACAGAGGCATTGGCTTTTACAGTGTGAAATGGGGATGCTATTAGGTCAGTGCTGTGCTGCTCAAAATAACTAGGAAGGATATTGTACGTCTGAATTTATAGCCAGCTACCTGTGTGTTATGGATGACCTTTCCATCTCAAGCCATCTTCCAAAGAACGGGAGGGAGCTTTTTATAGAACCACGGGAGAAAAACCAAATATTTGAGTCAACAGAACAGTGCCCCTCGCCCGGTGTCGTGCATATGTACAGTCTCCTTCTGGTGAGGAACTAGCCCTTGAAAGACAAAGGAAAGACAAGTCTTGCCACCTGGGTATTGGCAATTAGAGGCTTCTGCACCAGAGTACCCATCCCTGACCTTAGCTGATTTAGACTTTTAAATACCAGCCCCTGCAGTGGCAGAGGGCTACTTCCAGGACATAAATATATGCATCTTGTTAAAAAGTGACTTTAAGGGAGGAGAGAGGGTGAAGGGATTGTGGTGTGTGTCCCACATCCTGAGCTAGCGTTTGCAGCCTTCCGTGACATGAAAAGTTAAAATGGATTAATTTTTCCACAACCTCCCCTCCCATCCTATTTTCCCAGATGTGTCAGGACTTAAAATAGTTTTGGTGTTTTGATGTTTCCGTAGGAAACGGGAGATAGTTTGTAGATAACATTTTTCATAGTATTTTTCCAGCGTGAGTCACAATTTGTGTTAGTTGTTCCTTTGTAAAGGGCTTTTATCTCTGCGTTCTTGACTGCTCTTCCTTCTTCCTACAGGACATTGTCTCTTGTGATTTATAGCCACTTTATGATTTGCCTGCTGCCAAATACTACCTGCAATTCACCTGACAAGAGGAAGGATTGTCTTGGAGAAGCTGTTGCTCTGCCAAGTCAAAATTCCCATCCACCAGGAGCAGGCAGGGTCTGGTCTGCTTCTGCTGTGGTCATAACCTCTGTCGTGTTAGCAGCCTCCTTATTCTTGAAAGACGCAGTGTTCCAGTGCATCCTTCTAGACAGAGTGATGCCTTCCCAGGCCTGCTCTGTAAATTGCTGCCCGTAGCTCCCATCTCCAGCATGCTGCCTACGTCGGCTTGGCGAGTGGAGCTGCGCCTTTTTTATTCTCAGCTCTGTTTTGCTCAGTATTCTGTGCAGACACACCTGGTTCCACAAGACAGTCTGAGCTGCTGCAGTTTTAAGGAGAGTTTAGGGACCTGGGCTAATCTGCCTTCAGATGACTGGCCCAGACAGGAGGTGAGAGTTGACCAGATCTGTAATGAAGCTCCAAGCGCATGAGGCACTGCTCTTGGAAGCAGCATTTCCGAGCTATTCTGGCAGCTGCCAAAGGAAGAGGGCAGGAGGGCCACCACAAACAGATATGTGGCTTCTGTAAGCTTTAGCTGAGCAGGGGAAATGTGGGCATTGCAGCCGTCAGTACTGAGTGATGCACTTGATGACATCACACAAGTCCCATTTTCACACTGACAAAGGAACTGGTTTGTCCTTCAAGCTGGAAATAGAGCCTGACTTCAGTGGTAGCATTGTCAGGTATCTGCTGAGCACTGGTGAAAGCCCCATGCACAGGAACTGTTTAAGGTGGGGTTTGACACGTCTCTTGGCTGTGGATTGGATAGAAGATGAAGAACAGTATCAGAGTGTCATCCCTCTGCACTCATGATGTTTGTCCTTGCTTTTGATGCTGGAACCAGGAAGCATGACCTCTCTTGGGGCGTGTGCCATGTTGTGACACTTGGCCTCTTATGAGGAAAACAGGTGATCTCTGCTGTGTTATGGCTTAGACATAGCAAAATATGACACCATAGGCCTTTCCAACCACAGTTCCTTTCCTTGGAAGTGTTCTCATAGTATCTACATAGATATCACCATCTTGAGCTTCTGCATTCTCAGTTATGCTCCAACAGCAGATGTGTTTTATGTGTGAGCTAGGTGTAGCTCAGCAGGAAGAGAAGATGACTCCTTAAACATTCATATAGTCCTGGGCCAACAAGAAATATATTCTTAGCAGCAAACAGAGTGTAACGCTTGAAGGATGTTTGAAGCACGCGTGTTGACTCATGGGGTGCTAGGTGCAGTGCTGGCCTCCTTGACCTGGAGATGCAGAAAGCAATCAGTGCCATCACTCAAGGCTGCATGACGGGTTAGAAAAATCTTCTGAAGTAGCTGGGTCTCTAATTGCGAGCCTCTGAAGAGCATCCCATTAGAGCAGCTTATTAAAAGCTACAAACAAGGCTTTCATCATCATGACTGTAATTCTTCACCTTCCAACTCTTAAAAGCCACATCTATATATGGCAGAGCTTCCCTGAGATCTATCTAGCCTCTAGAAATGGAGTTTAATTCCAAGTGCTCTCTGGGTCATCTGCTGTCTTGCGGTAAATTAATTACATTGATTGCAGGCACAGTTGTTGGGGCCCATCGTGTCTATACATTTCATTAACAAAGCTTGTAGCCCAGGGTTTGAAATGATGCCAATGGCGTTGAGAAGTCCTCCTAGCCACACTTTTATTACAGTTCGCTCTCTGGACAGTTGGGTTTGCAAACCCCATAGACATTCTGGAGGTCAACTTTGCTGGGAGTGTTGGCTTAATGTGCCTGAGATAGCTGAAAGCAGTAGAGAAGGAAGAACAGGGAGAAAGAAACGAGGCAATGACAGCAGGCCATGGAGGTCCAGGAGATAACCACTATAGCTGCAGGATCCTCTGTGTTGTCTTTGCCCATCTGCAGCCTTTCCCCTGACATCAGGGCTCATAACAGAAGTCACACTTCGTTTCAAGCCAGCTTGGATTTTGGAGATGCTGCTGCATTGGTTCCTAGTTTTTTCCCAGCAAAGGGTATTTTTCTCTGTGGGTGTTTCCTCAGTAATCTTTTCTGGTAAGTGGACATGTCATCTATTAACCTGCAGCAAATTGGGTACCTCTGGCAACCCACTAGAGCTGAGGGAAGCCACCACAAAGCTGTCCTCATAGTCTGGTGGTTGATTCAGTGATGCTGTAGGAGGTTCTGCAGATCATTTTGATGTATGTGGAGCTCCTTTCCTCTCTTGACTGCTTCCTCAGGTCAACTTGTTGGCTAAAGATCTTGAAACCCCACAGAGATCCGGGCATATTTCATTGTGTGGTGATCTCTTATCATGCCGCAGCGTTTGATCTTGTCTGGAAAGCATTCACTTTCAGCTCCTCAATTTCTAGACTGAGAAAGCACTGCATGGAGAGAGGAGAGAGGGAAGCACTGGCCCTTGTAGAAGCCATCAGCACCAAATGCAGTGGCCATGAGGACGCTGGGTTTGCTGCAGTTTAACTTCCAGTTTTATTTGCCTCAGGATTTTTATATTCAGACATTTCCTCTGCCAGATCGACATTCCTGTAACATGAGCACTAATAAGTCTTCCTTTGTCCTAACTGCTCAGGCCAAGCAGTCCATTCACTCACCTATCCAAGTACCCCAGGGACTGGAAAGTGGATTTTGTTGTCTGCTGATCCAGTTTAGATTGTTTCTAAGAGCTTTAGATTTCCCCTAATGTTACACCTCAGAGTGTTTTCACCCTAGGCTCACAGCATTATGTGGCAGCTGTGCAAGAGCAAGGCTGCACTGAGGGATATTTCCCTTGCACTGGGGCTTTTTTCATCCTCATTAAGGGAGCCAGTGAGGTCTGACGCTGTCTTCATTCAGTGCTGAGAGCTGAGCAGCCCAGTTGCCCACGAGGAGCTTCAAGGGTTCTCTCAGAAAACAGTGTGCACTTGCTATTTTAAGGAAGTGGTTGTTTTTCAGGTTAATTGAACTGTTGTTTCAGAAACCTTGACTTTGCATGTTGAGCAGAGTGGGAAGGTCTGGTGACAGCCACTGTGAGAAAACGCCTGGGGGGAAGGGGCCTCAGCTAAAATGGGAGCTAAGCTGTCATAGCCGCAGGGTATCACCATCTTATGGTGACATAACTGTTCCCTGTGCAGGGTTCAACACAGAAAATGGTAGAAGTGCCTCAAAATAGATAATGTTGGGTTCTCTTTGTGTACTTCTGGGTTTTGGACCTTTGGTGTTAAGTAGGGTCAAGGGAGAGGTTTGGTGAAGGCTGAGGTGCTCCCCTATTCGCACGACTGCACAAGCTGGGGAATTATGGAAATACAAAGCGCTGTCTAGTATAGTAGAAGCAAAAATGGGCATCACTGTTAAGAAAATGCCAGCAAGTTGTTTTACTTGGAGGGATATTCTTCACCAGGTCTAGTTTTAGTAAGTACACACTCCAACATGTAATTCTGTCAATGGTTGCATAGCTGGTGTTGTTTGGCATCAGAATTTAAAGTGGTGCAGCTGCAGAATGTTAATTTTGTCTAAATAGACTATTTTAAAGCCTTTAGACACTGCCAGGTATGCTTCATAAAAATGGGGTGGTGGGCATCATTGGTTTTGTTTTTCTACTACTGCCATGTTTCAACAATCTGAAGAGAGATGATGGGTGAGATTGAACCGGATGGCTGACTCGAACCAGAGTACGTCTGCACTGTTAGGATCCTGCTTGTGTATTGCATTGAAGTTCTTCCTGTTGTTTCTTCTGCACTGTGTTCTTTTCCAGGATGAATTACGTTAATAGATTGGGTAACAGAAACATTGTCCATGCACGTTCTCTGACAACGATACAGGGCAATTACTGAGGTGCAGCCAGCCTTGGGTTACAGACTGATGCCAGGTGAACCCATGCTCTGACTAGACTAGCGTGATGGCTCAGCAGCCTTCAAAAAGCAAGCTGTGGACACCCACAGAGCCTCTCAACTCACCATAATTTGTGTTTATTTAGGCCAAATGCTCTCACATGACTCATAAGGTCCTGCTTCTGCAGATACATAATGTGTGTGCAAAGGTTCATGGATATGGGGAGATCAAGAAAGGGCTGTGTGAGCTGAGTATATGCATGAGAGTCTAGAAGATCAGGGCTTGCATTCATCTGGTAGGTGTTTTTTTAAAGGAAATTGTAACTGCATCACACACGTGGTTGTTTAAAAGCCACTTTGCCTGCTCAAGGGCAGGTGCTCAAGTTTAAGCACATGGGTATCCCCATTAATCCTGATGGTGGTGCCCAAGTATGGGAAGCAAATGGTTAATTGCTTTGCAGGACCAGAATCTACACGCTCTCCTCAAGGCACTTTCCCCCAAGGATAGCACATGTCATGAAACTCTGGCAGCCGAAGGTGTTGAGGTCCAAACAGCAATTGCAGTAAGAAGTGCATATAAAAATGGTTCGAATGTATTTGCACCTTGCCAGGGTGGTGGGATTATTCCTTATCCTGGGCCTTTTTGTTTGCTTTTCAGTTGCTGCGATCATGGCTGTGGGTGGGCTTCTTCTCTACGTGCTGTTGCCTATCCGAGCCTAACATGGTCAGTGTTCCCACCTGTGCTGGCTCCTATTTCGTGTCCTCCCTCTATGTTTTCTGTGCATAGTCTGCCTCTCCCTCCCTTTCTCGTATTGGCCTGGAAATCGCCTGCTCATCCAATCTCTGCACCCAGCTTGTCTACCTCAGATTCTAGAAATAGTGTGACCCGAAGCAGACTGTGCCTCCAGCAAGGGCAGGGATCCCAGGGGGAAAAAACCTCTGATCTGTTACGCCGTGATCGATCACTGTCATGTGTCATAATAAAACATCACGTGTGCTCGGCGCTTGGTCAGATTCTGCTTCTTGTCACCAAGAGGGACTGGGAGAGGTAATCTGCCCCCTCCAGAAAGGAGGTGGGCGGCAGGCAGGAGTGGAAAGGTACTCAGTGGCATGTAAATGCATGTCAGCGAACAAGTTGCGTGCCATTGACATGAAGTGTCTGTGTACGACACGCACGGCAATGACGTGATGCTGTTTGCCAGCGATATGCTCCAGCAGCATTGGACATATCTCTGCAAGCATCAAGAGCTGCGTGTCCATGCTGCATGCTGCTGCATTCAGCCACCTTCGGGGCGGCCTCACCAGTTTCTGCTCCCTTGTGCTCTCCCCTCTTTTCTACCTAGTCAAAAGAAGGATGATTTCAATTGCTGTTGGTTTGACTGGATGCAAGTTTATTTGCTCCCTGAGGGGAATTTGTTTTAGGTCTCTGAATTGTCTGTAAACTGTGCAAGCTGAGATCTTCTTAAGCCTCTTGGAAGATTTGTGGACTCACCACCTCCAACAGATAGCTGACTGGGACCACAGCGGTGCTGAAATGTCTCATGTGTCTTGTTAAACTGGAAAGGTTTTGCACCATGGCTGAGTGAGATGTGTGAGACACTTCTGCTGTGTGTTCTGGGCTTTGTGAGGCTTTGCATGGTGGCAGCTGGATCACGGTGCAACCCCTGGCTGTGGGGTGCAGCAGTCACCAAAGTGGATCATTTTTGGGTCTTCTAGTGCTGTATGTTGGCTCTGACAGAGGTCTGAACAGCAGAGGAGTTGCCAATGCAAATCCCAAAGGCCCTAAAAGAGAAGGTGGTTTGTCTTTTTTCCCTCTTGAAGCATTTTAAATTTGGGTTTCATGACTTTTAAGTCCTTACGAGCAGTGTTAACGAGCAAGGCTGCTCAGCTCAAAGTGCATGGCTGCAAAATCATAGAATCATGTTCTTGGCCAGCATTGCACTGGAAGGTAGCTGTTCAGTACTTCTGTTGTCTGCCTGTGATAGCAGTACAGGAGCGATCTCCCTCTGGCGATCCTGTGTCAAATGTCCTCTACAAAGCTCCCAACCAGAGAGTGTCAGCAGTGGAAAATGCCTCTCATGGGAGACTGGAAAGAGACTGGATGGCTATGAAGAAGAGATGTGGAGGGAAGGCTTGGCTGACCTGGAAAACACCCTCTGCAGCTTTCCTTCTTAGTCTATGGAGAGACTAATGAGGCAGCAAGCTGGGAAGGGGAAATGGGAAAAGTGACTTCAAGTCACAGACGCAGTTGGCTGGGCTAAGGGAAGGCATGACAACCTCTTTAGAGAGATTTATGGAGATCACTTCAGAGGGAGCTTCCTGTGAGAGGGGGAAGTGATATCTTGTTTAAATTATTTGTAATTGTTCTGGAGATGGTTTAGGAAAGTAGGGAGTCATCTAGTGCAAAGGCAGGGAGAGGCTCAAGGCTAAAAATACCACTGCTGGAATTGTGGAACTTCCTTTGTAAGGTGTCCAAGTTAATCAGAAGTCAAAGGTGAGGTCAGACAATGCTGAGAGGGACAGCAAGTGTTTGAGAAAACAGCTGAGGAGACAGTGAGCCTGCAGCCCTTGGGAAGGGAACCTGTGCTGGTTCCTCTTGCGTCAGTTATCTGGTCTATCTGTGAGCTGAGCCAGAGGTCTTAGCTTGTCATCTCAAGACCTTTTACTGCTCTTTTGATACTGTTCTCCAAATTATAGGACTTTGGAAGTAGGTAGAAGAGTTAAACAAGACAGATTCCCAACTTGCATGCATCACTCTGAGTTACTCCATATGGAAGTTTGATCCAGTGCGATGGAAGTCACTCAATTGCAGTGACTTTAGGTATCAAGTGTAGACATCAAAAAACAGGAAGAAGGTGCACAGAAAAATAAGGAACAGCTTCCAGTACAAAAGCTGTTTCATTTTTCACCAGTCCATTGAGTGTTCCCTGGTTGAGTGTCACTGAATCTAGGATTACAAGCAGCAAATGCTGAGTGGGGACCCACGTCCCTTTTGCCTCTGGCTCTTCAGTGGTTATCCAGGATACAACCATTTGCTGAGCAAGTTATTATCTCCAAACCTCAGCTGAGGCAGCAGGATCTTGGCTATGTGGACGGATCCATCCATGTTTGTTCCTCTGGGTAGAACATGGTCCTTCTCTGCAATATATATCCAGCCCCATTGCTTTGACATCATGGAATTAATGGTCTGAAAACAGCACTAGCACTCGTAAGCAACAACCTTGCAGTCCTTGCAAGCCCCCTGTAAAATGACAGCCCAGGATGGGTTGGATGCATTCCTCAAAGCTATTTTATTCTGAGTCAAGGTCTGCAAAACAGGTGGCATTTTGCCTCTGTTTCAGGGAAGTGCACAGGGTTAATATCTCTCGTACTGAAGAGATTGAACAAGTGTGTAAATCTCTGCAGGACCCGGACACGGGGTTGCACACACGTGCTGTTCAACGGCTGCACCTAGCAAGGTGAGGCCCCTTTCCTTGTCAGGGGAGTCTAACTAGTGTCCCCATGTGCATTTCCAGCAACTCCATGACTGTATGCTGAAATGCTTTTGGCCTATGCTTACTTAAAGCATGTAATTAATCTTACACATCACTGCCTCAGACTGTGTCCTACCTGGCTTAAACCAGAGTGGTGGCCCCAGCTAGGGAGATGACAGCTCCTTCCCTTGGAAGTTCTGTAGGTTTGTGGGGTGCCTTGGCTATCTGAGGGGCCACACACCGCCCAGCAAGTGCACCCTAAAGTACAAGGTCAGACGCAAAGTATCTCCATCAGTCCAGGGAGAGCAAGCACCTTTCTGCCTCGTTACTTAAAGGATTTTTCTTCATAAATTGGTTCCTGTCACGCGAGGCACTGGGCACTGGTTTCCCAGCTGGATTCTCCATCTTTCTACCTGTCCGTTCTATATTTTATAACCCTATATAGGGATCATTTTACAACTTCACTTTTATAATCTGCCCCATAAATATTTTACGAGCTGCCTGCCAATCTGCAAGTAGTTTTTAAAATAAGACATGATGCCTTAAGAATATTTAAAGTCTCACTTTCTTTCCTCCGATACTTCTATTGAAAAACACAGAGCTGTGCGAGGAAAACGTCTTCTTTCTAAGAGGCAGAAGCTGGGACAAATCCACAACAGGGTAAATGAGTTGAGAATCAGATGTGCTGCTGTATTGCGTTAATTCTTTGGCTGAGTGTCTCCAGCTCAGTGGGAGATGAAGTGAACGCTGGAATCTTTATGCTTTTGCTGTACATAATAGAGGAAAGGTATAGGAAATCTATGGACTGTATGATGACAACCAACTAGACGAGGAGGCACTTGACCTGCCGCTTTCCCAGGAAGTACTAAGAGCAAATACACATGCAAAAAGCATTTCACAAAGACATGCAGGATTATTTCATAAACAAGTGGGAGATTTTTTTCTTCCCCCCAAAATCTATTGTAAAGCCACAATATTTCGAGATTTTTTATGTGCCAGTAAGGTTTGTGTAGGAGATCAGGACCATTAACCTAAAACAGCAGATTTTTGTGGGATTTAGTTGGAGAATAAAGTAGGAAAAAATTGCCTATGTGTATTATTTAAAGCATCGGAATGCCAAGAAGGGCACAAGTGCAGATTAGCCCTACCAGAGTGTGCATGGCTTGTGTCTCTGGGTGGTTGTAGGAAAGTGAGCACGTGGAGGGCGCGGGTGACTGCAACAGGCAGGTTTTGCAGCAGACTGTTAGTGATGCCCAGCTGTTGCTTGGCATTGCAGTCCTCCTGTAGCTACCATTTCACTATAGTTCATCTTGTCAAGGCTTGTTTCTAACGTAGTTTTGGGGGTCCCAGAGCCTTTTTTTGCATGCTCCTGTGGTGTACTGGTGCATGAGTTACCCGGCTCGAGAGAGCAGGACAGCTGGAGGAGCCAAGGGGTTTGTATTGGCCCTTTAAGTGTGTCCCTGGGCAATAAACCATGGACCATTGTGCATCAGGGTGTGCTTGGATCACTGGACAGCATGTTCCCCGTTTCTTCCTCTGCCCTCTTTATGGTCACAGAGTCAGGAGAAGCGAGTAGTAAAAAGATAATGTTAGAAAAGCTGATTTATAGGTGCTGAGGAAGAAATGAAGGCATTTGCTCTGAGGCAAGCGGAAGAAATCTTGTGTGTGTTTGAGTTTGGTAGAAGGATGGATTGGAACATTTGTGTATTTTGAGTTAGATGCTTCAGTCCAGAAAATTACTTGTGTGCAAAACTGATGTCACTTCTGGCAACTTGCAGCAGAAAAGAACTGGTGCTGCCAAAAGTGGGAATCGATATTGATATCATATCTCTAGTTTGTGTACTCGAGCAGGGAGGCAGTTTGATGAAGAAGAATAACCCATTTTCACCCAATGATTGTGAATACCAGAACACGCTTTGGAATGACCCTTGCTCCCAGGGTCTCCGCATACAGCCGGCACTTGGGTTTTGAGTCAGATAGGCAGGAACCCGTCGTGGGAATTGGCACCGCTGCTGCTGAAGCCAGGCAAAGAGCACCAACGTGCAGATAACTGAGCCGTGTCTCCAGACACCTCATTGCTGCTCTTGTGGGCTTTGCATTCAAAGCATGATGGTCTGAGCCATAGTGGCTGCTGAGATCATGTCCTGCATGGATAGCCTGGCTGTTTATCAAATGCAACCCATTTATCTCCCTGCCTGTGTCCCCAGACTGCCCGTCAGTCTCCCTGCTTGTCTTCTGCACCTTGTTTCCATTCATTCTTTCGTGCTTGTGCCTTTGCACTCTGGTTTTTATCCCCTTGGCACAGGTCTCCCCTTCTCCCCAAGATAAGCCTGTGTGCCTGCTCCCCTTCCCCGGAGTAAACCTGGGAGCCCCCATTGCTGTTCTCCTGCTTGACCGTCTGGTGCCCAGCTGTGCTGGGGCAGCTCAGCAGCAGCGCGTGCATCCCGTCACGTTGGAGCTTTTTGCTTGTAATCGTGATTGTTTCGCAAATCTGGTGCCAAAACCCAATAGGTGAGAGTCTGTGTGGCCCCTCGCATACGGGCAGACATCAGTTCCCTGTAATGGGACTTCATGCTGAGGGCATGTTTCATGCAGGTGCCTATTACTGTCTCCTCCTAACTGCAGTTTTGTTTCTGCTAATCGTATGCTCCTCCGTGCTGCAAGTGATGCTGGAGCGCTCACACCCCTCTACCTCAAAAATCACAGGCAATGTAGCGGGGGTTCTGGGTGGCTTCTTGGCTTTCTTTGAGGTGTGCCTGCTGATGATCCCACTGCACGCTGGCTGCCTTGCAGCTCCAGGGTAGGATTCAGCAGCATGCTGGTGCTGATGTGGGAGGAAGCTAGGTCAGGCGGTGACTGCATGCCTCCTTCTGGTTTTGTTCTACTGGGCAGAGGGGACTGCATGAACAGTAGCCTCCCCTATGTGAAGACAGGAGATGTGCAAGAAACCACACCAGAAGCAGGAACACATAGGAGACCTTCAGAGGCAATGAGGCGACAGGTTTGGGGGGTTTTAAAGCCACTTTTTAGCAGGTGTACATAAGGTGTTAATATTTATACGAGGATATTTTCTAAACTATCAAAATGCAAAGGTCTGTGCAAATGCCTAGCGGAGGAAGGGGAGCATGCAACACGTACAACATGGTGCCTGCAAAAGCTTTTCAGGCCAGGACATCCTGCTTCTGCGATTCTGGTGTTTCATCCCATTCCCCTTCCATTGTCCTTCCTGTTCTTGGGGTTTTTTCTTAATAGTAGCTGAGTTAGATGTATGGTAGAGTGCAATTGTTAAGAAGCATCTGTGGGGTTTGGAAACGCGAGTCCAATTGAAAGTCAGTGGGCCTTGAGCCCTGAATCCCATTAGGGAAATTGCAAGTAGTTTGATGAGCTAAAACTGGGACAGTAGCAATGCAGCCACTAGAGAGGCTGGATTCATCACTGCTCTGGGACTTTGTGCTGTGTGTGATCTGAAATAAGGAAAGGGGCTTTGCTGTAGCAGAGACAAAGCCACTCTTTTGTTCTTTTGTTCCAGGCGATGTGGCTACAGCAAGGCTAAACAGGATCCGGAAGAAGAGAAGATGCATTTTCATAATGGCCACAGTGAGTAAAGATCAACGTGGCTGTGCGTGGTTTTGGCTATCTGTGATAATGGGTGGTGAGAAATAGAACTGTGAAGCATTGTGTCTTTTTCCAAGTAAACTCTGGTTTTGCTGGTAATTCACAGAATAAATGTTTGCTCTGTTACTCAGTGAGTCCCCACCTGCCTGTGCTCTGAGCCCCACGAATGTTTGGACAGGTCTTATATGTGCCCAGCTGTTCACACCTGCACGTTAGCTGCAGATCTCTCCAGTGACCCGCTTTGTTCTTCCTCTGGCTTTGCTGCGTGACCCAAGGTGCTATTAATTCATCCTGGTCAGCGCAGAAGAACCGTACGTTGTTGCGGTCAGGACACGTCAGGTCAGCCTAGAATACCTTGCTTCACCCCAGCCCACACCTGCTCTTTGCCTTGGATGCCTCTGCAGAGGTGTGAGGTATATAGCACCTACATCTTGCTCCTAGGAAGCTTTCAGGAATGCCATATTAATGTACGAAAACGCTACGTATGGAAAACCTCAGCGGTGATACCAGGAAGTGCATCTCGTGGTTACTGTTGGTCCTTCCAGACACCCAAAGCCAGTGTTTGAAAGGCCTTCCTTCATCGAGTGCTGTGGGATCTGGGGATGGGTAACAGTGAGGTGCTTTTTGGGCTAGAAAAGGCAAACGTGTCTTCAGTGAAAATCAAATTTCCGTTAGTGCTATGTAATGAAGGCAGCAGGAAGCAAAGCAATTAAGAGCCACAGTGTAATGTACCTGTCTTACTTGACTGATGAGCAGTTTTTCATGTGAGTAGCCTTAATCATCGTCAAAACAAACTTCTAATACGGATAATGAAAATACTTTCTCCCCCAGCCCCCCCAAGTCCTGGAGAAAAGCCTGCTATTGATTATATTTATACTGCTACAACCCACAGGCTTTGTACTGCAAATACTCAATTCATTTAAATCTCAGTAACTCCATCCGAAATAATGTGGCAAATTGATTAGCTAATATGTGGCTGGTAGGGCATCATTTATTGCAGCTCTCCAGCAACCCCCATCCATCCAAATGGCTTTACAAGTTGTCCCCTGAACGTTCTGCTTTTTGTGCTTTTCCATCTGGTGTAGCCTTTCCAGATCCAGAGAGGGATCCTTTTGCGCCAGACCCTGGACCCTCCCGTCACGCAGCACCGAGAGGCATTTGTAGCTGTGCGTCGTTCCAGCTGAGCTGTTATTGTGTGCTCGTTCCTAGTTAGGGTGCAGGTGCACAGGCATAACCCAAATGTCACTTTGCAAGGGTGCCGGTCTTTTTTCCTCCTGAAAAAGGTTTCCTTGCTGCAGCGCTGTCCAGCAGAGCAGAGTGCAAGGGACAGGAGTGCAAATCACCCGCTTTCTGTTCCAACATGTGCTGTTAACACTCTTAATATGTGTTTGCAGTTAAGCTTCCTGGAGTGAGGACCTACATTGACCCCCACACCTATGAGGACCCGAATCAAGCCGTCCATGAGTTTGCTAAGGAAATTGAAGCTTCATGCATAACCATTGAAAGAGTTATCGGAGCTGGTATGGAAATGCATTTCATGACCCTTAGCAGTGCGGAGGATTTGCTTTCTTAATGAGAGAGATCTGGGAAGGGCTGTGAAATATTTGTGCTGTTAAGTGATCATCTTCTAGGTGAAGTTTGAGACAAATTGGTCATTGGCTCTGGTTTTGAAATTCAGCGGCTGAACTGTAAATGGCAGAAAATGTTTGGACCACGCTGAGTAAGTTCAATGGATACTTAGAGAAATGAGCCACTTCATTTTCAGGTTCTTTTCATCATTTTAAGCTTTTTTCTCATCCCCCATTAAGGTCAGACCTGAAGCAGTAATTCAGACTAAGGAGTCTGGGAGAGAGGTAAAAAAAAAAGGCACGAACCAAAGTCCACAGCTTTTAACTTCCTCGCTTAGAAGAAGAAACTCACATTTTCATCCCAGTTGTTTGTTGGGACTTGCGTCTCAACTTAGGAATATTTTCTGTCCTCTGAGTTTGTGTTTTTGGAGGTAATTTACTGTTCACCAGAAAAAAGGGAAAAAAAAAATCCATCTGGACTACTTTTTAAAAAAGGTAGTCGTAAAATTGGAGAGGGTTTATAGTCTATAAAAGGCTAACAGCCTTCCATCTATGTAACTTAGCAAAGGAAGGTTATGAAGCAAATGGGTTGTGGTTTACAGCTGTCTGCACAGGGCGTTGATATAGGATGCGAGAGGACTTGCATCCAGTAGATAAAAACATGCAATGAGAAAACACCTCAGTAGACTACAGAGCATAGCTCTGTAAGCACAGGCAAGCCACATTTATCTTTCCTGTGTTTTTGTGCTTGTGAATGATTTGGGCTGTGGTGGAGCAGCTGTTTGAGGTGGTGGTCACTGTGATGTTCTGCTCCCCACACTGATGAGCGCAGGGCAGCCTCAGCTGTCTGTGAGGGCTGGGCTGCTCGCTGTCGGTGGATGAGTGCTGAGCATTCCTTTGACACGCTGCGATCTGGCTGATTTTTCTCCAAAGGTGAATTTGGGGAAGTCTGCAGTGGGCGGCTGAAGCTGCAGGGAAAGCGCGAGTTTCCGGTGGCTATCAAAACCCTGAAGGTGGGCTACACAGAGAAGCAGAGGAGAGATTTCCTAGGAGAAGCAAGTATCATGGGGCAGTTTGACCATCCCAACATCATCCACCTCGAAGGCGTCGTCACAAAAAGTAAGTGGGGACTGCTGTCCTGGTGGGACAGTTGGTGTGGGGAGGAAGACTTCAGTACCTTGTGCCTTGATTGTTACTTCCTCAAAAACCCCAGTGAACTCCCCTTGTCTGACGTGTCACACTTTTTAGGTCCAGCCAGAAACAGCTTCCCCAACACTGCAAAGGGAATTTGTACCCACAGGATTTTGACACTCTTCCAGACAGAGCAGACACGATAGAAAACATAAGCTCCCTCTACAAGCCTTGCCTCATCTAGGCATAATAATATACAGGGCTGAGAGAAAACTGCTCCTCAAAGGCCCAAAATCAAATGAGTGAGAAGTAGGAGATGATATGTCTGTCCAGCCTCAGGCAGTGGCTGGGTTACGGAGGTGGCAGTAACCGTCTCTGTGATGGATGGTGGAGTGTGCTGCCTCATTCCTGCTCACACTCACTTCAGCAGCGCCTACTGCCTGCAGAAGGCAAGAGCATCGTGAACGCTGTGACGCCGAGCCACCCGCCAAGCTTTTCAAGCAGGCTCCCTCCTTTCCCCTGCCTTCTGATGTCTGATTTTGAAACCACATGAACCCCAGGGTGGAGAAAGTTGGGCCAAGAAGTGGGAAACAATTTCCCTGGCAGGGGAATAGGAGGATTTTGCTATCAAGCCTGAAAAAAAAACCTAACCAAAAACCTTTATGGTTTCCAGCCATCGTATTTTGAGAACCCACTGAAGCAAAGCCTAGAGTAGGGTGGTGCTGAGCCTGTGATCACTCACATGACATGTAAGCAAGGACAGAAGTTAGCTGAAGTTTTTCTTTCCAGAAGCAGGAAAGAAGAGCATGACTGTAGTTGAAGAGGATAGGACTGTGTAAAACCACGGTTAAGGCAAACACACTCTGGGAACTGCTAGTGATGTCCCTGGTGCTGGCATGTAGACTAGGAGATGAGTTGAGAGCTTGGGGAAAACGTGAAATGGCTGGCAAAATGCACCAGCATTAGAGTTACTGAGGTCTGGCTGCTCAGTTAGCGAAATAACCTTTTAGAAATTCTCCAGTCTAGTTCATCTCCAAGTTATTTTATGCTCTAAAGGGCAGAGGAATCATAAAATCATAGGATGTGTTGGGTTGTAAGAGACCTACGAAGGTTAATCTAGTCCAACCCCCTGCTATAACAGGCGAGGACATCTCTAACTACAACAGATTGCTCACAGTCCCATCCAGCCTGACTTTGAATGTCTCCAGGGATGCCACATCCTCCACCACCTCTCTAGGTGTGGTGGTGATCCACCTGTTCCTGTGGTCCACCACCCTCAGGTTGAAGAACTCTTTCCTAATGTCCAGCCTAAATCTACGCTTTTTTAGCTTAAAACCATGACCCACTCATCCTGTCATTCCATGTCAGTGTGAACAGTTCTTCCTCAGCCCCTTTCAGGGGCTGTAAGTTCTTCTTACGGGCCCCTTTCAGGAATTGGAAAGTCACTAGAAGGTCCCCCCAAGAGCCCAACTCTCTCAGCCTGTCTTCGTAAGAGAGGTGTTCCAGCCCTTCAGTCATTTTTGTGACCTCCTCTGGACACACTCCAACAGGTCCACATGCTTCTTGTGTTGGGGCTCCAGACAAGCCTTTGAGGCTGTTAGTGCTGTGCTGAGGCTGCAGGAAAGGTGCAGAGATGTTGTTCCTCTACCATTTTAAAGCCTTGGATTTAAAGCCTTGGATGTGTTTTTGCATCAAGGATCTTTTTTTTTGTTGAAAACAGCTAGTCCTTTGTTTTAAGATCTACTTTTAGCTATTTCAGGAAGTTTTTGCTAGCCACAGAAGTACCAGCCACACAAGCATGAGTGGCTGACTCCCTTACTGTCTTCATGATCGGTCATGTCAGAGCCCAGCTACTACCATTCAACTGCCAGTGTCTGGGGTCGTGTGGCTGCTCCTAGTACCATTTGTCTTTCATCAGAGGCAGCATCACTAAAATTAGATTGTTTTCAGAGCTGCACTCGAGCAGGTAGGATGCTGGCTCTTTAGTCCTGTTCATATCCTTGTAACCTACTCAACATCAATGCTGGTTTGCAGTCAACAGCCTTTTCTTGTGTTTTTCCTTGAAACTGCATTTCCTAAAACTGAAAAGAAAAACAAAACCAAGATAAGTTATCCAGACAAATTGAATAAATATTTAAATCTCTGGGGATCAACTCCTGTAGCTCTTAATAGCCGAAAAATCCTATTTCTAGCCCTGTGGGGAAGAGGGATATTGGGCAGGAAGTGAGTGACGATTGCACATCCATAAAAGCTGCTGCTGACCCAGGCTTGAGTCTCTCCGGGTGCCAGGGACTCAGGGCATGGGTGGGAATCCCACTTTTAGTGAAGCTGTCCCTAGCAAACTGTCTTTTATAGAAAGTGGCCAGCTGCCCCAAAGGCCGTGGAAGTGCTGGGAACTTTGCTTCCAAATTGGACTTGGAATGGCTCGAATTTGAATACAGGGAGGTACGTGCAACCTGAACTCCGTGTCAGCTCAGTAAATACTTATTTACTGCACTCCACGTTTTTTCCACTGGAGCATCTGCAGCATCTGCTTGGCTCTTTTCTTGTTCTTCTCTTCTTTTCTCTTTTCTCTTTTCTCTCTCTTCTTTCTCAGATTTCTCTTTTATCTTTTTTTTCTCTTCCCTCTCCCTTCCCTCTCCGCTTCCCTTTCCCCTACCCAACCTTTATGAATCCCACGCTATGCTGCTCTCTCAAACTATTGTTTAACTTCTTTTTCCCTTCAGTGTTTAAGTCATTAAACTATCATAGGTTCAGGTCTTTAGGGTAAAATGTCTTTGCTGCATCATAATTTACTTAGGAAATAAATTGAGCTAAATCAAATCAGGCCAATTTTAATTCTGAATGAGAATGTATGCATGGGGACAACAGCATTTAACTAATCGAGTTCAGACGCACACCTTAGTTAATTTGGATTAATTGTCTTCATTGTCCCTGTGCAGACAAGCCCTTGGCTATTTCTGCTGCACGAAGCGAACACTGTCATTTGCTCACACTGATGATGTGCACATCGCACGAGTACATTGATATGAAGGACATCTACACGCGTTTTATGGCCCTATAATGGCAACCTAAGCCAGGAGACTGAAGGAGGTCCCCCAGAGTGGTGGAGCATCAGTCTTTCTGCAATGCTACCTCGAAGAGTAGTAAAAGATAAGGACCCAGCTTGGGGGTCTGGTGTTAAAAAATGAGATTCCAATATACTTGGAATTTTCCTTCCTGTGTAGCCATTGATGTGTTCAACTACCTATAGCAATGTCACCGGAGATCTCCCTTCCTCCTGCTTGGAGCCCATGTTGTGGGCAGACATCTGTCATCCTTGAGGATGGGGGCTGTTTTGTTTTGGTCTTGGTGGTGTTTTCGATAGCCCTGAGGCACGTTTCTCATATTGACAGTAACACCTCTGGCAAACTTTTGGTAGTACCTGTGATAGGAACTGAAGAAGCGTGGGTCCCTCTCGCTGCAAAGGCAGTATCTGCAAACCACTGAGTGTTTTGATTGACAAGTTCACAATTACCTTTATTATGTAGATGATTAAGCAGTAAATTAGGTAAATAGTTAAGGTAACGGGAAATTAGGAAGATTAAGATCTAAGTGGTGGATGCAGTGTTTTTTTAGGAGCATTTCCTTTCATGAGCATGTTAAGGCATGCAGCAGCTCTTGTTGATCATTTCTATGAGAGACATTTGTAATGCTCTTTACGAATAATTGACAGCCCCTCCCTTGCCTCTGCCTCGTGCTAGCTAATGGAAATTGATTTAAATAAAAAATAATTTACATGTTCTTGCAAGATTTCATTGAATTTACAAGGGCTGGAGCTCACCACATTCATTACTGCTGTGTCATTGTGGCAAGCTAGCGAGAAATTAGATGTAAACCCAAACAAAACCTATATTTAATACCATTAAAATGACTTGGGCATGAAAATTCATCAAATGGATTTGAAAAAAACATCGTTATTGCTGTCAACAATAGGCGACCAGATCGTTTGGCGAGAACTTTTGTTTCCTCTTGTACTCGCCCCATAACTTAACTCCGTGTTGTTCCGCAGCTCAAGTACTCCTTTCCTTGCTTCCAAGCGTGTTTACCTGTGCAGTCACATGGGATTTCTTGAATTGCAAGGGATGTTACCCCGTCCTTTCCTCGTCTTGGTTTTGGTGGCTACCAAACTCAGATATTTAACGTCATCGTGGTTGCTCCTATTGAGCTCCTTTTGTTACTTCAGGGTGTTGAGGAGGGAGGAGTGTCCAGCTTGGTCTCTGGAAGCTTTAAGTGCTTGTGACCTGTTTTTCAAACATCACTTAAATGCTCTAGGGTTTGGTACCCCCCCAAAAAAATACAGGATTACTTTTTCACCCCATCCTCCTCAATTCCCCTACTTACAGATTATATATATATGTATATATAGTCTGGCAAAACCTGTTGTTGTCCAGTTGGGCCAGCAGTGTCTCAGCGTAGATTTACCGTTGCATGGGCGAATACTCACATTCAGACACATTATGAAAAGGCATCGTTGTTCATGTTTCTTAAATAAATTGCTAGAAGACTCATAAACTCTTCTCTTCCAGGCAAACCAGTAATGATAGTGACTGAATACATGGAGAATGGTTCTCTGGACACATTTTTAAAGGTAATTCTCAGATCATTTTTCCAGGGGAGACTCTGATTAAAGTTTAGGTTCTTTGCAGATGGTTAATATCAAGGGAAGTGTTGGCTGGGTGCTGGTCCAGCTGTTGATGCGGTCTGGAGGCAGGTGTCTGAGATATCTGGTTGATCTATATTTACACTGCATCATGAAGGACCTGGTGCATGCACTGACACTGATAATAAGAATAAATTAGAGGATGTTCTGTTTATTTTAGAAGGCAGACTGCTTCATGGAAATTGTTAACTCATCCAGCAAAATCTGCTGTGATTCAGGAGCACATCCACACTGCGCTGTCAGAGCTTTTCCGTACAATACAGGAGTAGAGAAGGGAGGATAGGGGCAGTGGTTAGAAATGTGGCGTGGCAATGTGGGGAGGAGCCCCTACCCCCAAATACTGTCAAGTGGACCTCTGCAGGTAGGACTTTCATGCAACTTAGTGCCATTCAGTTGGCCGACTCAGTCAGCCCACCCTAGTGCCTTTATACACATAACTACATGTGTTCACTCCCAGTCACGGTCTCCTTATCAGTCACCAGTGAAGATAGCTTGCTCCTTGATCTCCGGTTAAAAGAAATACCATTTCTTTAGCTCCGTCTCTAGAGATCCTAATCCAAACAGTGAAACTTTGAAAAGCTTCATGGTCAGAGCATGAGTGCACTGAATTATTAATTTCCCTGGTTTTCTTCCCTGGAGACTTGCCTTTGCATTTTTATTCATGCCCACGCAATGCTGAGGGTGCAAAGACTCTCAACTGATGAAATGTCTCCTTCCTTTTGCAGAAGAATGATGGGCAGTTCACGGTCATTCAGCTGGTTGGAATGCTGCGAGGCATCGCATCAGGAATGAAGTACCTGTCTGACATGGGTTACGTACACAGAGATCTGGCTGCCAGGAATATCCTAATCAACAGCAACCTGGTCTGCAAGGTGTCAGACTTTGGCCTTTCTAGAGTCCTAGAAGATGACCCCGAAGCAGCATACACCACCAGGGTGAGTTAGGAGGGTACCAAACTGATTGAGACCAAGAAGAATGCATTCTATTCCACCTTTTGGTGCTCGGGCTCCCTAGCAAAGAGGTTTCTACAAATCCAGAGCCTCTAAACTGTGCTAGAGGGCTTGGCCAAATGTTAGCACTTAATCATTGGCAGATCAGTTTTTGGAAATGCCTGCAGCTTTGTAATGGGGTGGCCAAATAAGGCAGAGCTGAACTCACAACTTTCAAGTTCACGTTGGGCACCTGGGTCAAGTAGTAAACTTTGCAGAGGTACCACACTCCCAACTGTATTCTGTCGTCTTTAGTGAGTACCCAACGGAGGAAAGGAGAAAGAGCAAGTGCTTTGCTAAGACACTCATGCAGAGATGTAAGTCGTGGTGTTCTGTGCAACTTGACCCTTTTAAAACATGCCTGCTGCAAGTGACATGCATTGCCCTGGGTGGTAGCCTGCTGGAGGATAATTTCCCTCAACGTGAGAAGAGCTGCTCCAGCCTCAACACTCTGCCCCTTTGCATCCTTGATCCATCCATTCAGAGCATTGGCCCACCCATCCCAGTACAAAGTTACATGGCCCCAGTGCTTCAAAGAGGGTGTCATCAGCACAGGCTTGGAGTGAGCGTGCAGCATCCGTAGCAGTAATTGGCATGCCTGGATGTGTCCTGTTAGTGTGTTTTTTACAGGTGGTGGTAGCTCTCTGGGTCGTGTTCCCAGTTCCTGTGGAGATCTAGGATAAGCCTTTGAGCTCTTGGCAGTCATGGCCCCATGATGGGATGGCAGGACCAGAGTGTCCCTGCAGACTGGAGGGCTCTGGGCAGCTGCAGTGTGCTGCCAGATGTTAACTGGCACTGCTGGGTGCCTGGCCCCTCGCTGAAGGCATGCACTGATAAGCCTGTGAGAGGTAATTATTGGAAGATGGGGCTTTTTACAATTTGCTTTGAAACTGTGTTCTGAATTCTTTTCCAATGACAAGTGCTGTTAGGGGTCATTCGAGGAGACCTTCCAATGTTTACAGCAATACCAAGAGAAAAGGACTTCACAGGAAAATGTATTTTGATATAAATCAAGGGAGACAACTCTTTAAACCCAATGAGAAAAGTCTTCCTTAATCCAAACTCCCCTTTCCCTTCTCAGAGCTGATCTGAAGTTTGATTTCTAAAATGGTAGAAAGGGGAAGAGGAAGCAGCAAAGCACATCTGACAGCTGTGGCATCGTTTGCAGTCCCACAGCAGAGGCCGAGCAGGCTGGTCTTTGCACACACAGATTTCTGTGCCCGCTACGCAGATCTCTCTGCAGGATCAGCACGGGATTAAAACAATGAGGAAGAAAGTAAAAAAGGACATTACTTCTGCAGCAATTTGCATGAATCCCTCATTAGATCAAAGTCTTCCTTGGCTTCAGAGCTGTCTGTTCCTCCCCAGCTCGCTCTCAGAAATAGAGGAGCTGTATTCCCCTACCAACCCGTGCAACATAATTGAGATGTTGATCCTATACATGTCCCAGCATTCAAACAACAAACCTTCAGGACAGCCAATTAGTAGGCAGCCTACAAATGCTTATGGGCTGAGATAATGTGGAAAGGGGCCCCATGCTGTCAAACAGATTTACTTTAAAATTCGATGTCTCTTTCCAGAGAGAAAATAACATCCCTCGGTGCTCTGAGAACCGCTGCTACGTCCTCTTTTGCATGTTCTCTGCCCTCCTCTGCAATCTGGTTTGGATTTTTTTTCCTTTCCTTTTCCTTTTAGGGAGGGAAGATCCCCATCCGATGGACAGCGCCCGAAGCCATCGCCTTCCGCAAATTCACGTCAGCCAGCGATGTCTGGAGCTACGGCATTGTGATGTGGGAGGTGATGTCCTACGGAGAGAGGCCTTACTGGGAAATGACAAACCAAGATGTAAGTGCAAATGAGAGCTGCCACATGATGGGACTTTGAGGGCTCAGTGTGCATTCTGCAATAAAAGAAGCAGGATTGGGGGCAGGAGGAATAAAAGTGGCTTTTCTTCCCCCGTGCCAGATGAAAACGCAATCCTCCCATCTGATGCTCTGCTTTTTGCAGCAGCAGCCCAGCACAGGCTGTGCACAGAGGGAAGTGTGTCTGCACAGAGGCAAGCCCGCTTCCCCCAGCAGACCGCTGGAGCTGCACTAATGCTGTTAGAGCTGGAGCCTGTTCGTCCTCTGCTTAATGACAAGGGTCTGCCAGGGGATAGATGCTGACAGACTGGCAGCATTTCAATTGTGCGTTCAAACGCCTGCTGCCATGTAAAGCAGAAACTCAGGACAGTCCTGGTAAGGACTTCTGTTTTCCCTGCACAAAAGCTGGATGATTTGATCTGCTGACAGCAGTCCAGTGGCCTGCATTTCAGTTGTCCCCTTGTACTGCTGATCTTGAGACTGTAGTTTTGCTCCTTCTGTGAGCATCTTCTGTGCGACTGCAAGCTCTCGTGGTTCATGTGCACAGCACCCTTCGATTTGTGTCCCCTTACTTCTGGGCCCCAGTGACTCTCTGAGCCTCTGACCGCAAGGCAAAACTCTCTGAAGCATCTCTAAACAGGAGGATGCTTGGGGGGCACTGTCTTCCTCCTGATGGTAGCCTGCATAAGAATCTCTTGATCCTTCCTCCTACCCTGAGCTCACCATAAACATCTGTCCTTGTGTACAGCTAGAA
Source organism: Phoeniculus purpureus (assembly GCA_028565055.1). Classification (NCBI taxonomy): domain Eukaryota; kingdom Metazoa; phylum Chordata; class Aves; order Bucerotiformes; family Phoeniculidae; genus Phoeniculus; species Phoeniculus purpureus. Next base: position 19,304,836 of record JAOXOE010000405.1, on the reverse strand, counting down.
AACATTTAAGCCTGGAGTCGCCAGATTTTCTTGTGCCTCTTTCCTCTTCACGTATCTAAGAACCATGACATCTGGAGGTCTCTGAGGATGCTACCCAGTGCATGAAGTCATGGTCACCATGAGACACACGGAGTCCCCAGAGCAGCTCTGGAATGTAGAAGGGGAAGTGCACAACTTTACATGTGGCAAACGGAGTCCTCCCTCATCCCTTCCACTTCCTCTCTGCAGCCCTGCTGCCTGCGGAGATGCTGCTGCCAGCTAGTCAAAGCAAGGTCCTTGCTTTGCCATGGGTTTGCTATGGCCACAGCACTTGATGCTTCATCCTTTTTGAGCCGTGTCCCAGTCGTCATCACTCTGTGCTGTTTTGCTGGCAGAAAAGGCTTTCTCTGAGAATTCTGTTTCTCTGGTGTTTTGTTTGTGGGGCTTTGGCGTCAGCGGATGTTACTGCCTGTCACGCAGAGCCGCTCCCTTATCTCTCTTTGAGTCCGTGCGTGGAAGGTAGCGGTACCTTTGAGACAGTCACGCTGTGCTTCTCGCCAGGGAGACCCGCGTGTTGTTTGGCATGAACGCCCCGCTGCTTCTGCTTTGCTGAGGCTGTCGTGTTTGCCGGGGAGTTTGGTAAAGGAGCGAGTACCTGCGCCGGGATTTATCTCAATAAAGTACAAGGACTCTCTGCCACAGCTTGTGCAGAGAATGCAGCAATTGAGAGACAAGCTGTTCCATAGAATCGTTAAGGCTGGAAGAGACCTCCAAGATCATCCAGTCCAGCCATCAACCCAACCTCACCCTGCCCACGAAACCACGTTTCCAAGTGCCACATCTACACCTTCTTTGAACACCTCCAGGGACAGCAACCTCACCACCTCCCTGGGCAGCCTGTTCTAATCCCTGACCACTCTGTCAGGGAAGAAATTTTCTTCTGATGTCTGCTCTAAACCTCTCCTGGCACAACTTCAGGCCATTTCCTCTTGTTCTGGTCCTAAAGCCTGTGTTGCAGGTGCTTAGAACTTCTAGAAAACAATATGGATGTGTTCCTGTGTGACTTGGTCCAGGTGATTCTGGCAGGGGGATTGGACTAGATGATCTTTCGAGGTCCCTTCCAATCCCTGGTGATTCTACGATTCTACAATTCTGCTGACTTTGGAGAAGAGACTGATCCCACCTCTCTACAACCTCCTTTCAGGTAGCTGTAAAGACCAATAAGGTTTCCCCACAGCCTCCTTTTCTCCAGGCTAAACAACTTCAGTTCCTTCAGATGCTCCTAGAAGATCTGTCCTCCAGGCTCTTCGACAGCTTCATTGCTCTACTTTGGTCCCACTCCAGCACCTCAATGTCCTTCTTGGTTTAAGACGCCCAAAACTGAGCACAGCACTCGAGATGAGGTCTCACCAGTGCTGGGTACAGGGGGATGATCACTTCTCTAGTCCTAGATCAGGTCATGCTGAGTGCTGTAACTATCTTTAGTGCCGATGCACTGGCACAGCACAGATGTCATTCAGTAAATTCAGGCTAAGATTCAGGCTGGTCCAGTACACAACAGTCCAAGTCCCTTTTCTGGATCATAATACTGAACATGCACACTTAGCTGAAGTGTTCCAGAAAGCCCATGTTCCTCCATGTGCCGTGGTGCAGTCTGAGTCTGGGAAGCAAACAGGAGACTAGTTTCTCTAGCAGCAGAAAACGGGGCTGTTGAGATGTTCGTGAGCATCACTTTCTGCTCAGGCTTTACTTGGGTCACCTCTCTACCTAAGTGAAGATGGCAGGTGCTTGGGTGGTGGTGGCATTGGAAACTTAATTCAGTGCTCTGGTGAGTTTCTCGTGTGGTTTATGCCTTCGATCACTTTCTGAAGGCTTCACCTTTTCTCCTCCCCTGCTTGCGCTGGCAGAAGAATTGGTGTTGTTAGGTACAGCATTGATTCCCGTGCAGAGGACCGGGAAATCATCGGGCAGGCAGCATTGTAACTGCAAAGGCTACAAACCATGTTTGAAAGTCGTGCTGGCTTCTGGATGGCCTTCCAAATGTGTGCTTTGATTTGACCACGAGATAAGGCTTTGACACAGAAGTTCTTGAGGGGATCTCTGTGGCCCATGTTGCTAAGCTGAATGATCGGAGAGGTGGCTTTTTAGTCTTCCAGCTGAAAACACCGAGCTCAAAGAGTTGCTTTGGTTTGCTGGGGTGGACTATCCCAAATGGTCCTTTCCCAGACATCTGGTTCTGTGCTCCCAGTCCCTCAGTGAGGAGTGCTGGTGCAAAAGAGGAACAAGCACAAAAGTGCCTCCTTATAGGTGGAACTTTTAGCTGGCCAAGTCTTACAGAGCACTATGCACCGACTAATTCTGGTTTTCTAAGTTTTGTGGTGGCTACATATGATTCCAGTCTTGTTCAACACCTTTGTTGGTGACATGGACAGAGGCATTGAGGGCATCCTCAGCAAGTTTGCTGACGACACCAAGCTGTGTGGAGCAGCAGACATGCTGGAGGGAAGAGATGCCATCCAGAGGGACCTGGACAGGCTGGAGAGGTGGGCACAAGCCAACCTCATGGGGTTCAACAAGACCAAGTG
>JAOXOE010000405.1:19264899-19297611 GCA_028565055.1 Phoeniculus purpureus | reverse complement strand
CACCCCTCAGTCTCCTCCAAACTAAAGAGACCCAGCTCCCTCAGCCTCTCCTCATAAGGGAGGTGTTCCACTTCCTTCATCATCCTCATTGCTCTACGCTGGACTCCCTCCAGCAGCTCCACATCCCTCTTGAGCTGAGGGGCCCAGAACTGGACACAATACTCCAGATGTGGTCTCACTAGAGCAAGATGTATTAATGGACATTAAAATATAAGACAGGTCTGATTCCTTGGGCTATTTTATGTGGCTCTGAAGAAAAACCTACCAGCAATTAGATGCCACCTGAGTCCCGGTAAGCTTGCAGGAAAAAGTTTATGACAGCCTAGAGCACGTTATGTTTCTCTTATGTTTGGTCCAGAACAGCCATTTCTGGGCCTGTTGTTGAGCAGTTCATACTTTTATACCGACCTGTTATGCCAGACAAGAGGGAAAAGGGAATCAAACCATTTCCTTGAGCTGCTCAGCACTTTGCTGATGTTTTATTCTGTGAACTTGCCCATGCAGTTCCAAACCTTCCCTTTTCAGAGCTGCCGTGGGTATTTTTGTTGTGGATGGAGCACCTGAACAGCCAGGCTTTGGGACTGTGTTTCTGAAATCATAGATTGCTCTGCTTAGACCATAGTAAATCCACTTGAATCATAATTTCAATATACAGCTGCTGTAAAGGATTTTTTTAATATATGTAATGTATTCTTTATGGAAATTCTCATTAATGCAAATAAGGGGGAAAGTCACTCTCTCCATTACAGTGTGCACATATCAGTAGGTAGCTCCTGACAGTAGTGATGAAAATCCACTTCTCATTATGATTACTTGGGAGTTTTGAATTCCTCGTGTGTATAAAATGTTATGGGAAGCCATTATGTTCTTGGTCCTGCAAGCATTCACGTTTTATTGGGCACTTCAGCATTGCTATTAAATAAACAAATAATACTAATGTTCTCATAAAATATATAAGGATTCCTGAAGTGCTATAATAATATAATATCCCAGCTCCCCATCCAGTTGAAAGTCTTTTAAGTGTAATTCTCACAGTCAGAGGCTGAACCAGAAAACATGTTTTCACCTGTGGGTGATGCTCTTTATGCAAGGCTGGGGTTGGCTGTTTTTCCTGCTTTACAAAGCAGCGGATAAATCTTGTGTCTTTCCTGGCTGACCTTGGGCAAACGCCCTTTGCTCTCTGCACATCATTAGTGTGAAGGTGGACCTGTGCACAGCACAGGTCACTTGTGACAGGTACTGTGCTGGTTTTCCTGCCTTGGTGATGGCTTATTATTTGCCTGAATTGCTGCTTCTGTGCATGGCATAACTGATCAGGTAGGGACTGCTCTGGAGAGGTCTTGAGCAAGGGTGCAGGAGCCTACCTCTGGTTTCAGGGCTGGATGGTGGCTGGAGCATTGCTGCTCTCTGCAGGGCTCGCTGGCGGCTGCCTCATCCGAAATCCCCACCCAACTCTGTGGAAGCAGCCCCTGCAGCGGTGACAGCAGCCTGACGTTGATGGCCGCTGCTGGGAAACGTGGTTTGGGTCTCAGCTTCCAGACTCTGTGCTGTCTTAAGTTAATCAAGAGCTTTAAAGAAGGAGCAGGAAAACAGTGGGAGGAGTGAAACCAAAGACTTTGAAGTAAGAATGACTGGGGAAGCCTGATAGAAGAGGAGCCTGCTTGGGGGCGAGCGGTAACAGGAATGGGAGCTAATCCTCCCGTCTCGCAGTGAGGATCAAAAATGGCAGCAATTAGCTCAAAAGTGGGTGACGTTACAGGGGGTGTGTGTCTGATACACTGTGTGTCATAGAATCATTAGGGATTGGAGGGGACCTCAAGCCTGCCATGAGGAGTCAAGTCTCTTCTCACAAGAAACAAGTGATAGAACAAGAGGAAGTGGCCCCTGGTTGCACCAGGGGAAGTTTAGGTTAAACATTAGGAAAAAACTTCTTTACTGGAAGGGCCATCAGGCCTTGGAACTGGCTGCCCAGGAAGGTGGTTGAGTTGCCATCCCAGGACGTGTTTCAAAGTCATGCAGATCTGGAGCTTAGGGATTTAACAGTGGGCTTGGTAGAATGAGGTTAATGGTTGGGCTCAATGATCTTAAAGTTCTTTTCCAACCGAAGTGATTCTATGATTTAGGCTGTGGCCGTCACTGAAAATGCAACAGAAGGATCATATTTATTTATGTGGCAGGGGGATTGGACTAGATGATCTTTCGAGGTCCCTTGCAAGCCCTAATGATTCTACGATATAAAAATGTGAGCAACTGAATCGTGTTGGCTCCATCTCTATACTGATTATGTTTGCTTGTCTGCTTTTGCTTGTCTTTAGAGTATCAAATCTGTTGGTAGAGCACAGTCCGGTTGGGAGCAGTGCCTACAGGTCAGTGGGTGAGTGGCTGGAAGCCATCAAAATGGGCCGATACACAGAGATCTTCATGGAGAACGGATACAGTTCGATGGATTCTGTGGCTCAGGTGACCCTAGAGTGAGTAGTGTCCACATCATTTTCACCTCATTTGTTCGAATTGCAAAGAGGGGAAGGGAAACCATTCAGAAATATGTAGGGATGTGGCTGCAGAAAGGGAAACCATTACCCTTTGTTTACAGTCAGCAGCTTCTCCTTTGCCATCCCTTTTGATGATGAGTACAGGCAAGACTGAGATTTAGCATCGCTGCATTGGCAGCTGGGACTTTGGCTCCTTTACTCACGGAAATTAACACTTGAGTTGGAACAGTTTGGAGGCTGTGTTCTTGACGTAATAGAGAGCTGATTATTTGGGGTGACCAACAAATAAACCCCACCCTACTAATAAACATGTTGGAGTTCCCACCAAGGCATTCACACGGGATTAGCTGGTTTCACAGCTTATCTGGACATAACCCAGTGGGCAGTCAAGCCCAGTAAGGTTTGGAAATAGTATTCAGCATTAGCAGAAGTACAGCCAACGCCAAGAGAGCAGCGTCAGCAAACCCACAGCTTTAGGAGACAGGCTCCCTGACCAAGACTCTTCCTTCTGAGCGTGTGCTTGGTTTTTGCAAGTGGGTGTTACTGCAGTTGGGGTGACAGCACTCAAATGACTTGGTAAATGCCTTGAGGCTTCACCTTCAGTTGCCCACCCGCCTGCCTTGTGTAACTACAGCTGTACTCTGCTCCTGCTGCTTACTCAAACTCACCCCAAAGCCTGCCTTGCTAGCTGGGTTAATTTGAGCCTGGTTTACTCCCGGCGTTAAGGCAGGATGGAAAGGATTGTGCTGCTTTGGAGGAGGTGTTGTCGTCTCCAGCTGTATGCAGATTGCCGGTGCACGTGCAGAATAGGTGTTGAGGATTAGGAACACAACAAGAAAAAGCCCCACACCCCACAGAACCGCAGCATTTCTCCTGTCTGCCATAGTGCTTCCTGCGGAGCTCTCCGTCACAGAGTAGAACGTTTTAACACAGGATGCAGCATGTGATGTCTCCATGGGGTTCAGTTTTGTGTTCCATACGCAGAAAGAATCATCGAGGGTTCTGCTAGAAAATGCAGATTCTCTGAAATACACCACAGGTTTATTTCCATCTGACTGAATGAATCCCATCAAAGAAGAAAATGAGGTTTCAATCACAAAAGCTCCAGTTTGTTGTTCTTTAGGATGCTAAAAGAAGAGAAACGCTTCGGTTTGGGTCAGAGAAAATGTTGAGTTTCAGCCTAAATAATGGTCACTTTTTGTATTAAGTCAGATGTTTCCCCACCCACGTAGCTCTTAAACAGTCTCAGCATCGCATCCTGCTGACAAAAGGATCCCTAACCTCTCGTTTTCTTGAGTGCGACGTTTCAGATTGCAAAATGATGTCCTTAAATTTACTTTAAAGTGCAAATCCTTCCCTGTACTTACTCTTTGGCATTCCAGGAATTTCAAAAGTGTATCCCCCGAGATTTGTTCAGACTACTCAAAAAGTTAGTCAAAGTTATTGTTCCAGTTGGCAGTGAACCAAGGAATCCGTTATCTGCCCGGTTCTAGCCTCAAAGACAAGTTGGTTTGAAAGTCTTCAAATAAGATAATAGCTGACCGAGATGCTCTGACCCTCACCAGCAGCAAACCACCTCTAATACCCCCTCCACCAGGTCCCATTATGTTCTCTCTGTAGCATAAATGCCCTCTTGCTCTTGTCCTTTACTGGCTCCAGTGGAGACAACATGTCTGAGTGGCTCAGCTTCAGCTTTCTTTGGGCTTTTAGAGCAGCAGTGGAGGAGCCTATGCCTGGGAGCTTTGGGACCTTCTGGGTTTTGTTTTGTTTGTTTGTTTGTTTTAAGCCGAAAGGAGACATTTCATGAATCCATCTTGCATTTCATTTGAAAGAAAAGTTGAAACTAACTACAACTAGTTAGTTTTTCATGCCAGCAAACAAATTCCCTCCCCAGCTGCCTTGCACAGAGGTGCTTGTATGAGTTGAGCTTGGTTCTTGACCAGCTCGGCCCGTGCACCTTTGTGTTGCAGCGGTGGTTTAGCAAGAAGACTTGTCCCCACTTGGGTCTGGTTTTGGGAATACCGTCCAAATCAGCTTCTCTCATACCTCTCAAAAAGACCTGTTAAAAAAGAAGGAAAGGGGTCCCGTGTTGTCAAAGACCTGACCCACACGCTTCAGCCTGACGTGAACTGGCAGACTGCCCTTAAGTCAACCAAGTGAGGGAGAGAGATGGCTCCTGAGAGTCTCAAAGGTTCTTCAGAAAATAAACGCCAGAACAAAAAAAGTTATTTAAAGGTTAACGTGTTGGTGGGGGGGAGGGTTGATTTTTGTGGAGGTTTTAGTTTTTTCAACCCTGTAAAAGAGGGCGACAAAACATTTTGTACCTGAATTCAGGTCGAACGTTCCGTGTCATTTCTGATAGAGGCAACTGTTCAGTATCTTCCAGAGCTGGGACTTGGGGGGATTGGGTGGAAGGATGATCTGAGCGTGCAGAAGTAGCTTGCTTTCCCCAGCTGTTTATGTCAATCATAAACATCCTTTATGATTGACGAGGTTGCCTTTAAATACCATCCAAAATTATCTTCCCCAAAGTCCAACTGCACAGGAGACAGATGCAGAATCGAATGGAGAAGGGAGAACTGGACAATCACTGCCAGAAAAGGCAGGAAAAAGAACACTTCAGGTGAATCTAAAGAGTCTCTAAAATGTACTGAAAACAATAATCATAGAGCTGTAGGGGAGGGGTTGGCATTACACTGGCAGAACTGGTGGCTGCGAGCGCCCAGCTTCTGGCCTCTTTCTGGGACCTGTTTAAGGTGGTAGACGCTTGGTCTGGTTTGTTGAAACTCTCCTTTGGGTACGCAAAGCAAAGTCCCCGTTACCACCCTGCTTCTTCCAAACTGATGCCCTGGTGCATTTATTCCAGAGAAGAGTGGCATTAGCAACATACTTCTGAAAGCAAAAGATGCACGAAGCTAAAGCCAGTGAGTATCACCCCAAGTCCTGAGCTCTGCCTGGTTAAGCAAAGACCTGGAAATGTGTGTGTTAAAACAAAGAGTAATTTCTACATTTAGCTCTAATTCTTGCAAAGGGATGAATCACCTTGTGAAAAGTGGAGCCTCACCCTCCACCCACTCTTTCCAACTGGATATCAGACTTGAAGGCAACCTTTCCAGTGGACCAGACCTGCTCTTTAAACTTGTGGACCACCTAGTGACTTTGAGTGTGTCTGGAGCTCTTTTAATCCACTGCAAGAATAACTTTACCAGAACAATACTCAAGATTAGATAGATCCATGACATAAGTTTCAGTCTGACCCTTGACTGGACCCATTACTGATCATGTGGACTACATGCTTCCACCTTTTGAAAGACCTGTACTCACTGAATCTCAGGACACCCTATTGTTTGTTACTAGTTGAAGAGCTATGAATATTTGTAATATGTGCTGTGTTGCTTTGCATTGTATATTTATTTTCTTCCAAATAAAATGAATAATATTTATTAAAAGTTGTGCCAGATGAAGCCTTTAAGAGTTCACCTGCTCTGGATGCTTATTCTTAACGGGGCGTTCCAGTCCTGAGATGGTGATTCTGTGTCTGCTTTGGAACAAACCAATTCTTATGATGTAATCAAGGAGGAGAAGAATAACGAAGAAGAGCAGATGAACTCTTAAAAGACTTTTTTTTAAGCCCTCATTTCATGCAAAAGGCCATAGCAAGTGGATTCCTCTCTCTTTAGCATCTTCTGAAGGTCTTTGAGGTTCTTCTTCTTTCCCCTCATTCAAACTGACGGGTACCTCCGTGAGTAGTCCCAGTCTGCACGGGCAGTCGTAGAGTCACACCGTGTGAAGATGACTGGTGAACTCTGGCACGGATGGGGGATGAAATGCAAAATAGTGGGTAGGTTGTCGGCTGCCAGCCACGAAGATCTTTCAGGAGCCTGGCCCTTTTGCTTGCATGACTACCCAGCTAGTGAGGGGAGCTTGTATTTTATGTGGCAACCCAGTCCTAGTCTACACTGTGTTTGACAAACTGGTCCATGGTGTACTGTTTGTAAATAAAATGTTTTAAATACATTTCTTACAACGTGGAGACCATGAATTCAACCCTTGCCAATGCAAGCTACCGCAGGAAAGGGGATCCTGTGTTGTCCCTGGGCTTTCATGCAAGACGGTGGTAAGGGAGCAGCTGTATGCAGGTTGTTTGTGATGAGCCAACACCAACTTTCCCCTTGGTGGCCTTGGATTCTTGGTCAGCTTTACGTCAGCCTCTTGGTGCTGTGTTGGCAAGTGATTTCCATTTTCAGCCCTGTGTGACTGAAAAAGAACTGAAAAAGAGAGACTTCTCCCTGAAAGAAGAACAAAACCAGTCTCGTTACTGGTAGGGGGGGCAGGTCAAATATTTAGAAGCCAGGATACCCCGCTTCACGCAGGTGCACAGCCTCAGGTTGGCTGCTGCTGCTGCCCCGGTGACGCTCAAAATCCAGCACAGTCTTTGGCACAGCGGGTGCAGCCTGGCTCCTGGCTGCAAGTGTCATTCGCCCTGGGTCTTAGTTGTGCCTTTTCTTGCAGGGAATTGCACGTTTATATTGCAGAGCCCCAGCAGATACCCACATGCATCTCCTCTGTGGATCCAAGCCCAGCTGGCTGTGGTAACGTGAGCCAGGCGGCTCTGGACTGGAGCTCGAGGACGGTTGTTTGGCAGCTCTCTGGCACAGAAGCGGAGTGCTTTTGTCCCAAACCCAGCTGGCTTGCACACCTGGTTTTGTTTAAAGTTGGCTCCTGCCTTACGTCGCTGTAAGTCCTTCGGCACTGGATGCACTGGGGTGTGCAACATGCTGGAAGTCACGCTTGAAAAGCAAGAATTAAAGCTCCTGCCTTCGCTAGGACAATTTTGGTGCCAGGTTTGCAGCGTGCAAGGTGGCTTTTGAATCAAGCTGCTGATTTTATACTGGCTGAGCATCTGGCTCGGGAGCTGTTGTCTTCTTGTCTATCTGTGGAGGTGCAAGACCCCACAGTAGGTTTTTTCCCACTCTCTGAGAGATCACTGTGCTTTTGGCCAGTGGCTCCATCTTCAAGAGGGTTTGATATTTAAAAGCTTATACTGGGTCCTCTGGACTGAAACCAGAAACTCCTGTTTCTTCTTTCTCCTTGTAAACTGCTCAAGCAGACTGAGCTAAGGGGATACTGTAAGGGGGGAAAAGCCCAACTGCTTAGTGGTGGTGGTAGGGAGGGTGGTTAGGTGGAGCCGTGCGTGAAACACCTGGATGTACATGCCTTTTCCATCGGTCGGGGCTGGCTTTTGTCCGCATAGCCTGCAAAGGGATCAGAGATGGTCTGTCTGTGAAACACACAGCGCTGGGTTTTCTGGAGAGCTCAGCTCGCGCTTTAGCTACCTGGGGGAAGAGAGAAGGTGAATTTGCAGAAAGTGCCGGCAGAGCAGCACTCAGCAGGGGGAAGATGGATGTTGGCTCTTTTGAAAATCAGGTCCTACACTTGGGTTGGTTTGGGGGTTGGTTTTTTTAATCTTTGGTGTGAACTTCCAGCTGTGCTGTGTACATAAAATAAATGGCGTGTAACAGCAGCGTTACTACATTTCCCTTCATTACTGAGGTGGCTTGCTGAACTAGTTTCACAATTCAGTGGAGGCAGAAATGAAAGCATGTCCCCCTGAGAAGGTAGACACCTTTTGCATATGCTGCAGCCTTTGCTTTGCCAGGTAAGGGGCGTTAGAGATGTGTCTCATTGACCTCCCCGGCTCCACACGCCTTGTGTTGTGATTTCCCCTACGCGTTGCTACAGAAGGGCGATGGTAGTGAAATGAGGTGTTTAGTCTGGAGCAGAAAGCCTGGTGTTTTCCAATCAAAAGTGTGGAAATCCTTGGAGAACAACAGATCTGGAGTTGGGCTTCAGTGATAACGTGTTAAATAGTCAACCTCCACCCAGGAGTGCTTTTATTTAAAGCAATGTTCATCTATATGATTCTGGGGGCATGGACGGTTGATTGTATTTACCCAGGAGTCTGTCCAGAAGGTGAGGCTGCTGAGAGGTACACCTGCAGGGGTAGATCACGTGGGACATGACGGTGGTTGGTGCACATGTTCTCCTGCAGTCCGGCACAGCCCTGCTGTGAGCAGGGTTACAATATGTCTTGGATGCTGACGGTTGGGCTCCTGGAGGTTGCTGTTGATCCCCAACCCCGTGCATGCCAGCCCCACCAGTGCAGGTTCCAAAAAGCACCTTCTTCTTTGAGGAGTTCACGTCCTGCTGACTGTGGTGGAGAGCTTTCTCCTAAGCTCATTGCAAGTGCCTTCACACCCCCCCGAAAAGAAAACCCCCATGTGTGGGTGGGTTTGCAAGGGCCCAAAGGGAGGCCATGTTGCCAGTTCCTGTTGGCTTTAGGAAACCATCAGAGCGGTGGCCGCTCTTGAGGCTTTTGCTGTTCAGCGCTTTGTGGGAGCTGGCTCTAAGGCTGCAGTTTGTGTATCTTTGGCTTTGCCTAGTCTGAAGAGGAAGGAAGCATGGACTGACCTCGCTCCTCACTGCTTGTATCCAACATGCAGTACCAGCCTCTTGCAGGAGAAGAGGAAACTGCAGCGCAGGTTTTCTCACCTGGCTTTTCTCTTAGAAATACGAACGTGACTGCACACCTGGCGGAGTCCTTGGCCAGCGTTCGATGCTGGCGCGTTGCTGTGCAGCTTTTTGTCTTTGGCCAGCAGGGTGATCTCAGTCAAGTCAAGTCCCAGGTGTTGTGTTTTCTTTTTAAAATGGGGAAAACTAGACTTGCCAACTAGACTTGGCTTCAGGAGCTGCCGATGGTAAGACGTAGGCACTGGCGGCGGCGGCGCATGCGGTGCGTGATGTGCGCGGCAGCGTGCGCCTGAGCAGTCCCTGGAACCAACGTCTGCTTTCTCCCACAGGGATTTGAGGCGGCTGGGAGTGACACTTGTTGGTCACCAGAAGAAGATAATGAGCAGCCTTCAAGAGATGAAGGTCCAGTTGGTGAATGGAATGGTGCCATTGTAACTGGCTTTTAACGTTGCTTCCTCGAGTGGGTCGTTCCTGCACTTTGTACACTAGCCCTGAGATTTATTTTGACTAAAAAAAACCAGAAAGAAAAGATAAAAAGGGAACTTCAGTGGTTTCTGTAACTGAAGGACTTCGGCCTCTGCCGCAGTGTTTCTAAAGCAGTGTTTGACTACACAGTTTTCCTTTCCTTTCTATTTGTTGTCCTCATTTTCATGAAGTAAATATAAGATGCATGGAACGTGGAAACAAATCTGCTGTACGTGAGGTTAACCCATCTCTTGAGCTTCAGCGATGACCACGACAATCCCTCCCACCATAAGTTGTCTGTGAGCGGGATGTGAGTTTATCTGTGAAACACCTCGACCTGCTGGGTGTCAGCAGCACACGGACTGACGTGAGTGACGCTTCGTAGCCGTTTGTGGGTTCCCAAAAGCCGCGTTTTACTGAAGTTTAACTTCGAGTCTTATTTGTCTACAGAAGTGTATTGAAGAGCAATATGATTAGATTATTCCTCGATAGATATTTTGTTTTGTAAATGTAAAGAAGAGGAGAAGAAGAAGTGCTGTTACACAGCATTAAGTTATAGAGACTAGTGTACAAAGGTTGCTTGCTCCATGGCAAATCCAAGACAGGGTGTATATTTTCTTTCCCCCCTCCCTCTGTGTTACCGAGTCCCCCTTGTTTGCTCTTCTGGGAGGACAACGCGATGTAGGTTTGTATATACTGTACAGTTTGCTACGCATCAGGTATCCCAACTGGGACTCTGCCCTCCCTTGGTTCTTTTCCATGTTTTGTTCTCTCCTCTTGCTTCCTTTTGTCTTCCTTTTGTCCTACCACTGTGCTCTGTATTTTCGCTGCTGTTCAGTTTAACGACATGTAAAGCCTCCGGGAGTTTTGATTACGTATATGAGGTACAAGGAATCTGCTCAAATAAAAGGTGTTGCCTCCTCTTCCTTTGTGCCGTGGGCTGGGGAAGTCCAGAAGAAGACAAGTAAACGACCTGGTTCTTGGTGGCCTCCAGCGACAATGTGCCGTTGGGTTTTGTGTGGATGAGTTCTGCTCACAGATAGCATGGGATGGCCTCTGTGCTGGCCCCGTAGCCGTCAGCCACTGAAACTTTTACCCCTGTCCTTGGAGACCAGGAGAGAGAAATCATGAGTGGTTTTAGCTGGAAGGAAGTTGCTCTTCTCATTGCACGGGTTAAGTCCTGGGGTGCAGCGTGGAGCTGAGCCCGTGCTTGTCCAGCATGAATATTTCGCAGTATTTCCCCCAAGGAGATGGTGGGAAGGTTACTTTGGGAGCTCTCTTGGTCCCAGGTTGTTCCTCTGGGCACGTCTGGTTTGTGGGTGGACCTGGCCACTTGGAGGCAGAGCAGCTCGAGGTGGTCAGAACAGTGGCATCCCATGGGTGAGAATGTCTTACCCATCGGAGGCTGGTGTGGCTCAGGCTAGCACTTGGCTGTAGCTGGGCTTGTGCGTCCATTAAAGTTTATGACTGCTTTTTTCAGAGGGAACTGAGAGCAACCCAATGCCCTGGGAATCCCACCAAGGAACAGTTTGAGGCAGTCCTCCTTTTGTTGTAGGTAAGATTAATTAGGGCCGTTGATTTAGAATTAACAGGTTGGGCTTTTTTCTTGTGAAAGCTTTGGCAAAGCTGAGGATTCAAGGACACCTCCGTGGGTGTCTGCTGCTTTTGTAGCTACGTCGCTTCCTTAGAGGTTGGGTAGCGTCTTGTAGCATCCTTTCTCGGGGGTGACATCGAGATGCTGACTTGCATCATGAGGTCACTTCATCCCTGGGGCTGCAGAGCCAAGACTGAGGAGTTCATCCAGTGCCAAAAGCGTGTTCTTCACATCTTGCAGAAGCAGATGTGGAATGTCACCTTCAGCTGTTTCAAAGGTCTTTTCTTCCATCTCCCCCAAACCTTTGGATGAGACTTGATAGGAAGAACGGAGAAAAGTCTAGCAAAGAGAGGGTTGGGTGGTTTTTCCTTAGCAGCAGGGCTTGCTCCCTTGCAGCGGGGTTTCTTCAGGCAGTAGTTGTCTGGTTTGAAGTGGCTGCCTCCTCTGCCAGCTGCTGCCAAGCTCCTCAGGAATCAAGAGAAGCAGGAGTGAGAGGAGCTACGCCGAGGTCTGACAACTCTTGACAGTGTGATTCCTCATCCTGTTGTTTCGTTCTGGCAGTCACCAGACCACAAAAGGTGGGGGAGCAGGGGGATCAAGACATAACAGTTTTGGTGTATAAAAGAGATTTGTCATACAATAAATAAGATTATTTGAGCTGTCAGCAGAACAGTCTTGGGATTGTTTGCGCCTCCCTGCCTGCAGCGCTTGGGAAGATAACCCACAGGAAGACAGAAACAACTCGTTTCACCGTGAGGAATCAGTCGGTTGCCGCCCACATCCATCAGCTGCCCTGAGAGAGATGCTAGTAGCAGACACGCAGCACTCTTCTGCCCATCATCTCCACTTGTTCCTTACCTGTTGGCTCTGCGGGAGGAGTTGGGTTTGGTCGTGGACTTTTAAAAGAAGACAAAAACAAGAACTCCAAACCTTTTAACCAGTTGTGAGGTTTAAGGGCGTTCGCAGTGTGGCTGGAGGCACTGCAGGTGCTGGAGTAACCTCCAATACTATGAACTAGCGGCGAACGAACGGTTCCTAAGCTAGACCACGTTTGTACCTAAGGGACGTCTGCTCGGTTCCTCCAATAAACAACCTTTTCTATTTATTTCAGGAGATGTTCTTGCTGCGGTTCTCTGTGTAACAGGCTTTGTCGCAGAGCTGAAAATAAAATACAATAAAATTGTGTTTTAATGAGTAGGGTCCAGAGGTCCCAGAAGCTTCTGTGTCCACAAGCACATTCCGGGGATGATGGAGATTGCCGCCCAAGAGCTGCGAGTGCTCTCTGTGTTGGGCTTCATCACGCGTATGGGGGCACAGCAGAATGAGCTGTCAGTGGTATTTTACTGGTTCTGCTCTTTGTCGGGGCAGTTGGGTAGATTTCCTGCTTATGGTAAGTCCAAGTGCTTTGCTTTTGCAGCCCGCTGCTGCTGCGGTTGGCCCAACGGGTCCCTCTTTTCCCCCCGGTGTGTTTTGCTGCTGATTGTGAGGAAATGTATTTCAAAGGATCCGGGAGGTGAAGAGGCTCTTCTGTACATTCTGGAGGAAGGAGATGACCCCAAGCATGGCTTGTGCAGACCGAACCCCTCTCATTGTGCAGCTGCCAGCTGGAAAAATTACCCGAGCTTAAAAACAACGAAGACTGATTTAAAAGGAAAGATAAAAAAAAAAACCCCACGGTTAACAACTTTATTTCTCCCTTTTGTACGTTAACAGTGAGAACAAGAAAAATGAAGGTAAAAATGGATTTTACGTGTTCAGTGCTGAATGTAATGTAGTGAGTCCCAGTGGTCAGGAAACCGCGACTCCCTGCACTGCTGTGGTCGTGAGATCAGTCGTTAGGGCATGTGTGACGTGTAGCAGTAGCAGACTTAAGAGTGGCCTCGACTTCCCAGCCCTTTGCTGTAATTGCTTAGGGCAGGTAGGGCAGGAGCTGGTGCATCCAGCACTGCCAGAGCCACAGCGCCAGTCTCAGCTCCTTGCATCGGTGTTTTAACTCGCAGGAGACGGTAGCTTTGCTGTGTTTGTTCCTCCCACTCCTCTGAGGCTCTCTGTGCATTTGGATTGGGTACGTGTTCGGGGAGGGGGGGTTGCTTTGGGAGGTTAAGATATGAATTTTCTATTTTTTCATAAAAATAAAAACCTTTGACTACCAGTGACGCCGGGTTGTGGATCACACACCTGCGTGGCGCCCCCCCCAGCCTTTCATGAAGCGCCAGGGAAGGAAATGCATTCTTTTTTCTCTCCCAAACACACACTTGGAGCTGATCTCGTGGTCCCTGGGATGAGACAGGGGGTTGTGGAGTCTCCTTCTCTGGAGATGTTTAAAACCCGCCTGGACATGTTCCTGTGCGACTTGGTCTAGGTGGTCCTGCTGTGGCGGGGGGATTGGACTGGATGATCTTTCGAGGTCCCTTCCGATCCCTAATGTTCTGTGACATGTAGACCCTTCTGGAAAGCATCCTACCTTCTTACAGGTTGTTCCCTTGTCCTACATTTTTATTTGCTGGGGGAAGATCTGCTTTTTAGTCTGATGAGTGAGGGAAAGCACCAGCCAAACCGGACCAGCCCAAGAGTCCCTGGCCAGACCATCTCTCAGACAAATCGATTTTTGGTGATTTTATTCCTCAAATAAAACCTCTGAGCTGATGTGCCAGTCCCCATGCAATCTTTTCTTAATTCAGTCTGTAGTTACCTGCTGCTGGACCACAACGGCTCAGATTCCGAGGGCGATCAGCGGGGCTCTGAGGGTTGGAAAATTAACTCACCCCATGTAGGCAGCATCCTTAGTAGCTTCATGGAGGCAGAGAGCCTGCTAAGGAGGAAACACAAAAATGAGGAGACTTCATTTTTGGACGTCTGAAAGCACAACCATGGAATGACCTGTCTTTGGTTGGAAGAAACCACTAAGATCATCAAGTCCAACCTTTGGGCCAGCACTGCTAGCTCACCACTGAACCATGTCCCTAAGCACCAGGTCCAGAGATCACTTAAATACCTGCAGGGATGGTGACTCCACCACTGCCCTTCAGAACACGTTCAGAGGATAAATTCTTCCAGTCAAAACATGGCTGGGATGACAAGCATCTAGCTGAAGTATTTGGTGCAGCTTGCAGCGTTTTCCTCTGGTCCTACCACTTGCCACCAGAGAAAAGAGGCTGCCCCAATCCTTTCAGGTAACTGTAGAGAGCAGTTAGGTCCCCCTTCACCCTCCTTTTCTCCAGGCTAAACAACCCCATGTCCCTTAGCAGCTGCTCACAGGACTTGTGCTGCAGACCCTTCATGAGCCTCATTGCCCTTCTCTGGAGATGCTCCAGCACGTCTGTGTCCTTCTTGTACTGAACACAGTATTCAAGAAGTGACCTGCACTGCCAGTAAAGATGAGAGCTGGCTGCAAACTACTTCTGTGACTCTCCATTTTAAATGAGAACTAAGGAGAGACGTAAGGAATTGGGCAGTTTCCTGGAGCCTCTCTGCCCATCTCAGTTTGGGACCAGCCCTTCAACAATCTCAAGTCAGGCTTTGCTTGTTATTTTCTGCTGATCTCTGTGAGAAGTGAACTTGTCCTCTGTGGCTACTGACTAATGAATTTGCCTGCTCGGACTTATTCTTTGGGTGGTTCTGCGCAGCCTCTGGCCAGTCACAGGTCGGAAGGGACCTCAAAAGATCATCTAAGTCCAGCCTAAGCCTACAGTACCTGGTGTACCCAGACTGGCTGAAGATATGCTTTGGGGGGGGGCTTTGAAACCCCACTTCTCTGACAGCCAATAGTGACGGCATCCCTGGAGGGTTCTGCAGCAGCCCCAGGGCAGGAGCAGCGGCGAGGCTGCTCCCATCACCCCACGAAGTCAAGCGGCCGTGCACGGAGCGCTGCAAGATTTATGAAGCTAAGGGTAGAAAAAGCCAGGGACTCCTGATGTATTTTTCATGGGCTGAAGTGCGCAAAGAGCATGCGGTGCACAAACCGTGACTGGACACTTCCGCGAAGAAGCGACCTGCAAGCAGAACAAGAGATGAGGGAACCAGATAGGTTTATTCAAGTCAACAGGGCCGGTTGAAAGTCACCCTCAAGTGCCTGAAGAAGCAGCCGGAACAGCATGGCTTGATCCCGGGGTGATCCATCTTTGCCAACAAGAGGAGACAGACAGACCCCAAGGACTGGAGAAGGGCGCACGCCGTAGCTGCTTGGTAAAATGGATGGATGGGAGAGGCGCCGCCGCCGCCTCGCTCGCAGTCCCTTGGATGCAGCGCGGGACTCAGAGAGCTGCTTGAACAAACTGTTGCAGCCTGTTGGTGCAGAAAGTGAACGGGCACAGAAACACTCCAGAAACTTACTGTGAAGCCATTTGATTAATGGTTTGGGCTTATTATTTTGTTCCTGGAAGCGAGTCAGCCATGGAGAAGAACGATGTGCCCAGACAGGTGACTTTCTTGCCCTGCAATAGCATAGAATAACAGAATGTTTTGGGCTGGAAGGGACCTCAAAGAGCATCTTGTTCTAACCCTCCTGCCATGGGCAGGGACATCCCTCATTAGACCAGGTGTTCAAAGCCCCACACAAGCTGGCCTCGAACACCTCCAGTAATGGAGCATCCACAGCCTCCCTGGGCCATTTGTTCCAGTCTTTCACGACCCTCTCAGTCACAGAATTACAGAACTGTGAGAGTGGGAAGGGACCCCAAGTCCAACCCCCCCCACCACCAAAGCAGCACTGCCTAAAGCCCAGTGCGCGGGGCTCGCAAGAGGAGCAGGGCTTGGTCATTCGGCTGCTTTCAGCTGTCTGTAGAAGACCTCCATCAACCTACCCATCCTGGTCTGGTGTGGCAGCACCGGCAGCAGCGTCTCTAATAAGCACAGTGAAGAACAACTTCTAATTCATAGTCTAAATCTTCCCTCTTTCACTTTAAAGCCATTGCCCCTCATCCTGTGACCACAAGCCACTGTAAAAAGCCCTTCCCCCCCCACCTCCATATAGACCCCCTTTAGATCCTCAAAGGCCACAACAAGGTCTTCCTGGAGCCTTCCCTTCTCCGGATTGACCAACCCCACTTGTCTCCACCCATCCTCACAGGAGAGGTGCTCCAGTTCTCTGATCGTCTTTGTGTCCCTTCTCTGGACCCACTCTGACATGGCCATGTCCATCTGGTGGTGAGGGCTCCAGAACTGGATGCAGAACTCCAGGTGAGGGAGCAGAGCAGAGGGGCAGACTCACCTTCCTCAGCCTGTCGGCGTGGTTGGCCGCCTGGCCTGCAACCACACGTTTCCTCATCTCCAGCTGGGGCCAGCGCAGCTGTTCGTAGCCTGAGCTGTCAGCAGTAGTCAGCAAACAAAACACAGTGAAGGAAAGAAGGAGCTTTCTTGCAGCAATACGCTGCTTCGGTAACTTCCTCACACCTCTAACTGGGAGTTTTCTGCCTGCCAGACTCTTCGGGCTCCCCTCTAAGTGGCCGATGGACGTGGATGTGCCGGTGACGATGACATTTCTCTCAAAGCTTATTTTTAAGTTCCATTTTAACTACAAAACTGAAAGAAAAGATCTTCCTAGATTAAAAGAGGTGGCAAAGCCGTGAGATAGGCTGTCAGCCCTCTGCTTGGTTTGCTCCCCGTGAAGGCTGTATTTATTACACGGAAATTGAAATCCTACCGATTCCTCTTCTGGGGCACCGTGGCTCAGGTTTGACATTTAACCATGACACTCCGGACTCCGGGGTTTAATAATGTACTCCTCGAGACACGCAGCATGTGCAGCTGCTCCACAGAAGGGCGGGCGAGGTAGATGGGATGTTTGGCTGGGGGGAGAAGAAGATGACAGGGAAACTGTTTGTTCATCTCAGGAAGAAGATAGGGAACAACTTTTCCCACCCTCTGGGAAAAGTGCTGGCAAAGCAGCATCGTGCGGTCCCTTGCCACGAGACAGGTAGGAGCTCATGGCCACCGGGCTTGGCGACGTCTTTCAGATGGGCTAAGATCCATGGTTGAACCCAGCTGTTATAGGAGGAGGGATGGATAAGAAGGATGGATGGGGTAGAAGGAGATGGATATGGATGTAGAAGCGTGCAGAAGCACGAGGCGCTAGGTTCTTCGTAGAACAAGGATTAGGGCACAACCGATAAATGGTGAGTGGCAGCAGATAGCCCAGGGCTGAGGCTAGATCAGGCTGAAAAGGGGCGTTTTGGGGCCAGGCGGGGAGGCTAAATGAGATTCATCACAGTTTGGCACTGGCCTCGATTAATGATCCTGGCCCAGGATGAATTAAGGACCCTGTGAAGGTGGCTGGGAGGAAGTGAGGGGAGGCAATGCTGGGGTGGCTGCAGAAGGGACAGATGGTTTTGCTAGTGTTAAAATCCTACTGAGGCAGACGCCAGCTGCCAGCGCAGGGAAAAGGGGATTATGAATGGGCATAAATTGGCTGGGAATATCTGTTCAGCGGAAACAAGGAGAAATAAGGTGGAGAGGGATGGCTTTCATCCTGCCTTGGCGGCAGCTCTTGAGCTTAAAAGCCACTCACAGACCTAAAAGTCGATTCCCCAGTGCGTGGGTGGGGAAGGAGTGTTTCTTTGGGTTGGAAGCAACAGCCCTTTTAAGGGGGTTTAGTATTTAGCAGGGAAAAGCCTTTCACAGCCAGGGTTTGTGAGCAGCTGGCCACGCACCAAGCCCTGAAGAAGGACCGGGTTGCTTGGCACCTACTAAAACCTGGGTTTGGGTGATTTTAGACCCTGAGCGCACTCAGGGGGGTCCTTCCCTTGTGTTGGGATCCAACAGGGAGCCCACAGATAGTTGATTCAGTTTCATAGAATCATCAGGAACTGGAAGGGACCTCAAAAGATCATCTAGTCCAATCCCCCTGCCACAGCAGGATCACCTAGACTAAGTCACACAGGAACACATCCAGGCAGGTTTTAAATGTCTCCAGTGAAGGAGACTCCACAACCCCCTGAGCAGCCTGTTGCAGTGCTCTGTTACCCTCACTGTGAAGAATTTCCTTCTCGTATTTATATGGAAACTCCTATGTTCCAGCTTACACCCATTTCCCCTCATCCTGTCACTAGATGACATTGAGAAGAGCCTGGCTCCATCCTTCTGACACCCACTCTTCAAACATCTGCTAATCTTCAGTTTGCTGGGAGCTCCCCAGTTAGCTAGGACTGCTGAAAGATAATGGACAGTGATTTACTGAGCTTATCTGCCAGCAACTTCAGCACTCTTGTGTGTAACCTATCTGGCCCCATAGACCTGTTTATGTCTCAGTGATGTAGCAGGTCATGAATCATGTCCTCTTGGATTATGCATCAGTGAAATCTAGATCACACAAAGTTACGAAATTTAAGAGTTTTTAACCCATTAGGTCATACAGATTTTGAAGTTTAAATACAATCCTGCTGATCAATTACATTCTGGATAAAATGAATCTCCTTACAATTGTTCAAAAATCTCAGCTGTTCTTCTCACTGTTTGCTGGTTATCTTAAAGCATCCTTACTTTCTCCTGTCTCTCACACATGGCCTTTTCCTTGCCCAGCATTTACACAACTGCACTCCATTTCCACTACATGGTTACACATATACCTTAGGTAAGGGAATTTAATAGTAGCTTTCAAGGCATTTTATTACTGTGCATTACCACAAAAAACAAAAAGAACTGCAGCTATGGGCAGCTGCAAAGAGTTATCATGATCCTTTTATTCTTTCCTGTGAGTCAAAATGAGCCAAACCCAGTGCAACCACAAACTCTCCGAAGTACATCTCAGCATCTGCTAGACACTGAAAGCATTAACAAAGCCAAATACACAAGAAAGAAAGAAGTTGTCTCTTACCATTCCTTTTCTCCTCCCACACAGGATGTTTAGGACAGCTACAAGACAACAGTCACTAAACACAAAACCTGATATTGTCAGTTATCATTCATGTATTCTCCTGTAGGGGTTATGTTATCCTTCACAAAACTTTCTAGGTTAATAGAACTGGTGAGGAAGCAGACGAGGTAGCATTACAGTAGGTAATACAGGTTTGCTAAGGAGTCATTTTCTTTTATGTGGGCTGATCAGATGAAGAAGTTCTTATTTCTTCTTCTTTGATAATGCCTTACAGACATGACTAAGCAAAAGAAGCTTATTTATTTATACAAAAGCTGTGATTTGCAATAGTGTAAAAGGGTACTTACGTGAATTTGAGGCTATTTCTTGACTTCGTCTCTGTGTTCACTAGGAATAGGAACAAACTTATACACATAAAGTTATGAGCTGGCAATTACAAAGTGATTCAGTGTCTGGGGCAGGAGACAGAAGTTGAGAGTGAAGCATTGGATTGGTAACAATACAGAAGACATTGCACTAGCTGGTGAGAAAATCTCATGAAATAGCAGAGAAACAATGAGAAAGAAGTTAAGAAGAACATCATCTTGGTAACAAATGATTGTGTTACCATGAAGTAAGACTTGGTACTTCAGTGATGTCAATAGGTTTAGCAGGTGAGATTTGAGTCATAAACCATGGTAGCAAACCTGCAACCTCCAGTAATCACGAGTTCCCTGCCATACCCTTGATGCTACCACATACCATAGAAAATGAACAATTCCTGGTGAAGATAGAGTGTAAGCCAAGGCCCACTTCTCAGCCAGTACAAACATCCTCAGTACTTAGAGGAACAAACCCAGACACATTAAAATGTGTCCAGTTCTGACTTCTTTCTGATATCAAGTATCTTCACAGGCCTCTCATGGACTAACCTGAGCATAGACAGTCTTGCTGACCTTTAAACCAGAGGGCTAGGAACAACGAGACACTCACCCCATTCCTCAGAGAGCTTAGTGGAGAAAGAGCATAGTTCTGCAAAGATGACAGTGGTTCTCCAGGAGACACACAATTCTGTCTGTGGTTTGGGGTTAATCTGGGTCCTAGCATTATCTCACAGTGCCATCTTCAGAAATCCTTGCTGGCTTTCTTTCTCCCATATTGAGAAGCTGGGAGTGTTCAAGCAGCCTATTCCAGCCCAGCCCTGCTGATGTGACATAGAATGGAAGATATGTTTGAACAGCTTGGGAAATTCACGTAATGTGTTTGCTTGTGTAGACCACCTTCGTAGTCGTTATCATCAGGTTGTTCAAATTTCAACCAGACTGTCAGCCAGACTGTTATATAATCTGGCTATCATTACTTACCACATAACAAATACTGTTTCTTTGTGCTTCCCTTTCTGCATGTAATGATCAAACGTCTTTTACTTTAAATTCCCATATCTGTTTGCATATATTTTGTCCAATGTTTGTGCAGGACCTGGCATAGAAGAGATTGAGGTTCCAGGAGAGATCTTAATAGTTTAACCGCTCACCTTGAGAGTGCCTTGCCTCTCAAACTCCAGAATATTACCTCACGCAGGTTTCTTCATGTATGGTTACACTGCGCAGAGTGTGTATTCACTGGCTCAGTGAAACCATCCCACTACAAATGCCCAAGAGCAGGCATTTGCTGTTCTAAAGCAGCATCTCCTTGCTTCATGCTTCTGTATCCCCCCTAGTCTATTTCAGTCACTCTGGCTGTCCTGAGGAATCCTACTGTTACATTCGTTGTGCTCTGAACTGTCCGGAAACAGCTCTGTAGTTGCTGAAAATACCACTAAAGGCTGGCACACCTCTGGCAAGGAGGAACCCTAACAAAATGTTACGAAAGTGGATCTAGACTTAACCCCATGGTGGGACAAGCAAGTATTAGCTGTGAATGATGGTATGAGCTGTGTGCTGTGATTCTTGGGATTTGTGCAGAATGAGCAATTGCATTTCTATCTGAGAGCAGAGCCGGGCAGCACAGAGCTAACAGCAGTGAATCTGTGCAGAAAGGGACCACATCCCACTGAGGGGCCTGAAGCTGCCCTCTGCTATAGAAATAGATTGTTGTGAAGGGATTAACTCTACCACGTAAGCTTTTCAAGATCTCTCTTCAGTTTCTCACTGTTGTCTTCAGCTTAAACTGAAGGGTGGTGAAAGACCAGCCTTTTTGCACCCAAGGGTGCTGAAAGAGTTGGCAGATGAGCTCGCCAAGCCACTTTCCATTATGTACTCCAAATCCTGGCTAGCTGGGGAGGTCCCAATGGACTGGCAGGTGGCAAATGTAACACCCGTCTACAAGAAGGGCAGAAAGGAGGATCCAGGAAACTATAGACCTGTCAGTCTGACCTTGGTACCAGGGAAAGTCGTGGAACACTTCATCTCAAGGCACATCGCACTTCACATACACGACAACCAGGGCATCAGGCCCAGTCAACATGGGTTTATTAAAGGCAGGTCCTGCCTGACAAACCTGATCTCCTTCTATGACAGGATGAGCTGATCATTGGACAAGGGAAAGTCTGTGGATACTGTTCACCTGGACTTTTGAAAAGCCTTTGACACTGTTCCCGACAGAATTCTCTTTAATAAACTGGCTGCTCATGGCTTGGACAAGCACACGATCTGCTGGATAGTACACTGGTTGAACGGACAGGCCCAAAGGGTGGTGGTTAATGGAGTTAAATCCCGCTAGTGGCCTGTCACATGTGGTGGCCTCAGGGCTTGGTGTTGGGAACATCTCTGTTTAACATCTTTATTGATGATCTCGATAAGAACTTATAGTGTATCTCTCTACACTTAGAGTGTAGAGATGACACCAAGTTAGATGGGAGTGTTCATCTACCAGAGGGTAGGGAGCTCTGCAGAGAGACTTGGATCGATTGGAGCAATGGGCCAATGTTAATGGCAGGAGCTTCAATAAGGCCAAGTGCCAGGTCCTGCACTTGGGCTGCAACAACCCCATGCAAAGCTACAGGCCTGGGGAGGTGTGGCTGGAGAGCCATCTGGCAGAGAGGGACCTGGGGGTTCTAATTGACAGGAAGATGAATATGAGCTAGCAGTGTGCCCAGGTGGCCAAGAAGGCCAATGGTGTCCTGGCTTGTATTAGAAATAGTGTGGCCAGCAGGAGTAGGGAGGTTGTCATCCCCCTGTATTCGGCACTGGTGAGGCCGCATCTTGAGTACTGTGTCCAGTTTTGGGCACCTCAGTACAAGAGAGATGTGGAGGTGTTGGAGCAGGTGCAGGGGAGGGCAACTAAACTGGTGAAGGGCCTGGAGAATGAATCTGATGAGGAAAGACTGAGAGAGCTGGGGCTGTTTCATTTGAGGAAGAGGAGGCTGAGAGGAGACCTCATCACTCTCTACAACTATCTGAAAGAACATTGTAGAGATGTTGGTGCTGGTCTCACATGCAATTAGTGATAGAACAAGAGGGACTGGGTTCAAGTTACAACAGGGTAGGTTTAGACTTGATATCAGGAAAAAAAAATTCACAGAAAGGGTGGTCAGGCACTAGAATGGGCTTCCCAGAGATGTGGTTGAGTTGCCATCCCTGGATGTGTTTAAAGATTGTTTGGATGAGGTGTTGAGGGATCTGGTTTAGGGGTGAACTTGTGAGGTAGGGTAGATGTTTGGACTTGATGATCCCAGGGGTCTTTTCCAACCAAAGTGATTCTGTGATCATTAAGTCCAGTCTTCAACCCAACACTTCCATGACCTCTAGACCATGTCCCAAAGCACCACATCTACTCACCAGGGATGGTGACTCCACCACTTCCCTGAGCCGCCTGTTCCAGTGCTTAATGACTCTTTCATTAAAGAAATTTTTACTAATTTCCAGTCTGCACTTCCCCTACATTTATTGAGCTCTGCCAAGGATCTGCTGGATTTAGAGCAGTGGGTCAAGGATGTCTAGGACTGACTGATGTGTGCGTGCGATGAATTCTTACCCTGATTTAAGTGCAGCCTGTTAATTTAAACCCCTGGCGACACTTTGCAAAAGGGAACTTGGTTTGCGTGCTGTAACTGGGTAGGAAATGCAAATGTGGGTACCTCTGCAAATCTAATCCTCCCTCCTGAGCACGCTGCTTCCTGCTTCTCAGCATATCCCTTTTCCCTTTGCTCTCGTCCCCAGGGCTGCAACCGAAAAACGTCTCAACCAAGGCTGTGCACAGCCATCACTTTCTTACGTCTCATGGTTTAACACACTTGGTCATCTGTCCAGGGAAACTGTCCTGCCTTCGTGGGGGCCAGGCTGTGAAACGCTTCCTTGCTCAAAAGACAGCAAACTCAAGCAGAAGTGACTACCCACCAAGTGCTGAAAGTAGCCAGAAAGATCTGTCTCTCCCATTGCTTCCAGGAGAGCTCTGGGTCTAACACTCATTTTCTATTTCTCATTTCCAGCAAAGTTTTCTAAGCACTTGCTTGTAGTATTGAACACTGATTAATTTAAGAGCAAAGCGCCTTCCACAGCAGCATCCCATCCTCCCAACAGGCTTCCTCCCACTTTTGTGTTGGTACTTCAGCCACACCAATAGGTGATCTCTCAAATCATGGCCCCTGGATGCCAGGGAAGAGTTTCTTTACATGAAAATGGGCTTCTCAGGACAGGAACAAAAGTGAATAATCAACAGTTTCATCTCTCAAAGGCCATTAGCCAGAAACTAAGCGTTCAGATATACACATTCATCCTAACCGTGTGTCGCCATCACTTGAAACGTACCTATGGCCCAGCTCTGCCTATTTCAGCTCTTTTCTGCTCTCTTTTCTGTCTCCTGTGGATAAATAAGGTTGGGCTGCAATTATGTGTTAGAGCAAAATGAAAAAAAACCCCATCCTCGTCTTGCTGTGGAAATACATCATTAGCGTGTGATCGTGGCAGGACTTTCATTATTTAAAAGCAACATCTTTCTGCCCTCTTTTTAAAAATGTCTCTGACAATCTCATTATTAAAAACCAAATTAAAACCTGCATATTTTTCTACATACGGGTATTGTTGAATGTGTCACACCTAATAAGAGCACGAAAAGACAGATGAAAGCGCAGAGCTCGTTTCTGAGCAGCTGGGAACGGCGCTGAGAAAAGCACAGCAATTGAGATTAAGAGAGAGCCTTCACAGCACAAGATAACCCAGCTGCTTGGAAAATCAAATCTATTGAACATACAGATTCCATGCAACAAAACAATGCCTTGCTGATAAAGGGGAATAACAATGCTCACGCGGAGTTGTAGAGTCTTCGATTCAATTTGGAGATAAATGGGCACTCCTGTCTTTTTCCTCTGCAGAAGAAGTCAGAGCCAGCTTTCTAATTGTGACTATTCACTGCTCTTTTTGCCAGCTCTGAAAGATCGGCTCAGAGATTTTCATTTCTCATTTCGTGATGCACCCCACAACTCACAAGAAAGGCCACTTGCCTTGGGAGTTAGTATGAGCCAGTTCAGAGTCTCACGCTAGCTTTATGGACCTCCTCCAGCTTTCCTTCTCCACAGTCTTCCTATGCTAAAGATGCACCAGTGCCTTTGTGAAGTGTTCTGATATCTCCAGAAGAAAAGTGCTTTACTGCTATCCCACCATTTCTAGCTAATTCATGCTAAGTCCCACTAATTGGATCTACAAACCCAATCAGTCCCTCTGGTGCAAGCTGTGCATGCCATAAGATGTTACCAGCTTGTCTGGAAAACACTGTTTGGGTCCAAATATTTTAGGCTGTACACAAAACGGGGTCTTTTCTCATGAGGATCACAGAATCACAGAACAGTAGCGATTGGAAGGGACCTCGAAAGATCATCTAGTGCAATCCCCTCACCACAGCAGGATCATCTAGACCAAGTTGCACAGGAACACATCCAGGCGGGTTTAAAACGTCTCCAGAGAAGGTGACTCCACAACCCCCCTGGGCAGCCACTTCCAGTGCTCTGTCATCCTTGCTGTGAAGAAGTTCCTTTTGATATTTATATGGAACCTCCTATGTTCCAGCTTATACCCATTGGCCCTTGTCCTATCACCAGATGACATTGAGAAGAGCCTGGCTCTATCCACCTGACACCCACCCTTCACATATTTATCAACATGAATGAGATCACCCCTCAGTCTTCTCCAAGCTAAAGACACCCAGCTCCCTCAGCCTTTCCTCATAAGGGAGGTGTCCCACTTTCTTCATCATGTTCGTGGCTCTATGCTGGACACCCTCCAGCAGCTCTGTGTCCTTCTTGAACTGAGGGGCCCAGAACTGGACACAACACTCCAGGTGTGGTCTCACAAGGGCAGAGTAGAGGGGGAGAAGAACGTTTCTTGATCTGCTAACCACCGCCCTTCTTATCCACCCCAGGATGCTGTTGGCCCTCATGACCACATTGCTGGCTCGTGGTCATCCTGCTGTCCTGGTCAGTTTTTTTAGTCAATGGCACAATACTTTACCTTTGACCAAATGCCTCTGGTTTTCTTGACAGCCTTTGTACAAAAGGGTTTGCAAAGCCCAAGCAAACCATTGCTGGTCAGTTTTCTGTCAGCTCGTTGTTGTGTTTACGCTAACCACTCCAGATATGTTTGGGAAAAGGTATCAAGTTCCCCAGAATGGGCTGTTACAAGTTCTCTGCAAAAAGCTGCTGGAGGTTCTACAGTCAGAGTTGCTCCCTGCTCCTGCTTAGACCAGCAATAATACATATTAGAGCCTGTAGCCCTGAAGATACCCTCTTGGGATGAATTCCTAACACCACGAGTCCTTTCTTGAGAGGATATAATTAACAACGTTTTAATTCTCCCTCTCTTCTCCCTGGCAAACCTAGACTCAGGCCTTTACATCTCTGCCTTGGTATCCTCCAGCCCTTGTGAAAACGATGGGAGTTTTGGCCTTAATAACAAGCCATGTAAAATCTACATAATTGACCCCTTTTCTGAAATCATTTCAAAGCTTTCTCTTTAATCTTTGAATATGCATGTGCAGAAGGAATGCCCTCATTTCGGCAGACCCCTGTTGCACACAGCAGCCTTCTTGCTGCCATGCAGAAGAACAACCAGGGAGTTGTAAGACATGGGGGGTTTTCCCTCCCAGATGCCCTACTTTTCCTTTCTGTGTGCTTTATGCAAAGGAGCTCAAGCTCTTGACTTCTGTGAAAGACACCTACGGCGTTACTCCAAAGATTATAGCACACATATCCAGGGTGACTGGGTCCCATGTTTTGATCCATGGGCCACTGGTGATCTATGGGGCTTGAGTGAGTAGTCCAAAGTTGTTTTGCACCACCACCTGGGGCAAACATTTCTAGGGCTGACTACTGTAAGCAAGCCTCACAGGTGAGAGCTGGATTCTTGACCCAAAACTGTGAGGGTGACAGAGCACTGGAATGGGGCTGCCCAGGGGGGTTGTGGAATCTCCTTCTCTGGAGATGTTGGAAACCCGCCTGGACATGTTCCTGTGTGACTTGGTCTAGGTGGTCCTGCTGTGGTGGGGGGATTGGACTGGATGATCTTTCGAGGTCCCTTCCAAACCCTAATGTTCTGTGATTCTGTGCAAGCTGCTCATCAAGAAATAGGGAGCATTAAGGCACTTCTGCCTTCACTCAGAGCACAGTCTGTCAATGTGAGTGTTTTCTGCTGTGTATTGTTTGACCAAGCTCGGTGCTGCCTGGTCAGCCTCCTGGCAACATGACTTGTGAGCCCAATTCAAAGTCTGCTGAGTCCATAGCAAGTGTCCATTAATCCTGAAGGGAACTCAGCACAGCGCTGGTGTAGATCTGAGACAGTGAGGGAGAGACTGTTTGGGTTTTGCTTATTACTTACAAACATTACTGACCTCAATATGATTTTTTTCTGCAGCCAAAGTCTTCTGTGTGGGTAAGTCCCTGCTGGCCACTATGTTTTAGCCAAGTTTTCCCTCCTGTTGTTCCTGGGTCAGTTGCTGAAAGCTGCCTGATCAGCAGGTGACAAGTCTACCCTGTGTTTTCTGCCCAGGAAAATTATTTAAAGAGTTCTATGAACATCACATATTCCTTTTGGAGGAAAGGTGTCACCACGGGAATCTTGCTCAACTGATTGTGGGAGCTGATGGCAGGGTCCTTCTGAAATCAGAGAAGATTTCTGCACTGTAAATGGAAAGAGAGGAAATTGTCTGTGGAAAGTTTGGGAACGAGCATCCAGGCTAGTCTATCCAGGTATGACACATTTCTGAGGATCCATCCATAAGCCATCGCCCTACAGGGAACTTCCTGTCAACTACAGATGGAAAAATCACAGTCTGAAGTTTGCACAGCTTGTCTGTCCCAGCTTCTCACAGCTATGCTCCACCAAAACATGTATTGTCTCTCCCTTTAACACATCTGTATCATTTTAATGTCAACCTCTTCTAAAGGAGTGGACCATGGTTACGCTGCTCTGTTCATTGCCCCCATTCTTCTAGCAATCCCTTTCATCCATCCATGAGGCTGCTCGGAGGGCTGCAGTGCCTCTCCTACGAAGGCACGCTGAGGGAACTGGGGTTGCTCAGCTAGAAGAAGAGAAGTCTCTGGGGGGACTTGAAGGGGACCTACAGGAAAGCTGGAGAGGAGTATTTTACAAGGGACACTAGTGATGGGACAAGGGGTCAAAGCTAATAGAGTGGAGGTTTAGATGAGACCTAAAGAAGAAATTCCTCTCTGTGAGGGTGGTGAGGTTGTCCAGGGAGGTTATGAAAGTGAGGGGGCAGGGGGTTTGGAACTAAGTGATCTATGATGTCCCTTCCCATCTAAACCATCCTGTGATCGAAACCACTTTATTCGCCATTCCTTGTAGTTCTTATGCCCATATCTGCTGAGAAGACTGAGAAAAAGGATGCTGGAAACAGGCTGTGCTTTCATACCTGTGAGTAAAAACTACCTCACTCAGTTCCAGAAAGGGTCTTCCACTTCTCTATCCTTTGGAGCCAGTGAGTCCTTTCACTATTTAAGAGACAGCTTTCCAATTCAATATTACTCACATGTTTATTCAAAATCAATGCTGCTTATTGCAGCCTCTGCGATTAGGTCTCACTATCGCTGTCACCCAGTCAGCTCACAACTTCCTGGCAGACCCCCAGCTTGCTGCAAAGTGTTGGAGTTGCAAGATTGAGGAAGAAAGAAAGAAAGATCATAAAGTCAGACAGAATCAGGGGTTTGCTGATGGGGGATGTCACACACGACAGGTTGCCAAGAATTCCCTTGTCTGCTTCTCATCCCCCCCACTCAGACACATATGGCCAGAGGAGAGACAGCCACGGTCTCTGAAATCTCTGCTTTGCTCTCACTTTCTGTTTTCCCTGCTGAAAAACAAAACTGACAATTCCTGTCCAGTTTGTGAGTCCCAGCAAGGAGCAGACAGTGCTCGGGAAGAGCCACCATCTAGACAGTGCATAATATTTGTATACCTTGATGCTGCCCCTGCTGAAGCAGATGGCAGGATCCCATTCGCTTTAATGAGGCCATCAGAAGCCCCTTGAGTGCATGCAATATGCAACAGCTCCTGTTCAAACCCACACGCTGCCAGTGCTGTTTTCCCTTTTGTTGTCTCCACAGAGTAAGCAAACCTCCACCGATCCCCTGCAGAAACTCAGCCTCCACCGGAGAAACAGCCTCTCCACTGGAGAAGAGCAGAGGCCAAATTCACAGCAAAGGCAGGGTCTGCTCTGGCACCTTTGCTACCCCTCCTGCTCCTCAGTGACCCCAGAAAGGACATTGAAGTGATGCAACTTGCAAATGATACAAAACAATTTTGGATACGAACTCCAGAGCCAAATGTGAGTGGCTGCAGGAGGATCTCCAGTCACTTACAGAGCATTAACATGACAGATGAAATTCACTGTCAGTTAGTGCAAAGGGAGTTATCAGGTGTGGTAGGGGGACAAACCTACCTACGTGTACACAGTGATGCTTTTCAAGGGCTGCTGTTAGTTGTAGAATCATGGAATCATAGAATCATTAGGAGTCATTAGGAATCTAGAAAGATGACTAGTCTAACCCCCCTGCCACAGCAGGATCTCCTAGACCAAGTTGCACAGGAACACATCCAGGCAGGTATTAAACATCTCCAGAGAAGGAGACTCCACAACCCCCTGGACAACCCCTTCCAGTGCTCTGTCACTCTCACTGTGAAGAAGTTCCTTCTGATATTTATGTGGAACCTCCTGTGTTCCAGCTCACACTCATTGGCCCTTGTCCTATCACCAGATGACATTGAGAAGAGCCTGGCTCTATCCACCTGACACCCACCCTTCACATATTTATCAACATAAATGAGGTCACCCCTCAGTCTCCTCTTTTCCAAGCTCAAGAGACCCAGCTCCTTTAGCCTTTCCTCATGAGGGAGGTGTTCCACTTCCTTCATCATCCTCATTGTTCTATGCTGGACTCCCTCCAGCAGCTCTGTCTCCTTCTTGAACTGAGGGGCCCAGAACTGGACACAATTCTCCAGATGTGGTCTCACTAGTGCAGAGTAAAGGGGAAGAAGAACATCTCTCCGTCTGCTAAACACCCCCTTTCTGATCCTCCCTAGGATGCTGTTGGCCCTCTTGGCCACAAGAGCACATTGCTAGTTCATGGACATCCTGCTGTCCACCAGGACCCCCAGGTCCCTTTCTCCTACACTGCTCTCCAACAGGTCACTCCCCAACCTCTCCTGGTACCTGGGGTTGTTCTTGTCCAGATACAAGACTCTACACTCGCCCTTGTTGTATTTTATTAAATTTTATTAAATATGAAGCTCTCCAGCCTGTCCAGGTCTCCCTGAGAGTCTTAACCATGGTGCTGGAGGAACTGCAAACAGCTTTCTGAAAACATTGACCTAGACTGGCTGGTGATGAGAAAGACCAAGTGAACATCAAGAAATTTAAGGGAAGGGATTGAAAGTAAAGTGCAGACTTCATCGCACCTCTGTGCAATCTCTGTGCAATGGTGTTTTGAAGATTCTGTGTTGTTCTGATGACTTCAGCTTGAAGAGCTGGAGAAGAGAGATGCGAAAGGCAGAGAGCATCTAAGATGTAGACGTGCTTTCACAAAACGGAGGGTACCAAACAGAGAACTTCTGGGTTTGGAAAAGGCATAAAGAGGAGCTAAAGACAATGATCTGTAAAATCACAAATAGTGCTGCAAAGAGGAGCAGGAAAACTGGTTCATTTCTCTTAAAATAGGGACTTCTCTTAATACAAGGACTAGTAGAAAGGCATCGACACCAACAAGCATGAATCTAAAACTAACCTAAGAGAGCACTTTTCCAAGGGTACCTTGTTAAACTGAAACCTATTGCCAGAAGACACAGGGGAGTCCACAGTGTAAGCAACTCAAAAGGAAATAGATAATTTTGGAGTGGTTATGTCCTTTCGTGGCTGTTAAATACAAGGGTCCAGCTGCAACTTTTAGCTTAGGTAGAAAATCCACTCATTGCTGAGAAGCAGTGCAATATATGTCCTTACTCTTCTCTGGGAGCACCCAGCAGTGGATGCTGTACCCTGGGCTTGATGGTTATTTACTCCACAGGTAGGGGGTGCCTCGAACACCTGCACAAATTAGAGATCTTATCTGACAGAGGAAGCACAACCACGAAGCACAGTTCTTGCATCACCAGCAGAGCTGCTGTTCCTCTGCATTGGCTAAGGCTATGGTTCACAGGTGGCCAGTGAAATAAATGTGTTGTGTGGAAGTTTCCAGCAAAGACCCCTGCCCTTTTTGTCAGCAAAAGACAGGAATTTATTCATAACCTTCCAGACTTCAAGCTTCATTTTCCCATCGACTACTTTAAAAACCAGGAGCTATTTATACATATTTCAGCCTATAACTGTCAGCCTTGTGACAAATCACCCACCCAGTGCCTTGTCAATGATGTGGAAAATAGTGGCCATATAAACAGATCAAATGAAGTGGAAGTTAGACGGTACAATGGTGTCAGACCGTAGCCTTTGGTCCTTAAAGGCCAGAGGTCAAATCTGTTTGCACCAAGCAGTAAAAACCACTTGGCGAGCCCATCGCGGTGTGCAGAGAGCTACGAAGCTGAATCGGTTCTCAGACAGGATTGTAGAGGCAAATCCTGCAGTGCATGCAAAGTTCTGCCCTGGGACTGAAGGAGCTCTGGTTAGAGAAGAAGGACAGTGTTAAGGTATTTGAACCTCTGGGAGAAGCCATTTGCAACTAATAAGAGATCTGTGGAGCAAAGACGCTGCTCTGTGTGGTGCTTTTCAGTCAGGACTGTTGGGGAGCAGCAGCCAGAACTGCAGCCAGGAGTCTCTTTGGCAGCTTGTCTCGCAGCAATTTGCTTTCATTTACTTACAGCACTGCATGGACAGTGAGCAAGCTCAATTCACTACTGCTTCACCTGTATGTTTCTATATAATCAAATACCTTTGATTATTGGGGGAAGAAATGGTTGTTTTCAGACTAAGAAAAGCACTGGCTTTTCCATACCAACCAGGGGAACATCCCCCTTATTTATTTTTATTGATCTACTCTGCTTTTCCCATTCGATTTACAATTTGACAATTGTCACTAACCGCTTCTTTAACAGTTTCTCCCGGCTGCTTTCATCACATGAAAGTTAAACACCATGACAAAAAATGCATTAAAACCCACTGCAGTTAAACCTTAGAAGGGTTGGCTTGTTTCTCCCCTTTTTTAATGCGAAGTCCTCGCATTCAGCCATAAAAAACTCACCTACCTTCACTCCCACATTTGATGGACATGTACTTGCCTGGGTGCCCCTCAGTGGTTGCTGTACAGACAGAAGGCAGGGTAAGCCACATAGGATCATTAAGGCTTGGACAGGACCTCACAAGATCATCTAGTCCAATCCCCCGTCAGAGCAGGATCACCTAGACCACGTCCAAGTGGGTTTTAAACATCTCCAGAGAAGGAGACTCCACAACCCACCTGGGCAGCCCCTCTCAGTTCTCCATCACCCTCACTGTGAAGAGGTTCCTCCTGATATTTATATGGAACCTCCTATGTTCCAGCTCACACTCATTGCCCCTTGTCCTATCACTAGATGACACTGAGCAAAGCCTGGCTCCATCCTCCTGACACCCACCCTTCACATATTTATAGACATTAATGAGGTCACCCCTCAGCCTGACTAAGAGCAATTAATCTCTGAAGACATCAAACCATTTTCTGTCACTTTAGGTCATGACTGTGGCCAGACTATGGCAGTGTCGCACTGACAACTCCATGTCCCAGTATTCCCATCCAATCCCTTGCAGCCTTGAAGCTGTAAAGTCGTGGTGAGGAGTTCTGTGCCAGCGTGGCACTTCAAGGAATCTGCACTAAGTCAGCATAACATGACTGTGCATCCCACAGAGGCAAAGAGTTACAGGATTATTAACCCCCTTCCTCACACGAGCAGCTCCATCCAGGGCCTGGGAATGAGGTAGAGCCCAAGGAAAGAAGGAAGGAACGCTGAGAAGTAGCAAATAAGAAGGTTTGTTTATTGCCAGCCTTTCTAACGCAACAACAGAAGCAACAAAACAGCATCTGTCAGGTCTTTCCTCTGTGCTGGGGATGGTCTCCCGTGTGGCTAACAGCTTGAAGATCCCCATGGCTGCAATCAGCCCGACCCCACTGTGCTCCCTGCCAGATGCCACTGTGGCTGTAACATATCCAGGCAAGTTTTAAACATCTCCAGAGAAAGAGACTCCACAACCACCCTTCCAGTGCTCTGTCACCTTCACCATGAAGAAGTTCCCTCTCATATTTATGTTGAACCTCCTGTGTTCCAGCTCACACCTATTGCTCCTTGTCCTATCGCGAGATGACACTGAGCAGAGCCTGGCTCCATCCTCCTGACACCCACCCTTCACATATTTATCAACATTAATGTGGTCAC
>JAOXOE010000405.1:19248706-19264799 GCA_028565055.1 Phoeniculus purpureus | reverse complement strand
ATTGGTGATTGCAGATTGAAGGGCTTCTGATGACTATCAAAAGCAGCCCTTGAAATAACACTAAGAATTATTTAAGAACATTAAAAGGAGCTACCTGCTGTAGTCAGCAATCCATGAGCTCAGTTTAAAATCTTCTGAGGTCAACTAAGTGACTCACCTGGATTATGACAAGATTCTGCACCAGTCCCTGGTGATTACTATAAAACACTCCAGAAAGCAGTGACACCTAATGGCAAAAATGCCTCTGGAGGATAGCAAGCCATAACCCATGGCATGCAAAACTTCCCCTCTTGACTGCAGAGTGACTAGCACGAAAACAAATTACAGGGGCTCAAATACTAAGCACCTGGGAGAGAGTTTAAGAAGCAGCACACATGGAAACACAGAGTATGTCACACATGCTGTGCATTTAAGCAGAACATAGTTACTATTAAAACCTACTGGCTGCTAAGCCACAGTGGGCTGTATTCCAGGTCTTCATTTGTGTGTGTATGTTTAAAATAAACAAGTAACCCCGTAATATTCTAGAGCAGGGAAAAGAGAGGTCTGCATGCTCATGTGAAGACACTACAGGCACGCAGCGGTATGTTTGTTTGTAATAAATCAGTTTTGCTTGCTTGCCCTGAGCTTTACAGAAACCATGTGAAAATACTGCAACAAACAGTGACACACACTACATACCTTCTAATGAGGCTTTACCAATAGCACAGCAAATTAAACTCCCATTATCAATGCACAACAGAATACAAGCCAAGCTGCACTGTCAAACACCAGCTTACCAGAAGAAATATGGACGTGCATACCACCGAGCTACAAGACTCTTTTCTTTACCAAAAAATAAGTTATTAATCATTTACATTCTAAGGGCACAGAGCTCATGTTGGAATGGCTCTGGTATTACTGCCCATGGTACAGAAGAGCTTGAAACTATGAACCGAAACTACTCAGGACCCAGCAATGCTGAGAACTTAGGTCTAACACAAGGAATGCAGCAGTCCTGGCCTACAGAGTCTAAAAGCTGAGAGGAGTAATAGAAGAGCGTATCTAATTTTATCTTTCAGGAAAAATAATACATATAAAAATATATACAAAGAGCATATGCATAAATATATGTTAAAGAGCATATAATGTTATTCCTGAACGTGCCACAGAAAATAAAGCTAAGGGTACTCTGCAACTGCCTGCCATGACTGAGGTGATTAAGAACCATTTTTTAAAAAAATCACCTTGAAGTAATCATGGTGCCTGAACTCTAGCTGCACACTGCCATGATGAATTAGCCTTTTAAAATACTTCAGTCTATTTTTTCAGCAAAAAGTCTTGCATCTTGCACCACACTACGTGACCGCTGCCTTGGGTGACCGCGCTGCACCTAACGCACGCTCTTTGCATACGCTTCCATAGGCATAATAGGAAATCCATATGCACGTTATTACTGTGTACATATCAAGGGGGAAAAAAATTAGCACAAAGCAGAAAACATAAAAGCATGAGACCATCCAGCTCTAGAAGATACAAAGCACACATAAATTGTGCAGTTGACAAGCAGTGCCACCTAATCCCTGCTTAATTAAAGCACTGCTCTAAACTCCTGTTTAGGGAGTGAGGCGTGTGGGACGACTGATGTATGAAGAAAATATTAGGCAGCATGGCTAATCTCAAAGACTTTGGAGCTTTTGAGCTACATAAATCAGAGCAACTTTTTGAATAGCCTCATAAAACACAAAATCATTACTATTCCACTCACGACTTCCAGATTCTTCCTACAGCATACAGATCATTAGGAAACTTCTAAGCAATCAAGTAATGTGGGACTGATGAAATTACTCAATCAATGCATGGGCTGAGAGAAGTAGCATAATACAGAATTGCACAGTTTTGACATGGTAACTCTGCCCCTTTCTTTTTTATATAGGGGTACGGAAAATTGCAGTGGAGTCGATTCATTTCAACATTCTTACAGGAGTGTATAATGTAGTCCTTCTGAACTGCCAGTTCCTATCTGTAATAGCAGGGCAGCAGAAACATACAGACTATAAGCAGCCCTATCAATGTTTAAAATATGATATAGGGAAGCTTCTTTTTTCTTTTAAAAACCATTGATGATTAAATGCACAGAGACCTAATGAACAAAAGCAGCAGCTGTAACCATTAAGACAATGGTATGAAAAGAAACACAGGTAAATCCTAGTCACCATACCCCTCCTGTTGCCATCACTAAGTTGTTAATCTTTGCTCACTGAACTGTAAGCTTTTTTGTCATTGTCTAAGAGATGGCTGGTAACATACTTTGGTACAGAACACATCCTTTTACAGGATACACATCAAATGATGTGCAGGCAAGGAAGAAAAAAGTAGAGAGTATGTGCTGTCAGAAGAAGGGTGCACACGGGTAACACGTTATTTCTTATGACCATCTGCCCCTCCCACCAGCCTGGGAAAATATTTTTCACTGTAATATCTCAACAGTACAGAATGAGAAGAAAGATAAAGCATTTCCTTTATTTGTTGCCTAAGGCATCAGTGCTACCTCTGCTAGTATTGCTTTTTCTCTGAACTGAGTATTTTTGGCTTGATGAATTCTTCTGTAGTTAGTTTGTTCACAGAGTACCTCTGCTTTTGCTAACTCAAATAAATACAGTTTATTACTTATGTCTAAATGTATCATACACGAGTTTGCTCAGTACAAGTGGAAGAAAACAAAAGGGAGTCAGGACATCCAGGTCATAAAATCAAGTGGTGTTAACTAGGGACCACATTTTCACGCTTGCCAGCTGTACAAGTTAGAATATTTAGCTGTCTACCCATTTAGTGTTAAAATAGTTCAATTTTTAGGTCATTTATTTTCAGAGTATTCATTGTAGTAGATTGAAAGCTATGTGTAACCACTACCAGTTTGCTGTTTTTGTGGCAACATAAACCAGCCTATAAAAAGAGGTAATCCCCTCATCAACTACACTAATCATCTCTCAAGACAAATTAATCATGTGAGAAGCATCAACTCTATTAGTTTTCCACCTTCCAATGAGGACTTACTGGGCTGATGCATCCAATCACTAACATTATAAACAATATTAGTGGTAAAAGTGTGTTGCATCCACAGTATATAAACAAGTGAAACAAACAAAATTGTCATTAATGTGAAGAGCAAAAAGCCATTGTCTGCCTTGCTGCCAGTGCAAAGGCAAAGAGCTTGCCCAGCAACGCTATTCAGCCAGGAGGATGGGAGGCAGGGGACAGCAGTGAAGCTCATCAGCTATACCGTCAGAATTTCCCCCAAAAACCTAAGATCCGATGAGTTTGTTACAGGCACCTAAGAAAGAAATCATAGGATGTAACCATCTCCTAGTGTAGTGCTTTGACAGTCTACGGCTGGGAAGAATTAAACAAAAAGTAGTCGTTCTCCCTTTAAAAGGAGGGCACAAAGCGCTGCCTCCCATGGGCAGGAGATGCTCCAGCCGCACACAGCTATAAGCACCGACCCCTATAAAGTTGCGGTACCCAAGGGGAGCGGCAGTCCGTGGACTCGGGAGTGGCAAAGGCTACATCGAGGGCTTGCGCATCACTGCCCAAATACCGGTCCGGCAGGAAAAGCTCTTGACGGCCGGGCTTCCCAACGCGCTTCCCGTTTCACAGAAACCCGCTACGGATTCCCACGACAGGCATCGGCAGACATATTTATCAAGCCAACCCCGGGGGAGAGGGGCAGCAGCCCCACGGCCAGGGCTGGCACAGCACCGCCAGCAGGGACCTCCCAAAAGCCCAACGGGACCCTGCCCCCAAATGCCCCTTTTCCGGGGCAGCGCAGCGCCGGGCGCCCGCCCGCCCCCACGTTCCCAGGCTCCCGCTCCGCTTGCGTGCGGTGCCTGCAGATGGGCGAGCGGCCGCGGGGGAAGCGACCTCCACTCCCTCTCCGCACATCCCCTCCCCTCCCGCACATCCTCGGCCGGGTCGGAGGGGTCCCGCTCTCGCCAGACAGGGATGCGCTCGCTGGGATAACGGGCAGAGGGAGGCGACGGGAAGCATCGGGGAAATCCCGCGCCCTCTCCTAGGGATGGAAGTGCGGGAAGAGGCGTTCAGGAGCATCACCCGCGCTGCCCCGCCGTCGCCGCCTGCCCGCCGCGGCCGGGAGGGGGGGCCCGACGCCACCGCCGCTGCACCCCCATCGCCCCGGGCGACGAGTGGGGAGAGGCCGCTGCCCTTCCCGAGCGGGTCGGCGGCCCGGGCAGGGGGTTGCGGGAAAGCCTAAGCCAAACCCGACCCTACGGCTGCCCGTCCGTGGGAGGGAAGCGCTCACGTTGCCAAACCACCTGTTCCGCCGCGGGAGAGGAAGGCGGGATGGGAGGGGGGATGAGGGAAGGAAACGGTGGGCGGGAGAAGGGTGCAATTTGCGTGGCAGTCACGGCGGTGTGGGAAATACGGGGAGGCATGGGGGTCTCCCTAGCCCAAGGGCGAGCCGGGGCAAGAAGAAGGAGCTGAAGGGATGCGAAGAGGAAACCGGGAAGTGGCCCTAGCCCTTGGCTCCCCTCAGCTCATCAGCCCAAGGTCTAAAGCACGCACATACCCGGCCGACGAGAAACAGTCGCACAGAGCGGTGCGGGGGAGAAAAGAGGGCGCATAAGATCCTGGTGGGAAACAAATGTAAGAGGAGAAACAAGCAAACAAACAAAAGCAAGCGAGCGAGGGATAAAAAGACGCTGGGGCTGCGGCGGGGGGGGAGGAGGGGAAGGTTTCCAAGAGAGGGAAGGTTGCAAAGGAGAGGAGCTGGAAAAGTGTCCAGCAGCACCAGCAGACGCAGCGCAGCACCCCCTTACCGATATGAATGATTGAATCTGCAATCGCCGCTTTCCAGGTTCGAGTCCAACAGACGGACACGACCAGGATGAGGGAGAAAACTTCCATCTCCTCCGGATGCGGTCCAGGCTTTGTAACAACCGATCTCTTCGCCAAACGGTGCCACCGCGGCGCAGGAAGCCTCGGAGTTTGAGGAGCCACCGGCGGAGCGGGTAAATCCCGGCGGCTGGCGCAGAGCCGCGGCTGGGCTGGCAGCGACCGTGGGGCTCCGGGCGCCTCAGTCCTCGGCGAGACCCCGGCGGTCACTTCGCGGGGCTCCTGGGCAGCACCGGAGTTGCTGGGAGCTCCGGCAACAGCAAATCCATCCAGCCCGGGCGCCGCCGCGGGCAGCAGCCGCCTCTGCTGGTCAGACCATCCCCATCATCCTTCCGCCGGGTCCAGGGATCCGCTCGGTCCCGGCTGCTGCTCAACGGCAACTTCCAACCGCACAACGCACACGCTCACACACACAAGCACACACACACGCACGCACACACGCACGCACACACACACACACACACACAAACCCTCTTGGTCAGAAAAGCCCCAGGAGCCCGCAGCAAATCGCTCGCCTTCAGCGAGGGGGGAGGAGCGGGCAACGGGG
This sequence comes from Phoeniculus purpureus, assembly GCA_028565055.1. Lineage (NCBI taxonomy): Eukaryota > Metazoa > Chordata > Aves > Bucerotiformes > Phoeniculidae > Phoeniculus > Phoeniculus purpureus. Next base: position 19,259,362 of record JAOXOE010000405.1, on the reverse strand, counting down.
ACAGCAGGCGATCCCGCTTCCAGCAACCAGATTCCTGCAGGAAAAGCCCCCCCGGAGGCCAAAAAAACAAAGTGAACTTCAAGGTAATGCAGATAGTAATGCAGAGATCTCCCCCCACCCTTCGCTTAAAAAAAAATAAATAAAAATTCTTCCCACAACTGGAGGGGGGAAAAAAAGCAGCAGCAATCTGCAAACGAAGCCCAGCGTGCAGTCTCTGTCGCGCAAGGTAGTGGTTGGACAGGGCAGGAGCGAGAGGAGGAGTACCCGGAGCAAGGCAGAGGAAAGAAGCAGATGATGGTCTGCAGGTTGCTTTTGGAGCTCGCTTTGCTGGTGGGATTCGGAGAGAGAGAGCTGGCAGCTCCAGCACCAGCCAGCACGTTGCCTAGAAATGGATCACCTAGGAGAAGGAGAGAGAGCGAGAGATAAGTGCTATCAGCCAGAGAGGGAGAAACAGAGAGTGAGCGAGTGAGAGCGCTTCTCTCTAATAACCACCTCCTCCCCCTATCTGCAATACAAGGGAGAAACAAAATAGAGCTCTCATCTCCCTTGAAATCTTCAGCTGGGACTAAGGAAGAGACATAAGCAGGAATGTCTACAGCCTAAAAATATGTTAGGGGGAGGGAAAGGAGGGTAGGGAGAAGGGGAGGAAGGGAAGAAGATCTTTTGAAAGTATTCTCCTCAGCCTAAAAAAAAAAAGAGACCACCTCATTTACTTAACCTTGTAACTCCACTGCAGGTATCAAGTTCAAGTGCTAGATGGGCACTTGCCTCTCAGTCTTTGACAACTGAGTCAGGGGCATCGCTTGAAGGGGAAAAAAAATAATCAGGGACACCTGGCCTCGAGGGGAAAGTGAAGACCTAAAAATCTATTAATATTACTTTAATTATCTGCGTTCTTGATGGAATTCTGACAATTCTTTCAAGCAACGAATTGGCTCTTTTCTTTCTCTCTCCTTAGTTTCTATGGGAAAACATTTAGAACTTTTAATGTTCACTGTGAATTCATTAACCAATTAATCCTCAGATTTCTTGTGCTGTAGTTAAATACATTATCCCCATTACGCAGACAGAAAATTGCACAGAGAGGTTAAGTATGTTCCTATAGACTAGTCTAAATCCCCACTTTATGTCTTATAACACTTTCTTCTGACTTTGACTTTTCTCATCACACTAGAGACAGGACACAGATGACAAAGAATTGCTCCAACATAATGGTTATACCCTACATTCACATAAGCCATTCTTAAAACCTTAGTAGGTTCTTTATACATCTAAATAGAGGTTGATCAAAGCCTTTTCTTCAAAAAAATAACTTTTTTAAAGGTATCTCCTTAATTATAGCACTTAATTTAAGACCATAATATCTGATTTGCATATTTCTTCTGACTCATGTTTGTCTTCTTGCATCCATGGGTCTACTTGTATACCTACAGAGTTCAAGGTCTTAGTTCAAGAGGAAGATCTTTAAGAAGAGACAAAATTGAACAGCATTAAGAAGAAAAATAATACAATTAGTGTTATAAAAAAACCTGCCAGCAGCAGTTTCTACTTTGCTTAGGTCCACACTGGTAAGTGAGTGCTTTCTGAGGATGGTATCATTCAAAAGACTTCAAGCCAGACACAAAGTACAAGGCAGGGCTCATCTTTTCACTGGCCAAGATGGGCTTTCTCCATTTTAAGAGTTGGGACAACTCTAATTGATTTTAAGAGACAAAAGGAACATATGTAAAGAGGTCAAAAGATGATTAGCAGTGAGAAGCAAGAGTCTTACAGGTAGTGTCATTCACACGCTGCAGTCAGAGATCTGTAATTGATAACAGCAAACAGTTAAAGTGCTTTTTTTTTTCCTCTAGAAGACAGTTTATGCCCGGTATCAGTCAGTGTAATGGGCATTAATTTTACAAGCGCTAAATTCTGATTCATCTGAGAAACTTTTGGAGCTGCTGGAGTCATTATTACTTCTTCACAAAAGAACAGAGTTCACAAGAAATGTTAATTCACTTCTTTGGGGGGCATGTCAGAGCAGTACTCTTTAATAATGTACAACGCACTGTAGGCAGACTAGGAGATTTAATGGAAACCTTTGGAAAATTATAACTTTTAATCCGCAGTTTAGATAATACCAAGAATTTTGAGGCCTTATCTAGAAGCCAGCTATCCTTACTGACTCTAAAGCACCCAGCACCCTGAATTTGCCACACTAAATGGAAATTTTTACTTAAGTCACTTAACAGCAGAAGCCACAGCCAAGAGTTTGTAGCTCACAAATGCTCTCCAACTACTAACAAATACTTTCAGAGAGTTATCTCTGAGTAGTAATTCCAGTGGTAAAGAACACTACCTGAAAATTTCATAAGAATGAGACTGAAGCAAATTTAAAAAGTAAAATTAAATATTAAATAAATTTATTTTACTTAATGAATTATTATTTTACTTCATTACATTATTGACAATATGCATCTGCTACAGAGATTAAAATCATTTGCACTTCCTCACTTAGATTCTTGTCAGTTTGTATTCATTAAACCCCAAATCTGGTGTAATTTATTCAAATAGACTGAAAAAAATCTTAGGCTATGTGGTTAGCTCAAGAGAAAAGTGTTAGGGAATGATCTCAATTCAATATATGGTAAGTTTATGCAGAAACTCAACAAGAAAAAATTCCAGAGGAAGAACGACTGATATAGTGAAAATACCTAAAAAAAAACAGGAAAATGAGAGGTTCCTAATGAGACGAATGCACGTCTCCAATAAGCCATGGTACCATACTCAGGACATCAGTGGTTTCTGCCTCAGGGACTTTGGCAACCTAAATCCCACAGGTTTCAGCCACACTGCTCTTCCTTTACTGCAATTTTCACAATAAAACATTCTCAGATCAACATTTCTTAAGTTCCATGGCAGACATCCATTGGAGAAGCACCACCTTTGACCAACAAATGTTTCTAACAACAGGGAGTAGTTGTGTTCTTTCTAGCAGTCTAACTAAAATGTAGCTAATGGTTAATGTACATTATGTTCCCACTGATCATCTATGATGGTGTTGCACATTAATGCAACCCTCTGGAGAAGCAGTAAAGAAAGGTTGTTATTGAAAAACAGATGCAGCAAGGGCAAACGAAAACGTCCATCTAATGTTTGTTTCCTCACACGCACACATCAGCTTTTGACCCCAGGTTCTATTTGCAGAGGAAAGGTATCTACAGAAGTTTTGCATGGCTTTAACTTCTCTAAAGCCTTCATCCCGACAGTGCTATGCCCCTTTTCCCATCTGGTTTGCCATGCAAACAGCTCTGACCATGCAGAGATCAGCTTCTGATTTGTTTAATTCTAAGTCCCAGAAGAACCTTTAGGCATTTGAAGAAATTAAAGCAGCGCTATAAGTTTCACAACTTTCAGTAGTGGGGAAAAAACCAGAATAGCTAAGCCTGCTTCAGTCTGCAATTTAAGACTGTCGTCGTATTTACCAGTCTTACGCGTGAGCGACTTTTGCACATTAAAATTTGATGGTTTATATTCTAGCATATTGCTTAAGCTTACAAATATAGGTGAGATTAAATCAGGTTACACTCTACACTAACTACACTCTAGTTCAGCCCAACCATCTATTTGCTCCAACACCTGTTTCAAGGCAGCTTGTAAGTTATTAGATCGAAGGAAAATAAAACCAGTATGCACCTGTCCCACTGCTCTGTTCTGTGCACAGTGGGAAAGGGAGGTAGAAGACATTCCTTCCTGACCCTACTAAGCCCTCGCCTTCTATCTTTAAACTTCACATTCAATTAACCTTTTCATCTTAGCTTGCACAGTTGTAGATCTTGTTAACAGTCAAAGAGTTATCCTAAAAATAAAATAAATAGAAAAAGAAAAGAAAACCCCACAAACCCACACAATCCAGCAGTGCTAAACTCAGTGACCTTCTGTGACGGCGAATTCCAGCAGTGCCAACTCTCCATGAAAAACAAGATTTCTTTCAGTTGGTTCTAATTTACTCCACTCACAAGACAGTTCAATATTATTTCATTAAGAGGTGGGATTAAAAAGAACTGATTATCTGTGATGGGAGAGAATCATCAGTCACAGATTTGTAGACGTTATACCCAAATTATTATTGATGCCATCTGAGCACGAGAGAGAGGCCAGGAAGGCCCACCTACTAGTGCCAAGATTGAGTTTTGTTTCTTGACTTTTAATATAATTTGTTTTCGTTTTCACTGCAGCTTCATTGTCTGCTTGGAGTCTTTGCAGCTCATTTTTTTTAAGAGGATGCTCCTGATGGGAAAATTAGCGGCACTTCTGTAAATCTCCATAGTCCTTTAGTGATGATATGGAAGCATGTGCTTTTTTTCCTCTCTTCAGATGGTAGTTGCAAGTAGTGGTCTGTTACCAAACAGTAACGTTACAGATCAAACGCAGGACTCCGTAATAGCCTCAGCACCACACCTCTCAAAAGACGACAGTAACTTGGTCAGCACAGGCAGCTCCCTGCAGAGACCCATTTCAGTGGGCACAGGATGTCCCCATGAAAATGCCATCCTCATTTACACATGATGAGGCAAAAAAATAATAGTTAATATTAATTTAAACCTTGTTACTTATGACTGTTATGATGTAGACTATGAGAAGATCTGCCTAACTTTATAATTTGATGTACTCAAGGTTGACCTGATAAATATTTCATGATAGTAAGAGAAACAACCATGGAGCTCCACCCCCTGACTTATGTAGAGCAGCATGTTCCATTTGACAATGCTATTTTAATTTAAATAACTCTTAGTTTCCCCTGTTGTGAACACAAACTGGCAATAACCTTCACCTTGCATTGCTACTTCTTGTTTCAATTGTTTTTTAGATAAACACATTCTTAAAGCAACTGACTGACAGACCTATCAAGAGACCATGTGCCACAAGCAAATGTTCCATTGCCACTGAGCTGGTGCCCAGACTCTCAGGGAAAGCTGCTAGCTCTTTAGTTGACATGTCTACTCAGTCTTCTCTTTACCTGGCATGGCTTCAAACAAGAAGTCATCTGAGAGGTCTTTAGTTAAGGGGACATCTGTGCATTAGGAAAGAGACTTGCTTCAGTGACCGCCAAATAAACTTCAAATGAAAGCTTTAGTCTATTGCCAACTTTAAGGTTGTTCTCTGTATATGAAAGAGGTTGAGGTCAACAGGACCATTTGAATTCTAAGTAGTAGCCCAGACATCGACTCCATCTGTCCTGTTGCACTTTGAGTGAAACATGCGCTCATGGGCTTCTGTCACCGATTCTGAGTAATGGAGGTAATCCATTTAATAGAATAAATTTAATAGAATAAATTTGAGGACTAAGTTAGGGGTTTTTTTCAAATGCAAGGTATCACATCCTTTTTCCAATGTACTCCATACATAATGTTTCTCCATAGCTTAAACACATGAACACCTGCAAGGGTGTGTTAGTGTATTTATATGCACATGCAGATGGATGAGTAGAAAGTCATTTCATGTGGCCATTACACAAATAAACAGAACATTAAATATTTACTGCAATTCAACAGGCAGCGCAGGTCGTGCACTTCATATCTTATTTGTGCCTTCAATATTTTATCGTAAAGGAAGGAAGAAACACCAAAGGGGAACCAAGAGTTACTCTGCTGGGCAGACAAACGCAAACAATTTTGTGCAGTACATACTAAGTATTTCAAAGAGTTTTGCTGTTTTAAAACTACATTATTATTGCATTTAGCTGAGAGATTGTGTCTTATCTTTTAGACTCACTACACGGAACTCAGGAAGTGGCTATGAAGTGAAATCAACGCTTAGAGCAACCAGTGGTAGAGTCAATGAGGAGAAGCCTGCTGGTGAGCTAGTTTTACTTTGCCTTGCTTTAAACTCATGGTATAGATCTCCAGTGTTCCACATCTCACTTAGAAGCTGTTACACTGCTGGAGGGAGGACACTGTGCCTAACAGCTGTAAGGCTCCCTGGGCACAATCTGAACAGAAAATAACTTGAGGAAATAAAATGGAAGGAAATAGGTGTCAAGCAATTCGTTTCATTGACACAGGAGAGAATGCTGTGCTCTGAGATATTTGTATGTGAAACAAGTTTTCAATCTTATCAGGGCTAAAAGGGAATCAGAGAATACATTCTCCCTTCTCTTGCTTCATCTGCCCAGTGAGTGTTAAGCACCAAGACAAAAATATTCTAATGCCAAATTCTCCCTTTTCTCTGTAAGCACCCACCTAGTCACCCTATTTCATCTCTGAGACTCTCTCTTGTCCAACACTTTGCAGAATTGATTGATCCTCCAGAACTTTCCTGGTTCCTCCTGAAGATGCTTTACCATCTCTCGATACCGTACCTCGTATGTATCATATGCTATGTGTATAGTGTTTCGCTTTTCTCTCGTGGCACATCCTGTATCTCTATTCTGTTCCACCTCCTGTTATTCACTACATTTCACAATCATGATCTATGTTGCTATGTTCCTTTTACCCCTTCCTTTCCCATCAAGGACTATACAAGGGTGAAAGAGATGAAAGGCACTTTCTGCCAAAGACACCTCACAATCATGCTGCATGGAAACCAAGTCACACATGGTGAAGAAAGCTGACAACGGAAGCAAGCGGAGCAGGGATTAAGCTGACACCTGCAGTCACAGCTACACATTCTACCTGTGGACTTTCTGTTGGCAGCAGGGGAGGAATCCCTTCAAGTGCTCAGTCAGGTCTAAGAACTTGGGCAGGGGTATGAACAGCAAATGCAAAGACAGCACTCCAGGCAACAGGTGAAGGGCATGCAATTGTTTTCTGGCTGATGTCTGTCCATCTCACTCCTAGTTCCTCTCCCAACACCCATTAATTACTTTTGGCTCATTCTAGCCATAGGTTCACTGTACGATAAAGCAAATGCAAGGGCTGATGATGTTCTGTGGAAAAGCCAAGAAGCCAAATAGACCAGCCACTGGAAAAGGGGTGCACAGAGAAGTCAGGAAAGCTGGAAAGCTAACTTCAAAATGTTGTAACGGAGAGGAATCTGTAGAAAAGCTTTCATGAAAGATAGAAGAGTGGTGCAGAGCACAGTGAAGTCACAGTTCAGATCCATGTAGCTCTTCACGTAGCCTTTTAGAATCACACAGCTAAAGGACAGAGACTGTTCAGAAAAGTGCATGGAGTGAAAGAGCCAACCAAAAGCAAGCCGATTTAACTGATCTCATTCTACATCTTCACTGCTGATAAGAGACAAATGAATTTCAGCTGTGACACTGAAAGAAAGGCCAGTCAGAAGTCATCACCAAACCAGAAATGCCACATGCTGTCTGCTTGCTTCATATCATGCAAGACCAGAACCAGCTCAGTCTTTACTGCTGCAGGCAGTGCAAGAGATAATCGGAAAAGCTTCATGTTGGAAAACAGAATTACTGTTGCTCTGCAAGGACATGGTTCAAGGTGCTGGAAATGTGACACATGAGCTTCCTTCACCTGTTTGGGAAAGTCAGCAGAAAGCCTGTCATGTTTGGTAAAAGACAAAGAGCGCAGGCATTTCTAGGTATTTCACATGGTAGTTAAGCTGGCAATGGCGAAGCTGTACACTGGTCAGTAGCAGTCATTATTGTTATGTTGGGACTTATAGCAAGACTAAGACTTCATTGTGGCAGGTAGAGCACAGAATGCGCGGCAAAATAGCCCTCACTACAAATCGAACGACAGTTTGGAAGGGAAACAAGAAAGTCTATCGTACTCCCAGGGTCATAAAATCTGAGGCAGAAGTTGGATTCTCAAGTTGCAGTACATGAAAGGCCCTCTCAAAACTACCCACTCTCTTTCCTGGGTGCATTTTAACAACAGCTGGTTTCCTACAAGTAGAGGCAACAACACAAGAAGTTACTTTTAGCATAAACTTGCAGAGTGTTTTAGTATCAGGATCTCGGAAGCAAGTCATGGCAACGCAAGATGAGAACTATGGTGTGCAGAACTGGACACGATGCTCCAGATGTGGTCTCATCAGGGCAGAGTGGAGGGAGGGCTGTGCTTTCTGTGGGCTGGCCTTGACAAAAAAAATGCTCAGCATGAAATAAATCTGACCAACTGCCTCAGATTTGCTGTCCAATACAATTATTGGTGCTTGGTTTTTCCAAGAAACAAGATGTTAACTGAACCAAGTGAAGACCCAGGGAGAGAAAGAACACTGGAGGATTTGAGAATGGTTAAATCATTAGTCTTTCTGTGAAGAGTCAAATAACTTTGCTTGCCAGGAGGCACTAATTGCTCATTACATAGCTGAATATTAATATGTGTAGAAAAGCTCTGGAAAAGCATTCATAGGTCCTTCATCTATCAGACAAATATGTTCCCATGCCTAAGAGTCTTTAACCATTCTTTACAAAACACGTTTTCCCGCTGTTAATTCCTCACCTTTCCTTCATTCCCTTCTCCCCAAAAGAAACACTAAATCAAGGTAGCTGAAATAACCTATTTGAAATTTCTTCCTTTGATGCATTAAACATAATTTTCTTCTCTCTGTGTTTTCATCATAACAAACAGCATCATTATAGTTGACATTTACCTTATTCCACAGTATTTCTATCATAAATTAAGAAAGAACCATTAGATCTGGTGACATGGAAAGGAAGAAAGTGCCTAACTAACGTGATAAATTATTTGTGGTGAATTTTAAGGTAATTCAATTTTGTCTGTGCAGTACCTAAAATTAATATAAACAACCTATTTTTATCGGTTGGACCTGGCTTCAGCAAATACTTTCCACATAATATTTACCCTATATAACCACCCCACTAGGACTGGAAAGTCCACACAACCCTGAAGTGTTACTGTTTCAATGAAGATGAGTCAGAAAGACTCTTGAGAACACGTAATTCCAATAAATCCCTATAATAAATGGAAAAACAGTAAAATTATTGTCCTATTAGGACTCATTTTTTGTTGATACCTATTTCATTTGCTTAGAATTACTAAGAAGTGAATTTGCTTTGACGAGGTTAAACATTTTCTTCACATTATTTAAGTCGTGCCTATAAATTTAACCAATTCTTCTTAGCATAGCTGTAAAATGTATTTTGGATTACTCCAGGTGTTGAATGTTCCTGCATCATCTCAATAACAAACACAAAAATTTAACACTATCTGTTTATCCTACAAGCTCTCCAGTTGTTGCAGTTCTCCATGTTCTTGAATCTGTTATCACATTTCCTCTTTAGTTTCTTGTTCCTGACCATCTCTTTCTACGGGGGTGGTTAGCAGATCGCAGGAGGTTCTTCTCTCCCTCCACTCTGCCCTGATGAGACCACATCTGGAGTATCGTGTCCAGTTGTGGGACCCTCAGTTCAACAAGGACACAGAGCTGCTGGAGGGAGTCCAGCATAGAGCAACAAAGTTGAAGGAAGTAAAACACCTCCCTTGTGAAGAAAAGCTGAGGGAGCTGGGTCTCTTTGGTTTGACGAAGAGGAGACTGAGGGATGACCTCATTAATATCTATAAATATATGAGGGGTGGGTGTCAGGAGGATGGAGCCAGGCTCTTCTCAAAGTCATCTAGTGATAAGGCAAGGGGCAATGGGTGTAAGCTGGAACACAGGAGGTTCCATATGAAGATGAGAAGAAATTTCTTTGTACTGAGGGTGACAGAGCATTAGAATGGGCTGCCAAGGGGGCTTGTGGAGTCTCCTTCTCTGGAGATATTTAAAACCTGCCTGGATATGCGACTTGGTCCAGGTGATCTGCTGTGGAAGAGGGATTAGACTAGATGATCTTTCGAGATCCATTCCTAATCCCTGATGTTCTGTGATTCTGTGAACATTCAGTACTGCCACTGGTCATTCATGTATGAAAAAAGGGGAGCTGTTCAATAAGCAGAATGCTTGTCTGTGTTACACTAACAACAATATTTGAATGCTTAGCAAGATCTGAAGAAAAAGGTGAGTGCATTATGTCCCTTAAATTCAATTATCTTCTACTAACTTCATTCACCAATTCTCCAAGTGGTGCGACACTGTAAGTGCACGTCAGATATTTTTGTAGACAACCAGATACACATTTTATGGCTCTCCTTACATGCACAAATCTGAACGGATTTTACTGACATGTGAAAGGCTGAAAACTATTTAGCATTCTTCTCTTGAGCATAAAAAATTATTCAGGTTCAGTAAGTTCTGCGTCATGGAAGGTCTGCTGTAAATGCCATGTTATTAGTTCAGAATTTTAATCTTGTTCACATACACAAACATGGGGAGACATTCATTCAGATGCATGCAGGTTTGGTCCTGTACCATACATTAGTCCTTACTAATGGCAGGAAAGCACAGAGGAATTGCTTCAGGAGCAAAGGATAGCTGACAGCAGAACGCACAGCAGACAGCGTCCTTTGGCTTGTCCAAGGCATCTGATGAAGTGCAGTTCCGCATTCTGAACTGCCACTCTCACAAAGTGAACTTCATACTGACACATGGAGCACCCACTGAGGGCAGAACAATCATAGAATCATTAGGGGTTGGAAGGGACCTCAAAAGATCATCTAGTCCAATCCCCCTGCCAGAGCAGGACCACCCAGACCAAGTCACACGGGAACACATCCATATTGTATTCTAGAAGTTCTAAGCACCTACAACACAGGCTTTATAGAATCACAGAATCAGTCAGGGCTGGAAGGGACCACAGGA
>JAOXOE010000405.1:19236781-19248606 GCA_028565055.1 Phoeniculus purpureus | reverse complement strand
TATCTGAGATCTCATCGAGACCTAACTGCTTTGTTTTCTTTTCCTTTATCTTTAATTGTGGTCTTGAACCCACCACAAAATTGATGCCGAAAACCCAGGAGCAAAGCAGGTTCTTAGTTTTAACCCATTTCACAGCCTAACTGAGCAAACAGTCTGGCTCTTTCACTCACAGTCATCTTGGAAGCATGCTGGAGAATAAGCTCATTGCTTGCATCCAAATTCTGCTTTCCTGAAGCAGAATAGCTTGTTCTAGTCACTGATGCACAAAGTACATTTTTACAACTAACAGTTGTACAGTAAATTTCAAAGCTCTCAGCTGAAATGGTATCAGTGTGATTGGCCATGCAGATACAACACAGCATGAGACAGAGCTCTACCTGAAGAGTAGGAACACAGTGGATAAGATAAAAGGTGCTCAGTAAGGAAATATAACCATTCACATGGAAAACAGAGGTCCAGCAAGTCAAGGCGACAGCTGAACAGGATGCAGCATTAGCTCATGAGAAGCCCTGATTGCCCCATTTTGACAGCTCCTGTGCTTCATCATTGTATGTCTTCCTCACGGTCAAAAAAGAGTCAAAACTTGCATCCACCTTTCACAAGTTCTTATCTTATTCCTTAGCTATAAAACTATATATTGTCTATTTTCCTCTTAGTGGAAAGAAGATGATAGCATGGAGTAGGATATATACAGGGCATCACTGTAGAGCAGTGGTCCACGTTGTTCTGTCTTTAGCTGTTGACAGTGTCTGAAGCTTCATAAAGGCATTAAAGTCCACTGAAAATTGACTATCTTCTGAATAAGGTTTTTGCCTTTTGAAACAAAATACTTAAAGCAACACAGAACAACATCAGGAGTTCCACCTCTAAGTCTGGAAATGTGACTAAGTGCCTAATCAGTCTCCTTCAACGGACACACGCATGGATACGCCATAGGCATTGCTGAAAGGCTGCTTAGGAGTATTGGCAGCTAGTAATGACTCTGAATTAAAAAAGGTAATGAAGTAGCTGATGGGACAGAGAAGGGAAGGATGAAAGGACAAGAAGGAATCACATAAACATAGAAGTTGTGATCCAAAGTCCAACCAAGCAAATGGAATGATGCACGCTGACTGCAGAATTCATGGGAGACGGAGTCTGAAAAGGCAGAGAAGAGATTTCAGGCCCAATGGCAGACACAGTTCTCCAAATGTTCTGTGATGGAGAACACGAAGTTTACAGTAAAATAATTATCTGTATGAGTGACAGCCCACTGCATATCGTTTTAAAGGTTCTGGCAACTTTTTCTACTGGGAAATCGTCTCCCTGTGTTTCCTAAAATAGGCACTATCCACACGTGTTCACGTCAGCCTGCGTTAGGGACCACTCAACAACAGTCCTCTGGGATCGCGAAAATATTGTGAGCTGTGAATTATATGTCCTGCTTAAAAGAAGTGGCAGTCTTTGAAAATCCTGTTAGCCCTTCAGTTAGAAATGAGCAAAAGGAGCATGACCGCAGTCTTTATCCTAGCAACTGTTTCAGTGGGAGCCATTACCTTGAAAGGAAATAATCCAGATGCATCCAAATCCAGCAGCATGTTCAAATGCACTCTGCAGTGTGCGCTGCTCAGCAGGTGAGATGAGCCCAAGACAAGTTATTTGAGATCCTTACAGAAGAGGATAAACTTGCATTCTGAGGGTGTTTTAAGGCTGTATTCAGTCAGCAGCTCCAGTGGTCAACAGCCCAAGGCGAAAAAAAATTGTTTTGCATGACAAAACCGATCGCACAAAAAATCCTTTGTTGAGCCACCGTACAAGCTTCTTCGCTGCACAATTTATTTCTAACAATTGGTTAGGAAAAGCCCCAGAACTTCTCTATTTGCTCTTCACTTTTGATTGTGTATAAAAGCAGTTAAAGACAGACCATACACTGAGCAGAAGACTAAGGAAAAGTGAGTTTGGTACCGTGCCCAGGCAAGTTAGCCCTAGGACCCAAACCAGTGCCATTTAAAGACATTGCAATGTACTGTGGAAATCACACCAGCGAGATGCTATAAATTCTATTTGGAAGGAGCAATAAATAAGCTATTTAAAGAGGATCTTAATGACTCTTTTGGCTCAAAAATTTATATTTGGGTAATAAATACAACTCTGTCAGCACGCATGGGGAAAAACAGGGGGTAACAGAAACAAACATTCCACAAATAGTTTCAGGCTAAAACTACTATTCCTTGCCTTTCTGGAAACATAACACGAGAGCATTGTCCCAGAGCATGAGACCAAGTGAGTGAAGCGGGCAAGTAACAAGATTACAGAAACTTCACTGTGGACTGCTTTCTCCTGTGTCCACAGACAGCACATAAAACAGGCTCATGACCTCAGGTACCGGTATCACAACACAGATCCTAACCGATGGTATCTGATGAATAGCATCAGGGGACCCAAGGCACATTTCTCTTGCTTTTTGGCTTCCCTAAAGAACTGCTGCCCCAGAAACTCATTGCGTTCCTACCACCACGCCAGATCCCAACATAAAGATGCTTACACACCAATCCACAAACACACAATCACGTTTTCGTAAAGGTCTGGGTCTCCACTGTTTGCAACATAGGCATTGTGATGATAAATGCCACTGCAGGTATCAGATTCATTCAGGAGGGACTGGCCCAAGACACTGAGAGAGACTGACAACTGCTTGCAGTAAGCACCTGCCAAGTCGCAGAAAGCTCTCTGCTTGCTTGGCCTCAACTCTTGGCATTTCATGAGGGCAAGAAACTGCTGGTATGCAGACAGAGCCGTAACACTTGCCTGGAAGTGGCTGCTGTGACAGGAGAGTTAGGACAAACCTGGGATAGGATTAGATAGAAGCAGCTTGCTGGGCACGGGAAAGGTGGGCAGCCAGTGGGTGGCCAGGATCACGTCCTAATTTATTAGGTAAGAATATAATGACAAGAAGGCAATGTTATACCTGTCCTGTACTATATGCAGCGTTATGAGCTTGCTTTGCCTCTCACTCTCCTGTATCAGGATACTCCTGGGTTAATTAATTCACTCTAATTTTTGTATCACTTAGGCCCCCAACACTTTGAGTCGGGCTGCTCTTATCTTTTGGCAATCACACTTTTTAAGAGACACTTGCTTACCTATTATCAGAGGTAGGTACTGAAGGAGACTCACTGTGAGGACTGAACAAATTAACCTAAAAGAAGGAACAGATAACGAACACATACCCTGCACATTTCGCCACTTCTGTACTCTGCCATGGAGGCAAGAACTCCAGGCTGACCTCCTCTCTTCCCTTGTCCCTTACACTTTGGTCCTACCAGAACAAGCACTTCATCCACTTGCTCCCAATGAAATCCATCCCATTCTTTGTCAAGATGCTGGGGATTAAGGATCAGTAAAAAATACCTGTGAGTCCTTTCAAAAAATAAGGGATTCACGGCACAGACATTGCTCTTCCCAGTCCTATCATGGGCTGTCTCAATAAAGTTCCTCTCCTGCTCATATATTTAAGCATGTGAAAACAAGCAGGAAAAACTATGTAGGAATTTGACTGATGTTCTCACACAGGGTCACCAGTAGACCTGGCAGAGATTACTCAGCACCCAGTCATGGCAAGCAGAGATTCCTCGAAGGGGAAGGTTTACTGACTGATGAGTACAGGCTGCCCAATTCTATTTCATCAGCTTGTAATTCACTGTAAATACATGGAAAATCCATCTGTTCTTGCCTGTCCATACGCACCAGATATGACAGCAAGCAAAAGCCTTCCTAAGCAAAAAGCAGGAGCGTCACATAAGTATAACCCTCAGACCTTACTCTGAAAGCACAGTCTCCCTTCCCCACGCCTCGTACAGATGCTTGCAAACACATAGGAGGTGGCTCTCTGTACTCCTTCTCTCATATCAGAAATAACGAGATACCTCTCAGTGACAGCAGAAGTCAACACGGTTGCATGGCTTGAGCAACAGACAGCCAATCTGTCATTTACCCTGGTGCTACAGGGACTGGCCTCAACCGAGTGACTTTATGGGTGATCAGCCCGACTACAAGAAGAACGAGGAAAGCAGGATGGCTTTCTGAGGGACACTTTGGAAGAGGTGAAGGTCTTTATGCCTAAAGCAACAAGTGGAAGAGACCTGACTCTTCAAATAAGCAGTCAGTTCTAATTTGAGTTCCTGTATGAAATGATAAAAAAGACTAATAAAAGGCAGAGCTGGTATACCATCAAGGCAAGTCAGTCTTAGTACATCTTCACTACATAGGTGTTGTACGAACAGGCATGTGTACACACGCACCACGTGTACCTCAGCAAGAAATACCGACAAAAGCTACTTCAGGTAAACACATACGAGAGATCATCCATGTCTCTGCAGAGCTAGTTAAAAGCATTTGTTATAGACCGTGAAAAGACTGAATAAATAAAACTGTGAATTCCTTTCGGGAGAGGGGAGAGTAAAACACCCAAATTGCTTCTGGCTGGCTACATTTCCCTGTTCTTAACTGGAACGTTCCTAAAATGCATCTTTTAACACAGGTCTCCAAAATTCTTCCTAAACTAGGTGATCAACAGCTACAAGTAGTCTGTTACCGCTAGACTTTGCTCCTTGCTCCTGTCTCTAAATATTGTGCACAACTTTGCTTAGTATTTTCAATTATAAGAGTCAAGGAGCCTTAATATTGTCACAGAAAACATTTCCTAACAGATACCAATAACTTCTGCTGGCTTTTGGAATAAGTTCAAAACTGGCCTGATCCTCTCCTTACTAGACGTTGAAATACGTCTGCACGTTCACTTGAGAGAAGTCTACGGATGAAGATCTGCTACCGACAACACTTTCAGCAGTAGATTATCTTCCATGTGTAGACAAACCTCCATATACAGAAAGGTCTGAGTATGTTTAGCTGGTGTTCAAAACTCCAAAACAGTAAGAAAAGAAGTGTTTCTCAGTCCAGGAGAGCTAAATGATAAGGAATGAAACTGTCTCAATACCCATGGTGAGCACACTCTCTTGTTAAATCGCCATAGAAACTGTATTTGTAGTTACCACTGAATTGTTACTGTGATGTGAATGAGAAGCAGCTGTAAATAGAACGGATTCTGATGCAAAACTGGGAGCCAAGCTGGAAACTGTTAGAAACAGGCATCAGTCTAGACACAAACCACAAATATTTACTCCTTTACGTGAGCTGAGTGTGTGGCACAAAATCGTCAGTAGGCAGTGTCCCCACCAAGAGCTCGTAACTCATTGAACTCAAATACTGAAGTAGAGTTAGACTTTTTGTTATGCCGTGACACCTCTGCTCCTCCTGGGAATCATGGAGGTTTTTAAATAGTACTAATCCTCACTAGCAGATAGTAGTAGCACTTTGTCAGAGCATTATTACATTTAAGACTTTGAAATTTTAATGCCGTAGCTCCAAGAGATATTCCTCCAAGCCCTCCATAAAAGAGTCGTTTCAAAGCTTACATCTACATCTGCTGCCATCCACTGACTTCAAACCATCATGAGAAGTGGCCTTTAAAACAGTGGAAATAAAAATTACAAAGTACTTTCAAGTCCAAGATGGTCAGAGGGAATTTGTGAGATGAACCACAACCAGTAGCCGCCGTAGTACTGCCAACGACAAGATGCCTCTCCAGGACACTCCTGGAAGCTGCCTCAAAACACGCAAACACCCGTTACTCCTAAGTAGCAGACATTTGATTACTCATTGCAAAAGCTTGGAGGCTAAATGGAAAGAAAGCAGCGCACGTTTGTTCTGAAGACAAGATTAGGCAGTATGAAGAGATGGGGGCTACAGGGATGACTTTAACAGCTTCCAAAGCACCAACACCGAGCAATTTCAATATCCTCTTTGTTACTCCAAGCCCGTGGTACAAAATGATGCGAGGACCTTGTTTATATAAAGTTAGCCTCTCTCTCCCTTTCACGGTCTGGATGGTTGTCTATAAACCTAGTATTTTCTAAAAACAGTTGTACTCCTTACTTGACATGACACAAAGAGCCAATTAATTCTAGCCTCAGGGACATCTGGCAGCCTTACAAAGAAAATGGGGGGGAAAGGCATCCCTTTAAAAATATGCTAAAAAACCTACAGCACTTTAATAAACAGCTTTTTTTTTTTCTCTTAAATCCCGCTGAAGATTATTTTCAGCAACAGCAGCTTCCAAATGCTATCATTATCTACCTTTCCCTCACGTAGCATTTACCTCCACCCATGTGTCATTCAGCCCTGTTATAAGAGATCACTGATTTTGAACAGAAAAATATTGAAAAAATTATTATCCCTAACGCTTCTTGTGTCTCATTTAAAGGAAATACAAAACTTAGTGGCTGTCTCTTTGTTGCTTTGAATGGGGGCTGGACCAAGCTGACGTTGCCAGAAAACCAGGACTTCAGCCTCCACAGCCCCGGTGAGGACACACGCCACAAGGTAAGTGTGAAAGCAGATCCACACGCCCCTCTGGAGCCTTCCTTAAGAGAGACCTCACGTTTAACGCAAGCTGCACAACTATCTGACATGAAGAGAAAGTTGGAGCTCTCCCTCTCACTCCACGAAAGCTACAGCGGGCTGGAATCCAGAAGCACGCTGCATTTCTTCCCTTTCCTTCCTCCGTAAATTAGGCCAGAAGTCAATGGAGCAGAAGCTGAGGCTGCGTGCATTCCTTCCTCCCACTCGCCAGCCACAGAAGCTGAGATTACATCGAGGCACAGTACAAAACCAGCAATAAATTGCTGCACAGAGGAAGCAAAGGAAGATTATTTAATCAGAGGGATAACGCTAAGGCAGGGAAAGGTACAACACGCTCAGTTATCCTGGGAGCAGAGAGGGAAGATGACATGACAGTACTCCCTGCTTGCGTAAAACAGTACAAGGCTGCACCAAGATAAAATGCATCTCACTGGGCTGCAAGGTAGCTAGGTATAATTATCAGCTTTAAAAAACAAAAAAGATAAGATCTACCACACAAATCAAAGCTTCCAACTATCAAGGCTGGATGAGGAGAAAGAATCCCATTTTCTGAGCTACAATTTAGTTTCTTTTACATTTAATATTATTGTATAGATGCATTGTTCTCAAAGCAGCATTTGCATTGCATTATTGCTCTTCAGTAATATTTGGGTCATTCCAAATCCTTTGGATTTCCCAACTTTCCTCATGTGCATGCATACATATGTCCTGTTCCCAATGTTTAAAGACCAGTCTCCAGGTCACCAAAGTGCAACACTACCTGCTATTCCCTAGAAGTACCCTGTACTCTTACAAAGACAGCCTAGCCCACCATCTGGGCTAGCCTTCACCACCCACCAACCCCCACCACTGCTAACCACAACCCTCCAATCCATCCCAAAACTCCCAGGTAGAAGGCACCCACAGAATCTTCCACAGAATCTTGTACTCCCAGAGCCTCTCTGCTGCAGAGAAACCCAAACCCTGTGCTTTGTTTCCTGCTGACTCATGCTGTCCTTTACCTCCTTCTCTCCTTGCAGCACCACTGATGCCCTTAAGACATCACCCTCCGTGACAGCGACATCGAGTGCTGCTAATCATTCCCTGTCTAGCGTATGCATTACACAGGACAGGCTTTTCTTCTGCCCACTCCCCCAGCCATTCCAATTGACACAGCCCCTATAATCTTCATGGCTCTGGCAAAAAAAAGAACTTCAAGTAGAAGCAGTGTTTCTCACGCATCCAGGATGCAATCCTATTCCGTAACAGAGCTCTCCTCCAAGGAGACAGAAAACAGTTTCTCTAGATTGATTCAATAATAATTCGGTAACATCCCAGACACTCTGCAAGGCTAGCTCGTGAGGCTGCAGGTGCTCTCAGGATCACTGACTGCATTCAAGTGTCTCTCGTCAACAGAGTAGGGTGGTTTGCAGTATCTACTGTTCTGCTTTCCCAGAAAGAGCTCTTTGCTTTTCACCTAAACGTCTTCCAAAGCTGTACTATGACAAAACTGTCCAACCACACGAGACAGAGCGTGCCTGCACATTACCACGTCCCTCTGCTACGCAAAGCCAGAGAGTAACACGCTGGCAGCTGATCAGAGAGCGACTGGCTTTATTTTGCCAATTTCACCCATGTTATTGGCAGTAAAGCGCTGTAGGTAGTGATTAGACACAAACTGCTGGCCTTCATTTCCCATCAACTCTCTTACCTCACAGCGCTCTAACTTTCGTTACCACGCACCCCAAAGTCAGGAAGCACTGACATCAACCACGCCTGCCCTGTCAGGAGTCAGGACATGCCTGTAGGCATATTTAGGTGTTTTCATGTCTTCCTACCCGGAGGGATCGCTCACAAACAAGAATGAATGAACCTGTCTCTCGAAAGATGCCAAAAGGTTTGAAATTTTGTCTCCTGATGCACAAACTGAGTGAGTCACTGCAAGATCCAAGCCTTCTCTTTTACTTCGTCTTCGAATCTTCTGACAGACAACCTTTTGTTTCATATTTGTACAGCTTCGAGCACAGTGGGGTGCCAGTTCACGATTTGTATTCCCGTTATGACTTGTCTGCCTGTAAAAATCCTCTCAAACCTCTGTGTTATTGTTTAAGGTGAAAACTAACGTCATGCCAACTTAAAGAAAAATCCAGTCAAATAGTCTCAGAAAAGAATAAACCCTCTGATTATTGAAAAAGTGTGTTTATACATTGGATATGCACACAGTAATACAGGCAGCACGGCTACTTGTTAGCCTGTAGCGTGAAGACAGGAGTTTAAGTAGCACCTGAGCGGTGCATCTGTACAAGTTATTTACAGCAAATGCATTAGTGGATGTGCTACAATACTGCTTGGGTCTCCGTATCCACAAAAGAGAGAGCTGAAGCTAGACTAACCTTAAGCACAATAGCCAACTTTTGGAGGTGTACTTGTCTCAAAAGAGGTCGAAACCAGAAGTTACAGAGAAATAAAAGCAGCTTTATCCATCTAAATGGTACATTTACCTTCACTGCTTCCAGACAGAAAAGAAAATATATACTTAAGAGTATAGAACACAGCAACCATCACAACTGCTTGCCATGACCTTGGAAAACAAGAGAGAAAGAAACAAATGAAAATAATGAAAGGGAGAAGGATGTATAATTTCATGCAACCAGTAATAGCCACCACCTTTCACTTGCCATATAACACACAGCCCTGGGTGTATATTGCTCATACAGTGCCACTGCTCTGTAGTAGGGCCTTTGAGATATTGTTTCCTCCCCTCCTTGCATTTTTACTCATCTTCTTTTTCAGTTCCCTCTTGAGCACAGCTTGTCAGATAAATCAGCATAACTTCCAGGAAACTTCTTTCCTTTCATCTTTTTTTCCTTACACCATTCCAGAACTCAACGTGCGCAGTGGAAATCTAGTACAAAATCTAACCCCGCACTTACAAATCCATCAGCTTACAGTTCTCTGTAAGTGCAGTACGTCTCTGTACCATCTCTTCCACTATAACTTTAATGCTACACAGAAATGCTGTGGTTATCATATTATCTTTTTTCATGAAGTGGGTTTTTTCATTTTAATGGGTTGGTTTTTTTCTTTCTTCTAATACAGCACTTAGAGCTCACAGAAGATCCCTTCCTTGAGCTGATGCAGTTACTCCTGACCAAAGCAGAAGCAAGACTATCCAGCTGAAGTGCACTCTACGGCACAATATAGAATACAAAATGCCTCCTTCTCTGAGTTAAGTATATTATCATGGAAACTAGGATATACATTTTGAACCTAGCGAAAGTACAGCACTGTACAGTTGCAAGCCTTCCCTTGCCAAGTCTGATAACCATAATGCAAACACAAGAACATTTCATTTACTAACCTTCCATTTCAGCTAGTGTCCTCCTTGTGACACAGATCAGTTACAGCTCTCTAAGTCACATAAACCATTATTAATTATAGTAGTTGGAGACACAGGAGACTCTTTACCTTACTCCATCATCTCTCACAACCACTTGGCTAACAATAACCAGAAACCAAAGCATGATCCCTGTAATAATGGTCAACAGAGAGAACTGTCTGACTATTGCTCAGGGGAAGAGACTGGAGTGCATAAAGTAGACTTACCCTCATCCTCTCCTCCTCTAAATGCTTTTAGTGTAGTCTTAGTTTTAAATTACCACATCCTGAATACAAAAAATAAATCTACTTTGTAGTGGGAAACAACAGCATTTCCCCTTGCCTGTGTGCTGCTGCCTCAAATGCACAAGCCAGCTAAGAACTAAACTCAGAAGGTTTTTTGCCCTGGCCCTCCTTACCTGGTGTCCAGGATGACTGAACTAGCACAGCAACCACACTTACTTACTCAATAGGCACTTAGCAAACAACCTGTGCCAAGTACACACTGCACGAGTTCAGTACTGCACCTCCTGCCATACAGCCTGCTAGCCTAGGACAACCAGTAAAGCCATGGTCAACATTCCTCTAAAAAAGGCTCATTTTGGTAACTGCTGCAAGCAACAGGTCAACTCCTACTTGCTAATGGACATAACACACAGTGCAGGAAGATACAATAACGTCACAGAAGGAAAGGACTTGCAGGTCTATCCAAGAAGCCCAGCAGCTTCAAAGCCAACTGCTACAAGCCAGTCAGTCCAGAGAATGTCCCAGAGGAGCATGAGTTTTCCTGCCTAGTTTGCAGCCACTATGAGAGTTTTCTGGAAAACTGCATGTTATGCTTTACTGTTGGGCATCTCAAACCAACAGTAGTCACGATAGTCACATGTCATGACTGCCTCCTAGCACTTCTATATAGCACAAAAAAATAAGTACATCTGGGGCTCTTAGAGATGGGCATGGCTGAGCCATGAACTGGACTGTAAGACCTGTGGTATGTACAAGTGTGGAGCCATCCATGTTTTAACAGACGTGCCACGCTTTCTTCTGAAATAAACATTTTATTCCAGTTTTACCAGCTTAGATACAAACTTATTCCTTCTGGGATTCAGGTCTAATTTAAAAAAACCCAAAATACAACAAAACAATGAACAGTGGCAGCTGAGTTTGCAGATATGGAAAGGTGTTCTAGCTTGCCCCTTCAACAGAAGTCAATGTTCTACACATTCCAAACGACCATGTATCGTAATATACTTACACAGAGTGTTCTTGGAGCTTCGTTGTTTTCTTGCATTTCTATGATTACGGTTTCTTTATCACATTGGTCACTTTTAAGCCCAAACAGCAACAGCAATTGGCTTTTCTAATGACTTTTTTAAACACTGAAGGTATAAGACAAGCTACATGTTGAGAGTGCATAGATTAAGTAAGTTTTACCATGCTGTCACACTGAAGTCAGGTAATTAGGAAAATTACCTACAATGTGATAGCCAAAACCCCCTACTCTTTCATATAAACTATTTTTAAAACCACTGGCGATGTGCTGAAAAAATAAATAAATCGAGCAACGGAGGAGCAGTGAAAAACTAAAAATAAAAAACCTCCAAAGGCGAAAGTCTCCAATAAATCTCAGCAAAAAAATAGGCTGTCAGAGCAGATTATAGATAGCTATATATCACATGGAAGAAAATGATGTAAATTTAAGTCTACATCTAGGGAGTAACCTAATGGCTTACAAAAGTCATCTCCTGCCAAAGCCGCTTGCTTTACAGGGCCAGGGAGTGGAAAAGACCCATACTTAATGCCTTTGTTCATTAAGTTAAATGAACCTTAGTTGGTAGGTTTATGTAGTCACAGTCTTAAAAGATTTTTCTCCAGTGAGTTTTTCAAAGATGGCATTGTGAGAATGAAGACTCAGTGCATCCATAAAGTAGTCATCTGAAAGCACAGAGCAGCAGCAGTGATTGCCACATCAGGCATTTGTTAGGACACCACTTGAAAATGGATGGCTG
>JAOXOE010000405.1:19189269-19236681 GCA_028565055.1 Phoeniculus purpureus | reverse complement strand
GTGGGATTCGCTCACCCCCCCCCCCCAAGATTTCTAAGTGACAAGACCCAACAAAGTATTATTAAACAAATTAGTGGAAATTGAACTAATGTAGTGATACTTTTAGAGGTGCTGTGAGCGAAACAGAAGGCAACATTTAGTATAAGCAAACTCATGACACACGATTTTAAAACAGGAAATGGATATTTGAAGAATATCTATGATTTAAGAAAGCTATTACAGGTTATGATTCCCATAATAGAAGCAAATCTCATTGTTTGCAGCTTGTGTGTTTTAAGGAAAACTCAGATAAAAGGGTCAGTTTTAGCTTTTTCATATAATAAGGTGTGACAGAAGAATATCCTTCATAGGAAGAAAAATGTACTGCCAGGTTTTTTTTCCTCTTTCTTATAATTTTTTCTCATACTCTATAATATATGAAGTTAAGAAACATGCCCATTCGTTTCTCGTGTCTAATGTCTTCAGAAAAGAACTTGATTTTTTAAGGACATTTAAGCTTACGTTATCAATCATGACTATGTTATCATGGAACTGAGCTCCTGAGTCCTGGTCCTCTAATTTTTTATGCTTACAAACTGGTTTTACAAGCGAGTCAAATTTTGCTCCAGATACTAGTCTCACACGCAGTTGGCTAGGATGACACCTCATTTGACCTGCCATGCGCACCTGGGACATTTTCTCGAATACTTTCCCAGAGAGCTCTGTGCTTTCAAACACTTTTATTTGTCCTTATAACAAATCCCCTGGCACATAACACCCTTTTTCTTGTTTCAAAAATAAAACTTCAGCAGACTGCGGCAAAGGCTTTGTATTACCTCAGTTAGTCTGTACCAACACCAAGCGAGAAAACCAACCCAGAAAAGACCAGAAATAATCAGTACGATCAAGGGATATAGAAATTACCATGGACAAATGCTCTATATTTACCTCACTGTAGAACCAATGAGGATAAAGGCAAATTTGCATCTAGTTTGGGAGTCAGCCATAGTGTGGACTTAGTCAAAGATGACTTAACAGCTGACAGTGCATTTCAGTAAGAACCAATGTAACACTTTACCAGTAGACTAGAAAATCCCTAACTTGAACTTTTTCAGACTCAAAGAGGTAGAAAGTAAAGCTGACTTGGGAGTAGTTAGAAGGTGACATGAAAGTCGTCTGGATCGCTCAGCTGCTCCTGACAACACATTCCAATAGATGGGTCATCTAAAACTAATAGTAATTTTCAGAGAATGTTACATTGGATGTTTTCAATGACAGCTGAGCTCACAAAAGCTTTGCTTCATCTTGACGCCATTTTACCCATAACTTTTGCTGTCAGACAGGACAAGACAAAGGTGCTGATGAATGCAAAGGGCAAACAGAGAATGATCCTTCTTCCTTTGCCTTTACATCTCCTTCCTCAGGCTATTCTTGTGACACATTGCGTGTTTTAGACATCAAAGGTTTTTCTAGGCCTGCAAGGACAATTTTGAGACAGAAAATACAATACTAGCGAAAGCAGAATGTAGGGAGTATGTCTTTGCCCTTCTGCATATTTTCTCAGAGAGCTTTCACGTACGCAAATGTTACATGTCATGAAGAGTACTGAATGTCTTAGTACATGACAGAGTTATATAATTTTCACATTTGGTAAAGTTGCTCTGCCTATAGCATGAAAATAAAGTGCTGTTTTGGGTTTGCTTTTTGAAAACGAGTATATATCTAATACAACCTTTGAATAAAGGCAGTTATTTTCTGGAATGCTGTGAGCAGCATACATGATGTACTGCAAATCAGCATGATGGCTGGTGCTAAGAAAGTGTAGTTAACTGATTATAGCTGGAAATTAAAGTTTAGACTCCTAAATTCTTTTCCTAGCTGTGTCACTGATTATTTTACAACTGGAGTTTATGGTGCTTTATAATATTGCACAGAATCTTGAGGCATGACTAATGCAGTATAATTTAAAGGCCCCAGGTGAAAGGCATATTCATCACGACATTGTATGACAATTAAAATTTGATAGTTAAAAAAGTCTTAGTGACATAAAGATTCAAGTGTGACGTGACCTCAGTTTATTGTTTCTGAAGAAAGTCTTCTGAATCATGGCAGCTGAAGATCTGCCTACGGAATCTGGAAATGTATGCTAATGGTTTTTCAGAGTTGTAGAATAATTCAGGTTCAAAGGGACCTCTGCAGGTCATCTGTTCCAACCTCCTGTCCAAAGCACAGCCAGCTATTCTTTAATCCTTCATAAAAAACCATTTATAATTCCTTCAGAGTTATCAAGAGTGTTGTGAATTATTTTGTAACCTGATTACAATGATGAATTAATCAAGCCTGAATTTTGCTAATCCAATTACTGTACCCAAAAAGAAGTCAACCCATGTTTGGATGTGCAGTGCAGTTACTAATGATACAGAGCAATTCATAATATTTTGAAGACAAAGACAGTGTGGTTTATTTGGCACTGACTCTGCTGAAGGAGCGTAGCATAGACAATCTCTGTTAAGGAGCCAAATGTTTTAACACTATGTGTTAAGAGTATATAATGGGAGAGAATGCTTACAAGGGGTCTTCTGTAGATGGGGAGCCAGAGCTCAAGCGGCTATCAGGAAGAAGGAACATGACTACAGGTCTGAGTAAAGCAGCAAGGTTTATGCATGGGGGCACATGTCACAGACAGCACAACTGGCCACAACTTCCTTTCAGAAGAGCTGGTAGAGCAGACTTGCCCTGAAAATATGGAGACTAACTGCGATTATTTTCCCTCCGTGTACTTTAGAAATGGCTGTGAATGACAATCTCTATTATTTGAGCTATTGTGTGTATTTATTTGGGGGTAAACCAACAACAGGAAGAAAACTGAAACTATCATCTTGTCTGATTGATCACATAATTCAATCCACGTAAACTTTCTTCTTTACCTCAAAATGTCACATATTCTGCAAGATCAGTACTATTCTGGTGTTTCAGGAAGACAACTAATATTATTAGCTGAAGGAAGTTATGAAGACACTACTTATATAAAGATTTTTGCATCGGCTTGCAAGATAACATATGCTGAGTCTTTGCCTACTCAGTTTCCTTTGACAAGACTTCAGCTGGCATAAACTGCCACTGCCTTATTGCTCGGTTTTATGTTTTAAATTATTTGGTCCACCAGAATCTAAGTTATATTTTCATCAATATTTTAATGTGCTGTTTATACAAAACCGATTTTGTCCTTCAAAAGAGAAGAAAAAGATTACATGAACTAACAGAAGATGACCAACTTATTTGAATGCATTTAAAGTTACTAATCTCACAACCACTGGATTGAAACAATCGTGACCGTATACATGAATATACAGACCTCAGCCTCACAGGAACACAACTAACAGAAGCACATTTATTTACCATGCGTCTTTAAAAATTGGGGTTTTTTTGTACGTCTAGGAACTGAGACGTTGGTTCCATTTATTTACCAAAAGCATGAGTTTGAAAAAACCCCCAAAACCCTCAACTTCAAAGTAAGATGCAGAGTTGCAGGGTTTGATTTAATCTACCATTATGTATAGGTGGAAAGCGTAATGCATACTAGCCAAGACACAGAGCAAGTGAGACAGAAGCAGGCTAAAAACGAGAATGCTGCATATGAATGCACAATAGAAATTTGTGTGTTAGCAAAAAATAAAATATGTGAACCTGAGGTACAAACAGAAAGACAGAAAAGAAAGAATAGAAGGGGTATTCTGTACCCTTCAGCTGATCTAGCCTGAGAATTCTTCCCAAAAAACATACAGATTGCCTCCAGCACAGACAGATACAGGCTACTTTTAAAACAGTTTTTTTCATTACATCTATTGATTTATCTCTCCCTTTCTTTCACATACACTTCAAATTTCCCTTCCATTTCCTAATCTGTGCTTGTACTGAAGGTAGCTTCTCTAAATACTTCAATTACAACGCACTGAATTCTAAAGCATCTATTTAAATAATGTTTTAAATTATACTGTACTTTATAGGATAGCCTCAGCAACCTTGCTTCTGGGATGTTTACAATTAAGCAGAACATGATGCCATAATGTCATCCCACTCTGAAACTCAAGTGTGTGTGAAAAGAGCAGACAGGAATACACACTGCATTCCAATACATATATTATGTGCTCCCCTGGCCTCAAATTTAAGAGGACTACATCCAAAATCCCCTGTAATACCAACATGATTAAATGGAATGTTTAAATGCAGTAAGTTCATAAGCTGTATTGAAATAATTTGTGGAGAAGTGATACCATTTCTCTTCCCAAACACAGAACTTATCACACGCTATCAAGAAAAGGCAGTATTTTTCATTCCTTATAAAAACGAAGCAAATCTTAACAGTCTAAGCAGATAAATGCTACATACTTAATGCATATGAGCTGAAGAGTGGGAACATGGCAAAACTACCACCTCCTAAGAGACTGTAGAATTCCACCAGGCAAGTAATTTCACAATGGTTTAACTGACTGGCGCACTTTGACCAAAATTCAGTTTCCTAACCAACGTAGCAAATCAAAGTATGTTTTAAGTCATGCCCAACTCCATTAGTATTAGGCAAAATTGCAGCTTTATGCACCATAGATAAAATATCTCTGTAAAGGGTGTGTAGTGACAGGAGAAGGGGCAATGGTTTAAAATGTTTTAAATGTTAGAAAACAGTTCTTTACAATGAGGGTGGTGAAACACTGGAATAGGTTGCCCAGAGACGTGGTAGAAGCTCCATCCCTGGAAGCATTCAAGGTCAGGCTTGCTGGGGCTCTGAGCAACCTGATCTAGTTAAAGATGTCCCTGCTCACTGCAGAGGATCAGACTACATGACCTTTAAAAGTCCCTTCCAGCCCAACACATTCTGTGACTCTATGAAAGCCAGCCACAGCAGCAGTTGTTCTATGCTCACTCTGCCCTTGCAGTTCGGGTCTTGTACAGTCATAATTAAATTCCATCAGCACTAATTTATCTTGTATTTTAGCCAAAATTATTATACTGAGATGGGCTGAAAGTAGCTGTAGGGCTTTCTTTACTCAGTTATTACAGGAACTGCATTTGTTTCCAACAACTAATAAATGGTAGCCAATACAGCTAGAGGACAATACAGTGGCAACGATGCCAAGCTATGTAGGTTAAAACTGTTTCTAGATACAAGAAGAGCACTTGAGAGGAACAGAAATACAAACTTTAAGTCTAAATGTACTGTTAACAAATTTAACTATTCATTAACTAGGGCCAAGCCAAAGACTGCCAAGCTGTCTCTTACCACCAAAGAAACAAAAAAGATTACTCAGCACAGTGCAAAAGGGTCACACTGCATGAACTTCAGACATACCGGTCAGGTCGGGCAAATACATAAAAAAGATTAAGTGAAAACAAGCCAGTATCAGATGCTGAACCATTACTTTGAATAAACAAATAGTCATGACTTCTGCATTAACTTTCCCAGCTGTTCCTGCTACTCGTGCCATAACTAAACTCTTCACTATTTTATTAAGTATAAGTAAATCTGTGTTAAATAATATTATGTTTTGATCATATCATGTTATTTCTATTCTGCTGTACGCTAACAATACCTCCATGAATATGGAACTGTTTTTCAGCACCAATATTACTGTTCTCTATGGAGCTATAATGACTTAGATCAGATGAGAATCTAACCCTGTGTGAATTTTTCTTTAAATCCAAGATTTCATATGAAATCTGTTTTGCAGAGCATCTGTTTACTATTCATTGTTAATAAATGATCATCACATATGTCATTCTATCACCTTCTGTACAGAACTAGCATAATGAAAAAAACATCTTCTGTCCTTTCCAATTCAGTATACATTTTTTTCTAACCAGACGACCAGTTGCCTGAATTGAATTATGTTGTAATAATATCTGAAGTATTTTTGCCTCTGAAATGGATGTTTACACAGTTAGAAGTAAATTAAATATGAGATACTGTCTTGGACAAGGCTAAAAAAAAAACCACCAAACAACTTTTCCTAATGCTACTACTAAGGAGAATAAAAAATTCAAACCGTGCTTTACCCACATTTATCTCATTATGCTAACAATGCATTTTAAGAGAGTTCATAAACGAAAAATTATACAAATAGATGAACTGAAAGGGAAGCTAATGACAATGAGCTAGAGAGAAGCATTTCTTACTGTGTATTCAAAGCACACACAAAAAGTTACAATAAGCTGTGAAACACGTTATAACATCATCAACGTTACATATACTCAGGGGCTGCAAATTATAAGCTACTGCTGAATGCAGGTAAAGATATTCTGTCATTAGGAAATACTAGTTTTTGAGATTTTTGTTGATGCAGAAGATCCTGTAACCAAAGGCATCCCGCAGCCTCAATCCTTTAAGTAAACCATATATTTACAAGTCAACACTACTTGGCAATAGCGTCACAAGTACTAGAAATTCTGGCTGAAAGGTTATCTCAACGGATGACAAACTTTTTGAAAAATGCTCTGTTGAGTTTCATCTACTTTTTCCTTTCCAGATTATGGGGAAGGGCTTCTAGCTCAAAACCGTCTCCACTCACTATGTTCCAAGAGCAAGATGTCTGCCATGTCCAACCCAGTGACTTGTGCTCTCCTCTGAACAAAGACCAGATGAAAAGTGACTCCCTTGACAAGAAGCTAGAAACAGGAAGATCCAAACTGGTTATACAGGACTCACAGTGCTGCAAATCCATCCTGGAATTCCAAACTGCTTTATCACAAGTTGCCATAGTAACTCCTCAGTCCCTGAGGCTAAGAAAGCCACCAAATTCAAACTACGATAAAGAAAACACGCCAATGCTTCCTATCAATTACATGTTCTGATCACAACCAAATAATCATACTTTCTCCAGATATCTTTTTTTCTCTCAAGATTGTCATCTGCCCTACTAAACGTTATAAAACCTTATATGCAAATACATCTACAAATGCATGCCTGAAGTGCATATCCATTTATTCGAAACATGTAATGCAGATGAGTTCTAAATCAAGATTAATATAGAATATGTACATAAAAATCTGCATATAAAATTTATGTTGTTTATACCCTGCTTCACATCAAAGAGAATAACGATCACTGATAGATTGGTTTGTTATACCGAATTACTTTTTCATGGCAATACTATTTTTTAAATATACCGGTATAGGAAATGGAAGCATTAATCTGCTGCAAAATCTCACAAACAAATTAATACAGATAGGGAACAGTTCTCATTTTTTGGCTTTGAAATTGAAAAACTCATGAATTTCAGGATTAAAGCAGAAGCATTTTGTCTTCTGACTAGAAATAAACATGCTAGAACTCTCTGATGATGATGGGAGAACATTAACAACTTTACACACATTTTGGAATGCCAACACATTTTTACACATGCTTTTCCATTACACCCTGTGCATCTGGCCAAAAGCATCATCTTGTTTTCCCGATACCCTCCAGCCCTTCCCACCCAAGACTGGGATATCAAGCAGTAACCTGACCTATACTTGGCTGTACTCCAAGTATGGAAACTTCTGTCCATTCTAAGTCCAACTGTTCAAAGCTGAGGAGAGAAATCTCACTAGCTCCCATAATAAAACCATATTAAGGACTACTCAATGAAGAAATGACAGGCTATAACTCTCAATATTGTACAGCATTTGGGATGCTAGAAATAATGCAGTTATTTTGATAACTGCAGATATTTTAAAGTAAAACTTTATGAATCTTACATTGTTTCAGTCAGCACTATCAGCACTTTCAGTGGAAGGGAAAAAGTCCTTTTCTGAAGATAATAATTAATAATTCACTTATTGTCAATTTGCTTAGGATTTAAGGGAGCTATGTGTCATTAGCTTGGAGAAAAGGAGACTGAGAGGTGACCTCATTAATGTTTATAAGTATGTGAAGGATGGGTGTCAGGAGGATGGAGCCAGGCTCTGCTCAGTGTTATCCAATGATAAGATAGGAGCAATGGGTGTAAGCTGGAACATAGGAGGTTCCACATAAATATGAAAAGAGCCTTCTTCATGGTGAGGGTGACAGAGCACTGGGCCTTCCTAGTGGGGTTGTGGAGTCTCCTTCTCTGGAGATGTTTAAAACCTGCCTGGATATGTTCCTGTTTGACTTGGTCTAAGTGGTCCTGCTCCAGCAGGGGTATTGGACTAGATGATCTTTTGAGCTGCCTTCCAATTCCTAATGTTCTGTGATTCTGTGAATTAGGTTACTTCAGAAAGTGACAATTTTGCAGAATTCATAATTCTAAGTAGTACTGTTTGCAAAATATAAAGGTTCTGATTTGGGGTTTTCCCCCTCCCATAAAGCCACCAATATCCTTTTCATCTGGAGAAGCAGCCAATGCTGCCATGACCCCGCCGAGGCCTAGCAGGAGCTTGGAAGCAGCATAATCTCTAGCATTTAGCTTCAAAATTCAGCTGTGTCTTATTGACAACTTCTAGCTACAGCTGTTAATCTGCTGGCAGTTGTTATAGCAGTGGCCTCAATTTTTTTCTGTAAAGAAGTGTCAACATACTGTCTCATCTTAGTCTTTCCTGGTCAAAGCACCAAACAGGCAAGACCTGAAGGAAATCCTCACAATTTTTTGCATCACCCTGAGATGAAAGTAGAGCAATATTTCATTTGTTGATCTTTTAACACTTACCTCAAAAACACCTCTGTAGTTATTGCTGCTTTGGCTAATTCACTAGTTGTGTCCTTGTCTGTCCTGCAGCTTCCATTACCCTTGACAAGCCAGTGGTATCCAAGAGGCAGACTTCAAACTCTTTTACCCAAAAAAAAAACTAGGACAATCTTTCCACTCTTCTTGAAAGTGTTCTCTGGTTGCCTTCCCCATGTCCAAAAGACCTAAGAAATACGGCTTTTTTCCTCACCTTTCTCCACGTATGATTACGCACATAAACACAGGGTTGTTTTGCTGGGGGCCTGGGGGTGTTCGATTTGCCTTCGAGGGTTACTTTTACAGTCCACTTGCTTTCATTATTTTCACTTTATGCTCTGGAAGAAAGACTGGATTTCATTCCCCAATGTACGTGGATGCTTTAAACGATGAAAACTTTCATTAAAAACTGCGTAACAAACCCCACGGAACGAAGTGATCTGCACCGGGCGCAGTGCCCGGCTGTGGGGAAGGAGGCCTCTGTGCTGAGGGGCCAGGAAGGCCTCGGCCTGCACACAGCCGGTCCCAGGCCGCTCCACCACAGGGCAGGCCGAGCACTGCAGCCAAGATGGCGGCACCACGGGGAAGGTGCATTTAAGAGAGGGCCGAACGACCTGTTTAACAGCTGGTGGAGACGAGTTAAGGAAAAAAAGCATGTGAAAAAGCCCCACAAATGTAAATGAAGGAGGGGGAGGAGGCTATCTGGGCAGCAGCACAGGTACCCATGCTGAGGCTGCTGGAAAACCCAAAAGACTGCTGCCCCTACACCTGGACTGGGGATCCAACACTGGAGCAGGGGAAAACTGTAAGGAGGAAGGAGCAGGAGAGAGACACTGTCATGGATCGACTGCAGCCCCTAGTCCCGCTCCCCATCGCCTAGCACAGCTCAGTGAAGCCAAGAATAAAGGGAGGAAGTTGAGCAGAAGAAGAGGTGAGGGGAGATATGGAGGGGACAGAAGTGTTTTTATTTCCTCACTATTCTTTCCTATGATTAATTGGAAGAAAATTAATTTTCCTCAGGTTTCTCTTGCCCTTGACATAGTATCTAAGTGATCTCTCTGTCTTCACCTTGAGCCTTGAAGAGCTTTCTCATCTTGTTTTCTCTCACTACCCATCTCAGAGACAGTGGCTGGATGGGTTATTGGCAGACAGACTAGCAACACGAAGGCACTACATGCTGTAGGTACAGAAAGACTCATGGACTGCAACACACTGAGTTGGCAGAACACTTCTCATGGAAATGCTGATACCTTTTTCTCCTAATAGGCTGCCGAGTGTGAGCACCATACAAATACAAACCAAGTATCAGGCAGATTTTTCTGTGTCAATTTCAAAATGCTACCCTAACGTTGCAGCTATGGTAATATTGGCTTTTTTTTCATACTTTGATGACAGACATACATAATTTATAGGAATTTGCCTTTAAAAGTCAGAAGAATTCAGTGTTCTTGCAAATGAAGATCACTCCATTACAAAGTACATAAAGACATTATTAATTTTAAGCATGTAATCCCACTTACTTCAGATGAACAGCTTGATGATTCAAGATAGCTGCTGTTCAAAATTTAATGTAAGGCAGATCATTGTGATTTGACTGTTAATTTCTTAGGGATACCTGGGACATGTTTAGGGAGTGGCTTCCCGAAAGTACAAATAAGATGCAGAAGTATTTTAACCAGATATTTAAAGGCACACATTCCAGTTCTAAGTTTATTTTCCTTGCTGACTATTGAAAATAAATTTCTTCTGCCACAACATAACGATTCTAAGTCTTACCAATTATCTTTGGATTTTAGACTTTCTATAGGCTCTACTAAACTACAAATTAAGCAGAAAAAAAACATACAAAAGAGTTAAATATGGTTTGAAATTGTGTTTTATGGACTCTGACAGAGTACTGCAAAATAGAAGTTCCCATCTGTAAGAGAAACTAAGTGTCCTTATTCCAGAAAATGCAGTTTGGCCATGAATTTTATGTCCTCAGAAATCCATAATTTATATTCTTTCAGATTTAAAAGGCTGCTGTAAAAGGTGTCACCTTTATAAAAGCTGCTGCAATAAAACTGTACTTCCATGGTATATTTTAAAATTAATTTGACCTTGAATTCTAAATTTCACATAGACATGCAGCATTTTTTTCTGATTTACCATTTAAAAAAATACATAGATGTTTGACAGTATATTTACTGTGTATATTTACACATCACTGAGCCATCACAGAACGTGACACTTGATTTCATAATGCTCTCATAGCTTTGTCCCCAACCCAATAAGTTTTTCATTTTTCAGTTCTCTCAAACTTTGGTAGCACATGACAGTATTTGGGACAAGCAGAGCTTGCAAAAATGACTGAAGTTATTTAGACTTCAATTTCTTTGGCTCACTTCTAGAATATATCAGACATAAGTCTCTCCTTAGGCTTTAGCAGTTCTGTTTGCTTATACATAGCCTGACAAAGCAACACCAACTTTTGACCCGTGGTCACAAAGAAAGCACTAATTGGAAAAACAGAAGCAACTAAAGACTGGTGAAACACACCTGCCAGTTAAAGTCGTATTAAGCTGGGTTTAATTCCTATTAAGGAAGACAAATACTTTATTTTTGAGAGTACTATACATGACAGCAACTTTCCAATATTTGAAGGGAAATTAGAGGAAGGCTGGAGAGTGTCCAGTGATAGGACAAAGGGAAACAGCTTTAAACTGAAGGAAAATAAGTTTAGATGGGAACTTAGAAAGAAATTGTTCACTACAAGGGTGGTGAGACTCTGGAATAGGTTACCCAGAGAGGTTATGGCTGCCCCCTCCCTGGAGATGTTCAAAGCCAGGTTGGAAGAGGCTTTGAGCCACCTGGTTAGTTAAAAGGTGTCGCTGCTCAAGGCAGGGAGGTTGGATTAGATGATCTCTGAGGTCCCTTCCAACTTGAGCCATTCTGTGATTCTATTTTGTGATGCTTTCATAAATTACTGATGTAAATGGTGCATGTGAAAATCACGGGAAGATACTCCAGAGGCTGCCAGAAGCATATAAACAAATACACTATAGTATGTGCTTCATTTTTCTTAAAAACTCTGTTCATAGTGCTTCTAGGGTTCTCTGTTTGCACTTTATGAACAGAAGTGCATTAGTACAGTATAAACATCTACAATAAATATTGTATGACAGTATTTTCAAATTCAGGGTAAATTCTCCAAGGTACAAATGTGTGTAAATTGGTAAACTCTCTCCAGCAGTTCTGTGTCCTTCTGGAACTGAGGGGCCCAGAACTGGACACATTACTCCAAATGTGGTCTCACCAGTGCAGAGTAGAGGGGGAGAAGGACCGCTCTCGATCTGCTAGCCTTGTGATCCACCCCAGGATGCAGCTGGCCCTCTTGGCCACAAGGGCACATTGCTGGCTCATGGCCATCCTGCTATCCACGAGGACCCCCAGGTCCCTTTCTCCTACACTGCTCTCCAACAGGTCAGTCCCCAACCTATACTGGTGTCTAGGGTTGTGCTTGCTCAGATGCAAGACTCTACTCTTGCCCTTGTTATAGTTCATTCAGTCTCTCCCTGCCCAGCTCTCCAACCTGTGTAGGTCCCACTGAATGGCAGCTCAGCCTGCTGGAGTGTCAGCCACTCCTCCCCGCTTTGTGTCATCAGCAAGCTTGCTGACAGTGCACTCTAATCCCTCATCCAGGTCATTAATGAATAGATTGAATAGAACTGGTCCCAGTACTGACCCTTGGGGGGGCTCTACCAGACACAAGCCTCCTTACGTACTCCTTGGAGTACTAACATACTTCAAGCGTACAGAAAGCAGTGGAAAGCAGAGATCAGCACACTGACTGTCAAGAATCACACAACATCTAGCTTTTCTAATTTCTCCTTCTGTAGAGACTTACATATGTGCATCATTTTATATACACGTGCAGATTTTGCTGTGGGTACCTGAGCTTCTTACATACTTGCATGATATGAAAGTATTTGTAGGACTGGGATCTTTTCCAGCTCTTACTAACTTCAGTGGCAATTAATTTTCCTTCAGTATATATTGTGTAATAAAAAGCATGACAACATAACTGAAGAACAGATCATCTCAAAGTATCAATAACAGCTATTTCAAACATCACACTTACATTTTCCTACAAATCATTAAACTGAGAAATCCCTGGCTTTCCATGATAGGTTTTCTCCCTGGCTTTTGTGCTTATGAATGCAGAAAGACTTGACTTCTCCACTTTTGAGTAATGCATTTTGCACACCAATGCAAACACAGCACTGAGACGGTAAAGAAAAGAAACATCACCGCTTCTAAAAAAGGACACAGCAGCAGTTCAGTTTCCTCAGCTCTCTGAATTACCCAGACACTACAGAAATGCCTTTCTTCCGTTTAACTGCAAAATAAGATTATGGTACAGATTTGGACAGGGAAGAGTCTCTAAACTGACAGACAATAATCTTACAGACTGTTGCTACTGAGACATAAATAAGGTCAATATTTTTTAAAATTTAGGGGGTTTTTTGAAGTGAGAGAAAGCTCTGTACTGTTTTTATGTTAGAATCAAGACAACTTTGTTAACAGGCTAAACCCTACCACACTTAAATACCTTTCTTAAAGTAAATGCGCTGATACTGAGAGCTATTTCTTCATGGCAGCAAAAAATTCCACCATCACCATCAAGAACATGTAGAAATAAAACCCACAGTCTGGACCAGGGACTATACTATTTCTTGCTGAATAAGGAAGGCTCTAAACAGAGACGGCACTTAGATTCACCATGTGTGTGTCTAGAAAAATTAGGAGGAAATCAAGGTTAGGAGATAAAGAATTTTCAAAAGCAACCTATAAAAACAATGGGATAATCTTAATACAGTAAGATAATTATCCTAAATTATCCCTGAACAAAAGATTTATTGAGCGGGGTCATAACACAAGTTTTAATTTATTATATTGTACTACTGCAATCTGCTCATGACTAGGTCCTAGCCAAGAACTGAGAAGTAAGATCAATTGCAAGGTGATGCTCAAAGCATTTGAGACAAGAAATTTCCTATATATAGCAGTCATCTCTGTCCCCTCCGCTATAATAAACCCATAAACTTGTCCTTCAATGAGACTCCATGTGGACAAATATCTTTTCTAGGGCAAAGTAATAGTCCAAAATTTCTTAACTACATTGTTTCACTGCTGCAGTCCTTGAAACACAGCCAGAGTCTGATGCAGTAGTCTAAGCAGGCAGGTCTTCATGGCCAGTACAGAACCAGGACCGACAGCACGTTGAGCCCTGTACAAAAGTCATTGTAGCAGGTTACTCTAATTGTGTATCTGCATGAGAACGTCTCAGTATTGTGTTAGATCTCTGAATTCAAGCCAGGGCTTTGTATATTGCCAAGTGACACCCCTTTCCCACAGATTTCTGTGTGCATGCATGCATGTATGCAGACACACACTCTTCAACAGACTGAGTTCGCAGGTGTGGGAAGGGATAATTTGCTTTCTGTCAATGTTAGCAGAAGCAAAATAGTTAAGCAGATCTAAAAAGCAAGAACAGTTCTGCTGTTGTGGTACAGAGAAATCCCTTTAAGAAATAGTCGAATTCTGAAAAGCTTTGCAGGTTTTAGCACTATGAGTCTACTTCTGGTTAATGTGTTTAAAATCAGAAGCTCAAAGATCATTTGTTCAGAAATATTAATATTTCAGTTCATTATACTCAGCTTTTCGTCTGACATAAATTCGACATCGCCAACTTAGAAAAATAAATCACACTTCTGCCTGTGTATTTTGTGCCTTATGTGCAAAAACCCATTAAAACCACAATGGTTTTGTTAATCGAGACTATAATCTTTTTCTCACAATTGTTTTGTTAATGGAGACTATAATCTTTTTCTCACACCTCTAAGTAGTATGTTTTCTTTGTGCACGGTTAGTAAACTTGTTTTTAAGAGCTAAACAAATCTGAAAACTTCAGAGCTCATATATTTTATGTTATTACCTTTCAGTTCTTGTAGAGAATCTCTAGGAATGTTGTAGTTGTATTTTCAAAATGGCTTCTCTGTACCAACTATTCTCATGATCCAAAGCCAAATTATTTAGAAGAAAACAAAAAACCCGAGTGATAAGGTTCTCTGCAATCAGTGTCTCTAATATATATGAGAATGGGACATCATTTCACCAAAACAATCCATCTGTGAAGTATGCTAAGGGATGACTGCGTTTGGTTACAGCAATTAATCACCACATTATTTATAGCACTTCAGAAGCAGCTTACAGTACATTAATCAGGGATAACTTCTGCTTAATTAACAGAGCTGCCAAAAACGTCAAACACAACCATGAAAAACAGAATCAAGGAAGAAAGAATTAGCAAGAGACTGGTAATGATGAAACAGTCAAAGTTCCTCTTCAGCAATGGTCTTCCCCAATTTAATTTCTTACAGTACTGGCAACAGATTCCACCTACAAACATCTGTATTAAGTAACTAGACCTCACGAGTGAAAAGAAAACAAATAAATGAGTTGAGTGCATCAGTTTTAGTGCACTGCCATGCACAACAGTCACATAGGAAATGAAGACGCAACTTTTTTCATTATTTATTAAAATCTCTCGTATAATTAGAAGAACCACTGGAGTAAGAAGATGCGTAGTCTATGCCTAGATATGTAGTCTCTGCTACTGCATGGATTCTGTACAATGGAAAGGAGTAGTGCTGGGTTTGCTACTTAATCTACTTCTCAAATCATGATTCAAGGAAAGTCTCTTTATTATGTTGAGGCTCATAAAATAAAAGCCTACTTGCAAGAAGTATGAAAGACAGATTAACTCTCCTATTCCTTGAAAAGAAGTTTAGCAATTAAAACTAAGTAAAACATTAGTGAGAGACGAGGAACACAAGTAATTTGCATGTTAGGCATATGCAAATTAGAAAGCAAGATCTGGTTTAGAGGAATAAAGAACTTCATAAAATTACATAGCTATTAAAAGTAGCTTATATGCTAAGAAGTATTCTGATTTACATAAGCAAATTTATTTCAATTACCACATGCAAATTGTAATTATATCAAGTAAAAACAAATTTTTATTGAAAGCACATACGATTATAGAAAACATTAATTCATCTTTCAAGTTTAGGTCTTCAGTAAGAAGGCATAATGAATAAAATATATAAAAAAAAAAATCTTTGTTATTCAGCACGAAGCTGAAAGTTTAACTAGGAAGCAAATGTAAGTTTCATCGTTTGGTTAGGGTTTTTTTGCGTGGTAGTTATAGGTCTTCAGAGGAATTAAGATTTCCACTGGAAATACCAGTGAAGTATTTGTTGCTACTTGCTGTACTTTAACATCCCGCAATACAAATACTCTTCTTTTTCTGCTGAAGCTGTGTTATTCCTTATATAAATGAGGATAGCAAAATCTATTATTAGTCTAACGATTGACATGTATCAATGTGGGTTTATGAACTTCACTTTAGCATAAAAAACATTCACAGAAGACCTCATAAAACTATCACTTGACACGCAGGCACAAAATACTCTTCAATGAGTATGTTTGTATGGAGAGTGTCTTCACTAAATGGAAAAAAAGGAAAGGGACTGAAACAAAAGCAGAATCTCTACATTTCAGATCCATTAATTGATGTGAAAGACATTACTTCTGTGTCACTTACAGGCAAAGGAAAAAGAATCATAAGACCTATAGACGTAACAGAAACTCAACTAATTCATTTGCATAAACATCCCACCAAACTTTCTTTGTGCCCTCCCTCCCCAGTTAAAAGTTGCTTGCCTAGCAGAATCTTTTGTAATATAAAAGATGACTGTGGGCACTTCTGGTATAGTAGTTTTGAATAGAGGCAGTCACATGAGTACAATTTGTCTTAATGGGTCTTGAAGTGCATTTGTCTTATCATACTAGTAATAACAACTGACATGAGGTCAAACAAACCACACTTAAAAAGCTTGAATTAAATATTTGGTTTACCTGGTACAGCAACATCATCTCAAGCCACATCATTTAAAACTATTCTAGAAAAGAAAAATTTCCCCCCAGTACTTGTGTTTAGATGACCTCACTGAGATTTCTCCTGACAGCTCAAGTGCATTTGAGATAAACAGAGCCTGGCATGGGGGAAGGAAACCTTATTGAAAGGATTAAAAAAATAAGTTCTACATTGTAGTGGTGACAATTACTGTTTAAATCAATCAAAGGGCTTACACGTTACCTCATTTTATTATATCGCCACGTTTCTGTTTTGACTGAAGTGACTATTTCAATAAAAATCGCATCAGGCTCACAGAATCACAAATAAAAAAACATTCTCACAAATATCTCTACAATTCATTGTAAAATATTCCTTTATTTTCTGCAGGAGTTGTTTTATCACTGATAACTGCTCTTAGACAAGGCAATGTTCTTTCACCACTGATAACAGCTCCGAGATGGACAGACTATGCCACAGATAAAACTGATGCAGATAAGCACTCTGAGCATTTTATAGTACTATAAATAAAAGGATTCTAAAAAACTAATGATAGCAGAAGTTATACCTCAAGCCCAGTAAAGAACTTGTAAACAGAACAACAGGTAGAGCAATTGCTTTCATTTTACATAGAAAATGTGAAAAACACAAACCTGACAGACAGAAAAGGCTGCATTTGTCAAAAAAGAGCTTTCTGCTTTGAATCAGAACTCATTCAAAAATGCAATGTAAGAAAGCTCAGTTCAGGCAAGTTCACCAGAGTGAAACCAAGTAACTCACATTATTCGGTCATAAAATCAAGCCTAGAAATGTGGACTATCATGAAGGCTTTTGTGTGGAAACAACAGTCACCAAATGGTCTTATGAAAGATTTTGTATGACACAAAGACTAGTTACGTACAGATACCACACAGCATCAGCTTTCATTGACAGTGGGGGGATTTTCCTAATCTTATCCCTAAAAAATGGAACATTATCTCCGTATCGCATGCCAGCTCTGAAACAAGAAAGCGTGGACTTCATGATCTCAGAGGTCTCTTCCAGCCTCAATAATTCAGTGATTTTGTGAAATCAGAGAAGGATGGCTCGGCATCTCTCAAGGAAAACTCAAACTCACCAAACCTTGCCAGGTCCTAGAAGAACTGGGCAGATTGATTTATTTATTTATATAAGCAGATACGAGCAATTACGAGCTACCACTCAACTTTGTCAGGCTGGCACAAAATCACTAACAAAGTCCGTCTGAATGACAGGTAAAACCTATAGCCTTGGAGAGAACCATCCTTACAGTGAAAAAATACTGCAAAGTGGTTATTCCTCATTCAAACCTTGAAACCCCAGGGTTATGTGCATTTGCACATGTAATCTGGTTAGTAACACTGAGACGAAGATAACTAAACACACAAAAAAATCCCAGTCATCAAGTAAACCTTAGAGTGCCTGTGGTTACCCACTTTGCCTTTAATATCTGTTCAACACATAATACAATTTTCATTCTGAACCAGCTCCTACTGCAGTGAGACAAATAAATAACAGGACTATTTAAAGTCACATGCAATGCATTCTGCACAGAATATTAGCTTGGAAATGAAGCCATGCATGCTTCGCCATCAAAGGAATCAGCTTTCAAAAGGAAGATAATCCTCTTTTAAATCTAGAAAAGATAAATAAATCTAGCAAAACTGTACCACACAAATGCTTTGTCTCAGAAGTAAAATGTCCTCTTCCCTGCTTCTTTTATTAGCTATGACTTTGAGCTTAACTTCAGTATGCCTTTCAAAGCACTGTGTTTATCAGCCTTAATTTTATGTCTCAGCCTGATCTAAAACGTAGCCGCTTGGCTCATTCAGTGGCCTTTCCTGAGCCTCTCTGTAATCAACTCTTTGGAAAGCATATAATATCATTTCATTCACTGAGGAATGTTTTGTTTTTAAGAACTGGCAGCATTAGTGTTCATAGAAATTATTTTCTATTTTCTTTTGCTTGGATTTTGATGTTTCCGTTGATATTCGCTATGCTAGCCCACTAAACCAACTGTGCTCTCACAAAAGAAAGAACTAATGAACAAGAGAAGAAAACAACATAGAATAATATATATACTACCGACACGAGCGCTCTGTGGTAACACCAGGAACGAAATTACAGTACGGGCTCTGAGAATGCACCAGGAGCCCTATTTCAATATCACACACGTAACACAACAGTTACTAAAGAAACTTGCACTGTGCTTACGTCTCACCACAGTTCTGACTCTTCAACTTTCCTATGTTACTTTCTTTGAACACAATGGCCTACAAACATATCTTAAATATAATTACTGTACTTCAAAAATATTCTATCCAGCACTTCAAATCAACTAAGACACAGTGTGTGATTAAATCAGGATAATTTAACACTCAATCCAAGAAATATTGCACAAAACATACAAAGTATTTGTATTTTAAAATATTTTCCTTTATCATTTTCTTGTTGTTTTCGAAATGACATCAGTGATACTCAGCATTGGTGCCCAATTCCCATTCTTGCTCTTCCAACCACCTGCAACTCTCCTCGCTCCTCTTCGCCATCACAATCCTTTCTCACTGAGTTCATACACCCCCTCTACGCATTCTTCACCACTGTCATTGTTTATTTTCGTTCAATATAAATCCAACTCTGGATTTGCTTCTTAGGAACTTTCTCTATCAGTGGAACTATATTTACTTTAACAGCCCTCTGAAATCTTACTCTCTGCTTCTGTGCACTTGATTTTTTTAGATCCATAAAAACCACTCAGCATTCCTAACACCCAACAGCACAGTTTTGCAGAGTTTAATTATGTCTTCTGAAGAGCATCTTCTCTTCTTCTGCCTTCTGTAACTTCTTTTGGTGCCCTATCGTTCTGGTTGAGAAAGGAACTGTAAATAACAATTCTCTTAGCCTAACAATGATTTCCAAATTCCTGTCATATACCCGTTATCCATATCTTTTTCTGGTCTGAAGAGTCCTTGATTATTCAACTGCTACTTCAGTGAAATTCTTAACAAACTTTAGAATTCTTCTTATGTTTACAGCTTCTAATACATCCATCCAAGAGAGTAAGGGCATACTGTGCATGTATGCCAAGCCACAATAAATCTTCCTGGGGATTTTTCACTTCTCCTCCCCCAGTAATTTCTAATGGCCTGAATTATTCATTGAAGCATCCCACATCTCATTCTTAAAAAGAACTAACTAATTGTTTACCCATTACTGTGTGTGACTGCCATCGGGGTTTTTTTTAACCTCCATTTGCACCTCCTCATCTACCTAGACTGAATTCTGCTTTTTTGCTGTTCTTAGTTGTTCCTTCTCTTTATTTTCCTGACTAGCGTGACAATCAGGCAAAAGGAATTTCATTATTAGCCACTATAAATCCACTCTACAGATTATTCAGACCCCAGTGCAAAACCTTACTACATTCTCTCCATTAAGGTAACAGCACTGTCACCCTGTTTTGGGTATTTGGAGAGTGTTTTGGCTATTTCTTGGTGTGTTTTTTTATTTAAATATATTTCTCCATGGTGAGTATGCAAGCACAGAATATCAAGAGAACTGCTCTAGTCCATAAAGAGAATTCTAACAGTGAGGTATGACCAGATAAGCACATAAACAGATATTTGTATTTCAACCACTGTTCCTTGTTTCAGTTTCTATCAATTTGCTGAATTCAAGTGCTCTGGTTAGTAGTTCCCAGATAGTCGCAAGAAACCATTATATCCCCATACATCGACTTAATCCAACTCTTTGGTACCAAGAAAATGCTGGGCAAGAGACAATATAGTAAATGCAGTTTAA
Source organism: Phoeniculus purpureus (assembly GCA_028565055.1). Classification (NCBI taxonomy): domain Eukaryota; kingdom Metazoa; phylum Chordata; class Aves; order Bucerotiformes; family Phoeniculidae; genus Phoeniculus; species Phoeniculus purpureus. The sequence goes on along the minus strand of JAOXOE010000405.1, from coordinate 19,216,251 downwards.
CTATCTCACCCTTAAAGGTCCTCTTGGGCAAATGCCCTCAAGTTCAGATATTTTTAACCAATACTTTGCTTCTACTGAATTGCATTCTCTAATTAACTTTTGAAAATAAATCCCAACACTTTTCCATGTGGGAATGTGCACCACTTATTTTGCATTTGCTGATCCTGCAACAAACGAGTTGTGTGTGTGCATGATGTGCTTCAGCTTCTTATCATCCACTGGCCTTACATGTTCCCTGATATACAACACTCACCTCAGTCTTGTTTGTTCGTCCCTACAGTACATTTTTTTACATTTAAGCTAACAGAGTTTTCATTCTTTTTTTGTATTTTTTGTATTTGAATTTTGACTCAGTGCAGTGAAGAGCACTTGTGTATTTAGTTCTCTCTCTAATCTTGATGTTTAACAACAAAGCCTTTTTTAATTTGGTGTTTCTAAAATGTTTGAATCTTTTCTTCGCTTCCAATGCAGTGGGGCTTCTAAATATATTCATGTTTACCTGAAATGTTATATCACAGCTTCCCATCTCAGTTTCTTTTTAACAAATATCCTAATTTTTCCAGGACTCCTGTATATGGAATTAAGTACTGCTGTATTGGCTTTTCTGTTGCTTCTGAAAGGATGTTGAATTTAAGCACATGGTTACAGAACGTAATACTGTGCCGACAAACTGGCCCTCTATTGACTCTCTTACTAGCTTCCTCAATGGAAAGTCATTTACAGCATGTAAAAGTTTAGTCTGAAATGATCTGACAGCTACTACCCAGCTGACATGGGGAGACGGCAGTCATGGTGAGCCAAAATAACACGTTTATCTTGTTTCCTGACAAGTGTCTCTGACCTCTTCCTGGTATGCCACATTCATTGTCTCCACCAATCAAGCCCTAACCAACACAGTCTTAATGCTTACACTAAGTTCATGTCTGAACATTCAACAGGGATGCTTAATTACTCCCTGACATAGTTAATTTGTTTATTGGATGAAACCTTGCATTTCATTTACTGCATTGCACTATTTTCTCCACATGCATGACATACTCATTCATATATTACCTTGTCATTATCCCAGTACTTGTTTTCCTTACAGAAAATTCCCAGTATGCTTTTTACAGCAGTAGACTGGATTAAAGCTAGGCATCTTATAAAACACAGGTACTCTGAATTTTAAATACACACACACCCCACTCCAGAAACTCTTTGCACTTGAAGAATACATTAGCGGCAAACTCAATACCCCAGATACTGAAAGATTCCAGAAATAAGCCTGTCTAAATAAACTCTCCCCGACATCCCTGCACGCATATAACATATTCTCTATTTACATTCAAATACGATATTTCTCTAGGACATCTGTGTTGTTTAAAGCAGGGTATTGACAGTACTCGATTAATGTTTATTCATCTTTTCTTTCCACATTCACTACCCACGGTGTAATCCCACAGTGTATTTACTGGACATGATCCAAATCCTGTGCTGAATACAGAATTATTACTTTTCTCATGGGCTTTCTATGGTTCTTTTATTGTGTTATCTTAGCGTGCTCCTCTTTCAAGCAAACATAATTAATCTAGCTTCATAACTCTCCTGCAAAACAAGGTGGTCCAAATTATCTACAAGGAAAAAAGGGGCAGCAGTTAAAAGAAAAAATTGTCCGTGAGTCAATTAATTGCAGCTTGCTAATTAGAAAACAGTATCTTACAATCTACTATATATCTCTGTGAAACGCATTTCCAGTTATATGAGCAACACTATAACCACTCAGAACTTCAAGTGAACTATCATGTGTATCAAGTGAGGGAGCCAGAAAAGAACAAGATGAACGTTGAAGCTTGAGTGACTGACTCGCTGCATATTCAGCATATGCTGGTTCTCTACAGCAAGGAGTTCCAGACTATTTTGCCTTCTCTTCCATTGCCTACTTTCCCACATGCCTCACATCAAACAAAGCAACTAAAGAACAATCTTTGCTTCATTCCAACAGCACAGGCTGTCATATATATAGTGGGATTTAACAAATCCCACCTGATCACATATCAATACAATAAGGTTATGAAATAACTGTCAACAAGCACACTGTAATCCTCTGAGAAGACAGTCTGTAGAACACGAGATGTCCTCAAGCTCAGGCTGTGGCAAGTAATACGTAACAGTTCATTTGCTCTCCCATTACACGTCAAGCGTATTTCGTTCCTACATACTCCTGCTTACACCCAAGTTCATTTTCTTTTCTGTCTTTCAGCAAGGGGAGTGAAGTTTAAGGCTGCCAACTACTAAAGTCTAAGACAGGGAAGTTGAGAAGGTGGAGGTGAGGACATGCAAATAGGCTGATAAAAAGTTTAGCAAAGCTCACATGATTTGGAGCACTGAAAACAAGTGCAGCAGGTCCTTACTCAAAGTTGTGCTTAGACACCATAGCCACAGGTTAAAATTTAACTGTGATCTTAGTGTTACCTCACATTGCTCGAAAAACATAAAGGAGGTACACAGGTTATACATTCTCCTTGGTTTGACAAACCATAACAGATTTGTCTACATTTCATATGTATAAACAGACATTTTGTTAACAAGTGTTTTCAAATCAGATGTTTTGTCTTCAAAGAAAGATGCAGAAGTATTTTGTCTAAGTTTTACATTTAACTTAGTTTTCAGTTATTTCTAAAAGCACATTTAATTATGTGGTTAAAGATGCATGAGCACCTTGACAGTCTGAATTTAAGACAGAGAGACCATAACTAACAGATCCACAACACAGTGCAAAAAAGAGTCTGTTAGAGACAATAAGTTGGATGTGCAAAAATAATCCACAGACATCACAGAATCACACAGAATCACAGAACATTAGGGATTAGAAGGGACCTGGAAAGATCATCTAGTCCAGTCCCCCTGCCACAGCAGGACCATCTAGACCAAGTCGCACAGGAACACATCCAAGTGGGTTTTAAATGTCTCCAGAGAAGGAGACTCCACAACTCCCCCGGGCAGCTGTTTCCAGTGCTCTGTCAGCCTCACCGGGAAGAAGTTCCTTCTCATATTTATATGGAACCTCCTGTGTTCTAGCTTACACCCATTGCCCCTTGTCCTATCACTAGATGACATTCAGAAAAGCCTGGCTCCATCCTCCTTAAACCCACCCTTCACATATTTATAGACATTAATAAGGTCACCCCTCAGTCTCCTCCAAGCTAAAGAGACCCAGCTCCCTGAGCCTCTCCTCATAAGGAAGGTGTTCTACTTCTTTCATCATCTTCGTGGCTCTGTGCTTGACTCCCTCCAGCAGCTCTGTGTCCTTCTGGGATGAGGGGCCCAGAACTGGACACAATACTCCAGATGTGCTCTCACTAGTGCAGCGTAGAGGGGGAGAAGAACCTCTCTCGATGTGCTAACCACCCCCTCTCTGATCCACCCCAGGATGCTGTTGGTCTTGTTGGCCACAAGGGCGCATTGCTGGCTCATGGTCATCCTGCTGTTCACTAGGACCCGCAGGACCCTCTCTCCTGCACTGATCTCCAACAGGTCAACCTCAACCTATCCTGGTACCTGGGGTTGTTCTCACCCAGATGCCCTTGTCATAGCTCATTACATTTCTCTCTGCCCAGCTCTCCAGCCTGTCCAGGTCCTGCTGAATATGCTGGTGTGTCGGCTACTGACAGAAATGTCGTCGAATGCCTGTCTGGATGTAATATCTGCCTTTGCAAAACTTCCAGTATTTTCAAATAGCATTTGAGAAGCCGAGTCTCAATCATAGGCAAAACAACATTTAACAGCATTGAGGACAGGCTATAGAGAATAAAAAGGAGGTGTAAGATGATAATCCACAGGTACATAAAAGGTTGCTACAGAGAGGATGGGAATAGCCTGTTTTCCATGTTCATTAATGGATTCAACTTGCAGCAAGGACACTGTGTATTAAACGTAATGGAAACTTTCAAACAGTGAAAAGAGTAACAGACGGTGACAAATTGCCTAGTGAGGATGTGGAAAGTCTGTAATTAGAGCAGGCAAGACCGATAGCTGCTAGTAATGATACACACAGAATTACTTGGGGCAAGAGGATTACCTCTTGAGGCCCAGTCCTACTGTTCCATTTTTCCTTATAGCCATTAACAACATATGAAAATTAAAACTGTTTCCCTAAAACTGTCTCTGTAAGGAATACATCTTTAAAAGAACTGTCCTGGTAGCCATGACTACGCAACAGAAAAGAAAGAAAATGAGCATTTTGGGTTTCCTTCACAGAATCACAGAATCATCATGGCTGGAAAGGACCTCCAGGGTCATCGAGTCCAACCTTTATCCTTACACTAGTCTGTACCAACTGAAATACTGGGAATCTAGGAAATGCTCCCACTGTGATGTGTCCCGATAAATGGAATAGTTTCATGCGCACAGCGGGCAGGCAGCTTCCTCCGCCACTGGAAGGATCTTAAGAGAAGGAAGTGCCTTAGGTTCATGGATTCACTTGGGGTCAAATTAAGGAGATTTACACCACAGGTCCTCATAAAAGTCAAAGCTGATTGAAATTATCAGATTCCAAACTAGGAAGGCGCAGAACTGACTGAAGATGCCCAACTCAGAGAGTAGAGCAGAGAAAAAGGGGAAAGGGAGAGTCTGATTTGTCTTTTTTAAACAAAGGCAATTCAAGTGATATCGTAGAGGAGTCAGTATTCCTCTACTTGCCATTCCACATCCTCTCTCAGTCCCCAGGTATCGTTTCAAAGGTACACTGCAGCCACGCTTACGGGCTGCTGACACAAGAGCGTTCAAACACACACTGACCCCTAACTCACAAGGCCTCTTCTGCTCTGAATTCACTACCTACTCCACACTGGCAACCTCCAGGGACCAAAACCTCCCTGAAGCTGCAGCTCTAGTAGACTGCAGGGAAGTCAGGCCCAAGAATTGGAGCAGTGAACAGACAGCTCATTTCACTGGTACTTTTGGAAGACATATTGGAAGAGGACAACAGATTATGGAGAAAGAACCTTCATAAAAGAATACAAAAGGGGGACAAGAAACATTGGGAGGGGTATGGGGGAATAAGGGGAAAATGGAAAAAACAAAGTTGTGAGCAATAATTGTAGGCAAGGAAAATGACTAAGGAAGGAAACTGGCAGTGAGAAGCTGAAGGGAAATGGTGATGAAGGGTTTGGAAGTCAGAAAGATGCTTGGGAAAGGCATCTAGAATGGCTGGGGGGGGAAACTGGGACTTATTCAGAAATCAAGGAAGCAGGAATGACACAATAATTTGTATGAGGAATTAGCATGGTAGGATATAGGAAAATGGAGATGAGCTGAAGATCGACAGACTGGATTTGCTTTGCCAGCAATCTGAGAAGTAGGAGCTAAGAGAAAGAAATGGAACTGATAGAAATGAAAAAAACCCAAAGATTGGAAGTAGACCTAGGACTGCTAAAGAGTCAGATTGATGATGCTATGGGATAATTAAATCATAAAGGAACAACAAAGTCTGGATATGGAACCAAAGGACAGGGAGAATAGGACAGGAATCTCATAATGAGAGTTGGAAAAAGAGATGGGGAATAAAATAAGAAAAAGACTGACCCATAGAGCATCTGGAGGGAAAGAGCGACTCACTGCCAACAAGACTACATAATGAAATGAGAAAGAGGCTACAACAAAGAAAGGAGAAGAGCAGACTCAAACATGGGATAACTTGGCATATACGAAGTATACCCCTCACCAGAGCCTGGAATGCAATCAAAGAATTCCTAGTCTCACCAACACTGCGGTCAGCAAGCATCCACAAATCACATCTGAGAAAAACCCTCAAATAGTGCGTTTTCACAGTGGGCAACTGGATGCTCTCATTTTCTGGTTGCTGCTTAGAGGCCCTGGGGTCTGATCTGCAGAAGTGCTGAGCACTTGCAACAGTGACCGAAGTCAACAAAGCCAGTGTTGTGAAAATAAATTCATTAATGTTTGTGATGTGCTCAGATACTGTGGCAACGAGCGCCACGGAAAAGCTCAGGAGAAAATGAGCACTTCTGACTTCAGAAAGAATTTAAATGAGTGCAGTAAATAAGATAGATGGATACACACTGAACATTGAGGTAAAAGCAAAGTATCAAAGTTGCTCACAGAGGGAACCCATTCAGCCTGCAATGCACTGTGAGGTAGAAGCTGCATGGAGCAAAAAATAAGTGAAGATTATTAATACAGGAACACAAGGAGAATTTTGTCTAGCTTCATGTATGCTTGACTTTTGAAGGTGCATTAGCTGATTTGTGTTATTTGTGTGAACAAATTTTTGTGAAAATACATATATATGGATTTTCCATCCATAGTCAACTTGCATAGACAAGTAACTGGCATGACCTCAAGATACAAGCCACACGTATCAAACAGTTCCTGTCTTGTAGACTTATTACTATGGGTCATCCACACTGAAGTCCATAGGCAGTTTGGCGATGACTTCCATCAACATTACTTCAACTCCACAATTGGTTCCACTTTACGTAGTAATATAAAATTATTTGTAAATAATTTCCTCATTGTTTGCTTCCATTTTGAATTTACTGTGGGGATTTAGGAAAACTTACGGGAACGTGGTTAGCTACAGCACTCATGCTTGTAAATAAAAGGATAGTGCATATTGGCTCTTTATGAACTAATACAAAATGAATAGAAATTCAGCAAACCATTTCTACAGCATTCTAAAATACATTTTAACAGTGATAGAAATTTATTCTGCTCAGAACTACCTGATCCCTCTTTTCACTGTTCTTAATTGTGCAAACAAACAAGACCAGCATCATATGCACACATCCTGAACTACTGAAACTCATCTAGTTTATCCCACATGGTTTTGCTAGATTTGGGCTCAGCTCAGTTCAAGTTTGTACCGTCTTCACTGCTAATTCTATCTTCGTTTTGTATTACAGTCAGTTTGCCATTGTGGTTTTCAATTACTGGTACTGGTACAATTACTGTTACATGACAGTTTTCCAGTAAATACAAATTTAGCTAGCTTAAGAACTAAGCAAAAGATTAAAGTCAACACGTCTGGAAGGCACTAATGACTCTGCCCAAACCCAGAAGGCAGATGGTCTGCACTCCCAAAAAGCAGGGTATATTGGGTTAGGTAACGCAAACATTTACCAGCTGGGGGGAAAAAAAAAATCTCCATCTGATTGCTCAAACACACAATCAGCTGGATTGTAAGTCACATGTAAATCCAATTCCTTCACTTTCAGAAATGCGAACCTCTGACTTGGAACGGAGCCAAAGATGCACAAAATCATTCATTGCTGAGCCAGCTGAATCACGAACGATTTAGATTCTTACCAGAATCAGCATTTTGTCAAGATACAGTCAACACCTATTAATTTTTCACATGGTTGGATAATTTTTTATCTGTTTGACAAGACTGCTTACGTAAAATTTTCCTGTAAAAGCAGTAAGTGCTGTGGGTACTGGAATTCTGCATGTGACACGTTGGGGACACCTTGAAAACCAATTTGAACTCCCATGATCATCAGTGACATTGAACATACGCAGTTTTCCTACATGCATATGTCGAAGCTGCGTACAGGCAAACAGACCTGTGAGAGAAGTGTCTTTTAAGACACTAAATTTCCCACGTTTCTTCAGAATGGAGCTTTAGTTCAGAACTTTGAAGTGTGCTGTTCTCTAACAAAGCAATCACTACATCCATACTTCATGGTTTGGGTTTTTTTCCTGAAGTACAAAAAAGATGAAGGTTCTCATGGAAATGCCCTATGCAGTAATTTTCACTCTATCTGTGACAGCAAGTTCACATAAAACACAAAAAAAACTTCAGCTGAAAGCTTTTTGAAGTTCCATTTCTTCAGTGCTTCCTATTTCTCCCCAACACCACTCCTGTTAGCATTACAGCAGCACACAGTGACTCTTTATGTGGAGCATGACTCAAATTAACATCAACACTACTGCAGAACCTTTAAATTTCATTTAACAAAATATATACCCATCTTGGTGTCTATCACAGATGTCATCCACGTCTTAAATATGCACACAGCTAAACAGAGACATCAGGGGCTTTGTCAGTCATAAGCAATACCCTTCCCTACCAGTTCCTCACGATGTGTGACACACATACACCATAGATGTTGTAATTTTTGAGACTTTAGTCCAATTCACTACGCTTTTCTGGCTTTTCCCCTTGTTTAGACAAGAGATGAGAACAGATAGGATGAAATGGATACAAGGGATGCTGTTCTCAAGACACTTAGCAGATACCAACTGCGATATCATGTTATTTGCATCTGACCTGTAGCTCTACCCCATCTGTAGAGAGCTGAAAAGAGTAGCTGAAGCAAAATATGTTCTCTTGTGCTGTAGCTAACCACATCCCCATAAACTTTCCTAAATCCCCACAGAAAATTCAAATTGGAAGCAAACAATGAGGCAATGCTTAAAATGAAAAGTTCTGATGTCACCTCTCAAAACACAAAAGGAATGTGAAAGAGTAGAAAACATTTCTAAATTTAAGTATTTGTTTTTCCTAATCAAGCAAAGAGAGCCCGAATGAAAAGCAAGGTAAGTGAAAATGTAAAGCCAACAATATTTACCACAATTGGTTTACTTTGCATTTTAATCCACTGTATTAGAAGAGATCAGGATTCACAATGTCACACTGACTTAACACCTGGTTAAACAACATTTAGTAGCAGAGCACTAGGGAGCGGCTGTCCCACTGTGCAGAACATGGACTAATTCTACCCTGATCAAGCCGCAGTCATTGCATCCCCCTATCATTACATTCCCCTTAGAGAGATATCCTGGTACTGTGGCTATTCTAATTAAGTTTGTCATGAGTTAAGTGAGGTGTGGTGTACAGTAATTCAAACAATTCTAGGGTAGAACTAAAGAGTATTTCAACAGGTATAGAGAGAAAATAAAAAGTAATTTCTTAACCTGCAGGGTCTGGTTTATGATCTGCAGCCATCAGAAAGAAAAGCCTGCTGGATTTGCATCTCCAAATCTGCCTTCAGAAAGACAGGACCGAGGTCAGCTGATAAATTTTAAAGCTTAATTGAAAATAAACCCTGCCAGTAGCTTTCAGGCTCGTTTTGCTTCTGGGTAACAGCCTCAGTTTTAATTTGTTGTGCAAGATGAACGCAAAAAGGTAAGACTGGGTCACCTAGTGAGTCACCACACAAAACAAATGACTAATGGGTCTATCTGCATTTGATAGATTGAGGCTCAAATCCTACTGCTCCTTCAGGAAAGGCAGACCTACTGCTTGAAGCAAAAAGGATGGATGGCACAGATTATGAAATTTAAAAGAAAAAAGCCAACCACTTTCTACATGCTGCCTTTGCAAAGTTCCTAGTACATTTATTAAGGAGAAAATATGATTACTGTGGGTGCAATAATTTGACTCCACACAGAACTCTTGCACTGACAGATACCACTTTCTTAATCCTGCTGGAGTGACCGTTGCTCTTATCTGCCCCCTTCATTGACTGCCCCTCGTGCCGTAGAGATTCAATTTCCATCTGTGCTTCCCTGCTCACCTAGACAACTGTTTTCCATTTTATTTCCTTCTGCTAAGCCAGTCTGTTCAGTTTCCCTATCTTGCTCTTACTTCTGCTCTTTGCTCCAATTTTGAATTCAGCAAACTACAGAGGTTTGCCATACCTTCTCCAAACCCCTTCTCAGCAAGTTCTGCTCACCATATACATAGATAACAATACCCTAAAACCAAACTGCTTCTCTTAGTTTATCTACTTAATGTCCTCACGGTTTCTCTCCAGTACTGAAATATTACCCAAGTTACACATTGAACAGGGAAAAAAGAACAAAATAAGGAAAAGGAATAACAGCAATTAAAAGTCATCTAACCCAGACCCCCAACACCCTCTCCGCCATCTCCCAAACCCCACAGAAAATCACAGAATCATACAACGTCTTTGGTTGGAAGAGCCCCTTAAGATCACCAAGCCCAACCTTCAACCCAGCACTGCCAGATCACTCCTAAACCACATCCCTCAGCACTACATCTATCTGTCTTATAAACATCTTCAGGTCCACCATTCATTTGAGTCCACCACTGCCCAGGGCAGCTTATTCCAATGTTTGAGAAACTTTTTGGTGAAGAAATTCTTCCTAATACCCAGTCTAAACCTCCCCTGGTGCAGCTTGCAGCTATTTCCTCTGCTCCTATTGCTTGCCACCAGGGAAAAGAAAATGCTTTAGAGAGAAAATGCTTTAGAAGACCTACAGCAGTCCAGAGCACCATCAATCACAGCTAAATTAGCACTGGTTTCCAACCTTCATGTTCAGACCATTAAATATAGCCTAGAGAAGAGAACTGGTTTTGTATGCCTATGTATCAGTCACTCCTAAAACCTCACCCACTTACCAGAGTTATTTTCTGTTGATCTACATGCAATAATCATCTCTGGCACAATTGTTCTTTTAAAAAAAAAATGCTTTAAAGATAGAACTTGAACACACACATTAATTATAATCAAAGAATGGTTGAAGTTCATAGACTCATAGAACAGGTTTGGCTAGAAGAGACCTTCAAGATCATGGAGCCCAACCTTTTCCTAGCCTAATCAGGGTCCCCCAGTGCAACATCTGTCCTTCTCTTAAACACCTCCAGGGATGGTGACTCAACCCCCTTCCTGGGCAGAGTGTTCCAATGCCTGATAGCCCTTTCAGTAATGAAATTCCTTCTGACATCCCACCTGAGCCTCCCCTCATGCAGCTTAAGGCCATTTCCCCATATCCTATCACTGGCCACTAGGGAGAACAGACCAACTCCCACCTCTCTACAACCTCTCAGTTGGGAGATACCACTGGAGATTGCTTGATCCAACCCCCTGCCATGGGATAACCCTGGACTCCTTTGATACCACATGACCCACATCACAACCAACAGATATCTGTCTCCATGGCATACAAATGACCCATGAAAAGGCAGAAGGCTCTCTTTTGCTTCTGGGTTGCTAGGAGTTGCTGTTTCCCTCTCACTCTCTGAATTCCTGCCATGCGGACACAGTGAAATACAATTCATTTCCATCTCTCTCTTTCACTCTCAGAAAGAGTGCCTCAAAACTATTCCCTTGTGGGAATGAGAGGACACAAACAGAAAAAAAAGTCCCAGGCACAGGACTAGTTATCCTGTTCGGATGGCCAGCTTACTCAGCCTCTTACTAGCGAGTTGTAGGTGAATGAACTACATCAGCACTAACCCTAGAACACTACCAGAATAGCCTGTCCTCTCTTTCTTGTACAAGTCTTTCATCTAGGGAGCTACATGAAATTCTTGTTGCTGCAGCGTTCAAGCCAGAGAACCCTCCAGTGTCAGTGCCCACCTCATACCGCTGCTCTGATTGAATCATTTGCTTTGAAGTTGGTAATATTTTCTTTTAGATGCCAACCTTGCTGCAGCAGTTGAGGACACTGCTGTAACAGGATCACAGAATTAAATGTTTGAGCCAAGTGGAGCCTTTTTGTTCCAAAAAGCAGCAGAGCTGTGCTGAGTAACGTTTCTAACAGACGTCACCACCTGACTGCACCTGCATTAGCAGCTTGTGGGGAGGAAGACAACCAGAATGAAGGGAGGAAAAGTATCACTGGTAGCAAAGAGGAGGAAACAGACTGATGCTTACGTTTCTGTTTCACTGCCCAAAAAGCTTGAGACACTGTTTTGCTGTCTAAAATAGCAAGTATTTTTTGTTTAATTAGAGACTTAATTTTCCTGATTATAAACTCTTTGATTTGGTTTTATTTAATTTGCTGAGTATTTCAGAGGCGCGATCAAAATGCTGTTTCATTCTTCCAAATGGAGACAAAGTAGTGAATTCACAACAGCCAGCCTTTTTCTTCCCAACCCCTGTGCATTAAAGATCCCTTCCAATCCCTAAAGAATTCTGTGATTCTGTGATTAGTTAAACACAGGAAAAAAAATACTAAAAGATTAAAATTTGATTCTTTTCACAGTCTTTCAAGTGTTACTTGAATAACATCTTTATGTCTGTGCTTTGTTAGTCAACTGTACTACTTAGAGTGCAAAGACGTAACGAAGACCTTCATTTCAAGCACCTTAGGAAGGATAAAACTATAGGTAACAGCTGGATGTAATGAAAGTATAAAATCAAAAGTAGTATCTCAAAGCTCCACAGTCAATCAATTCCACAGTGCAGCAATGTGGGAAGTTTTAATTTAAAAAATAAGAGGAAAATCTTTAGAAGAACTCCGACCTTTCTTGCATATCACAGATTAAAACACTGCAAAATTCATTGGTGGCAAGAAAAATGTCATTCTGTTGGCACCAGCACATGCATAGCGTGTATCAGCAGGAATATACGCCTAAACTAAGAACGACAGCTCCCACCTGCCCAGTCTACTTGGCTGAGCAGGCGCCAAAGCCCAGACCTGTGAAACAGACATGAGTACAACTCTGCTTATCTTCAGACTCAACCCTTAGTATTTCTGAACTTTTCAAGGTAACTTCTTGATCCTGCCTTGTAGAGTGGAGTTCGGCTACCAGTTGACAAAAAAGCCAGTATGGTACCAAACGCCGCTGGAAAGAATTCAGTTTGAGGACTCAGTTTTACAGACTCCAGAGTCTCTGTCCGGTAGGTCTGAAAGGCTCTGTGGACCGCACAAGTGAAGGCAGATTTGCATGTGGCAAACAGCAGAAGAAATTCTAGCAGTGCAGAGGACTTGATCCCTAAGAAAACATCTCTGGCACCAAACTAGAAAAAGGTGTGATGGAGTTGATCCTCCCCAGGATATCTCTTATGTTGCTGTTTGTGGTGGTGGCTGTAGGGGTGTTGATAACACACCAGTGTTTTGGCTACTGCTGAGCAGGGCTGCACAGCACCGAGGCTGTGGGGTTTTTCCTTTCCTAACACTCTCCCCAGCTGAGGAGGGCAGAGGGGTGGGCTCGGCCAGCTAACCGAAACTGACCAAAGGGATGTTCCAGAGCATATGATGTCAGTTCAGGTATAAAAGTGAGGGGAAAGAAAGTAAGGGGGGCATTTGTTGATGGAGTTTTGTCCTCCGCAGCAACCGCTACATGTATTGGTGCTCTGCTTCCTAGAACAGCAGCTGAACACCTTCTGCTGATGGACAGTAGAGAATATTCCTTGTTATTTGCCTTTGCTTCTGCATGTGGCTTTTGCTTCACTAAACTGTTGTCTTCGCCCACCAGCCTGTCATTATATTTTCATCTCCTGTGTCCAACCAAGAACGGGGAGTGATAGAGCAGCTTTGGTGGGCACCTGGCCCAGCAAGGGCCAAACCACAAGGTGTTTTAGCTTGCTGGAGTTATGCTCCAAGACCTTACTCTATTGGCTTTTTCTCTTGGGTTTGTAGTCAACTTTGGTGACTGGAAGCAGGACAAAACACCCAAATGAATGCCTCAATACTATCCAGTAACAGACTCTACAAGGACTGCCTACCTAGTGAACAATGAAGAAAATACACTGAAATTTTTTTCAGAAAGTGATGCAGTTAAAGTAATGGACTCAAAGCTTAAAGAGTTGCTTACCGTAAGTCACTGCAGCCAAACCAGGTTCATCAAATTAAAAAAACTAGGCAAACAAAAAAAAACCCCTTAACCCCACTGTTACCAGTAATTACTTCCCAGCTTTTCACTGGAAGAGGTTTAGAAGTTAAAACAGCAAAATCAGATTTTTAAATAAACAAAATCCAGATAGTCACACAACCTCCAGTCCCTAAATCACTTCTTCTCCACTATTTTAGTCTTTTGTCACACTGGCTTGTAAAGCACTGCACTTTTCTTGGCCTGCCTCCAGGAGAACATCAGCTTGAAGGTAAAGTTTCCATGATTTGACTGTGAGTGACATGTCCCTTCCAGTCACAGCATTCCCAAGCTTCTGTCAAAACAATCTTTCCATTGATGCTGACATTCTGGAAAATACTGCTTGAGAAAGAGGCAAACACATACCCATGTATTGATGCTTGGGAGACAGAGTTGGGTGGGTGAGCGCATCTGACAAAACCAAAGGAGCACAGGAACCTTCCCTGGCTGTGAATTTGAGAGGAGGCTGAGCTCAGCACAGGAAACTGCTTCAGCTGAATTTGGGCACCGTCTTAAATTACCTTTGAGAGTTTGAATTGATACAACGAACTATTGAGAGAACAGCAATTTTCACAGAGCAAATCCCCAGCCCTCCAGGTGTGACATCTCCCCTCACACCGGTGTCAGTCCAGACACTGCTGCAACACTGCTTTTCTTTCCCTTCTGACAATGCAGATAGCAGCAAGAAGCAATGCCCGCATCAGTGGCACCTACTTCATACTGATAATCACTGAATATAAAGGATTATAAGGTCATTTAGAATGGAAACACATACCTTCATTTTCTCTGTAAGATTAGAAGAAAGCATTTTGGTGTAGAAACTCCTAATTACTGATCCCTTTGTTAGCTACTATCTATGCAATACTAGCAATTAATGTCAACTCTGATGCTTCGGTGATGCCCAGCTAATAAAAACCCCCATATTTACATTTTATTTCTCTTTTTGGTTTCCAGAAAGGAAGCAGGGACCTGTTACTCCTCTCCCTTACTACAGTAAGGGACTGTCTGCAAAGCTGACTAATCCAGTCGCACAGTATCTATCAGGACATAACTACCCACATCCAGCTGTTGTCTCATCTTGTATTCACACCGTAGGCGCTACAGAACTCAAGTTATGTTTGTTCTTTATCAGTTTAGTAGTAACACAGTAGAATCTCCGGTAAAGACCAGAGTCTCCAAGTGCTATGTTACTAATTCCAGTATGCAGAACTGTTCACTGGTTTCACAGCATTCTACAGAAACAGTCTGGGTGTCCAACACCACAAGAGTATCAAGTATTTTCTCTCTCTCTCTATATATATATATGTATGTATTAAACACTGTTGTTTATGCTACTCTGAATGTACTATAAAATGGCTTTGTGACACAGAAAAAGGTGCCATTCGTAGATCAACTTCTAGCCAAACAAGTAAGCAGAAATTAACTTCTTATATTAAAATATAAAAATTCTAATTTAAACTGAAAAATACAATCACCTCACGGAGACTTTGTCAAAACAGCAGCTCAGATCACGCTACCATATTAAAGACAGACAATTTCAGAAGTCCCTGGGAATACAAGAGCCATTACCTCAGTTTTCAGTGAAGAAGGAAGATCTCACAGGACAAAACATGGCTATTGACTAAGATTATTACTGAAGAAGTGCTTTGTAACTAACAAACACAGTGCACTTACTACCCTTCCCCAACTCCTAGAACTATGAAATTATAGAGATGTTTGTTTATGATAGACCCCAATTCTTTCTTATTACAGAGCACACAATCTTCCTCTCTTAATTCTGTGACTTACATTCTTATTTCTTATTATTTTGCTTTCATGCATGCTTTGTATTCCTTGGTTTTCTTCTTAACTGGCAGGGGCCTTCTCATAACACTGTCCTTCTTTTCTATCTAAAAACCAAGGCACTGAAGAACCGCTGTACGGATAACAAGCTCAAAGAGTTTCAAAGACTGACTTTGACTATCTATAAAAATATCAACATAAACCCCAAAATCCATCTGTCAAGAAGCTATTGTTCTGAGATGTCATACAAACAGGCATGAGTAATACTAAAACACCACACTAAATCTGTTTCTTTGAAGGACCCATCTTTGGAGTTCTCCTCCTCTGTACAGCTGTGTGAAAGCTTTTATCATTCCTACAAGCATTATAGGTTTCTTACTTGTAATTGAATTGTCTGAAAGCAAAAGTTTTGCCTAATTAAAAAACCAAGGAAGACTGACAGCAAGTAAATTGCATGCTTTCCTAAGTTATTTCATCTTGTGCTGCAAATATCAGTGTCTGCAAATGAGGTTTATAGCAATAGGAACTCAACAATTTTTAGCCAATACTGATCTCAAAAAGCAAAAAAATCTATCCCATTTGGCTTCATCATAAAAAGGAAAGGAGAGCCAAAACACACATTTGGATTACAAATCACCACTGGTCACCCCAGAAACGAAAGCACCACCAGGATGCTGGGGTCCTGTAACATATCCCCATGAACCATGTTTTCCACTCAGGTTGAGTTGGGGCATGCCAGAAATAGCCTGGAATAGCGAGAATAGCCAGGAAAAGCCTCACTGGCGGCTGCTGATGGTTTGAGGTGCTAGATTTAGTGCTAGCATGTTTGGCATCCATAAAGGAGCGAAATAAAGCACAGAAAAATTACAAGGGGTTATAACACTCTGATGGCATTAGCCAGCGCTGTTCCCAAGGTAATAGCCTGCCTAGTTTCCATTCAGACAAGAAGGTCACCTTTGTCTACTCTAAGCTCGAAAAAGGTGTTGGGTTTGCATCTTTATCCTTAGGGTTCCACCCACAGTCACTATTTTGAATATATCCTTCCAAATAGATCGAGAAGTTTGTTCCCTCGTGCGATCATCTATTTTATTAAGCAGATCTCAGTGGTCTAGCAGCAAACACTTATTCTATTAATGTAATAAACTGTAACCTCCTCAGCTGTAGGATTATAAATTACCCAGTCCCTGATCTCATTAAGAAATGACTCTGTAGGAGAAGTGTTAGTGAAACAAAAGGAGAGACACCAGTTCTCTGACACGTGTTACCAAAGCCAGGCACTTAGCGTTTGTCCAGAAGGGAGTCAACAAAATTCAGAAAGGACAAACTGGTTCCATTTGGGCAGCATCCACAATTCAATGGTCACAGAAGTAGTAAAAAGAAGTTTCTATTTTATTGGGGTAAAGCAAGAAAAAGGAAAAGAGAAGTTAAAATTTCTGTTAAGTTATGCATTTATCTTTGAAACTCCAGTACGAATCTCAACAGGTGTGGCATTCAAAGGACAGAACTCTGGCACAGGTCAGACAGCCGCATACACAAATAAAGAACAGAATAGTGAGCATATAAGGTTTGTAAGTAAAAAGGTTTGTTAGGATGAAACTAGAGAACCTGCCTAGTTCTTATAAACACCCTTAGTAAAGGCAACTTTATCCTTTTTATTGTCCACTGACATCTAAGTCACTTCTAATTGAAGCTAAATTTAGAGCTCTAAAATAAAGCTTGACGTTATGTTTTTAAGCAGATGCTACATGAGTACCCACCAGAAAGCAGAAGATTCTAACTCTCATAATGTGTAACTGATAAAATTTCTGCACAAGCCCATATGGCATCCAATTTTGAAGTTCAAATATAGACTATTTTATTCCTATTCAACAGAAACAATAAAACCGCACATTTACATGAGGAGTTATCACTATTCCTAATACTAATGGTACTAGAAATAGCTGCAACTGTGTGCTTACTCCTGAGAGTCTCTCGCCAAGTCAGAAGGCAAAACACAGCATAAGGAAACATCATTACCCTGTTGTTTTGCAAACTGGCCTGTGGCCAAGTCCTGGGGCAATGCTGCTGGGCTTTGGAGACTTGTTACGGTGGATCGACTGTGGGCCATTTAGTATCATTACAAGAAAATCCAACCAAACTATTTAAGATACCACTGGAGGGCCTGTCACACCAACAGAATTGCATCTATGAGTCCACGTGCATTGCTGGTTTGATATAAAGTTAGGAAAGTTACATGCTTTAAACTCCCTAATCTAGAGAGAGTCTTGTTTTAAGCAGCATCAAATAAAGATTATAGCAGCATTTGACTTCCTCAGCTAGCAACTGATTACACATACGGAACCAGCCCTTCATCAGCTCTCCATTCTCACACAGACTCCTAAATAGTGATTTACTGTGGTGTTCCACAGAGGAGACCAAAACCCTGTAACAGAGACACAGAATGCTTAGTGGAATATTTAAGCTTTAAATCACACTTGCTTCAAGCTGTCATAGAGAGAAGTACGTGCAACACAATAAAATAAGAAGGCAAAAGTGTACAAGTGTAACTGTGCATTCATCCCTGGCCTTGAGCCTTGTCAAAGCTTGAGCATGCATCCCTGGCCTTGCAGGCTTCCTAAAATCCAGCAACCTTGAAAGTCCCTCTCCTAGTGCAGTACAAGCTGAACCCTGTATGAAATCGACACTTGCTCGACAAAGAACACCAGCAGCTCACGGTATGGCGCACTGCCCGTGGGGAATCCAGCTATCTATGTGAGCTTGCTCTGCTAACCCATCCGGCCGGGAAGAGGATGCTGCTGATGGCTGTGCCAGAGGGGCTCCCATTACCCCAACAGGCAGGGTCACCTCCTGTGGCTGGAAACACCTACTGTTTTCTGCAGCACGAAGACAGCAGCGGTCAGGACTGGAGGCACAGCCATTTGTTACTGCTCGATATGAAACGCAGTACTTGCTGATTACAGGTTACTGCTAATCCCAAGTGAGCACACGCTCACACGGTGCGACAAGTAGTCACTAAGAACCTTGTAATTTTGACACTAAGCAGCACTAGTGAGGTTCAGCGTTGCTTTCTGAAGTGACTTCCCAGGGTTCAGGCAGTTTTACGTCTCTGCGGACTTAGTCTCACCACCACCCGGAAAACGGCCACGATTGTGGGGTAAGCAACCCTAATTGTTTCCATCACCGCTCCTCTGAAGCCTCATTCATCACACAAACCGCTCACTGAAAATTCACAGACCATGGTTTACTCATTGCAGACATGCAAGCACTTCTTAAGCAATCCTTGACCAGCAAAACTCTGTAAAAGCAATTTCAACTTGTCTGTCTTCCCCACACCTCACGCTTTCATCTGGCAGGAGTTTTAGTTTGCTGGAACTATTTTGCTTTCACTGTACATCAGCAAACGTGGCAGAAAAAGATAAAAGGGCTGCACAGTGTTTTTCCTTCTCTGAGATGAGTTTTACTACCTACCTGGAAACAAACAGCACTGCTCAGAAACAAAGCAAAACACAGCCCTGCTGACTGGAAAGAACCTAATCTGCTTGATACACTTCATGTTTTTAATACACAGCACATTTCATTTCCTGTTCAATTCAGCAGAATTGCTTTGCTTTCCTTGCAACCAGTTCAGAACTTCATGACACTTGCACCTAAAACGAGAGTCAGAAGATTAAAGACGAAGGTAGCGTGATGCAGATGAAGGTTTGGGGTGTTTTTTACAATGCAGACACAATCACAGACAGGTTACTTCATTTGGTGTTCTATTTAAATTTCTAATCACGTTAATTTCATCTTGCATGTCAGCAAATTGAGTATCTTTGAAGTTCTCTGGAACAGCATTGCGCACAGGTATGCATCCCCCAGTCTGCTCCAACATCAATACAGCTGGATTATGAGACATGAAAGAGCTCGTATTTCTTAAACTGACGAAATTTACACAGAAAGGGACTGTTCAAGAACAAAAAATCCACAGCCTTTTCAAGACTCTCTAAAACCCAGTGTCTAAAGCAAATTTCCTGCACAGCACTGACTTTTTTTGGTCTAACTTAGCTGCATTAGTGTTAGGAGACCTTTCTAAAGAGCATCAGCAATTATGATGAGCGACTATAGTTAAGAGACATTTGAAGAAGTGGAATAAAGATTCCTTTGCTTCCCCCAGGACGAAGGTACACTGTTTTTTATCCAAAGACTGCTACAGGTAAAAATAATACTTGCAATTAAAATTACAGCACAACAGAAACAAAACAAACCTTAGACTCGTGAAAACTGAAATTAAATACTCATTCTCTTTTAATTAACCCAAATTACTTTTACGCGTGTCACTAATTAAAGTTTCCTACAGCTTTACGTTACTGGAATGACAGGAAGCATTCTCACTTATAGATTTCTTTTCTATGAGTGTAGAAGATAAAGCTTGAATAATCTTTTCCAAGGTCAGAAAGGACTACAAGGTATCCTCCCTAACCTCCTCACTGCAAACTAAAATTGGTTCGCAGCCCATTAGATCAACACCAGCTTAGACCATAAGACATCAGCAGCAAAAGTCCAGCATTACCAAGAATGTTCATCACCACTAGATAATTCAGCCAAGGTCGTTTCTGCGCTGATCCTCTGCATTTCTTGGATTAGTAAAAACATTAAATTATTGAAGTTATTTTTTTAAACAATAAAGTTAATATTATTATTTATATTTCACGTCACTTAATTTCACTGTATCTGTACTCACTTTTTTGTCTGCTGAACTGTGAGACTTAGCTCGCTGGTCAGCCAAGCTGAATTAGTGCATGTGTCTTCCCTATCTGCCAGTGAAGGCACCACAACTTCCTTGTAAAGGTCACCAGTTAAGAGTAGCAACTCGAAATAATCACGGGATCACAGAACGGCCAGGGTTGGAAGGGACCTTAAAGATCATCTAGTTCCAACCCCTTGCACAGGTTACTGAGGGCTCCATCCAACCTAGCCTTAAACACTTCCAGGGATGGGGCAGCCACAACTTCCTTGGGCAACCTATTCCAGCATCTCATCACCCTAAACAGGAAAGAATTTCTTACTAACATTCAATCTGAATCTCCTGTCTTCAAGCCTGTAACCCTTTCCTCTTGTCCTCTTGCTATGCATCCATGTAAAACGCCCTACCTCAGCTTTCTTGTAGGCCCCCTTCAGATACTGGAAAGCTGCTAGAAGGTCACCTCGGAGCCTACTCTTCTCCAGGCTCAACAACCCCAGCTTGCTCAGCTCGCCCTAACAGGGGAGGTGTTCCAGCCCTATGATTATTTGAGTTGCTCTCCTCTGGACACATTCCAGGAGTTTTATGTCCTTCTGATATTGAGGACTCCAGAACCAGACAAAGTACTCCAGCTGGGGTCTCAGACAATAGGGAACCCAGAGTCACCTCAGGTCCTTTGAGGATAACGTGATACAGAACTGTGCTGAGGAGCTGAGCCAGGTATCTTCATCCTAAAGTATTGTGACTACTTAGTGACCAGTCTAGTCATTATTCAGCCACTTTGTACACAGACAGTAATTTTGCACACGCTGTGAAGGTTGGAGCCATTTCTTTAAAGAATCGTTCATGAAATATTCATGAGGAGTTTAAGTTGATTTTCAAAAAGTCTAAGATTCCACTGAACTTCTAGCAAGCTACCTCAAAGCCACTGCCCTCAGAAGAACTGTCAAGAAATTACCGTAAAGAAAGTACAGACTTTCTTTAGTCTGCCAACACAGTGAGATAACCTGCTCCCTCCATTCTCAGCCACCATTTACTGTAGGAGCAACAGCTTTCCTCAGAAAACATCACGGAGTGACAGGCAGCAGGGGCCAGGCATCTGTGATTAAAAACAACGTGGTCTTTTACAGAGGGCTCTGTATGAGAGGGGGAGACCTACTAGAACTCCTATGGCTTTCTTCTGTTGTCGCTGCAGAGAAATCTTTTGAAGGCCACCACTTGCCAGAGAGGGGAAATTAAAATCCTAGTAGAAAACAAATAAAACCCCCCATACTACTTGTGGGATAAGTCAAAACAAGCTAGAGTTAAAAGGCCACAGAGCCCGAATTAGATGCTGTGAAAGGCAGAGTTTGCTCACTGCAAACAGCAAACAGTGTGGCAAACAAGTCCTAGAACGCAGTTACAATCATATTTTGAACCATTTTAATCACGTTTTGAAAGAACAGAATGAATACACTTATTACTTGTCCTGCACCCCGATCCCACACATATCAAGCAAACCATTCTGCAGTTTGTACTTGTCTTTTTGCTCTGTATACTCTTACATTCGTTTGCCTTTTGCAGACATCACAGAGCTGCACAATGGGGATTAGGTAAACTGCAGAGCAGTTCTCTGTAGCATTTTAATAAATGCTCCTAAGCACAACAGCTAGCACAAAAACTAATGTCCTACTGAAGGCAAGTGTCTGAATCATAATCTGAAGCCTCCAACTCCTTAAGTGTTTTTCAATTACTGCAGATGTACATGTTGATGGAAATACATCACCTAATGAGTTTCCAACTACTTTGACTGGTCCATCAGCCCTGTTAATAGAAATGTGTTTCTTTCCCTTTTTCACATTGCTAATGTGCTAATGGCTGAAATTTATCATCCTCCAGCACAACTCTGACCAGCTAATCTAACAACTCGCAGTATCACTCCCGAACGGCTTACAAAGTTGAAATATATAGCTAATCCAATCTAGGACACTCATTTGCTTCCTCTCTGGAGTTCAGGGGATGCATTTCTTCTCCCTTTTCACACAGCGGAACGTACATCTTTTGTTTTTTCCATTGAGAGCAAAGCCAATGGGCAAAGCTGACACAGAGTCTTGCAGCACTTCTGAAAAGAGTTATGGTGCAGAAACCAAATTACTTGCTTCCTGCGGATCTGCATACTGCCTTAGGTGTGCTTCAGGAGGAGCAGCTAAGCATTACTAAAGCTAGGAGACAGAAATAGCAGTATTGACATAGAGGCAGAGAGATTACCTGCTAATTAGGGGCTAACATTGAGTACACACCCCCCCTTCCAAAAATAAACACTATGTTTACCTGATAAACAGAGTTTATAGCAAGACCGTCCCTTTCAGTAGGCACCCATAGATTTAAAAGAACAATCAACACACTGCATTTATTTCCTCTTGCCTTATGGTTCGACAAACAATGAATAAGGAAGAAGAAAATCAGAAAACAAGTTAATTCCTTCATCTATCAGAAAACACTGAAAGATTATGGAAATAAATACATAATTATCCACAGAAGCAGCGCTACACACACACACACTGGAAGAAAAGGGAAGACTTTCACTATGCAAGAAAAATAAACATTAGCAACCAGAAAGAAGTGTTTTACTCTCTGCAACAGCAATCTTAAAAATTATCGGTTTGGATAACGGATATTCATATAGGGAATGTCTCCGTCTGGGGCTGAAGCATCATTTTTAAACCAAGCACCCTATAAAAATAAAGTCTTATAAGGAACTTTTCATCAAGTTGTTTCATAAATTGTTGAAATAGAAGCAATATTCCATTTTCAGTATCAGTGCAAGTAAATTGTCTATTTGGATAGTGTTAGGTTAGTAAAGAGTAAAAGTGTGCAGTGGCATGGGACTGTGAGTATGAACAGTCTAGGAGGTATTTCTACTGCCACACTAAAGCATTTCACATAGATATACACTGTCATCACCTTGTCAGGATCCAGGTTTACCTGATAGAGTTACATATTCCAGATCGCACCATTCAGAGGGAACACAACATTCTCAGTGTGCCATAAAGTGGTACAGAAAAGCTCAAGACATGGGGTTGGTATTTTTTGTTCTTATTTTGAAGCTTCAGCTATCTGCTCAGGATGCCCCAACATCTCCGTGTTCCCTTATAAATACTAATAATTGCAAATTAATACCCCTGAAGATAGTGTCGAGCCGGTATTACCCACTATTAATCACACAATAAAACAAGTCACTTGCTCAACATCACCCAATAACATGTGAAAATGTAAAAAAAAAAGGCCCATGGAAATGTTCCGAGTGCTTTAGCCACAGCATTATTTTTACTTCTGAAGTGCACTACTAATCTGACTTTGTTTGCTGAGAAGATAGTCCTAAAACTGAAGTTCTACAGCGAGTGCTAACATTTCACCCTCTGAGTATTTAATATAGGATTTGACTAATCCAGTGAGGATAATAAACAATCCAACTCTTTCTAAAATGCGAATTCATGCCTAACACAATACTTAAAATTGTTAGGTAGCTTTAAAAAAAATCCTACTTTGACACTTCTTAGTCTGACACAAAATACCATCAAAATAGTCATTATTTTAATGAGACTTCCAGGTGAAGACTCTGCACAACTTTCAGATAAGCTGTGAACTACGTGCACTTTTGAAGCTTGCTCAAACTTAATCCTTTCAAATGTTTTAAGTGTATGGCTCTGCAAACCTGTGCACGTCAATGTACAGACATCCCCATGAGGTGACAGACAAAGGAACATGTATATGTGATATACCAATACATGATATACTTTATACTCGTGTATCTTGGCTACCTCTGCAAGGCAAATACAAATGGAACAGGGAAAGAAAGAAAGAAAGGCGACTTAAGAGATGAGGAAAAACCTGAAAAATTAACCTAAGCATTGACCTTAGAGGTGACTTTTGTCAATTTTATAATGCTGGAATACCCAGTCAAAGGAAAAAACCAAACCAATCAAACCCCAAACAAAAAACAACCACAGCAAACAAATAATCCTGCAGTAAATAATCTACAATTTCCAGGCTTAGGTCTTCAAACTGTGTATTCCAGATTCGAATTGGAAACACTGAAGCAAACACATAACAGAGCAATTCCTTAAGATAGCACAAGTTTGTCTGCAACAGCAGACAGAAGTATGTGAAAAGGGAACAGGTAGTTTCCTCTAAGTCCAGCGATGCATTTACAGTGCCATTAGAGGCACTGTCACAGCTACCTTTACACAAGCTAGAGCTGTCCTGCTTTCATAAGCACCTGTGTTTGAAACGTGTACATAAATCCCCAGCGGGTGCCTGTAACAGCATCAGTCCCCATCAGCACTTCCCACCCTCCAGCCTGTTGCAGTTTGAAAATTACCAGAATTTTCAGACATATAGATTTGTGCTTTCATGAAGAAAAAGTTACCTGTGACTGTCCTGGGGGGGAGGTGACACTGTCCCAAGTACCTGCCCTTAAGGTGAGAAGATAAAAGGGACAAGTGATCTTAGCCCTGCCTCTTTTTGCTGAGGGTTTCTAGCTAAACCCCAACACACTTCCAGGGTGGTGGGGACAGAAAGATGGGCCTGCTCCATCCCATCCCAGCCCGGCCCAGACCCTGGACCCCAGCCCTGCTCCACCGTGGGGAAGGATGTGGCAGCTCCGCGTGGACCAGAGAAGCAAGACCTTAGTGCCATCACCTGCCCCACCACGGTGCAGCCGTTCAGTGACCCGCAGGGAGCTGAAGGGATTCCTCTTCCCCCAGAGCTGAGACAGGAGGAGAGAGGAGATAGGAGGGTCATGGAACCCTCTCAGCCACGTTTGCAGAATGTGGGGGGGCCCCTGCTGACGCAGCCATGCAGTCGGTCTCCACCTTGGGTCCTGCACGTGGCCAGGGCCATGAAGCCACCACCACCTTAGAAAGCCCTGATCAGCAGGAAGATAGACTGTTGGTCACTTCTGCTGCTGAGAAAAATGTGGGGATGCTTAAGTATTGGGGTGAATGCCATTTGGCTTAGCTGAAGAAAGCAGAAGGACTTGAGAATCCTTAAGCCTTGGGCAGGAAAGTCAGAGTCTGGGTTCTTTGTTTGAAAGCATGTCTCCTGCATCCAGGGATGCAGTTCAGGTGCTGAGGAATCAGGCCTGCCTGATGAACGTTGAGCTGGAGAAGCTACACTGACGCATTGAAGAATTCACCAGTCTGGACTGTCAGGGTACCACTGTTCACAGACAGGGGTGATGCATGAATAATAGAGAGGGTGGTGGTATTCGTCTCTGCTCGACTGACAGGTCTCTAATGTGAAGAAAACCCAAGGACCAATACAATAGTGATCCCCCATTGTATTTTTCTCAGAATATGGGATGGCATTTGTGACACAGTTTCTGGTTTGTGTGCACTAACTTGCTTAACCTTTTCTTCTTTTCTGTGTACAGTTATAAAGGTAATAAACCCTGTTCCATTTTCCCTAAGCTATCCATTGTCTGGCAAATTCTATCTGAGATCTCATCGAGACCTAACTGCTTTGTTTTCTTTTCCTTTATCTTTAAATGTGGCCTTGAACCCACCACAACTCAGCATAGCCAGCAGGTCAGCAACGACTAGATCTGTCATTTAGACTGCTGTCAAGGCAATTAATACCACAGAATCACACTGAGCTAACATTTGCCTTCATAAAGAGAGTCAATTTTTTTTCCTTACAAACACATTTGTTTAATCCTTTCTTTCCCTGGAAGACATTGAAATCTATGAGAAGTTTTACCATTAGGGAAGAGATGTCCTTATAACCACAATCTATTCCATTTTGTTTTCAAAGGCTGGCGGAAAGAGATACATGTCAGAGTATCTGCAACAGAAACCATGAAAGGAAATATAGATGTAGCCTTGACTGGAACGGATGGGTTCAGGAAAACATATACAATTGACAAGTAAGTTTTACATGACTGTTGAAAAAAAAAAAGCTCCATCATTGTTATCACATTGAATTTATAGAGGGCTATTTGTACATCTCATCCTGTTCTATGGGAAATTGATTTACACTGGCAACAAAAGCAGCTGATAAGTTGTTGAAGTTCCACATGCTATAAAAGTGTGGTTGAAATCTGCTTGCTGGTCTCTCTGTATTTTATTTTCTAAGCATAGCAAAGTAGCCAACAGCAAAGAGCTCTGTGGTTACTGCTGGACTGAAACATCATTTGGTGATCTGTTCTGAAAAGACAAATTAAATCCAGTCATTCCATCACCCCCTCCCCTAGGGAACGGGCAAGTAAGAAAGTTGCAGCTTGCCTAGGAACTGTGCTGGAGTCTGGGGTTCCTGTCAGCTCAGCCTGGCTTTTTCCAGTAAACATGAATTTAAATCTCATGAGCTGATCCTTGTCAAGAGCACAGTTTAAACATCATAAACCAAACCTCCTCTGTGTTTGAACAGAGCCCTGGTTACCAGTCCGTACCAGGAGTACCTTTGGTTGCAATTACACTCCTGCAGCAGTACACCCAGAGGTAATTTCTGTGTTAATATCTCGCTGTAATGTGCATTCCAGAACTCTGAACACGGACACCACAGAAGGCATGAATGTAAACTGTAATTTTCAATTTTCTTCATGGTTGAGAGCAAGCAGAAACACTGAGAGAGTTTTCTGACTTGGACTTACTGGAAGATGAAACCTGTCTTCCAAAAATAATGTCTAGAATAAACCCTATGGCAATACTGACAAAAGCTGTGCTAACTAATTGAGTGTTTTCATAGAATCATTGTGGCTGGAAAGGACTTCCAGGATTATCAAGATCAGTCCTCGTCCTGACAGACACAGGGAATTAAGCGACTAAGTCATTTGCACAGAGAATCATAGAATCATTAGAGATTGGAAGGGACCTTGAAAGATCATCTAGTCCAATCCCCCTGCCATGGGCAGGGACACCCCACCCTAGATCAGGCT